>OZ008371.1:32004725-32707390 GCA_963931995.1 Phaonia tiefii | reverse complement strand
GCAATCCGTTTTGAATTTTGATTTACTCTCTGACGGAAAGTTGTAGCCCTTGTCCTTGTAGCCCTTGCCCTTGGTTTTTGCAATTTTGACCTTGAAAATGAAGTTTTCTTGATTTCATATGTTCACAATATTTGTTCTTTATGATAAGGGCTACAACTTTACCTCAGAGAGTAAATCAAGTGGGTTTAATTCCGAGCGGTTTGCAAGATATGAGCCTGAAAATATTATCACTTTTTTTTTTACAAAAATGACACCGAGGCATCTTTGGGGACGAATCTTTGGGGGCCCATAAAAAAGTGCATGACTTTGGGCAAAACTGGGAGACACGGGTCTTTTTTCCCTGGGCTTTTATCACATAGTGGTGTCTGTATATGGTTATATGGCCTGACAAAATTATCACTTTTTTTGCAAAAATAACACCGAGGCATCTTTGGGACCGAATCTTTGGGGGCCCATAAAACGAAGGTGCATGACTTTGGGCAAAACTGGCAGATACTGGTGTTTTTTTTCTTGGTCTTTTATCACGTAGTGGTGTCCGTAGATGGTTATATTTCCATGACTTAAAAAATTACACGCATTGTAATTGTTCGGTTAACTATAACTATTAAAAAGTACTTGTTTTATGAAACTTATATTTTAATATAAATATCAAAAAAGTGTAACATTTAAAAATCAATTGAAATTCAAAGAAACACCAACTGAAATTTAAAATTTAAATTTTGAAAAAAAACATGAATTTATATTTAAAAAGACATCAATTGAAATTTAAAAGACATCAATTATAATTTAAAAGACTTCAATTTATTAATATTTTGTATAAAAAGAAAATTATTTAAAATAATATTATTATTTTTATTATTTTAATTTAAGTGACATCAATTGAAATTAAAATCTCATTAGATGATATTTAAAAATTACACTGTGCGACAGCCAAAATCGGCGGGAATTCTGACTGCCGGGAAAAGTTTTTTTCGGCCAAAAAACAAGTTATACGTGTCCCGGCGTTTCGCAGGGTCGCACCTAGGAATCGAGATATATCGATTTGAAATTAGTAAGTATCATATAGGGGAATTTGTCACATTTGGGGATTTTTAGATTTGGCATAACTCGGGAACGGCTAGTACGATTTTGCTACAACAATCTTAGAAACATTAAGAATTATAATTCCTTTAATCCATTGATATACTATTTCTCTATATAATCAACAATTTTGCAGTTATAAATACATTTATGAAGAAAAAAATTATTATTTTTGTCAACAAAAAATAAATTTTTTTTTTTCAAAATCATCATTATAATTTTTTACATCATGTTCATAGGTTATGTGACTCTACGCGAATATCGTAAGACTTCATACTTTTTCCCGTTTTGGATTTTTCATGATTTTTGAATATAATTTTTTATAAAAAAAAAAAAATTAGGCAAAAATTTTTTGATTATGTAGACAAACAGTATAACCATAAATTAAAGGAATTCTAATTCTTAATTCTTCTAAGTTTCTTGCAGAAAAATCGGACTAGTCTATCTGGACTTATGTCAAACAAAAAGAGCCCCAAACGTGGCAAATTCCTCTATATGATATTTACTAACTTCACATAGATATTTCTCGATTATATTTTATATACTATTACTATGTATTATAACTATTTATTGTATAGTTTATAAATAAGTATCATATAGTATCATAATGGGTATTTGTCACGTCTGGGGCGCCTTTGTTTGACATAACTCGGGAACGACTAGTCCGATTTTGCTGCAACAAATTATAGAAAATTGAGGATTACAATTCCTTTAATCTATTACTATACTATTTCTCTATATAATCAACAATTTTGCAGTTATAAAAACATTTATGAAGAAAAAAAATAATTTTTTGTCTAAAAATTGAAATTTTTATTTTTAAAAATCATCATGACTATTTTTTAAATCATGTTCATAGGTTATGTAACTTTACGCGAAAGTAATGAGACTTGACACTTTTTCCCGTTTTGGATTTTTCATGATTTTGAAAATAACATTTTTTTAATTTTTAGGCAAAAAATTATTATTTTTTCTTCATAAGTTAATTTTTAACTGCAAAACTGGTGATTATTTCGAGAAACAGTATATCCGTGTATTAAAGGAATTGTAATTCTTAATTTTTCTAAGTTTCTTGCAGCAAAATCTGACTTGTAGTTCTGGAGTTAAGTCAAACAGAAGAGCCCCAAACGTGGTAAATTCCCCTATAAGATACTTACTAACTTCAAATCAATATATCTCGGTTATATATTATATATTATTAATATATACTATAGTTAATATCTCGGTTACATATTATATATTATTAATATATTGTATAGTTATTATATAGTTATTCTGTAATTTTTATATAGTTATTACATTGTTATATAGTTATTATATAGATATTATATACTTATTAAATATTTGTTATATAGTTATTAAATACTTACTATATTGTTATTTTATAGTTGTTATATAGTTATTATCTAATTATTGTATACTTATTACCTAAATATTAATTATATAGTTGGTATATAGTTATTATATAGTCATTTTACTATGTAACTATGAAATAATTATATACTATCGAACATATATTAACAAGCATATTGAAGCCAAATGTCAACTACATATACAATGACTGTATAATAGCTATGCTTCGAAATATTAAAGATTCCATTAATATTAAACAATCGTAGTCGTAGCTAACATTATTTTCATTCATAGTAATTTCAAAGTACCTGCGAGTCTTTCTATTAGATATATCACTAGTGATAATAAAAAGTATCCCTATATTTATAGTCTAACTATTATTTTGTTAAAATATTTTAAATATTATAATAATTAGATTCTTTAGCAATATATAATATATGTTACATATGTTTGAATTATCAAAGTAAAAATATTTTTCCTAATTTCTAACTAACTACAAAAGTGACCATGTAACTTTCAACAAAATTTAAATTTTTCTGAAATTCATACAATCTCTTGCTTTTGTCGATTATCGTTAGTGAACATAAATACTATTTGAAAATGAACTTTTAATTAATAATCTCATCTCACATTCAACCCAATTGAAATTACATGCATACATAGAAACTTGAGAACAAAAAACAAAAAAATCTACTTTTTTTACATCTACTACCATAAAATGAATTCTAACAACATTTTGAACAAAAGTCGGTTTCGACCAATAGTCTTTAATGCCAGGGAAAGTAAAGTTCTATTAATTTGCATGTTATACATTTGTCCGAATTAAAAATCCAATAACGAATTTTAACAATTTCTTGATAAACAAACAAACATTTAATGTCTATAATAAAATCTCGTAGTTATTTTGAGAGAGCAAACTTAGCAACTGGGGGGTCGATAACATTTTCTCATTGTGCAGATACACTCAGGAAAAACGGACTGATGTATGCGTTCAATTTGAGAGATTAACTGAAAATTACCGGGTCACTAACAAGTCATGCCAGAAGTCAAATACCAAGAAAATCGAGAATATAGAAACGACGATAAGCTTAAAAGAAATATGACTGTTACCTGTTGAAAATATGTTGGTCCATTTAAATTATGCGATAGGAACAACTTGGCTATTATGAAACAACATTTTAATTAGTTTTATACAGAGCTGTAACCCAGATCAAGCGCGACTCTTGCACATGGGCAGAAAATGCAGTCCATTCATTAATATTACTTGGGTTTTGTGTCTGGTAAACAGTCCTGCAACGAAAATCCTGCCTTGAAAAAGATTAGCAATATTTTCAAAATATATTGTTCTGTTTATGCTCGCCATGACACGTCGTTTGAGTCCCATATTGATTAAAAAAAATTTTTCTACGCAAATACCCTCGGAATCTAAACTTCAGCGGCCGGTAATGGACTAGTACTTATCCTTCTTTATAAAAGTTTGAGTCAAAAAATTTTTTTTAGTACATCTAATGTAATTTTTTTTAGTGATGTATGTGTATGTTGTCTTAAATATGTGTACGGGAGGCTTTAATTTTTCTAGTCGTGTTTAGCTCTGTGTTTCGTCACTGATATAGTAATGCAACCCGTCCCGTGCGTCTTGTACAGTGAGTGATATCGTACATGTGTTGTCAGTTTCTATGTTGGATTCTATTAGTGTGTAACCCATGCCTTGCGTCTTGTACAGTGAGTGATATCGTATTGATGTTGGCAGTTACTATGTTGGAGTCTATTAGTGTATGCATGGTTTGTTTTATGAAAGTTAGTTTTTTTTGTGTGCCTCACTATGTAACACTTTTTGAACTTTGTGTCAACCGTTTGTAATTTTGTGTATACATTTTGTACATTTGGGTCTCATTTTCTTTGTTTTCTTTGTCGTCTTGTACAGTGAGTTTTAGCATATGAGTGTTGGCAGTTACTGCTTGTCTCTTTGTTTGCGAACCGGAAGTGTAGAATTTTCATAGACATTAATGGACCGGTACCAACATGCTAAAATACACACCCTAGGCTCTCCCACCAAGCTCCTTCCAGGCACTACAGTTAAGCATTTTTTTTACCGCGGGATAGTAGCAATTCATACTAACACCACAGGGGCTGCCTTTGGGGCATCACTGCCATTACTTTCGGGGTTTCCCTCTTTCCATTCGACAAAGTTCCATTAGGACGCTCTTGAATATTTTTGAAGTTATACTTTTTATCGCGCATCATCGTATGGCAGTCACTCAAATATAATATGAAGATTTTAGACACGAAATGGGAGGGAAAAAGGTGTTTATGGAGGGGGGGTAACCGATTTAGTATTGCCAGGAGCGATTTATATTTCACATTTCTGGCATTACCCAAATAAAAATCATTTAAAGCGCCATCTAGTTCTCAATTTTATACTCTGTTTTTTTGTATTTCGTCAGCCGTAATGTGAATATATGTTTTTGTATTTCGTCAGCCGTAATGTGAATATATGAATTCGCCTTTTGTGGTAATGTCGTCTACATACGTACACAACAGATAGTTGGTAAAAGACAAATTGTTGACAAAAAGCAAACACTAAATGCAAAGTGAACAGCTGCTTAAGTACTCAATGTACGTACATATGATTGTACAGCGAAATGAACAAAATACAGTAGATTTTTAGGCGAATTCTAGTTCTTTCACTTGATATCAATTCGCCCTGACTCTATGAATATGTTTTCTCTTCAGCTCCCTCGCAAAAAAACGAACAATGCTGTGACTCAATACAATAATTTGGTTTTTCAAATTTCAGAAAATAAAGTAATTTCAATTGCTCAAGATTCAATAACTGGATCTCAAAACGCCGAACAATTAGCCTTTCTTAGATAATAGCTTCACAAACTTTCTACAATCGAAACAGGGGGTTTACCTTATGAAATTGTTTTTGTTTTGCATAAACCGTACATTATAACAACAAACATCGACGCAACTGATGGGTTAGCCACTGGTGCTGTTGCAGACTTGGCTCATCTTGAATACGACAAGGACAGTAATCTTATTCGCGTTTGGTTAGAATTTCCAACATCTCCTAAAGTGGGGCAGCAACTGAAAAAGAAATCGGTGGCACATGCAACTAATCGAAATATAAGCTTACTTGCAGTTCCAATCAATATAAGAACATCTTGTACGTCCTTAAATAATAATAGAACAATATATGCGAAACGAAAACATTTTCCTCTAATTGCGGCCTGCGCTATGACTATCCATAAATCCCAAGGTGGCACTTTTAACGAAGTTGTCTATGAGTATGAAAAACATCATTGCCAACAATTAGTTTATGTTGCATTGTCGCGCGTAACTAGCCTTGGTGGCATATATATCGTTAATTCTCAAGACAACAAAAAGTTTTATCATGGCCGTAAAAGAGAATCCTCTACGATTCCTTTGCAAGAGGAATTGCAAAGACTATTTAAACAGATTGGAAACCATAAAGCACACTCTTCTTAATTTCATATCCGAAAGTCCATGCATTTCATTGTATTCTTTAAATTGTCAGGGACTACAAAGTCATGTTCAGGACCTAACGGACCAAACATGCGGAAAATGTGATTTCCTTGTTTTATCTGAGGCAAATATAAAAAATTCCTCGCACATTGATTTACCCAATTTTAAATCCATCACTAAGTTTAAACGTGAACTTAATATATCAGGTGGTGTTGCTGTATATAGTAACGAAAGCACTTCAGCTAATATTACTATACCTTATTTTAACATTTATTCGTAGAGAATAAACAGTTCAAATGAATCTTTTTCTCAAGTTGGAGACATTTGTTTTGCACAATCGTCAACTTTGGAAGGGCAAGAATTTATAATTGTGGCTATTTGTATTTCTTCAAATACAAACATTGATACAGTTATTGAATTTCTTGACTTTCATTTATTGCCATTCACGAAGACCTGAGCTCAACTCCTAAATAAAAATTACAACGATGTATCGCTAATTTTAAGTGGAGATTTCAATATAAATTTTGCTCATCAATCTGCATGTCCACTAAGCGAATTCTTGTTATGCAAATTAAACTTAAATATGAGTAACAATAGAATTCAAGCCACAACTAAAAGTGGCACAACAATCGATGCAATATTCACAAGATATTTGAATTTAAGCTCCAAAATGTTTATTTCTTACTTTAGTTATCATAATCCTCTTATAACAGAAATTAACGAATAAAATATATTGTTACGAATTTCCTTATTCGTCCTTTTTGCGTTGTTTTATTCCCAATAATAAAACAAGGTTCGTTTTAAATTACGATAATTACAACGGTTTAACTTCCTTTAATTTTTCTTGTATAGTACAACAGTTTACTTTATATATAATACTTTAACAAGTCTCATATTTTACTATCGATTCGCGTTGCTCACTTTACGGGGTTTAATCACAAACTGAACTCTCCATTCCAAAGACCTCCGATATTTATACCAACTCACCATACTCAAATGAAGGTATATCTAGCGAATTCAAGAACCTTCTAGAATCTGGATGTTGTTGTTGTTGCTTATCTTTGTAGAACAATCTCGAATGGTGGAGGTTTATCGAGCTCGTACGTTGTTACAATGCATACTTTTAGGCGCAGCACTAACCGCCTGTTATTTACATACTGTTAGTAGAGTCATTAACAGTAAGCAAAAGCTTTTACTTATTCTTTACTGACATGGGAAGGTTTAGAGTGCTCCTTCTGAACACTCAACACCACGCCCCTCTTTTCGAACTAACTAACTAACTAACTATTCGTAACAATATGTTATTTAATTTTAGATAAGAAGTATAACTTCTTCAGAGTGTGCAGACACACGCTATTTTTTTTCAATGTCGGTGTATCCACTCATCCCAGATACATACAAGGTGGCGCAAAAGTAAACTTCCGATATTTTTTGGCTGTAATTTAAAAAAAAAATAAAAAACTTTGATTCTTCTTGTGGATTTTTTTTATTTGGTCTTTTAATTTTTTTCACATCAAGTCGAGAATACGATGTCATGTAAATGGCCGCCGCCACAGTTGATTGTCATTTGAGCCCTTTTAATGGCATTTTACATCACTTTGGCCAAAACTTCCGGCGATAGGTCCTCACATTCTTGACGGATATTGTCTTTAAGAGCTGCAGGAGTCTGAGGCTTGTTGACATAAACCCGCGATTTCAAAAAGCCCCACAAAAAGAAGTCTGGAGCGGTCAAATCAGGCGATCTTGCTGGCCAGTGCAAATCGCCAAAACGGGAGATTAGGCGCCCGGGAAATGCATCCTTCAGCACATCGGTTGTGGCACGTGCAGTGTGTGCCGTTGCGCCGTCCTGTTGGAACCACATGTTTTCCAATCCCAATTCATCAAGTTGCGGCAAAAAGAACTCGTTGATCATTGCTCTGTAGCGCTCACGGCGCTTCCATGACATCGACGGCGCTTCCATGACATCCTCGGCTAGAGCAGCAATATTCTCTGCAGAACGGCTACTCCGGGGTCTGCCACGCCTGGCAGCATCTCTCGAGCGGCTAAACGTCGCAGTGTTTCACCAGTAGGCGTTGGACGGCCAGGAAATCTGCGACGAAATTCACGTTGTGCCAAAGTCACCGACCGATTATTGGTCAAATAAATAGTCAGCAATATTCCGCGTTCTGGAGCAGTGTAGCGTAACATTGTTTATTAACGTGTATTTAGCATGTGTTTACTACACAAATGTCAAAACAGAACTGACATTAGGGGCCAATCGCAAAATTTATAGCATTTTCTGATAGGAGGATTACTTTTGCGCCACCTTGTATATGTTCTGCCATTTTCCAACATTCAGTCGCCGGTTGGTTGTATGCTTCAACACAGGCCCGGGGCAAGTAGATGTGCAGATATTTTCTAATGCATCCGTGCCCAGTAGTAAATTTAGTCACGTAGTCGTCCAAGTCTCCGTGCTGATTCTGCGTTCACAGCGATATGTTGAGGATGAGGGAAAACTGCACTCTCTGCAAGGTGGAGGTCTTTTGCCAAAATTCGCGCTGCGCAGGTGTTTCTCTCTCTCTCTCTCTCGTTTACAGCTGCAATGTTTTCAATACACCGAAGGATACGTTGACACACAGGAGTCTTACTGCCCATAACCGACCCAGTTTCTTAAATTTTTTTGATGTGTTAACATCTATAGCGGCGTATAGGGACTAAATCTATCAAAGTCAACACATGCAAACAACACACAGACAGGTTTTCTGCTGCTGCTAAAACCAGATTTTATGCTGCTGCTAAAACCAGATTTTAAGCTGCTGCTAAACCAGATTTTCTGCGACTGCGAAAGAGAATAATGACGTGTTAAACAAAAATGAGCGAGCAAGAGACCAATGAAAGTGTGGTGTGGCAGGGGTAAGGCAAACGAAATTGTGTCTATAGTGTATGTATTAACATAATAATGAATGTATGTACATGTGTTTGTTGCTGTTGTTGAACGAAGATATAAAGCATAGCCACGCAAAATTTCATTTGCAAGCGCATGGGCTTGCGCAGTCGACGTTATGGTGACATACTAATACGTCAGCTACTTCGTACAAAGTATGTGTGATGTTGTGTGTTTGGCTGTTTCGTTGCTGTTGATATGCCCAAACAAAGCGAGTCATTTGATGTTCAGCATTACCCGGTGTATACAAAAACAAGTAGAAACGGTGTTAAGTTCGGCCGGGCCGAAGCATATATACCCTCAACCATGACAATTTACACTCCACTCCCACTCTTTGCATTCCCTTAACAGTTTTTATTTTAGGTACCCCCCCCCCCCCTACACCGACCAAACATATCAGTAGTAGTAGTAGTAGTAGTTGTTGTTGTTGTTGGTGTTGTTGGTTTTTTTATTATAGTGAAAGGTAAGTCCAATAAAATGTGGTTGCGGAGCACTCTCAGAGCAAAGAGAGTAATGACGTATTATACGTATATAAAAATGAGATAGTAAGAGAGCATCAACAATTTTGTGAACTTGTGTAGCGTATGTACGAATATAACAATGTAAGTATGTATATACAAGTGGTTGTTGCCTTGCATTCTTTGACTTTTGTGGGAATAAAACAAAAAGTATTGAGCAAGAAAATAATGACACATGTGCTTGCACTGGGCCTTTAAATAATTTTAAGTATTAATATTATTTAAATGTAAAGTCATCATATGATTGAACGCTGTTTTTTATTTTCCAATGTAACATTTACGAATGTGTTCATAGAAATCGAACAGGTACCGTGTAGCAAAAAGGTGTTAACACATCGCCCGTGAGTTCGAACACTCATTGGATTTTTTTTACCGCTCTTCCAAGGGGTGACACATTAGTTTGCGAGCGATTTCAGCATAATTTGCCAAATTTTTGTAATAATTTTTCACAATTATAACGCATTGTTCCTTCGTATAGCAGTCAATTTTTAACAATGAGAATAAATATATGTGGCAGCTGCCAAATTTCAGAGTTGCTACTTGTACAAAAAAAATTACTCTAAATTTAAAAAGTAAAACGTTTCTGTTCCTTTGTGTACAGTTTTTGTACGTTTGTGAACACTGATTGTACATATGTATTCAGTTCTTTAATTTTTATGTACACTCACTGTTCTTTGTGTACGAGGTTTTTACATTTGGGTATCATTTCTTCATTTTTGTGTACACTTTACATACTCGTGTGTGCAGTTTTTGTAGTTTTGTGTACACTTTATGTATTTTTAGTACACTTTTTGTACTTTTTTTGAACAGTTTTTGGTATCTTTTTTTGTAATTACATTTCTGTAGCGCAACCTGGTACCGCCATACTATTTCTGATATCGCGACGTCATACCTCCTTCGTATTTCTGACGCAGCGTATGTTTGGGATCCGCAATTAAATAATCGTCCATACAAAATTACGCTCCAGAAACATTTTCCCTCTGTTGAGGTTAGGTTGAACAATAGATATCAAGGAATTGGTGATTCGCTTCGTGTACTTTTTCTGGCAATACACTTAAGCCAGTTGCTCGACGTAGTGTGCATTTTTGTGCATATAAATTTCGTAGTGCGTACACATTTCCTAGAATCTGTTCCTATGAGATGCTGTAAAATAATTATTGTGTAATGCGAGGGGTGTTGGAATATAAATCCCGAGAAAGCCCGGCATTGACACAGACTAACCAACGTCTACAATATCGTCATATGTAAAGCAAAGTAATCAAGGTTTGGGGGTTCGGACAAAAATATGTAGTTTTGCACGAATAATTAACGTAGTCCGCAAAAGTTAAGACGTTTCTTGTACATTAAAACGTTATCGTAAAAGTCGTTTGTATTCCCAGCAAAAATAAAATGGAGTATTTCCAGTAGAAGTTATTAGCTTTGTACATCTTCTGCAACATTATGTGCATTTTTAATGCAATTTTGATTCTGATCAATAACAACTCCGAAAAATCTACATTTGCATCACATCCATTAATAATAAATAAATGGTTTCCCGCTACATCCCACGAGGGTATTAGGGAGAGCTTCTCACAACCAGCGAGCTGTGCGCTTTCTAGTTTTACACTTACTGGTTGGGACCTACAGTTTTACACCGGTTCCGAACGGTATTTTGAGAAGCTTTTTCATGGCTAAATACTCGATAGTGTCGCCGTCACTAAGCGAGGTGACCGCCGTCGAAAGAAATTTAAGGTGGTCAGAGTAGGGATTGAACCCACGTCCTCATGCACAAGAGCCGCGCACACTACCATTGCACCACCGGCGGCCACATCATCACATCCATTATGATGCAAATTTATTAAAGAGCTAAAGGGATAGTGGACAATTGCAAAGATGCCTAAATATATTACTTGTTTTTAATTTGTATTTACTTTCTTTCAAATCACTTTTCATTTCCTTTCTTTTTCACCTGTTGACAGAAGCATTTGGAGTACTAATAAAAGGTCAATTAATAACATAATTAGTTATATAAAAGGTTAAAAAGTTAAGACCTAAAGTTGTAGCTTAAAATCATAACTTATTGCCAAGTTTCAAATGACAAGAAATTTAAAAATTGTTGAAATAATAGATTTGGTTGATCGTTTGCGGACGAAATGTAGCATAAAAATGTTAGCATAAACTGCTCTTCCAAACAGTCAAATAAGAAGTAGTGCTGCGTTGGACAACGCCATATGAAAAGAAGTACTTCTGCACCTAAATTAGCACTACATCTTACCAAGTAGTTGTGGTGCAAATTCTACTTCTTGGTAAACTCTTTTTTTGCTGTGTTGTTGTTAACGAACTTGCATTGTTCATCCATTGCATTGCCACCCGCTTTGTAGTCAGATGTACAGCCACCAAGACGCCATTTGTCGTTTCTCATAATCGATTCGCGATTCATTCGTTTGTGCGAAACGATATTTTTATTGTCATGTATTGCTGAGGAGACAAAATGGCGCAATCGTGTCGTCCGAGCATGCGCGAATATAACGCATTTCCCTTGAAATCGTCTCAATATTCTGCAACTGGAAATAAAAAATAAGTAGATATGACAATAATTTGGGGCTCCAAATAAGAAACACAGCCAAAGGTAAAAGGAAATATTTTTGCTGTTGTGTTTGCTCTTAACAGGGTATTTCTCCTCTTCGTTAATTCCGTCTCTTCAATATCTTAATCATTATTCGTTGCAATTGTAATGCGATGTTATGTCAACTTTATACAGGCAAAGAAAAAGATGCAAACAATTTTTTCAAATTGAACGAGTGCAATTAAGAAAGTTTTGAAAAGTCTTCGAAATTTTTACAATAGTTAGGGTGTCTTTGATTAAGGTTACATCGTTTTAAAGCTGTATGAATGACATATATTTTGCAAACTAACGAGATTGAATATTACCCTTTTCGGTTGAAACTGCTTTTCCTAACTACCACTATTAAACTAACATTTTTCCTAGACTGTACCCTTTGGGTGTACTGATTCAACTCGATGGCTACTCAAAGAACAAATTTTAATTGCTGTTGAATTTTGGTCAAAATATTCCGAAAATATAACAATAATCCAAACATACTTCGGACCCCCTGCGATCACACAGGGCCATAACCAATACAATATACAAGTAAATTTATAATATAATTTTTCCTAAATTGTTGAGAGGATATAAGAAAAGTATCAGCATAACCAGGCTATCAGCAATGTTGCTATGAATCGTACAAATATTCCAGGATAGTAAAAGACTTGAATAGGAGTGTGGTTTAAGTGAAATATTGAGAGTTTCTTTGTCTGCATTGAGGTTTCTTTGTCTGCAACTGCATGAGGGAACGGTAAGGATAACACTACCGACGATATTTAGGCACAGACAATGACAATATACATATATCTGAATAGAATTATTGTAGCTAGGCTGTTGTTGCTATTGGGTTTACTGTCATCTATGTATTCGGCAGCTCCCAAAAATATATACACCATTGTTAGCCATAAATTTTAGTACTTTATTACGCGAGTTTGCCAGCACGTGATTCAAGCCAATTTTGTTGTTATAAATTTAACACAAACGTTTCCGTTTGTTCGAGTTCCCTTTTTATTTAACTCTTCTTCGGTTGCTGTAGGTATTTTTTCCAGCTTTGTTCATGTTGTTCTTTATCTTTCATGTTTTGTATATCTGTTATCAGAGTCACATGTTCATCCAGCCAGATTCTCTTTCCACTAGTTTGATTTCTAACATCTAAATTTAGTTAAAATCCTATGTAGAAGAAAAAACAAGAAGATAAATTCTCTACCAAATACATTGTCGACTCAAATTGGTAGGTGTTCAGTGTAAGATAGTTTCGACAAAATGTCGGGTCAATAAAATAGTTTCCAATTGTCCGATCGAACCTAACTTGAAAACTTGAAAACTTCCCCAAAACATTTCAGCTCTTTGCCATTCTGACCTAGATTCCACATCTGAGCTAGAGAGAAAAATTATGTCTTCGCGGAGGGTAACATTTCTAGAATTTTTACTTCATCCTTTTAAAATCGTTGAATTTTTATACCCTCACCCATAGGGAGGGGGGGTATATATCATTTAATACGTAAAGAAGTGTAACACATAGAAGGAGCCATATTAGACCCTTAGTATGTTTGGACGAAATTCGTTTTAGGACTGGCTGGCTGGTCACCACGATAATTGCCGTAAATCTTTACAGATAACAATGAAATTTTGTCCTCCCATACAAATCGACACATTTAGCACAAAATCATATTTCTTTCAAACCTTTCTTCTGGTAGATGTGATTAGCTTCAACTCTCACACCGGTTAATAATCTGTAAATGCATAGTTAACTGGAGGAAATGGGCGAGATTGTCACGCCCATTCTGGTACCTCCCATACAAAAGAGGGTGTTCGCTCGGGTTGCCAATCCGATAAATCGCGTGAACTACTTTCAACCTTAATGAAATTAGGTATAAGGCTTCATGTTATCAAACGTCAATCACCGATTAAAACAAGGGTGATTTTGCCACGCCCATTGTGGTACCTCCCATACAAAAGTTGTTTGGCCGCCTGGTTGTTCGGCACGAGAAGTCCCGCAAAAACGAACCAATCATTATGAAACTAGTCAATATTTATTCAAATAAAACTCTTCTATAGAAACTGAGGTGTTTTGCCACGCCCACTCTGGTACCTCTCATAAAAAAATTGGACGGATTACCGGTTGATCGACACAATAACTCTCGTAAACTACAACTGATCTTAATAAAATTCGGTACTAGGCAATATTTTGCTAAATCCTACTGTGTAATTAATAACTGACTATTGTTCCGCGCCTAGTTTCGTACCTCCCATACAAAAGTTGGGCGTATTTGCAGTTTGCCGACTCGATATCTCCAATAAATCATAACCGATCTTAATAAAATTTGGTACTGATCAAATTTTTGGCAACAACTTGCCATGCCCATTCTTCAACCTCGCATATAAATATTGGAAGGAAACTAACCAATTTGGGTATTCAATAATATTTAGTGCAATGTCAATCTGTTATTGAATATGGTCACCTTTGAGTATGGGCGTTTTTAACGGAACTCCCACGCAATGGATGACTTAGGGTGAGGGTATGATTAAGTCGGCTCACCCGACTGAAACTTATGGACTGGTTTACAAAATTGGACAAATTATATACTTACTTGGGTGTCCTCAAGCAACCCACAGAGGTCAAGGGCATTAGAAAATTACGATACAATGCTTTTCCAACCGGCTTGATCGCCAGCTTTCCACCTCCACATTATAACACCAAACTCTCGCAGGCAATCTGCCACCTGGTCTTTCCAGTGAAGCCTTGATCGTCCTGTTTTTCGATGTCCTTCGAATAAGCCTTAGAATACCTTGCGCACTAGTTCATTCTGATCTATTCCACCATTCTGATCCATAGCCTAGCCAGCGTAAATGCGGTATTTTGGCAAGCATAACTACGTCGATGACAGGATACAGATAATGCAGCTCGTGATTCATCCGTCCTCGATACTCGCCTGTTTCATTTATTTTTCGGAGCATTTTTGTCTCGAAGACTTCCAGTGATGTTTCATCAACAAGCGATATGACCTAGAACTCTGCGACATACAGCAAGACAGGTTGTATGAGAGTCTGATATAGGTGGAACTTTGTTTCCCGAGAGAGGGTCTTCTCTCTGAATTGATTGCTTAGCCCAAAATAACACCTGTTGTAACGTAGTTTTGTCGAGAGCTGAGATAATCTCAGTCATGTCCAGAGTCTTTCGTTAGGATCCACCAAACGTTTTGAAATAAGGACATAATAATTTATACTTTTCGTGGATTCGAATTAAGATTCTTTATTAATCTTCTTCTTTATTATTAATCTTACAAAGAAATTTAATTAAAAGAAATAACAATAACTGATTCACTCGTCTAGACCACGTCCAGCTTGAGAACACTCGCCTTGGTTTGACAACACTCTTTCGGGGGCACTTGTCTTAGCTTGACAATACTCTTCTGGGGCATTTGTCTTGGCTTAAGAATACTGTCCTGGGGCCACGTTGCGGGCTGTTCGATTTTAAGATGATCGGGAAATTAGTGTGCTGCACACTCGATTATTCAGACTCGCTGTGTAGATCGGGATCGGATATGCGGGTTACTGACTCTGTATGTGCTTTACATGTCCGGTGAGGACGCTTCGGGATCGGTCATTATTGAATGGATTTTGTATAAATAGAACAGGGGAATAGTCGGCATGAATCCCACTATGGGGAATAGTCAGCCGAAGCCGCTATAGTGGAATAGTCAGCCAAAGCCGCTATAATCGGATAGTCGGCCGAAGCCGCTGTAATCGGATAGTCAAGCGAAGCCGCTGTAGCAGAAAAGTTAGCGGAAGACGCCGTAATTGTACAGCCAGCAGGGCCAACTAGAATAGAATAGTCAGTCGTAGCCGATAGAATCCTATAGCCAGCCGAAGCCGCTATAATACAATAACCAGCCAAAGACGCTTTAATGAAATAGCCATCCGAAGCCGTTGTACTCGAATAGTCATACAACTGAAGTCACAGTAATTGAATTGTCAACCGAAGCCGCTAGAGGGTGGATCAATAAGTCCGTGACTTGTCGAACTTCTCTCGTAGTTATATGAAATGCAACACTGTTCCCATCAAGCACCATCTGTTACTAGACTACTGTCAAATTTTGAGTAAGTTCCCTCATTTACTTTGCGTTTAACAGCTGTTCAAAACATATAACCTAGTGCATTTTTTTAAAAATGAAAAAAGTAAATTTCGAGTGATCATTAAACATTATTTTTTGCGAAAAAAAAATTGTCAATCAAACCAAGGAAAAGCTTGATAAATACTATGGGGACTCTGCACCATCGATTTCAATGGTAAAAAAGTGGTTTACTGACTTTCGTTGCGGTCGCACAAGTAAAACAAATGACGCTGAACGTTCTGGACGGCCAATTGAGGTCAATAAAAAAAAATACAAATAAATGGTTTCCCATTACATCCCATAAAGGAATCGGCGAGTCCTTCTCACAACTGTGCGCTTTCTAGGTTTATACTCACTGATTAGGACCTACAGTTTTACACCGGTTCCGAATGGTATTTTTGAGAAGCATTTTCATGGCTAAATACTCGATAGTGTCGCCGTCACTATGCGAGGTGACCGCCGTCGAAATAAATTGTAAGGTGGTCAGAGCAGGGATCGAACCCAGGATCTCCAGTCCAAGAGGCGCGCACACTACCCATTGCACCAACGACGGAGGTCAATACATCCGAAAATGTCAAAAAAATCCACAATATGGTGTTGGGCGATCGAATAGTAAAAGTGCGTGAGATTGTTGATGCCTTACGCATTTGATATGGCAGTGTGGTTTCGATTTTAAATGATCAGTTGGGTTTAAGAAAGTTGTCTGTAAGATGGGTGCCGCGTTTGCTCTCAATTGGCAATAAACGTAATCGGGTGACAACTTCAAAGGATTGTTTGGAGTTGTTTAATTGGGCTACGAATTGGTATCTCATTCACCATATTCTCCGGATTTAGCCCCCAGTGACTATTTCCTATTTCCAAACCTAAAGAAATGGCTAGGTGGAAAGAGATTTAGCTCCAACGATGAAAGTATTGATCAAGCAAATGCCTATTTTATGGACCTCGAAAAATCCTATTTTTTGGAAGGGATACACAAATTGGAGAAACGTTGGACTAAGTGTATTGAGCTAAATGGAGATTATGTTGGAAAATAATTTTTTTGTGGAGAAGCTACTCT
This sequence comes from Phaonia tiefii, assembly GCA_963931995.1. Lineage (NCBI taxonomy): Eukaryota > Metazoa > Arthropoda > Insecta > Diptera > Muscidae > Phaonia > Phaonia tiefii. The sequence continues at coordinate 32,690,271 of OZ008371.1, read as the reverse complement.
TGTTCTATGCCGAACTAGAGCCCCAGCTCCAATGCAATGATATTTTCGGGATGTGCGCTCGGAAGCGTCTGATTGGTGAGGCTAGTCAAACTTATCATTAAGTACATTAGCTGCATTGAAACGAATGAGAATTGCATCAACGCAATCATTCTTGTGAGGCCACTGAGAATCGTTCACTGCTACTATAAACACAACGTCGACAGAGTATTTGTGTTTGTCAGTGACGGTGATTGTTTGCGGTGCTTGGCCTCAAATGGGGATGGGCTTTGGAGAGGGATAGACCAGAGTAGTATGAGGGAGTGAATTGTGGCGAGTGTATAGAATATACATTTACTTAAATTAGGTACGGAGGAATTACATCGTCACTTTACAATGTTTACATGTATAATTCTCCGTTTGAGTCTAGGCTGACGTTATTGCATCTGTTCGCGATAGATCCGAGGTAAACAAATTCGTCCACTACCTCGAAACTATAACGGTGTCCACCAGACGGGTGAATGTTCTGCTCGACGAAACCATTAATTTTGCCCTGTCCTCATTTGCACTTTTGTTGATTCCTTCCAAACTCTTCAAAAGACTGCAATAACTTCTCGCTGATTTCGCCCAATGATGTCTAAGTCATCAGTGTACGGGAGCAGCATGTGGGTTTTGCTGCTGATAGTTTTATTCGTATTGACTGCAGCTTTACTCACTATCATCATATGATCTATATTGAAGAGATCGCATTATAGGGTGTCACCCTGCCTAAGGTCTCGCCTCGTACTAAATGGTTCGGTGAGATTTTTATCCATCTTAACTGAGGAGTTCGTGTCGGTCAGTGTACATCTACAAAGCCGTGTCACCTGAGCAGGAATACCAAATTGTGACATAGCTTGGTACAGTTTTCCCAGGACTATAGAAAGCAGCTCTGTAGTCTACAAAAAGTAGGTGTGGATTTGTTTTTCGTGGGGTTTCTCCAGGATTTGTCGTAATGTGAATATCTGGTCGATAGTTGACTTTTCAGGCTTAAAGCCACACTCATAAGGTCCGACCAGGTCTGCAACGTTTGGCATTAGTCTTTCGCACATTCCGCTCGAGGGGACCTTGTATGCGGTTTATAAAAGTGTTATTCGATGATAGTTTGTGCATATACTCGAGTCGGCTTTTTTGAAGACTGTATACAGTATGCTAAGACTCCAGTCGTCGGATATGCATTCGTTTAATCAGATTTTGCATATGATCTGATCCGTTCGCCTTTCCTAAACATAGTGCGGTACTCCATCAGCATCAGCGCCGTTATTGTTCTCAGGCCGGGAAATTGCAGTTGTAAATTCGGTTTGGGTAGGAGGGAAGCAGCCGCCACCATCATCCTGTATGTGATCCACAGCCTTATTTAAATTGATGTCTCTCTCTATATACCCAACATACTCTGCACATCTGTGACGAGATTCCCCTCCTTATCCCTACAAAAGTGGCACCCGGATCCATTTCCGTTGGCTTGACTTTGTAGTTTTCGGTAGAATTTAAGGGCCTCACTCTTCCTTCTTTCAGATTCAAGTTGCTCACTCTAGCACTTTCGTTACAACCGTTTTCTCTTCCCAAACATACAGGTTTTCTCTCTTCTCTTCTTCTTATACCGTTCTGTCGCGGTCTGCGTTGAAACTGCCTGAAGCGTTGCCATACGTGCAGCATGCTTTTCATCACTTGCCATGCGGCACACTTCATTGTACCATGGTTTGTCTCGAAGCGGTTTTTGGTAACCAAGTACGGTCTCTGCAGCAGTTGTCATAGAGTGGGAATTGTATTTCCACTGCCTTTCAGGAGCATCGGGCGCGTGTGCTTTCAGCGCCAGTATCTGAGTGAGTTTCTTTGCATAGGCCGTGGCGATCTTCGGTAATTGCAGCTTTCTGGTGTCCAGCTCTCTGTTTGTGTGGTTTCGTACTACTTACGCTCTGGTTAACCTTATTAATCTCGTGCGAACCCTTGTTGCAACTAGGTATTGATTCGAATCTACATTAGCTCCTCGAATCCATTACACTAGTAGAGTACCTTCCATTAATTACCAGGCGATGAACCCGGTTTTTCGTTTGTTGGCTATCTCCGGTAATTGCAGCGTTCTGTTGTCCAGCTTTCTGTTTGTGTGGTTTTGTACTACTTAGGCTCTGGTTAACCTCGTTAAACTCGTGCGAACCCTTGCTGCAACTAGGTATTGATTCGAATCTACATTAGCTCCTCGAATCACACGTACATCAATTACAACAGTAGAGTACCTTCCATTAATTACCAGGCGATGAACCCGGTTTTTCGTTTGTTGATCAGGGGATATCCAAGATGTATTGTGGATGATTTTCTGTACGAATCTCGTACTACTGACAACTACGCAAATTTTTTACTTGAAATTGGTGACCTCAGATTCGTAATCGGTGAGTTTCCAATACCCCATGCAATAAGTTTTGAGTCAATCAATTAATGGTTAGGGTTTCTTGCCCGCCACTTTGGTTTTAAATATTTGTCCCGAGACACGTAATCAGCGATATTGAAATACCAAACGACTAAGGTTGCAGGTCAATCAGTTAATTTTTATAGAGTTTGGAGTCAAAATAATAAAATTTTCAAGAAAAGGCCTTCTCAATTTAACGAGTTCTAAGATATAGCCTAGTGATGTGCGGTTCAGCGTATTTGAAGAACAAGCTCTGTTGAGTCCGGTTTTAAGAAGAACCGGGTGGGTATTTGGACCGGTTTCGGTTCCCAGCAAATTTCTGGCCCAGAGAGGCTAAAGTCTAACATTTTATTATAAGAATATAAAAATTGATAAAATTACACATTTTCATAACCTCAAATGTTAACACTTTCGGTTCCTTTCGAACCGACACCTATTATTCTGAAACTGTTTTAGGGTTGTTGTGATACCGTTTGTCGGTCCTTCGAGGTCCGTTTTCTGTTCATTTCGACCCGTATTTCGTTTCATTTGAAACCATTTTCTGTTCTTTTGGAACAGTGATTCTGTAGAACCGGTTCCTCGATTCTGCGCATCACTAATATGGCTACCCAATTCGATCTCCTGGGCCAATGTGTGATGGATGGGATCTTGTATCACTCGGTAACACCGGGCGACACAAATTAACTATAGTTTTCACATAAAACAAAATGATCCTCAGCATTCGTAAATTCTTTAAAACTTTTTATTCTCAGTTTATGAAGTCTAAATGGGTATCAAGGGAAAGAGGAGAATCTCTGCATTGTTAATCAATGTGCTGTTTCCTCCACAAAATTAAGAAATTTTAAAAAAGTTTTTTAAAAAATTTAGCTTCTAATATCCTTCAGGATTTTTAATGAGTTCCTTTTGAAATGATATATTTCAAGATAAAAAAATACTGTTAAAATATACTCTTTTGAAAAGGTTGGTTTGAAAACCCTGAAGGATTTTCAGGAAACATTTCGTAAAAGTAATTTTTCAATAATTTTGTTTTCACAAAAAACAGCTGAAAATTGATTAATAATGCAGGGTCGCTCCTCTTTCAAATGATTTCATATCAACATCATAGAATGAACATAAATTCTTTAAAAAATATTTGAATTCTGTGTTTCCTTTGAAGAGTTAATGGAAATAATGATTTCGAAATTAAAAAAGAGTTGTTCGTTAAATCCTCCAAAGTCTCATCTGCTTATCCACTTTTCCCTGTGTGGCAAGTACTGTCGCCCGGTGTAATATGATACTGCTACATTCGTCGTTTGGCAGAGAACGTGGGCACAGAAAACACAATGTCTTTTTTTTGCTTTAATTGTACTCTATTTTAGTTTCACATTGACCTCTTTTCACAATCAAAATCTGTTTTCTCTTTATTTCTCTTTACACATTTGCTACCCAGAGAAAATATTCTTAATTTTATTTGGCCCTCATTGTTGAAATGTTATCAAGGTAACGTGAACTTCCGTCCTTTTGTAATGATCTTTATTCATAATAATTATTAATTTATTTTTTTTTGTTTAATGAAACCAAACGGTGTTTCTTTTAAGTTATAATATTGCTTTGTTTTTGTCATCAAATTATTTATAATTCTTTCGTTATAGTTTCAGGGATTTTAGCTAAAAGCTCAAAAAAGAAAAACTTTAGCAACCGCGTTTTTTCCCTCGCTAATTACTACAACTTGATCTCAATTAGTGTTTGTTGTTAACCGCAGCATAAACGATTACTTTGTTGCAACATCAAGTAGTTGGAGCAAGGACTTCACTATATTGTTGCCTGGAACTTGCAACCGGTGCCAACAACAATAGTAACCATAAGTTTTGCAAAACAAAAACATTATACACTGTCAACTAAAGTTAAGTAAAGTACGGCACAAAGGACATTTTTAATAAGGGAATGTTAGCTAAGAAAAACATTACGAAATACATAAGGTGACTCAAAAATCGAATGCTCTACATTTAAACAGAAATTCTGTCGAAGATTATTAAGTGTAGAGTATGATGATGATGATGGGGATCAGTCAAAAGACAATTGTGAAGGAAAATTAAATATATTAGTAAGTGACTCCTCAATAACGATGCTACTAAATATGTATATGTAATAAAGTACGTCTGTGATCTATTTAAATAAATGGTTTCCCGTTACAACCCATGAAGAGATTACACTCACTGATTGGGACCTACAATTTTGCACCGGTTCCGAACGGTATTTGGAGAAGCCTTTTCGTGGCTAAGTACTCGATAGATAAATTTAAAGCCTGCAGTATTTTAGTGATTTTCTCTAAATTTTACACAAATTCTTTGCTAAATGGAAAACAAAACATTCACATTACTTCAAGTCAAACAAATTGGCAATCAATTTTTTTTGGCAACCATAGTAGATATCATAGTTATAAGTGATATTGTTCTGGGGCATCTTGAGCCGTCCTTTTTTCTAAAATATATTGCTCCGATTAAGTAAAAGCTTTTACTCACTCTTAATAACCAAATTGAAATAATGTAAATAACAGGACGATTAATGCGGCGCCTGAAAGTATACCCTTACTAAAAACCAGTTCACGGCTGCAAGTAGGTTAGTTTTAAAACTACTATACTACAGGTTCTGGAATCGGGTAGACCAGTCTAGTAGCTGGTAGAGACCCTGGTGGCGACAAGCATAACTTGTGTAAATAGCTGAGGCTTCAGACATTTTGAGCCAGTCTATGACAAAACGGCGGAAATTAAGCAACGCGAGTTGAAAGTAAAATATAGACTTTTTGTAAAGGGCTGACTTTAAAACTGGGTAAGTTAAACAAACGCAACTAAAACTGTTGTACTTTTCGTAATTTAAACACGAATATTGTTTTATTAGTGGAAGTAAAACATCGCTAAAAACGACGGTTGCGAAAATTCTTAACAATATTGTAGTCCTTCTAATATTTTGATCTTGCCCTGTAAAAGTATTTACTATTTAATGATCATACATGCACTGGTAATAAGTGCAAATACAGTTGCATAATTTTTGGCTGCAACCAACTCACCACGGGCAAGAATTTTGAATATTCCAATTCAACTGATTGGATATAGATTAGGAGAAAATATAGATGGCGTTATGATTTTTTCTATAGGAGGGTTGATGAATGCAACTATAGACGATTTTAAAATACAGGCTGTATGTAGACTAGACTGGCTGGAGCGTTATAACTGTTACACTGTAAGGTGCTCTAAATACAGGACTAAGATTGTCGTTGGAGTGAGTCTGTATTGATACTACGAAAAGCATACATCGTCGAATAATTGCAATTGCCTTGAATATCCAGTACTTGGAAAATCTATCATGCAGATTAAGTTAGGTAGAGGCGGCTGACACTAGTGCCACACTTAGTCCCCTGTAACCCCAATAGATGCCATATTGCATGCCCATTGTGAACCTGGTAATTGACCTGGTATGTTTATGTGGAGTTCAACCCATACGATACCACATGCCGAAATTCCATTTTGTGACTGAGGACGAGACGCACATCCTGTCTAACTTCCTGAAAGTCTGTGACATCCAACATGGAGTAAGGTCCTAGATATTTTCGCGTAGTCATACAAAGACAGGGCAATAACATATGAGATGTTCAACCCTATCGTCCTCCTCTTCATGCCCACAACTTCTGCAGTAGTCATGAACTGAGATCCGAAATCTAGTCGTGTATCTAACTATTAGAGAGTGTCCAGTAATTACAGCTACTAACATGGAGGTATCGTGTCTAGTAATGGGTCTTAAGTTAAGCGTACGATTTAACTTATAGCTTGACCATACTTGCCTGGTGATCCTGCAATTTGTGCCATGAGGCCATCTATCATTTGCATGTCTAAGGCCTTCGGTTTTAGGCATGAGCTTCCAAGCAGATGGGGGCATACCCACATGCTCCATAGCCATTGGAACAGGTAAGGTGGTTCCTAATCTTGCCAGCTCATCTGCTTTATCGTTCCATGGAATGTTGCTGTGCCCCGGAACCTATTTAAGGTTAATATCGAACTGCTTGGCTATCTCAGTTACCAGATACGATCATAGATCTCGGTGCTCTAATTCCAAAAGGAATCTTTTCACTATTCACTTAAATATATTTACCATACCAGCTTAGGTTGACTATTCCACCATAGCGACTTCGGTTCGCTATTCAATCATAGCGAATTGGGTTGACTATTCCACCATAGTGTCCGTCGGTGGTGCAATGGGTAGTGTGCGCGCCTCTTGTACTTCAGATCCTGGGTTCGATTCCTGCTCTGACCACCTTCAAATTTCTTTCGGCGGCGGTCACCTCGCATAGTGACGGCGACACTATCGAGTATATAGCCATGAAAAAGCTTCTCAAAATACCGTTCGGAATCGGTGTAAAACTGTAGGTCCCAATCAGTGAGTGAAAACTGGAAAGCGTACAGCTCAGTGATTGTGAGAAGTTCTCCCCGGTCCCTTCATGGGATGTAATGGGAAACCATTTATTTATTTTTATTCCACCATAGTGGCTGAGGCTGACTATCCTACCATAGCGACTTTGGTTGACTATTCCACCATAGTGACAGCGGTTGACTATTCCACCATAGCGACTTCATTAGAAATTTCCACCATAGCGTCTTAGGCTGACTATTCCACCATAGCGACTTCCGTTGACTATTCCGCCATAGTGGCTTAAGCTGACTGTTCTACCATAGCGACTTCGGTTGACTACCTCACAATCGAGCTTCTCACAATCAGTGAGTTGTGCGCTTTCTAGTTTTACACTCAGTGATTGGGCCCTACAGTTTTACACCGGTTCCGAACGATATTTTGAGAAGCGTGTTTATGGCTAAGACCTCGACAGTGTCGCCATCACTAAGCTAGGTGACCATCGTCAAAAGAAATGTAAGGTGGTCTGAGCAGGGATCGAACCCACGGTCTCATGTACAAGAGCCGCGCACACTAACCATTAGTGACTGCGGTTGATTAGTCCACCATTACGACTTCATTTGACTTTTCCACCATATCGTCTTAGGCTGACTATTCCAGCATAGCGACTTCGGTTGACTATTTCACCATAGCGGCTTAAGCTGACCATTCCCAGAATGATATGCTAAGCGGTTCCCAGAGGTGTATGGTCAACCGTTCCCAGGAGAGTGTTCTCAAGGAAAGGATCCATTGATGTTGTTTCTATAAATTAAATTATTTTGCAACAAAAGAAAACCAATAAAGAATCTGAATTCAAACCCCAGAGAAGGTAAACCATTCAGTTCTTATTTCGCAAGGTTTCGTGGATGAACCTTAACGAAAAACCCTTTGCATGACTGAACTCGCCTCAGCCTTTGACAAAACCACATTACAACTTGTGTGGCAGCAGCTACAGCAACAAGAGTTTACTTCGCCCGATCTAAAAGACTCCGATGATAAGGCCTTCTAGTGATTGCCCTACGCTTGGTAAAATTGGTTACGTACCTCATTTTACTCCAGTTGCTCAGGGGAGTGCGGAAACGTGATTTTAAACCCTTTTTAGATGGAAATGACATACTGCTTTGCGTGATAAAGATTCATAACTAATCCAAATTTTAGTTTCATCATCACAATCGTCCATTTTCCTTTAACTGAAAGTCCCATAACTGAACAAACGTAAAAATGGTACCGATTAATTACACAGAATTGAAGCTTCTGGTGGAAGAAGGCGTTAACTCACTTTAGTTTTCTTTCTTTTGTCATTCTTTTATGTTTCCATGGTATCTGATTTAAAAAACATTAAACAAAAATATTAGATTTAATTTTAATAATTCAGATATCAGATGTTGACTCTTTTCTTATCTAGAATCAACTCAAATACCATGGAAACATTAACAGAAGCAAAATATTTTTTTTGAAAAAAATTGTGTTAATACCTTCTTCCATCGGCGGCTTCAATTGTATTATGTTCTCTTTTTTTGGTAGCAAAATTTTTTTAAGTGTACTTTTCTGTATATTAGTGCTGTAGAACCAAAAGGAACGAAGTTAACTGTACAGAAAGCAACCAGTTCTACATTTTTGTGTTCTTGGGTGGCAGTTTTAGAGAAAACGGTAAAATATCTTTTATTTTTTAAAGAACACAAAAGTTAGAAATTTTCAGCTTTTTTGCTGGAAATAAAATAACCATTTTCCACTTTGTGGCTTATGTAACCATTCAATTAGATATCCTTCCCATATTTAAATAAAAGCGAAATTATATTTGTGCGGTTCTCTGTTGAAGCATCCCATCCCAGTTGGTGAACTATAATTTTTCTTTTTTTAAAAAAAATTTTCCTTTCCGAATCCTTTTGGGAACTTTATAGAGGAAATCATTGATGTTGTCGTTAATGTCCTCATTTGGTTCTATGTAGCGTGCTGATATTTGTGGAGGAGGTGGAAGATATCGCAGGAGTTGTTGCGTTTTCCTTAGAAAGGGTTTGTTCAAGACTAAGTAGTTGGCAGAACAGATACAAATACATGCATTACAAGTCATTAACAACTTTTAATGTGCTTTAGTTAAGCTAACATGTTGCAAAACATTTTTATGTGCAACAGCGGCAAATGCATTCAGTAGTAGAGGACGGCGACTGATTCTATGTAAATGTGCAGTATATGTGTTATATAGTATATAGCCACTACGACGGCTAGAGCAATAAAAGCAGCAACAACACTAAAAACTGCCGCAAGCAGTAGCAACAAATATGTTGACAACACATATCCATAGTCACCAATACATAAACTTACTCTCGCACACACACACACACATGATTGTAGCGGCACATATGTACACTTCGTTGCAATCTAATGAAAAATAGTTGAACTAACGTTATAGTCTGCTTGTGTGTTGAGAACATGCCACAAGTATGCAGTGCTTGCGTGTCAATTTGTATGTATGCTGTATCTTTTGTACAGGTAACAGTCATTAAACTTGCTTCTCGTACTAAAGGCGGGTACTAAATTTGTTGCCACGAAAAATAATGAGCAATATCAACTTGCTTCGCTGCGGAATGGGTCGGCAACATATCAGTGTTGATTATTATATTTTTCGGCATATTTATATATTTTGTACTCTATATTGGAACGAAGTTCCTTGTCGCACGTTTAGGGATGGGAATTAAATGAGAAAAAAAAATTAAACAACTTTTGTTTTAACACTATTATGCTACAAACCACTATAATCAACTATATTGCTTACTTTTGCTTTGGTTTGTGTCTAGACTAACTGGATGTCTCACATATGTTGGGAAATTTCTTGTTTAATGGGAATGTGGCCGTCGGTGGTGCAATGGGTAGTGTGCGCGCCTCTTGTACATGAGATCGTGGGTTCGACCCCTGGTCTGACCACCTTAAAAAAAAAATCTTCTTTCGGCGGCGGTCACCTCGCATAGTGACGGCGACACTGTCGAGTATTTAGCCATGAAAAAGCTTCTCAAAATACCGTTCGGAATCGGAGTAAAAACTGTAGGTCCCAATCAGTGAGTGAAAAATTAGAAAGCGCACAGCTCACTGGTTGTGAGAAGCACTCCCCAATCCCTTCATGGGATGTAATGGGAAACGTTTTTTTTTTTTTTTTTTTTTTAATGGGAAGTTTTCTAGGTGGAGCCTGTAACCAATATTTAGTATATATTGTAGTTTTGTACCCAATAAAAAGTATATTTAGAAAAGCCAAAGTGAAACAAGTTTAAAAGAAGTTCTTAAATTAGTGCATTTTCTTAAAAGAAGTAAATTTTCTCAAAAAACCTTTTTATATTCTTAAAGAGAGTACCTTTTCTTAAAAAATACCTTGTCTGAAAGAAGTACATTTGCTTAAAAAAGTACATTTACAAAAAGTACCAATTCTTAAAAAAGTATTTTTATCACCGTTTCTTAAAAAAGTACATTTGCTTACAACCAATTGCCTTTAACAAAAAAACATTTTCTTTAAAGAGTACCTGATACAAAATAACTTTTCTTGAGATAAGTACCTACTATTAAAAATTTGCTTATTCTTGAAAAATGACACATTCTGAAAAAATCGCATTTCTTAAAAATAAAACCTTTGCTTCAAAAAATACAGTCTCGTAAAGAAAATAAATTTACTTACAAAAATTCTTTTCCTCAAAAGTATCATCTCTTAAAAGTACATTTTCTTAAAAATAAATTAATACATTTTCTTTACTTTTCTTTTCTTGAGATACGTAGCCTTTCTGATACCAAAATAACCTTTTCCTGAAAAGAGTACCATTTTATTTAAAAAGTACCTGTACTTAAGAAAGTACTTCGGTGTAAAAAAAAAATCATACTCCTAGGCTTTTTCTTACAGAAAGTACTACTTCTTAAAAATAGTACCTTTTCTTAAAAAATTCATTACCGTTTAATAAAAGAGCTACCTTTATGTAGAAAAGGGCCTTTTCGGGAAAATACAATACATATTTCGCACATATTTCGAGATTTAATTTTGCCATTAGTTTGCCTGCGAAGTTTCAGCTCGATTGGAATACGGGAGAAGGATTAAAAATCAATCCAAAGTTTTTTCGGCATACATACATACAGGCAGGTGAAGTTAATATAAAGAATTTAAAAAGCCGTTCAATCAAATGATGACGTTTCATTTAAAAACAATCAACCACACAACATCACACGTACTTTGTCCGAAGTAGCTGACGTATACGTGTGTCACATAACCACATGTTTGCCATATCAACAGCAACGAAACAGCCAAACACACAACATCACACATACTTTGTACGAAGTAGCTGACGTATTAGTGTGTCACCGTAACGTCGACTGCGCAAGCAAAATGAAATTTTGCGTGGCTATGCTTTATATCTCCGTTCTACAACTGCAACAGACACATGTACGTACAATCATTATTATATTAATACATACACTATAGACACAATTTCGTTTGCCTTACCCCTGCCACAGCACTCTTTCATTGCTCTCTTGCTCGCTCATTTTTGTTTAACACATCATTATTCTCTTTCGCAGTCGCAGAAAATCTGGTTTTAGCAGCAGCATAAAATCTGGTTTTAGCAACAGCATAAAATCAGGTTTTAGCAGCAGCAGAAAACCTGTCTGTGTGTTGTTTGCATGTGTTGACTTTGATAGATTTAGTCCCTATACGCCGCTATAGATGTTAACACATCAAAAATTACTTTTTCTTGTGAATCAAAATAACTTTTCTTAAGATAAGTACCTACTCTTAAAAATGTACATATTCTTGAAACAAAGGACCAATTCTAAATTACCATTTCTTAAAAAACCCTTTTCTTTGCACATATATCCTCGCTTAAAAAAAGTACATTTTCTTTAAAAATTCTTAAAAATAAAATAATACCTTTCCATTTCTTTTCTTGAGATAAGCAGCCTTTCTGATAACAACTACATTTTCTTAAAAAAATAACCTTTTTCTAAAAAGAGTACCACTTCTTTAAAAAGTACCTGTTCTTAAAAAAGTACTTCTTTCTATAAAAATTCATACTCTTAGTCTTTTTCTTACAGAAACTACTTCTTCCTAAAAATAGTACCTTTTCTTAAAAAATTCATTAGCTTTTAATAAAAGCGGTACCTCTATGTAAAAATGACCTTTATGGGAAAATATAATACATATTCTTACAAAAAATACCAAAACGTACTTAAAAAAAAAATTAATTCTACAAAAAAATTCTCTTAAAAAAGTTCATAATTTTACATCTTTTCTTAAACATCCATTGAAATTAGCTTATTTTTCAACGGGCGCCTGAACTGTGTTGGAACTAACTAGTACATAATATTTATATAGCGAACGGAACTTCGTTCCAAAAGGGTGTCCCCTGACACCTCATATGATTTTTTATTTATTTTTTTTTTGTTTGGAGACACTGAAAGAGAGTTGGCACAATGCATCATTTCATAGTACAGTTTTATTGGTCGTTAGTAATATTAAAATGTTGCTCGATAAATGTTTCAGGCATTTCATGTGAACATCTTAGTACACGGTGGGGCAAAAGTAATCATCCTATTGGAAAGCTCTTTAACTTTTGCAAATTGCGCCAAATGTCAATTAGGTTTTGAGATTTGTAAAGTAAACGAACACAGAATACAAATCTGCTGAGATTCCCGCTGCTGTTGCCCAATATGGCAAAAAAAAACCAGACGACGTGCCACGCAATCGGGCAATAGCCGGCGGTCGCTACGCAAAATTTTGATTAGAAGATGGTACCTTACAAAGTGCAGACAGTGCATCAGCTGTTAGCGGTTGACGGTCAAACGCCGGTAACCTACGCTAAATAACATCCTGAATCTCAACGAAGAGGTGGACGATTTTGTATCGAAAATTATCATGAGCGATGAGGCTAATTTCCGTCTTAGCGGTTACGTGAATATACAAAATAATCAATTCTGAGGTACCGAACATCTGTATATCACCCACAAAGAACTATTACACCCGCTCAAAGTTAGGCTGGAGGACTCATCGGGCCATTATGTTTTTGAGGCCGAGGCGAAACGACGTCTGTGGACAGCGCGCGCTACAGGGCCATGATGATCGAATTTTTTCTTCATCAATTGAATGTATTGGAACTGGAGAACTTGTGGTTCTGACAGGACTGTGCAATGGCGCACACTGGTCGTGCCACAACCGATATCCTGAAGAAAGCATTTGCGGGACGTTTTGGTTATTTGCACTGGCCGGCCAAATCACCCGATTTAACCGTTCCAGAGTTCTTTTTATGGAGTTATTTGAAGTCGCGGGTTTACCTCAACAAGCCTTAGAATGTAGACACCCTTAAGGAGAATATTCGCCAAGAATGCGAGAACCTGTCGCCCGACTTTCTGGAAAGGGTGATGGAAAATGCCATATAACGAGCCTGTATGGGCGTTAACTCTGGTGGCGGCCACTTGCCGATATCATTTTCACAACATGATGGAATAAATTCGAATGGACTAAATACACTAATTTCACAAGCAGAACCAAAGTTTTTCATTAAAATATAATTACAGCAAAAGAATATTGGGTGACTACTTTTGCCCTACCTTGTACTTACTTATTTATTTAGGTTGCCGCAATCAACCGAAAATGGTCAAATGTGGTCAAATCCACGAAAAAAAAGTAAAATAAATTGTTTCCCGTTACATTCTTAGAATAGATTGGGGAGAGCTTCTCACAACCAGTGAGCTGTACGCTTTCTAGTTGTAGACTCACTGATTGGGACCTACAATTTTACACCGGTTCCGAACGGTATTTTGAGAAACTTTTTCATGGCCACATGCTCGATAGAGTTGCAGTCACTAAGCGAGGTGACCACCGTCGAAAGAAGTATAAGGTGGTTAGAGCAGGTTCGCCACCTCGAAATTATAACAGTTATCAACGTTCACCCTTTCGTCCAAACGTGTGGATGTTCTGCTTGTCGAATCCATTAATTATGGCTTGTCCTCGTTGACTGCTATACATTTGTTAATTCCTCCTCAACTCTCGAAAACAATGCAGTTACTTCTCGCAGATTTCACCCAATGATATCTAAATAATCAACATACGCGAACAGCATGTGACTTTTGCTGCTATCGATTTATTCGTGTTGACTGCAGCTTTTCTCATGATGATCTCAATTAATATGTTGAAGAGATCGCATGATTGGCCGTCACTTTGCCTGAGGCCTTGCCGCGTACTAAATGGTTCTTTACCAAACTTTACTGAGGATTTCGTGTCGGTCTGTATCATACTACAAAGGCGTGTCAGCTTAGCAGGAATGCCAAACTCCGGCATAGCTTTTTACATTTTCCCCCGTATTGGGCTATCAAAGGCAGACTTATTATCTACAAAGAGCTGGCAGATATCGATTGGTTTTTCGTAGGTTTTTGGGATTGTGAATGCCAATATTTAATATTTAACTTTCCAGGCTCAAAGCGATAGTTTTTGCATATAGTACTCGGGTTGGCTTTTTTGAAACCAGTATACGGAATGCTAATCGTCGGGCATGTATTCGTCTACCCAGGTTTTGGATATCAACTGGTCGGTGTTGCTTTTGTACACATAGCCTCCAGCTTTCGATAGGAGGGGCCGTCGACGTCATCATCCTGTATTTGCTCAGTACCCTCATTTATTTGAAGCCAACAGGGACAACACGTAAAGCAGAGAAATGATAATTCCATATTCCCCAAAATACTCTGTACATCTGCGACAATGTTTCCGTCCTTATCACTACAAAATGGGGGTCTTGGTCGTGTGGCCGTTGATCTGTCTTTGTAGTTTTCGGTAGAATTTACGTTTATTGGTCTAACTAAATAAAAATAAATGGTTTCCCATTACATCCCATGAAGGGACCGGGGAGAACTTCTCACAATCACTGAGCTGTGCGCTTTCCGGGCTTCATTCACTGATTGGGACCTACAGTTTTACACCGATTCCGAACGGTATTTTCAGAAGCTTTTTCATGGCTATATACTCGATAGTGTCGCCGTCACTAAGCGAAGTGACCGTCGTCGAAAGAAATTTTAAGGTGGTTGGAGCAGGGATCGCACCCAGGATCTCCTGTACAAGAGGCGCGCACACTACCCATTGCACCACCGACGGTCTCAACGTTCATTAGTCTACCTTCCGTTAAATTCAATTTGGTTAGCCTCGCGTTTTCTTCACAACCTTTTATTCTTCTTAACTAAACGGGTTTCCTCTCTCCTCCGCGTTACAATTGACTGAAGCATTGCCATGCGAGGAGCGTGCCATGCGCCTCTCTGCATTGTACCATGCTTTGTCTTTCAGCGGTTTTTCGTAAGCAAGTATGCTCCCTGCAGCAGTTTTCATAGAGTGGGAAACATACTTCCACTGCTCTTCAGGATCTTGTGGCGGGGATGTGTTCCGCCCTAGTAGCTGAGTGAGCCTCTCTGTGTGGGCCAACTGAAGTAAAATATATAAAACACGGAAGAGCAATAAGAATGAAGAAAAAGAAAAAGAAAGATTTAAAATTTGCAGCTTTCCGATGCCCAGGTTTCTATATGACCGGTGTCGTTAAACTTTCGCTCTAATTACTTGTGCGATTCTTTTGCTGGAACCGGGTAGTGATCCGAATCGATATTAGTTCCTCGATTCACACGTACGTCAATTAAACTAGTCGAGTGCATTCCATCAATTACCAGGTGATCAGTCTGCTTTTTCGTATGAAGATCAGGGGATATCCAAGTAGCTTTGTGGATGTCTATATGTTGGAGTCGCGTACTACTCACAACCATGTTTTTCGCAGCGTCAAAATCGTATAGTCTCCATCCGTTACCGCATGTGATGGCGTGTGGACTGAAAATATCGATGCTTGGTACGAAGACGATTTCCCAGCCGACTTTGGCAATAAAAATTACATAGAATAACCTTAATGCCATGGTCAGCGCGGTGATTGTTTGTTTCTTCTAGGCGCTCACACAAAATGTCCTTGGTGTTATCGTCTCTTTCTTCTGTTGGGGCAGATACACAAATTAGAGATAATTTAAAATATTTCGCTTCTATGCGGATGGCGCCTATACGTTTATACCAGGGCTCTCTAATAGCGTATCCAAATTTGCTGTGAGGCCAGGTATCAAATTGTGTTCTCCCATATTTTATTGCTTTATTTTATGCACTTGCATTCCACGTTCAACGATTGTTACCGGTACATTTTTAAACACGTATCTGTGAATGACCATTCTCGTATCTGTTTGAATATACATACATACATACATACACACATTGAACAAGAATTTATGCCACCATCTTCGTCCCCCTTTTTGGCGGCAGGACATGGAAAACATGGCTTTAAATTGTTTAAATTTAGTTGCAAATATTTTAAAGCATACTTCTGGGGGTTTATTGTGAAAATATTTTCACTTACATATGTTCCAGCGATAGACGACTGAGGGGCAAATCTTTTTTTCCATTTCATTCGTTTCATTTTTAGTTTAATTTAATTTCTATACAACATATACTACATCCATTAGTTTGATTACTTGTGTATAAGTATATTATACAAAAAAAATGAACGGAACTGTGGCGAAAAGGAAGTAACGAAACGAAAGAGTGCTCTAATATTCTAATATTCATATGCCCCTACAAAGGGTCATTGAAAAGTTCCACGTACTGGAGAGCGTACATGGGTGTTTCGTAAGAAATTCTTTTGGACTGCTGCTGTCGTGATTTAAAAGGACTATGTGTTTAAAGCAAAACCTATATAGGAGCAGCTAAAAAAAAATTTAAATCTATATTGTGTGATATAATGAAAATAGAAACGGCTAGGAAAATATGTTAATATATAAGAAAAAACGAATGATATTCCATGTAGCGCGTAGAAAATGAGTAGTATTTTTTTATGCTGCAATGAATCTATATTAACATAACTATAAGGAAAATGAATGATATCTCCTTTCGCGCGTAGAAAATGAATAAAATTTTTTTGCTGCACTAAAACGAATCTTTCACGCTGTCATTTCGCTGTAGAATTTTGTAGACAGTAAGGAGTGCAACTTTACTGAGGCGTCAAGAGTTTAATTCACAGCTCCCAGCTATGATTTGTAGTTCTGTAGTGAAAAGTAAGGCATAAATTGAACCTAAATAAACGAGACTATAATTTGTGTTTTTCCAAAACCTAAGAGCAGGCATTTAACAATTTCCATACAATTACAAAATTTTCATACATTAAGCCGATTGCTGGAAATGAAGAGTTCGCTTTATTTCTGATCCAGTCAAATTTGCATCAAATTTGTGATATGTAATATGATACTTGCATTTATAGGTCAAGATTCAAAGAGCGCCATCTATCTCTATCCTCTCCCCTTAATTAAATGTATGAAATTAAAATAATTTATATTTATTAACGCGAATCACCAAAAGTTTTCTTTAATTGAAAAAACCCAAAATGTAACAATGTTACAATCGACGGCATTAAAATTCCCCCTAAAATTATGCTTCATTTTTCCATTCACTACGAATTGAATAGATTTTTTTCGACAAGTGTATTCAGTTTTCCTTAGTTTCTGACCCTACAAGTGTTCGGAGGTAAGTTCTCAACTACTCTTAACAAAAATCGCAATAGAAGTAAAACTAGACAGTGAAGCAAACAAATTTTTGGGAAACAAAACTAAAATCAACAATTAGGCAAACGCAGTTAAGACCGAACATTGGAATCATTACACTACTAGAACAAATATCTCTCAGAGTAAGCTTAACCGGTGCTAAACTGTATAGTCTAACTGGTTTCCCTAAAAGTAGACAACATAAAATAAGCAATTGGGCAAAAACAGTTAAGACCCAGCATGGAAACCATTACACGACTAGAACAAAGCTCCCTCTCAGAACTGATGTATAACGCCATGGAGGTGCAATCTACAGCATAACCGGAGTAAAACTATATATTAAAATTGGGTTTCCAAAAGCAGGCAACATAAAATAGAAACTTGGACAAACGCGGTTAAGACAGAACATGGCAATCATTATATTAGTACAACAAAGATCCGGGTTACCTCGTAGAAGTATGGTAAAAAGCTATGGGGGTGCAACCTAAAGCTTAACCGGTGTAAAACTCTATATTGTATTTAGTTTGCTAAAAGTAAGCAACATAAAATAAACAACTAAAACGTAAAAATCGTAATCATTATATTACTAGAACAAAGATCCCTCGCAGAAATAAGGTATAGAGCCATGGAGCTGCAACCTAAAGGTTAACCGGTGTAGAACAGTACCTGTATATTCAAATTATTTTACCCAAAAATTAGGCAACATAAAATAAGCAATTAAAACTTAAACATAGTAATCACTACATTACTAGAACAAAGATCCCCCGCAGAAATAAGGTATAAAGTCATGGAGGTGCAACCTAAAGTATAATCGGTGTAGAACTGAATACTCTAATTATTCTGCCTAAAATTAGGTAACATAACATAAACAATTAGCACACGCAGGTTAGACCGAACATGGGAATCATTACACTGATACAACAAAGATCCCTCGCAGGAATAAGGTATAAAGCTTTGGAAGTCCAACCTAAAGGTTAATCGGTGTCGAACACTACCATTTTTTTTAACCAAAAATTGGGCAACATAAAATAAACAATTAAAACTTAAACACTAAACATAGTAATCACTACATTACTAGTACAAAGATCCCTCGTAGAAATAAGGTATAAAGCCATGGGAGGTGCAACCTAAAGTGTAATTGGTGTAGAACATAATATTCTAATTATTTTGCCTAAAATTAGGCAACATAAAATAAATAATTAAAACCTAAACATTAAACATTGTAATCACTACCTTACTAGAACAAAAATCCCTCCCAGAAATAAGGTATACATTCATGGAGGTGCAACATATAGAATATTCTAATTATATTGCCCAAAATTAGCAAACACAGGTTAGACCGAACATGGGAATAATTACACTACTAGACCACAGATCCGTCGCAGGAATAAGGTATAAAGCCATGGATGTGCAACCTATAGCTTACCCGGTGTTAAGGTGTATACGAGTATTCTTATGAGCTTGCGAAATAATACAAATAAGTAGGCAAAGGCAGTTAAGACCGAATAAAAGAAATCATTATATTACTAGACCGAAGAGCCCGGTTACCTCGCAGAAATATGGAAAAAAGCCATGGAGATGCAACCTTAAGCGTTACCGGTGTAAAATTGTATATTTAAATTAGTTTGCCTAAAAGTAGGCAACATAAATTTATGTGGTAGTAATTCCTCACTATATGACAATAGCTTTCATTTTCCTTTTGTGTACAAGCATCATCACAAACTCAGTATAATATCTAAGCCGCTGTGAGATGTAGTGTAGTAACAGTTTCAAGAGCACGGACACAAAACGTACTTGCAGATAAAAAGGACGAATGAAAAAAAAATAACTTACACTTGTATCACAAGTTCCTCTATCTAAGTGGATGCAAAGTCTATCAACTACATTATATTCTCAACAATAACACGAAATAATCTCTACTCATTATTATCTGCGCTATTGAATAGCATGCTTTCATAGTTTCTAACAAGTGTAAGCAATTGTGTATAATACAACACAATAAGGGAAGCCACTTCAAACGGACCTCGCGCATTTAGCGCATTGCATCGGGTCCTCAGGAACCTCAAATGCGTTCAGTGGTTTTCAAGGCAAACCTTAAGCCGAAGCCACGGGTTTTGTGTATACAAAGTTACTTACTGAACACTGGAGATATATGCCACTGATAATTGTACGTACGGATAATTTTGTAGTGTGGTCTATCATTGATGGGCAAACGTGGTTGTTGACGTATTTGGGTCATCGTATTGCTCTGTGTTGGCCCTAAAACGATTATCTGAAATTTAAGTCATTACATATTACAAAGATTATACTAGAATGTTTGTCACAGATACAGCACGTAGACACTAATATTTAAGTTTTGGGTATGTCAATTGAAATTGTGAAGTTAAAGAATGTACATTAAAAATGTAAGGCATACTTTGCGGAGGAAAGTATAACAACAACTATGGAATACTTTTGGGATAATTTAAATTATTTCTTAGAGAACTAAAGCTTAAAATATATTATTCAATTGAGTTCAATTGATGTTTGTCAGTTACATATTACGCATTTAATACAAAAAATATAAATTGTTGGTGTTTATGTTAAATATAAAAATTGAAGTTTTTTACACGGCAAGTTTAATATCTTAGCAAATGTTTGGCGTACTTTTACTCCTAAAAGTTCACTACATTTTCTTAGTATATAGTAAAGAATTCCTAAGGGCATTTGTGAGGGCTGTATTACTTATAAATTCAGACAATTAAATACCTGTCAATATATTTAACATTTTTGCGGAATTTTTAAATTAAAAACATTTACATTAGAACTGAAAGAATATTTCCAGTCAAACTGAATTTAAAATTACAGAAAACTTTTGGATTTTATAGCCCTCCCTAACGAAGTGTAGAATATAAAAGTGTAGAAAAAAAACTGTGGGTATGCAGCAATTATACCGGAAATCTAAAGCCTACTCTCTGGAGTCCAACTGTCAAGGTCAATTTAATTTCATAAGACAGTTAGTTGTCTTGGAAAACTTGTAAAATTCCAAAATTAATAACATTATATTGGGACTGTTAGAATTTGCCGAGGCGACAAAAATGGTTGCCAGTAGTACGAAATTCCAACATAAAGTCATCCAGAAGGCTACTTTGATACTTTGATAGAGACGCAGAACCAGGTTGATCACCTGTTAGTTGATGGAAGGCACTCTACTAGTGTAATGAACGTACTTGTGATTCGAGGATCTAAAATCGATTCAGATTACAACCTGGTTGCAGCAAAGGTTCGCACAAAGATAAGCAGAGCTAAATTCGAACGAAACCAGACATACAGAAAGATGGACCTCGGAAAGGTGTAATTACCAGCCATAGCCACGGCCTATGCATAGAGCTTAGTCAGATACTGGCGCAGAACGCAAGCTTCCGTCATGATCCTGAAGCCCAGTGGAAGCACTTGTGCCACTCTATGAAAACTGCTGCAGAGCCCGAATTTGGTTATGAAAAACCGCATAAAGACAAACAATGGTACCATGAAGAATATGGTATGGCAAGTGGTGAAAAGAACGTTGCTCATGTGGCAATGCTTCAGTCAGTAGCAACGCGAGTCGCCAAAAAGTGGTATAAGCAGAAGAGAAGGGTAAATATATCAGGGCCCCCGTTGTGTAGAGATAGGGAAAGGAATATTTTCACAGATGGGTAGAGGGTGGTGGAAATATGGAGAGATAACTTCCATTCGTTACTTGTCCCAAGTAAAATTCAATACAGATGAGGGTGAGAATTACATACAGGACGATGGCGACAACTGCCGTCCTCCTAGCCAAAGCAATGTTATAACTGGAATTTCCCGGCTTAAGAACGGCAGCGTCGCTGGTTCTCATGGAGCAACGGCTGGGCTGGTGAAGACTGGCGGCTATGAGTAGTAAAATTGCATTCATCAGCTCATGTACACAATCTGGATAGACGAATGCATGACCGACGACTGGAGTCTAAGAATACTTTGTTCTGTGTTCAAAAAGCCGACCCGAGTATATGTACAAACTATCGTGGAATAAACCTTTTACCCATCCCATACAAGGTCCTCTCGAGCGTAATGTGTGAAAGACTAAAACAGATTGTGGAAGACCTAATCGAACCTTGTTAGTGTGGCTTTACGGCAGGAAAGTCAACTATCGTCCAGATATTCATATAACTACAAATCTTGGAGAAATCCCACGAAAACCAAATCGGCGCCTACCTCCTCTTTGTAGGTAATAAGGCAGCCTTCGGTAGCTGCTCGCGTATGATTATGATATAGACATCGTTGGACATAATCTGCGAAGAAGTATTTTCAAGAATTCAGAAGGAATCGGCAAAAGTGGGAGTAAATGAGGACGAAACAAAATAATGGGTTTCTAAAAGCAGAACATCCGCCCGTTTGGATGAAAGGCTGAACGTTTATAAACATTATTAGTGGACGTAGTTGACGAAATTCTTTGCCTCGGTTATGCAGTGAATTAGTTTCTATTTGGTAACTATTTGCCGTGGATATGCCAGCCAACAAATCAAACGGAGAATTATGCTTGCAAGCGGGTTATGCTTGCAAGCACTTCCGAGATAAGATCCTCTCTCGATAAACGCAATCCCAATTATATCAAACTCTCATACAATCTGCATTGCTTTATAGCCTAGAATCCTGGGCCATATCGCTTGCTAATAAAATATCACCGGGAGTTTTCGAGAGAAAAATGCTCTGAAAATGGCGAGTAACGACGACCGCTGAAGCACGAAGTGTATAATCTATATCTCGACATCGACGTAGTTATACGTATCAAAACCGCGCGTTTACGCTGGCTAGGCCATGTCAGTAGAGTGCATCTGAATGAACCAGTTCGAAAGAGATTCGTAGACATACTCGAAGGAGATCGACAATCACGACGACCAAAACTTCGCTGGAAAGACCAGGTGTAATAGTGCCTGCGACCGCTTGGTGTTACCAACTGGCGGAGAAAATCACAAGATCGAGACGGTTGGACATCGACAAACAAGACGACCAAAACTTCGCTAGAAAGACCAGGCGGAATAGTGCCTGCGGGCGCTTGTTATTATCAACTGGCGGAGAAAAGCTGCAGATCGCGGCGGTTGGAGTAACAGGTTTTCCTTATTTTGTAAAGCCTTTGACATCTCTGCTGGGTATCTGAGCAGTTTCGGCTTGGTGAAATGGAAAAAACGGAGCCAATATTTTAGTGCCCTAAGCCACATAAGGCAGTAAGTCAGGGTGGTGTGCTCGGTTTGTAGTTTGTAGTAAACGAACATTTTTTCATTGCAAAATCTTACAAAACTCTACAATCTATCATGGGACGGGTGTTAGAGTCTTAATCTCTAAAAGATTTCCATTGATTCAATATTTTCGTCACACGCCCTACATTGCATTGTGTCGGCTGGACCAGTTGGATATAGTGAACCTTCAATTTGGAACAGCCATGAATCAGTGGTACCACATCCAATTAAAGAATATCAATTACAATTTTAATACTCCATTTGAATTTTAAAATATAATAATTAAAATAAATAAAATAAATTTAAACGACATCAATTGAGATTTAAAAGATATCAATTGAAACTTAACAGATATCATTTGAAAGTTAGAATACACCAATTGAAGTGAAAACATGTGAATTGAAATTCAAAGGATAACAACCAACACTAAAAACACTAGAAATCCACTTAATTGAAATTTAAAATAAATCAGACTGTGTATTTACCCTCCAGGTGTAACCCGTACACATCGCAGTGGGAATGGGTAACGAACGTTCATTCATTACCCACAGGGTATGGGGAAAATAATGGCTAGCTACCCACGACAATAGGGAATAACCCGTCACGATTACCTATGACACATTTGATAATGAGGAATACAATGGGTAGTTACCCCCGACAATGGGGAAACCCATCACATTTAGCCATTACCTACAAGATAATGGGGAAAATAATGGGTAGTTCCCCACACCGATAGGGAATTACCCCTTACACATGGTGAATGGGTAAATGTCCTTTACACACTATCCAACGCCGTGGGTAAATCGTCCCCTTTTTTGTTTATAGAAAATATGAAATATATATATTATAGAAAATAAAAAAACGTCTATCTCGGAAACGGAGCGTTCAATCGAAAAAATAACTAATTTTAAGGGTGTTTAAGGGGTTTTCAGAAAGTAGTCCAAAAAAAAACGGCAAAATAGGAAAATCGCTAAAATAAAACATGGCTATAACTCGGAAATGGCGCGGCCAATCATCAGAAATAAATATGTTTGCCCCATATGAGCTCGAAACACCTCTTCCTCGCTTTTCGGCTACCAAACTGTTTATCTCCTGCCTGTATTTGAGTAGTGATCTAAAGCTGAACTGGAAGCTTAATATTGAACACAGAGATAAAAGGCGTAAGATGGCTGTTTTGACCAATTCGTCTGCGATGGCTGGCGCCTGTTGTAACTCATTTTCGTTCTGTCGCGTTCCCTGTGGGTTTTACATTCCTTTTCGGAAAGTGTGTATCCATCACGTGCCTTAGCGTTTAGTCCGTTTTCTGAACAGTACTAATTGGGTAGAAGTGGGTAACCTCAATTTATATTTGCCCATTACGTTCCATGAGAGGATAGGAGAAGGAGCTTCTCACAATCCATCAGCTGTGCTCTTTCTAGTTTTCACTCACTGTTTAGGACCTACAGTTTAACACCGGTTCCGAACGGTTTTTTGAGAAGCTATTTCATGCCTTATTACTCGATAGTGTCGCCATAATTAAGCGACGTAGCCGTCATACAAGGAAATGTGAGGTGGTCAGAGCTGGGATCGAACAGCGATCTCATGTACAAGAGCACCCCCGATGGTCACAAGGTCAATTTGTTACTCCCACATAAAGTGTCTATTCAAAACGGCACCACTGCTACTTTGGGGAACTTCATTGGGAGAAACTCATAGTCTCCCTAACTTACTCATGTCCAATACAGTTAATAAGCACTGCCGTGATCATCCTAAGTCTGCTCGAAAATCATATTAGGAGGCCGAAAGTGCTCCTTAGTTTATAGGACATCGATAATGCGTACTCCTGCACTCCCATTGAACGTTATTTTTGCATTAGGTTCTTGCAGTCGCAAGTATCGGGTTTTACAATAAGAGCGCTACAAAAGTTTTTTTTTAAATATAACAAAACCGGTTTTAGATACCAATGAAATTCTTTATTCCTGTGAAAGTACGTTCGATGCCATTATGTATGGAACTCGATTTCTTTTGCATGGCCACCACGGGCACGCTTGCATAAGTCCAGACTCTGAACCCAATTTTCGACGGTTTTCAAGCATAAATCGGATGATACTGCTGCAATTTCACGTTCGATATTCGTACGAAGTTCATCAATCGTCCCTGGCTTGTTGGCATAGAACACAGACTTGACGTAGCCCCACAGGAAATAATCTAACGGCGTCAAATCGCACGACCGAGGCGGCCAATCGACTGGGCCATTTTGTGAGATAACACGTTCACCAAACTTGGTTTCCAATAAATTGATTATGGCATTCGCTGTGTGGCTTGTGGCGCCGTCCTGTTGGAACCACCTATCCGCCAAGTCCATATTATCCAATTGAGGCCACAAATATTCGGTTATCATTGAACGGTAGCGATTCGCATTCACAGTAGTGTGCCGGTCTTGATCATCACGGAAGAAGTACGGCCCAATGACGCCGCGGCCCTTAAACCGCACCAAACCGTAATTTTTTCGGGATGCAATGATGAATTATGGATTACGTGTGGTTTGCTGTCTGACCAATAATGCATATTTTGCTTATTGACGAAGCCATTCAGCCAGAAATGAGCCTCATCGCTGAAGATGATTTTCCGATGAAAATCCGAATCATTTTGAAGTTGTTGCTCAGCCCAAGTCACGAACATACGACGATTATGGTGGTCAAGCGGCTTCAGTTCTTGGGTAAATTTGATCTTTGAAGGATGTAGGCCAAGATCTTTTCGCAAAATTCGCCACAACGACGTCACAGAGATGCCCAACGCTTGAGAACGACGTGTGATAGACACATTTGGGCTTTCTTGAACTGAAGCCTCAGCGGCAGCAATATTCTCGACACTACGGGCACTTCTTTGTCTCACTGGCACGGGAACATTATGTACTGTGCCTGTGGATTCAAATTTTTCCACTAGACGCTAAATTGTTGATCTGGTAGGACGATTATGACGACCGTAAACTGGACGCAGCGCTCTTAAAGTTGAGGCCACTGACTCCAAATTTCGGTAGTAAATTTTAATAATTTCGACTCGTTGTTGGCTCGTATATCTTTCCATGATGAAATGGCAAACCTTACTGAAGAGAAATGTCAAAAGAGCGGGAAAAAATATGGCGTCGTTTGCTGTCCCTATCGATTTACTTTTGTAGCGTCTCTGTTGAAAACCCTCTATTTATTTATTAGCCTCCTTAAATTAGGCTTCGAAAATATTTAGCATATTCCCCTTAAGGTTAGGCTACAAATTTTACAAATTTTATATGACATTAGGAAACTGTTCCCCATTTAAAGACATTGATGTTGTACTTTTTCTTAAAATACCTAGAATAAAATCAATCTGTAATTTGTAATCTGTAGTTTTAATCTTCTGTCTGTTAAAATGGAATGCTTAATAATTAATTATGTTTACTATGTGATTGGAATACCAAAATACTTCCTTATTGTCCTGACTGCCATAGATTACCAGATGCATAGACTGGTCGTGCTGTCATGGACAGGGGATGAGTGGAAATGGAGGTAATGATTAAAAGAATCAAGTCCAACAATAACCATAACAAGCGTCGATATATTTTTGTACATAAATACATATAGAATAGATATAGTTAGAACATTAGCATCTGTTTTACCAGAACATAAAACTCTTTGACACTGCATAGCTAAATATGCATTTGTCGATTGAATCCATTGCTTTGGTTTTTGTAGTCAATTAGAGTTTATGCAACTTAAAGTGGAAACCGATGAACGGTTTTAATCAATTTTCCACAGAAGCTACAACTGTTTGAATTTTTTTTGAAAGATTTTCGCGGACATTTTGAAGAGATGAGATGGGAAATATTTGTGGAACGGAGTTATTTTACTTATTCTATGGGGGTTATTCTTCTTGTAGGGGTTATTCTTCTTATAACCGGTTAACCGATTTTTTTGATATTTCGGTTTTGTTCTATTTCATATATGAGATTCTAGAGAGCTTTCTATTTTCTTTACAGCAGCCCAAAAACCAGCCGAGAATCTATTGATATACTAGACCATTCATGGAAGAACTGAAGAAGCAAGATTCGAAAAAAATACAGACAAAAAAGCAAAACGCTTACTCGAGAGGATGAGAGGGAGCATAATGCTATTTGCTGTCGTTTTAATAATTGATGAAGTTTCGGTATCTAATTTGATTGTAATCACATATGCCAGTGTTACATAAATTGGCATAAGACAATGTGGTATTGGATATCGAATTGGAATTGGAATGGATGGCATCGGGTATGGGTTTGAATGGCTATAATAATGATGATGATGATGTTGATGATGCTGATGCAGATGATGATGACGATGGTGTATCTGGATCTCTTATGAATTGCCAATTGCCGCACTACATTTGCAAAGAGTCTCCGCATGTTGTCTATATGGTTATAAATGCCTTTCTTGTTATTGTTGGTAGTGACTGCAGATGCATTTAAAGAATTGCACTGGGGCAAGTAAATGCAACTGCAACTGCCACCGTTGCTGTCTGTGTATCTTGGTTGCACCGAAAGATATGTCAGTTTTCTATAGCTTCATATGGTGATGATACTTACTTAAATGCTGCCACCACTGTACTCCAGCACTGCAACTCAGAATGCCATTCTCTATTTTGTTACCCCCAAAATTCAGTATTCAGCACTAAGTAGCTAGCATCTAATGCCTCTTCCTCGGATGCCAATGCGAATGCATTCATCTCAATAGTTTGTATTTGGTTTGTGGAATTGTATTCACCTCCAATGTTGCTGCACTTTGTTTTTGTGTAACTTTTTACATGCCGCAAAGCAGGCGGTCAACTTGAAATGCAACCCCAATGTGCCTCTGCTGGAGAAGTTTATCATTTTAGGAAATTGCTTATGCCAGTAGTTTTTCGACTGATACGAATTTGTATTCGAGTGGGAGCAACTTAAATCTGGAATATGAGAATTTCCATGTTATGGCATCATAGTTATTTATTATGAATTTGTTTAAATTAATAATCCAATTACAGTATTTAAACTGTCAGCGTTTAAACTGCGTTTAAACCGCGTTTAAACTGTCCCTGAAATAGGAAATTAATATTGCAACTAAATTCAATGGAATATCGATTTTTAGCGTATTTATCTAGTTGCTGAAATATCCAGTTGCTGAAATATCAAAACTCACAATTCTGTAACGTATCTCTTTAAGATAAAATTGTATTTTAATAAATATTTTGAATTTTAAATCAGCTGTTTTATTGCGATCTGTGACCACTAAACAAATCTCAAACTCGGCGATAACACAGTGCAACACGAATCTTGGAGATGTATGCTAACTTCACCCAATAAGTAAAATTACTTAGTTTTACTCGCGGACAAAGTTCTGAGTTTCCTGATCGATATAATGAAATAAATTAAAAAAAACCTCGGTGACAAGGGCATTTCAGATATCTAATCACTGCGCCTAAGTTGGTACCATTGGCAAGACCATTAATCCCATATAAAGTAGCGTAGCTACTGCTCAAGGGGCCCCACGCCCACTATGGAGCACGCCCGAAAAGGTTATACAAGGTGGTGCAAAAGTAATCACCCTATTGGAAAAGCCTATAACTTTTGGAAATGGTCCCAAACGTCAATTCGATTTTGACATTTGTGAAGCAAACAAACGCAGAATACAAACCATGAATCGGTTTACTCGCAAGAACGCGGAATAATTTTTTTAATTTTTTTGCGCAACATTTCATCGGTTGCGTTGGCGCAGCGTGAATTTTATCGCAGATTTCCTGGTCATCCGAAACCAACTGGACAAACACTCGCCTTGAAGAGACTGGGACAACAGGAGTTCTTCCCAAGGCTGCTCTGCCCCGGAGCAGCCGTTCTGCTGAGAATATCCGATATGTCGAAGAGGAGCCCGGATCATCGAACATATGACGTGCCACTCAATTGGGCATTAGCCGGCGGTCCCTACGCGGCATGTTGGTGATAGATTTGAAGATGTTCCCTGACAAAGTGCAGACATGAGTTTTAGCGATTTAAAAAAAAAGTGATGCCATATTGAAGATACGTTGATTTGAATAGTTTGAGGATAGCAAAAATTTTATTATTGGAACGAAGTTCCTTATCACACGTTGTGGGATGGGCGCTAAATGAAAAAAAAACTAAACAACTTTTTTTAACACTATTATGCTACAACCCAGTATTGTCAACTAACGGGGTTTTCAATAAGAGCGCTACAAAAGTTTTTTTTAAAATAAAACCAAACCGGTTTTAGATACCAATGAAATTCTTTATTCCTGTGAAAGTACGTTCGATGTCATTATGTATGGAACTCGATTTCTTTTGCATGGCCACCACGGGCACGCTTGCAGAAGTCCAGACGCTGAACCCAATTTTCGACGGTTTTCAAGCATAAATCGGCCGATACTGCTGCAATTTCACGTTCGATATTCGTACGAAGTTCATCAATCGTAGCTGGCTTGTTGGCATAGACCATAGACTTGACGCAGCCCCACAGGAAATAATCTAACGGCGTCAGTCGAGGCGGCCAATCGACTGGGCCATTTCGTGGGATAACACGTTCACCAAACTCGATTTCCAATAAATTGATTGTGGCATTCGCTGTGTGGCTTGTGGCGCCGTCCTGTTGGAACCACATGTCCTCCAAGTCCATATTATCCAATTGGGGCCAAAAATATTCGGTGCCGGTCTTGATCATCACGGAAGAAGTACGGCCCAATGACGCCGCCGGCCCGTAAACCGCACCAAAACGTAATTTTTTCGGGATGCAATGATGACTCATGGATTACGTGTGGATTGCTGTCTGACCCTGACCAATAACGCATATTTTGCTTATTGACGAAGCCATTCTGCCAGAAATGAGCCTCGTCGCTGATTGTTGAGGCCTCTTAAAGTTGGCCTCTTAAAGTTGAGACCACTGACTCCAAATTTCGGTAGTAAATTTTAATAATTTCGACTCGTTGTTGGCTCGTATATCTTTCCATTATGAAATGGCAAACCTTACTGAAGAGAAATGTCAAAAGAGCGGGAAAAAATATGGCGTCGTTTGCTGTCCCTATCGAACTACTTTTGTAGCGTCTCTGTTGAAAAACCCTTTATATTAGGTAGTTTTGCTTTGGTTTAAGTCTAGACTAACATATGTAGGCAAATTTCTTGTTTAATGGGAAGGTTTCTAGGTGGAGCCTGTAACCAATATTTAGTATATATTGTAGTTTAGAATCCAATAAAAAGTAAATCTAGAAAAGCCAAAGTGAAAGAGGATTAAAAAAAATTTTCTTAAAAGAGCGCATTTTCTTGAAAAACTTAAATTTTTTCAAAAAAAAATTCCTATTCATATTCTTAAACAAAGTAAATTTTCTAAAAAAAATTCCTTATCGTAAGGAAGTAGCTTAGCTGAAAAAAAGTACATTTTATTACAAAAAATTTGCTTCTTAAAATAAGATTTTTTTAAAATAAGTACCATTTATTAAAAAAGTACATACATCAAATTACCTTTTCTTAAAAAACTATATTTTCTTTAAAGATAACCTTTTTGTGAAATAAAATAACTTTTCTTGAGATAAGTTCCTATTGTTAGAAATTTACCTATTCTTGAAAAAGGACCAATTCTACAAAAAAAATGTCATTTCTTGAATATATCCTTTTCATCAAAAAAATGCCTTCTCTTAAAAAACAACCTTTTCTTACAAAAATTCCTTTTCTAAAAAGTACATTTTCTTAAAAATTAAATAATACCTTTTCTTTTCTTTTTTTGAGATAAGTAGCCTTTCTGAAATTAAGTAAATTTTCTTAAAAAAATAACCATTTCCTAAAAAGAGTACAACTTCTTTAAAAAGTTCATGTTTTTAAAAAAGGTACTTCTTTGTAAAAAATTCCTACTCTTATGGCTTTTTCTTACAGAAAGTACTTCTTCTTAAAAATAGTAACTTTTCTTAAAAAAACTCAATGAGTGCTCGAATTCACGGGCTTTTTGTTAACACCTTTTTTACACGGTACCTGTTCGATTTCTATGAACACATTAGTAAACGTTACATTGGAAATTAAAAAAATGAATAGTTTTTGTACTGAAGGCTCTTTTCGTTCATTTTTCTTACATCTGCTCTAACATTAGATGTAATATTATTAAAATAAATAAAGCAATATTTAGCTCACTGAAGTAATAGTTTGTGTTTTGTCATTAACAGAGCGACGACAAAAACTATTGAATAGTAGAGAGAACTTATTGCACTCTTTTTCCGCTCTCATGTAGAGAGTCTGAGTAAAACAGCATAGACGAGTCTTATTCTCTTTATAGAATATTTCAATACAAATGCACTACTTCGACACTGTAATTACATACATTTTCAGGAGGCATCAATGTTTCGCATCAAAATTATGAATGGACCAAGTTATGACAAAAAGAGAGTAATACATTTTGAATCATTCGCCAGATGTCGCCAATGCTTTTGAGTCATACAATTCGTTCCATGAGTTCTCTATACTATTCAATACTCTTTGGCGACGACGACCTGCCTGTTTGTTCTCTGCCGCGACATCAATACCATCATACTTATTTTAAGGCAGAGAACATTGTTGTACAACAAACACGTATGTGATGATAACACTGTGTGTTGTTTGCATGTGTGCAGTTTGATAGATTGAAAACGTTAGCTTTTAATAAAAGAAGTACCTCTTTTTAAAACGGACCTGTACGGGAAAATATAGTACATATTCGTACAAACGGACTTAAAAATATACTTTAAAAATACATTCTATAAAAAATATTGTTCTTAAAAAAAGTTTATAATTTGACAAAAAGTAACTTTTCTTAGAGATCCATTTAAAATATCGTATTTTTCAACGTCCGCCTTTGGCGTGTTGAAACTAAAACTAGTACGTAATAACTATATAGCAAAAGGAACTTCGTTCCAGCCGAGTGTCTCCTGACATCTCATGTTATTTTTCTTTCTTTCGATTGGACGCACTATTTTCGAGTTATAACCACTTTATTTCTGCGAGTTTCTTATTTTGCCGATTTTTTGGAATAAAATTCTTCCACATGAATTGGACCACTTTATGAAAAATCCATAAACACCTCCAAAAAATGGTTATTTTTTAGATTTGACGCTCCGTTTCCGAGATATAAGAATTTTTTATAATTTTTTTATATTTTCGATAAAAAAAAAATGGCTGTTGGGTTACCCAGGGTAACCAATTATCCATCGCCGTGGGTAATTCCCCATTATTTTCCCCATATTCCGTGGGTAATGGGTAAACGATCGCTACCCATTCCCCAAGGCAAAAATAATGGTAACCAAGGGTAACCCATTACCCTCGAAATACGAACCCTGATTTACACACAGAGAATAGATTCGTTGTCACAACTATATTTACAGCCAACTAAAATTTAGTCATCAAATGTTGTTTTTATCAATTCAGTTTTGGTTCCAAGAACTGAAATATTTAGTTGAAGCCACAGCAACAAGAATTAAATACGATCTGTCAATCGGGGTTTAGTACTAGCAATCAAATTGTCCTGTAGTGGTGAATATTGTATTAGTTGGATCAACAAAATTGTTGAAACTAATTCGGTTGCACCCAATAATATATTGTATGCTCAAATAATTACTTGAATATGATGGCTAATTACTTGAACATGATGGCTTACTTGAATATGATGACTTGATGATGGCCCATAATGCATTTGTTGATGCTTTAACCCAGAATGAATTTGTTGATGCTTTAATCCAAAATGAATTTTATAGAAAAAAAATTATTTTGAAAATTAAAATATTCGAGCGTTTGGTCTTTTTTCAAATAATTGTATTCCCCAATATTTCGCTACCCTTTGGGTAGCATCGTCATTTAATTATTAATTGTGTTTATCTTCCTGACGATGCTACCCAAAGGGTAGCGAAATATTGGAGAATAAAATTATTTGAAAAGAGACCAACCGCTCGATTTTGAATATAATACGAAAGTTTGGATAAATCATCACTTATTCAAAAAAAATACATTTTTATTAAAATTGTGTATTTTATACATAAATGTAAACAAAATTATTATCATTTGTAACCAGGGTTCGTATTACCCATCCCAATTTTTGACCAAAAATATGAAAAAATTAGAAAAAATTTCCATATCTCGGAAACGTAACCTCCAATCGAAAAAATAACAAATTTTATACCATTTCAAATTTTGAACGATTCGATCTAAATTTTCGTTCGAGAAAGCCCTTTGGTCTGACCTACAAATTCTACAACAAGGGCAATTGGAAACTACATTAATTCGATGAAAATATTGATGATACAACTTAAACGATTAATCGACTTAAAGATTGAGTCCCCCTTTTGCCATCATTTTATATAGGTGGCGTATATATTATAAAATCGCAAGCTCGTGATGTCCCGGGCAAGAAATTCAGTGTGATATCTACTGTAATAACTACGTATTTAGCGTGTCGAAAGAAGCTTCCAGGTATTTGAGCATTACATGTCATTCGCCAGGGCGAGATTCCTCACTTCAGCTGACCTTCTCAATATCTGTATAATGTGCATGCGAACGCAGATGGAATATAACTCTCTTATTTGTTCTATAGATATTTCATCACAAATATCATTAATAATAGCTATAAATAAATACAAAATAACATTCATCAACTGATGTGATTTCCTCTGAGATACATGACCTCACAACGACGGCTGGATTATTTAACCTTACAGCATGGGTTTCCAGAGATTCAAATTCGTTTGCTGTCATTTGGCCAATAGGTGGAAATACATACTACTACTAAGAGAATTCGTTGTTCAGCAGCACAGTGCATATGTGAAAAAAGCTTTCCCATTACTTATGATACCAACAAATTTAAGTCAATCATCAACAAGCACTATTCCCTCTTTCCTCCCAATACAATGCTCTGCAGTTCAATAGGTTGGTCAATAATAAAAAAAAAAACAACAAATTTTGTTGCATACTATTTGGAGCAAACGTTGAGTTATCTACATGGAAACGCATATATAAAGGGGTTTTCAACAGAGACGCTACAAAAGTAAGCCGATAGGGACAGCAAACGACGCCCTATTTTTTCCCGCTCTTTCGACATTTCTCTTCAGTAAGGTTTGCAATTTCATCATGGAAAGATATACGAGCCAACAACGAGTCGAAATTATTAAAATTTACTACTTAAATTTGGAGTCAGTGGCCTCAACTTTAAGAGCGCTACGTCCAATTTCTGAATTCTGAATTTCATTTCTGGCTGAATGACTTCGTCAATAAGCAAAATATGCGTTATTGGTCAGGGTCAGACAGCAATCCACACGTAATCCATGAGTCATCATTGCATCCCGAAAAAATTACGGTTTGGTGTGGTTTATGAGCCGGCGGCGTCATTGGGCCGTACTTCTTCCGTGATGATCAAGACCGGCACATTACTGTGAATGCGAATCGCTACCGTTCAATGATAACCGAATATTTTTGGCCCCAACTGGATAATATGGAGGACATGGGGTTCCAACAGGACGGCGCCACAAGCCACACAGCGAATGCCACAATCGATTTATTGGAAACCAAGGTTTGGTGAACGTGTTATCTCACGAAATGGCCCAGTCGATTGGCCGCCTCGGTCGTGCGATTTGACGCCGTTAGATTATTTCCTGTGGGGCTACTTCAAGTCTATGGTGTATGCCAACAAGCCAGCGACGATTGATGAACTTCGTACGAATATCGAACGTGAAATTGCAGCAGTATCGGCCGAATTATGCTTGAAAACCGTCCAAAATTGGGTTCAGCGTCTGGACTTCTGCAAGCGTGCCCGTGGTGGCCATGCAAAAGAAATCGAGTTCCATACATAATGGCATCGAACGTACTTTCACAGGAATAAAGAATTTCATTGGTATCTAAACCCGGTTTTTTTTTATTTAGCACTCTTTTTGAAAACCCATTACTTATCACCATTCACCTGTTTGTAATTTTTGTGGATTTCAAATTTAACGACTGCATGTCATATGCATGGCCGTCGGTGGTGCAATGGTTAGTGTGCGCGGCTCTTGTATATGAGATCCTGGCTTCGAACCCGGCACTGACCACCTTCAAATTTTCTTTCGGCGGCGGTCACCTCGCATAGTGACGCTGACACTATCGAGTATCTAGCCATTAAAAAGCTTCTCAAATTACCGTTCGGAATCGGTGTAAAACTGTATGTCCCAATCAGTGAGTGAAAACTGGAAAGCGCACAGCTCAGTGATTGTGAGAAGTTCTCCCCAGTCCCTTCATGGGATGTAATGGGAAACCATTTATTTTTTTTATTTTATGTCATATGCATTTCTGACAAATTTCCAGGAAATACCCAATACCACAAACTACCGAAACATATTTGCATTAAAAGAGAGGATTTCAATATGAATTGTAACTAAACACTGAGATATTGAACTAGCAGGAAGTCCTGTGTCAAATAAATATTGCCATAGTTAATATGTAATTTCCGCTATATTTCTAATACATGTTAATATGTAACATTCATACGATTCTTATTATATACTTATATCACATTTTACC
Organism: Phaonia tiefii; assembly: GCA_963931995.1. NCBI lineage: Eukaryota > Metazoa > Arthropoda > Insecta > Diptera > Muscidae > Phaonia > Phaonia tiefii. Next base: position 32,655,104 of record OZ008371.1, on the reverse strand, counting down.
ACAACGCCACAACATATGCATTTAATTGCATAGCCCCTACGGATAATCTATATATTCTTTACCAAGAATGAGTTTTCTGGGCTAATATATGACCAGAGGATAAAGGTTGTTGCCATGTAAGTATCTGTTAATGCACTTAATATTAAAAGCATCATTGTATTATATAATTTTCATTAATAGACCACATCCTGTGCCTTTAATTTACATATATGGACTGCTCCCTGAAGTATACTTTGCATTATGGCTAATAAAGAATCAGAAAGTGATCAAGTGTATAAATTGGCAATAAAGTGTAGAAAAGGAGGGCAAAATAGTTATTAGAAGGAAATGTGCAAAGATACTTAAATATAAGCTGTGCAATAAATAATAGTTGGTAAATAAAAAATAAATTTAAACAGGCATTACGGGAATATATTTAAATGTGTTTGGGATTTGTTGCAGGATTTGAAAAATATGTTGTGAAATATGCGCTACGTAACACAAACCTGTTTCATATAAATGTTGTTGGCATAATGATGGTGGAGAGAGCGAAAAATATGTATTTAAATCTAAGAACTTGCTTCGAGATTGAACTTATGAATAAGTTTTTAAATGTTAACATAGATATTGTAGTATTAGTTTCCAATTACTTAACTGAATTATATTAAAATATTTGACTGACTTAGTTTGGTCAGTATAAGTAAGTGGTAATTTACGTAGTATAGCATAATTTTAGAAAGTTTATTTTTAAAGAAATATTGCATACTTCTAGGAGCACAGCTAGAAAACTGAAATGAAAGCATAAAAAAGTAACTAAGTAACCTAAGATGCAAATATTTAAATGCAACATTACTTGGATTATTGGAGTTACAATTTCTGTTTTTGCTAGTGTTTGAATTGCTAACTTCAAAGTAATTAAGTGGTAGTTTATATAGTATAGAATAATTTTATAAAGTTCATTTTTAAAGAAATGTAGCATACTTCTAGGGGCACAGCTAGAAAGCTGGAATGAAAGCATAGAGAAGTAACTAAATAAACTAAGATGCAAACATTAATATGCAAAATTACCTGAATTGTTGGAGTTAATATTTATGTTTCACCAGTATTGTAATTGCTGGCTTCAAAATGGCAACAGCATAGAATGTTTTGATTTGCCTAATTTTGTTTTTGCAAAATAAAGAAATAAATTTTCAAATAACTGGTGTTTTTTAGATGAGAATTTAAAATTGATAATACAAGACAGAAATATTGTTGGAATGCATTTTTTTTATTAAAATCTGGTACATAATTTCATGAAATTATTTTTTTAAAAGTAATTTCCGGCATGTGTCCGACACGGCTACGAGTTACATCAGTTCAATTTTTGACTACTTTTTCCAATAAATCTTTCCAATTTCCAATAAATCAGTGGTGGTTTACAATGCAAATGCTTTAACATAAGCCCATTAAAAGTAATCCAGAAGCGTTAAATCTTAGTTGTTAAACTCTGCAACCTGATACCTCCAACTCTACCAGTGTTCAGTGCTAAATTACAGAGGAGTAGAGATAAGAATCCCCCTTTGGGCGTTCCTCTGTTCACATTTCTTGTTGTGTTTAAACGATGGCGTGTTCCTTTGTTCCTACGAAAACTTATTGTTTCTTTGCTTCGTTCTTCCTACGAAAACTCGTTCCTTTGTGCTTATGAAAATGTTCTCTTATATTTCTACGAATGCTGTTTACTTTGTTCCTTCGAATAATTGTTCTTTCTACGGAAGCATTGTCCGTTATTTGTACGTATTCTTTTTCCTGTGTTCCTGCGATGGTTTGTTACTTTACCCCTGCGAATAGGTCGTTAATTTTATCCCACGAAATCTTGTCCCTCTGTGCGTATGATGGATCCTTGCTTTAATCCTGCGAATGTTGTGGTTCTTTGATCCTACTAAAATTTGTTCATTTGTTATTATGAAGGCTTGTCTGTACCTTTGCTCCTATAAATACATGTTCCTTTGCTCCTTGAAGGCTTGTTCCGATTTTTTTCAAAATTCCAATTGTTCTACAAAGACGTGCCTGCCCCTTTGCTCCTACGGAGGCTCGTTTCTTTGTTTGTTACGAAGGCTTGCTTGTTTGTTGTTATGAAAGCTTCCCTATATGTTCCTACGAAAGCCCGTTCCTTTGTTGCTTCGAAAGCCGTGCTTCTTTGTTCTTACGAAGTTTAAGTCCTTTGTTTCTACGAAGGGTTGTAATTTTGATCCTACGAATCCCCATTCCTTTGTTCCAACGAATCCTCATTCCTTTGTTCCTTAGAAGGTTAATTTATTTGGTTTTGCGAAGGCCTGTTTCTTTAGTCCTACGAAGGTATCTTCCTTAATATTTTCCAGGGCTTCCCCTTGGATCCTACGAGGGTTGCTCCTGTATTCTCACGACAGCTGTGCTCGTTTCTTTCTACGAAGGCTTGTAACTTTGTGGCTTTGAATTCATGCCCCTGTGTTCCTTTGAAGTCAAGCTCCTATGTTGCAACAAAGTCTCGTTCTTTGCTCATACGAAAATTTAGTTCTTTGTTTCTTCAGGCTTTATGCTTTGCTTTTACGGAGGCTTATTCCCTTGATCCTACGAGGGCTTGTTCTGTTGTTCATACGAAAGTTCGTTCCTATGAAGGATTTATTTCCATAAAGGCTTTGCTCCTACGAAATACCGTTCCTTTGTTACCCAGCTATTAGTATCATAATCATAGGTATGTATGTATCCTTTCAGAACAAGCCACCATCATACGAGTATGTGGAACATAGTTGAAAAGTAGTTGCTTACACCGCGACCAAATCGGAGCATCTCCAAATATCACATAATGCTAACACTTGTTTACAGGGCGGCACCCAGTTCTAACATTACCCTTACAGCACCTGTAACTCGAACCTGAACACCTTCGAGTTGCTTAGAATGTCTGTACTCGTTTGATGTATAACATACTGAGTCACTGCTACTTTATCTGTAATAAGAACGCAGAATATCACCACTCCTGTAGGAGGAATATCTCCACACCAATGCAGCTGTGAGCCCAACCTGAACATCGCCCACTATCACCTAACGTGATACCGTTCACCGTTCATCACCGTTCCCCACCTAGATCACGATAACAGCTGAGTTAAAAAATTACATAATTTTGAAATTTGTAGCATATTTTAAGGCGCTGTAAAATAAACTTGTTTCAAGGTGTATATTTAGAATAGACAATTGCATTTTGCAATTCAGTAGTTTAAGGGTTGATGCCCTTCGATTTTTGTCTATCCTGCTAAATTGGTGCCTTGCCAACTTTTGATTTCCTTCCCTTTTTTTATGATTAACCGCAAAAAAAGTTTGTTAACTATTAATAACCCTCGAACTATTACCATTGCTTGTTTGCGTTTGCCAGTTTCCTCTTCACAGCGGTCAGGGGTGGTAGGTTACTTGTTAACTTTTTCTGCAATGAAGCAGAAAATCAAACATATCAAAGGCATCCGATATTAAGTAGTTGTAGTAGTAGTAGTAGTAGTAGTAGTAGAAAACTTTATTACCTCTCTCAGCTATAGTTCTCTACAAAATTACAAATAGAAAAAGTTTGATTGGGTTTTCCATGCATCGTTTTTTTTCAGTGTTTTCCCCTTGAGCTTTACCAACCGCTTCATTCATTTACTTTAGTTAACTGCATCCGCATTGAATGGCTGCGAACAGTTTATTATAAGAGTAAAGTGGAATCACAAATAAAAATATGATTAAATATCGTCAATAACCATTATGGAAACAAACAAATAACAGAAAAACTCAAAAAATTAAGCCAAAGAGTTTTTGTTAAACCCTGAAATTTCTGCCAAGATTCAATTCGAAATTCTGTATAAAGAAAGAAAAATATAAATGGAATCAAATGCTTAATTGCAATATTGTGGTGTTTGTGTTGAGGGAATACAAAAGGTAAGATTGTAAACAGGATTGCTAACAGATTCCGCGATATCGAAAGAAATACTTAATAATGTGTAAATAATGGAAACATTTTAATAGGTTTGCTCAGTGTAATTATTGAGCATACTTTTGTGCAGGAGAATGTAAACGAAAGTATTGCATACTTTTGGTATGATAGTTGAGAAGGCAAAAGTAAATACTACCATACATACTATTTGTAACTGTTTGTCCTATTGGTACAATTTGGAAACAAATTGTTGTTGATTTACCTTACGAAAATAAAGAATCAAAATTTTTGAAAAAATTATTTAAATACTTGTACGGGACGCGAGCTAAATATATCTAGTATTATGCCAGTGTGCCATTTGCATCCGTTACGAATTCAAGATGGATCCCGTCTTCGTATATTTTGTCCGAAACAGACATCCGTTACATGATGACATGAAATTCCGCTCGAAAACGCGAATCGTATTTTGTAATTTTTTGGATTCGTCTCGATCTCGCAACGGACTTTATATTTGAATCCGTTTTGAGGTTGTTTTTTGTAAATAAATAAACACTTTTATACATTTTTTGCGGATTCGTGACAGGTGTATGGAATTTAATTTAAGTGTCGCGTGATATCGCTCTATATCCTAGCGGGCCTTGCTGATGACTTGCGTGTAATTTCTGTTACTCTGTGAGACTAGAGAGCGTGTCGTGTGAGATTGATCAATATCCTGCGAGTTCTTGCTGCTATCCTCTGAACCAAGAAAGTATGGCATGTGAGATTAATATGTATCCAGCGAGTGGTTGCTGTTTTCCTGTGAATCGAGAGAGGAGGTAACTCTAAGAGTTTTTTTTAGCCCGGTAAGTGTCCTATGATATCGCGAGAGCTCCTAAGTGATGTAGGCTCCTGCTCCTTATCCTGTGAGGTAGCCTAGTCGGCGAGAGTAGTATGCAAGACTGCAAGGTAGTTGTATATAAGTACGCCCTAAAAATTGTTATTGTTGTTGTTGTTTGGACGCGATTATAACGAGTGTATTGCTTTCTGCAAACATATTTTGTTTGTGTCCAAACACAATGTGTTTACTATTCAATATTATATGTTGGAGATACAATGATTAATATGTTATAATATATGCTTAGGTGACAAAGGTGAGGCTTTCTTTGTAGGAAACTACTGAAAACCAAAGCGTGACAGACAACAAAGACACAGAAAAGTAGCAGATCTTCTTTTGATGAAACGATGTTCCATATATAAACATGTTTCCTGCACAATGTTACAGAATTACAGAATTGACTACTGTCGAATGTATATTGAAGAACAGTTAATTTAGACTATGGCGCATATTCTACGGAAAGGACCAATTATGTTACCTGAAAGACTGTGCTGCGGATTGTTAGTATAATCTAAGCTCTGCTCTTGTATACTACACATATAGTAGGGTATCGATCATTGAAGTTTAATCCTGGATTCTAATGCTGTGTGTGACTTGAACCAAATATTTTGAATCTACAAAAATTTTGACATTAGCGTCGTGGTTATTTAGCACTGGCGCTTTTGAAAATTTTGACAAATAATCTACATTTTGACGTTTGGTTTTTATGCAGCAACTGTTTGTGAGTTTGCAAAACAGTCAACAGTTGAAAATGTTAGCAAACGTAAGCAACGTTCAAGTATAAAGAGGGTTTCAAGAAACATGTAACTTAACTACATATAATGTTATTTTCAAATGTGGAAAAATGCATTGAGTTATATTAACAATTTACAGGAAAGATGACAAATAGTAAATAAAGTATCTAAAGTCCAAAATTTGTTGTCAATATAGTAAAAGAAAATATAAAACACATAATCTTTCATAATCTTATCCCTGAACATACGGTCTAACGTTTAAAAAATATATCACTCATTGTAATTGTTGCATACTTTTAGGATCATACTTTCGAGAATTAAAAGTAGGACAGAATTCGGTTAATTTGGATATTAATAATTTACAGGAAAGATGAAGAAGAATAAAGTCTCTAAAATCAAAATTTTTTGTCAATATAGTAAAAGAAAATATAAAACAATAGGTGTGTACCTCACGTCTTCTACTTTCCATTTGGTATATCACATAATCTTTCAGCTGCCAACATTTTGAATTTCACTTGACACAGCAAAATTGAAATTGTATCTTGTATTGTATCAATTTATCTCGACCGAAATATTTTCACTGAACACACAGCCCAACGTTAAAAAAATATATCATTCGTTGTAATTGTTGCATACTTTTAGGATCTTTTAGAATACTTTGGAGAATTATAAGAATGTCAGAATCCGGTTTATTTTCATTAATTCATCCAATACAAATTCAAAAAAAAAACACTTCAGTGGCATATCCTCAGACAATGTTAATGCATGGTTGTGGAATCGGATGCCAAGTTTCATGAAATTCTGGAATGCTTCTGATCTATGGCAATTGATTAAGAACTATTTGAATTTGTTTGAATTGTATTGGAATTTTTCTAAATATTTTATATATGCAGGGTTTCGACTTTGAAATAAGAGGAGAGATATCACCGATGTAATTCACAATGCTGTTCTTATAAATATAATTCACAATCGTTTCCCAATTTTTAGGTATTTGTATACAAAATTAAACGCTAAAGTCCTTTTATTTTAATAACTTGTTTTATTTTTTAAGATGCAGAATTTGCCCCTAATCGTTATTTTGTTAATTTTTTTAAAACTCTGGAATTCTTTTAAATTTTCTTAGTTTTAACAGTTATTATGATTTTAATTATAATATATATATTTTCTAACAAGTTCCCCTTTTATACAACCTCACAGCTGTATCATATGCTTATGACTTCCTAGTTGCAGTTTGTTAACATGTTGCACCAAATCTCTTGGCATCTCTCGAATCATTAGCCATGACCACACTGGCCGCGAACTTCTTTCCCGCCGTGATGGCAAGCAGATTTTTTAATTTTCTCACATTATTTCTTTCTTTTGCCTTTAGTTGTCTTAGGGAAAAAACAAACTTCTTATTAGTTGTATTAAGCTTCTGACTTTTTTTCTGTTTTTTTTTTTGACTAGTAACATGACATTACTTGTTTTTTAAAAGGTAATTTAAGGTCTGGCCTGTAAACTCTCAGGCTAACCGGGAGAATATAAACTCGCGCTACTCGAACATATTGACAGCTCCGAAAAATCCACAGAAAAGCTCTTAGAATCAATAGAGGAGGAGGAGCAGCAGCACCAGCAGCAGCAGAAATATCCACAAATGCACCATTAGCAACAGCAGAAGCCGTAGCAGCAACATTAGCAGTTGGTCGCTTGTACTAGTGTTTATTTTTTCCTTTGCTTACATTAACTATAAATTCTTACAACATCTTTTTGTGGCCTGTCGTTGTTGCAACATAACAGCAACTGCAGCGGCAGCAGGCAACACACCGACGTCATCAATAAGTTTAGTTGGTGTAGTTAAAGGAAGATCAGGCTATAGGATTAAAAACCACAAACACACACCGGGAGAGAAAAAAATTGCTTTAAACCCCTCGTCAGATGATGGAGAAAAGAAGCTTAGCGGTGATTCTTATCGCTACTTTCAATTATTTTATTTGGTTCAGATGTGGCCAAGAGATAAAATTGTTAATATGAACTGCAGCTAAAGAGCTGATGATGATACCGTTGATGACGATGACGATGTCGGCGATGATGTTGATGATACTGGTGCTATGGCTGTCGTTTCCATATGTTGTTGCTGGTGTAGCATTATTGAAGAGATCGGGTATTCCTTTTTTTTGCCTGACTACAATGGTGTAGTAACAGTATTTTGTAATTTTTTTGTATATTGTTTTATTGGTTTTTTTATGTTTGTATTGACTTTAGTCAAGAGTTACGAGTTGTTCAAAAAGAACACTCACTTGCTTGGGGAGCCCTTTTATTAGGTGTATGATTTTAACAATTATTTCTTTTCACATGAGGCCAAAACCCATCGTATGCTACATTCTAAATGACATTGCCTACTTTTGGGCATAGGTCAAACACGATCTATACATTCGAGGCCAAAACCCATAGTTTGGTACGTTATTTCTGTTCATACGAGCCCAAAAGCCATCGTTTGGTACGTTCTAATTGATATTGCCTACTTTTGGGTAAAGCTCAAACACCATCTGTTCATACGAGGCCAAACCCCATCGTTTGCTGTATTCTAAATCATATAGCCTACTTTTGGGGAAAGGTCAAACACGATCTGTTCATACGAGGCCAAAAACCATCGTTTGGGTACGTTCGAACTGATATTGCCTACTTTTGGGAAAAGGTCAAACACGATCTGTTCCTACGAGGCCAAAACTCATCGCTTGGTACATTCTAAATGACATTGCTTACTTTTGGGCAAAGGTCAAACACGATCTGTTCTTACGAGGCCAAAGCCCATCGTTTGGTACGTTCTAAATGACATTGCCTACTTTTGGGCAAAGGTCAAACACGGTCTGTTCATACAAGACCAAAACCCATCGATTGGTATATCCTATATGACATTGCCTACTTTTGGGCAACGGTCAAATACGATTTAAAGCGTTTCTAGTTATAAAATTCTAATTTTCATTGATTTATGTATGAGAAATTCATTAAACATTTTAAAAGTTTCAAAGAAAATACCCAATATCATAACTGGTATGACTTTAAACCAAACCAATATTTTATAAATATTATAGAAGAAGTTTAAATTTGCTAGTGTGCAATAAAATATGGGTGATGAGGGAATTAGTAGTGGGTAAACGATAGTTACCCATTTCCTCGCTACTATGGGTAATAAGTTACCCAGGGTAACATATGACCCACGAAATACGAACCGTGGATAATTCACTTACGCGTATAGCTTGAATTTAAAGCACAACCCGGGAATTCAAATGAAATCGAAATTTTTGTGCAATCACAGAATCGCCGAGGTCCATCAAAATCCAGTGAGGGTATGATGTAAAGGTTGAGCAAAATTATCTAACTCAAAACTTGGGCAATAATAATTACAACGAAATGAACAACTATATCTGCAACCATTCTAAGCAATAGAGTACTTAAGGTAGGTCAAGACTTTACCCATAAATAGGGGCATTTATTTATTACCACCCCTAACATATTTCCTGTGATAATCACAAACTATTTATTAATATGTGTTAGTGCATCTGTTTGCTGGTTAATTCATGTTATAAGTACAACGAAATGATGTTACCACTATGTTTTTTCCGTACTGTTTAAGCCTTTGTAACAGAACGACAATATGTTGCAACAACAACAGCAACAACATAACCAAAGTACTGCATATAAAACATTTAATTGACACAAAAAAGCTTTGCCGCCAACATACCATTTGAATGAGTTGATCCGAGAACATTCACCACTACTACTCACTTCATCCAGTGTGTGGTGGTGGTAAAATGGCCCGAGTTTAGTTTCGGTTTTCGGTTTTAAGGGGGTTACTTACTAAGGATAAATGTACAATTTTATGCACAATGGCTGGTTTATGGGTGTGCAGCAACAACAACAACAAAAAACAGCAGTAACTACAACAGTTACCATATGAATAAGAGTAAGACCACATCAACTGAAGAAACAGAAGCAACATTAGTTTAAACCTTCACCACAGGTACACACGGAGTAGGGAGGAATCACAAGTCCATTTAAACCCAGAATCGACTAAAGTAGCTTAATGTTGAAGGATCAGCGGGAGAAAAATACCAGCCATAGTACGAGTAATAATCATGAGAATAAACAAAAGCTCTGTTTAATCACTGATGTGTTAATACCCTACATCTATTAAAATACACAATGCCTTAGTTTTATTAACCCTGCTGTTAGATTAGGACCATTTGGTCCAAATTTTTTCTGTTTTCCCTTGTAACTTTGGAACGGTGATATATACTGACTAAATTTTTCTGCTAATGGGGTCTTTTAATAAAACAATGTTATGTGCGAAAATTAAATTTTCTAACTTTATTCAGGACTGAGAAAAATACAAAATGACGAATCTTAGATTAGAGGACCATTTGGTCAATAGTACATTTTTTCATTACCAAGCGAATGTAAATTCATGTCAAATATTTAGAAGAAGTTTTTGATATGTCAAATACTTGCTTTAGAAATTATTGAACCAAAATAGTTACAAAGGATAAGATAAAATTATTATTTTGGATGAAAATTCCAGTATGGACCAAATGGTCCCTCAATCTAAGATTCGTAAGTTTTTTCATTACCAAGCGAATGTAAATTCATGTCAAATATTTAGAAGATGTTTTTGATATGTTAGCGGATGTTTTTGATATGTCAAATACTTGCTTTAGAAATTTTTGAACCAAAATAGTTACAAAGAATAAGATAAAATTATTATTTTGGATGAAAATTGCAGTATGGACCAAATGGTCCCTCAATCTAAGATTCGTAAGTTTTTTCTAATCTAACAGCAGGGTTAAATTGATAAAAAAAATATTTGCCCATAACTTCGTTTGGGGAATTTAATTGCGGCAAACGAAAATTTATTGACTCAAACATATCATTATCTTTGTGATAAATAAATAAAGCCATTTACCAGGACCGAGAATCGTTTACAACAAACCAGAACCACTTCATCTCTTTGTGGATGCACGAGGAAATATGAACACGAAGTTGGTACCTAGAGATATTCGATCAATACTAAATTGAATATACATATTCAGACACAATATGTGATGAACTTCTCACGAAGCTTGAAGCCTGTATATATAGTATAGCCGTCGGTGGTACAATGATAGTGTGCGCGGCTCTTGTGCATGTGCACGTGGGTTCGATCACTGCTCTGACCAACTTAAATTTCTTTCGACGGCGGTCACCTCGCTTAGTGACGGCGACACTATCGAGTATTTAGCCATGAAAAAGAGTCTCAAAATACCGTCCGGAACCGGTGTAAAATTGTAGGTCCCAATCAGTGACTATAAAACTAGAACGCGCACAGCTCGCTGGTTGTGAGAAGGTCTCCCTAATCCCCTCGTGGGATGTAACGGGAAACTATTTATTTATTTTATATAGTATGCCAATAAATCAAAACGCTTTTCCCTTAAAAAAATAACATGAGGTGTCAGGGGACACCCGGTTGGAACGAAGTTCCTTTCGCTATATATTATGTACTAGTTAGTTCCAACACACCTAAGGCCCCTGTTGAATAATTCTGTAATTTAAATGGATCTTGTAAAATGATAAACTTTTGTTCAGAAATTTATTATTTATTGAATGTATTTTTTTAAAAAAAGTATAATTTTAGGCCCCTTTTGTAAGAATATGTATTACATTTTCCCGAAAAGGTAATTTCTTTTAATTAGAGGTACTTCTTTTATTAAAATAAAAAAAAAGGTTTCCCGTTACATCCCGTGAAAGGATTAGGGAGAGCTTCTCACAAACCTGTGAGCTGTGTGCGTTCTAGTTTTACACTCACTGATTGGGACCTACAATTTTACACCGGTTCCGACCGGTATTTTCAGAAGCTTTTTCATGGATGAATACTCGATAGTGTCGCCGTCACTAAGCTAAGAAGAAGCCTAAGAGTATGCATTTTTTTTTACAAAAAATACTTTTTTAAGAACAGGCACTTTTTAAAGAAGTGGTACTCTTTTTAGGATAAGATTATATTTTTAGGAAAATTTACTTATTTTCAGAAAGCCTATTTATCTCAAGAAAACAAAGAAAAGGTGGTACTTTATTTGAAGAAATGGTACTTTTAAGAAAAGGATTTTTTGTAAGAAAAGGTATTTTTTGTAAGGAAGGTATTTTTTTTTGAACAAAGGCCTTTTTTTACGAAAGAACAGATACAATTTTAAGAGTAGGTACTTATCTCAAGAAAAGTTATTTTGCTTTGCAAAAAAGGTATTCTTTAAAGAAAATTTAGTTTTTAAGAAAAGGCAATTTGTTGTAAGATAATGTACTTTTTTAAGAGAAGGTACTTATTTAAAAAATTACTTTTTTTAAGAAAAGGTAATTTTTGTAAGAAAATTTACTTTTTTAAGCTAAGGTACCTCTTAAGATGTTATTTTTTTAATCTTCTTTCACTTTAGCTTTTCTAAATTTACTTTTTTTAGGTTCAAACTACAATATGTAATAAACAGGCTCCACCTAGAAAATTTCCCATTATACAAGAAATATGTTAGTCTGGACACAAACCAAAAGTACGAGTGTAAGAGTGCTGCCAAATGTAATTCCATACTGAGGGTTGTGTTTCATGGATTTGCCAGTCTTGCACTTTGGCTTTTCTATGTTTACTTTTTATTGGGTTCAAAACTACAATATGTAATACACAGGCTGCACCTAAAAAACTTGCCTTTAAACCAAACCAAACCAGAAGTATCCAATATATATAATAATGGGTTGTAATAAAGTAGTTAAAAAAAGTTTAAACATTTTTCATTTAGCCCCCATCCCGCTACGTGCGATAAGGACCTTTGTTCAAAAATGGGTCTGATGAGATACGAGAGCGGTCCCAAAAACTGGCCGATATGAAAAAAATATTTTGGTGAAAGTGGCAACCTTATGTGTTTTGATGTGTTAACATCTATAGGCATATAAAATCTATCAAAATGAACACACGCAAACAACACACAGCGTTAGAATCACATACGTGGTTGTTGCCCGGATCTGCCTGAAAATAAGTATGATGGTATTGATAAAGCGGCAGCGAGGAAACAAGCAAGTTTTTGTCGCCAAAGAGTATTGAATAGTATAGAGAACTCATGGATCGAATTGTATCACTCAAAAGCACTTGCGATATCTGGCGAATGATTTAAAACGAATTACTCTCTTTTTGTCATAATTTGGTCCATTCACGATTTTGATGGGTAACATTGATGCCGTTTGAAAGTTTTATGCTTTTTGTATGGATTTATGTAATAACATTGTCGAAATGGTGAATTCATATTGAAATATTCTATAAAGAGAATAAGAGTCGTTTAAGCTCTTTTACTCAGACTCTCTACATGAGACCGGAAAAGGGGGGTGTGATTGGGCCTTACTCTTTTGGAAATGAGGCCAAAGTTGCAGGTACTCTGAACGGTATTGATTACAGCCTTGTGGCCTCAACTGGACGGCATGGATCTGGACGAATGCGATTACAGCAAGACGGCGCCACCTGCCACAACGCACACGAAACAATCGATTTAGTGCAGCAACGATTTCCAGAACAAATTATCTCAAGAAGTTCTGATGTCAACTGTCCACCAAGATCATGCGATTTAACGTCGTGCCATTATTTTCTTTGGGGTTTCTTTCTTTTGCAGTTAAATCTCGGGTTTATGTGAATAAACCAGAAACAATTCATGAGCTCAACTCTGAGATCCAACGCGTTATCGGTGAGATACAGCCACATTTCTGTGAAAAAGTCATGGAAAATTTCATGAAAAATGTAGAGGCCCAGCATCAGAGCCGTGGGGGCTATTTGACGAAGATTTTACTCCATACTTAATCGAAATATGTCGTCTTTACAATCCAGTAAAAAAATCGTAACGACCTCGAAAACTATGTGTTTTTATTTTAAAATGAAAAAGTGCATTCCTACTGAGACACCAGTTAGGTAACCCTTGATGGCGTAGTGGTGTATTTGAAAGTCAAGGGATGGCGCTGTGATAGGCAAATTTCCCTTTTAATTCTAGGGCTTTTCTTTTTGCAGGGTGTTTTGTTTTCGGTGTTGTTATTAATTTTTTGTGTGACGATGTTGTATCTTAGATGTTGTATTTTTTTGTAGCCAAAAACATCGTGTTCGACATGAATTTTTACCATAATAAAGTTCATTTACCGTTGAGAAGACCAAAACCAACAATACACTAACCAAAAAAAAAAACGTTCCTCAGAAAAACGAAGAATTACGACCGGACGATTTTCAATTGCTTTATTCATTTTAATTTGGCATTATTTTGTGGTTGTTGTTGAATATTTAAACAAATAAACTTAACAACTGACATTTCTGCCGATAATATGATTCTCAGTTAATAAATTAACTCAAAACTCAGCTATCGATATATTGAACTTGAGCCTCAGCCAAAAGATTGGAAGAGCTTGCGGACGCACAGTGGTTTGCATAGGTAAAGTTTGCAGAATATTAAAGTAAAGAGCAACATTTATTGAAAACTAGCGTCGATAGGAAATCAACGTCTGGGATTTGTATCAATTTGTATCAAATGTTTTTGAATTTAACATTTAATGAAATCGAATTTCTGAGATTTATTGATGTGTTAACATCTATAGGCACGGGTAGGCCAATCTGTCAAAGTGAACACATGCAAACAATACACAGAGTTAGTTAGCATCACATACGTGGTTGTTGTACAACAATAGTCTCTGCCTGATAATAAGTATGATGGTATTGATGTAGCGGCAGCAAGCAAACAAACAGGTCGTCGTCGCCAACGAGTATTGAATAGTATAGATAACCCATGGATCGAAATGTATAACTCAAAAGCACTGGCGACATCTGGCGAATGATTCAGAACGTATTACTCTCTTTTTGTACCATTACTTGGTCCATTCATAATATTTATGCGAAACATTGATGCCTTTTGAAACATTTTAGCTTTTTGTGTTGTTTTATGTAATAACATTGTCGAAATGGTGCATTTATATTGAAATATTCTTTAAAGAGAATAGGACGCGTGTATGCTCTTTTACTTAGCCACTCTACATGGGAGCGGAAAATAGTGGAATAAGTTCTCGATACTATTCAATACTTTTTGTCATCGCTCTGTTTATGACAGAGTTGAATTTTTCTGTGATACTCTGTGATATAGATTACAACTCATGCGAGAACGCATGAGGAAAATAAGAACATGCTGGAAAAAGGCTGTCAGTTCTTGTTGTTGGAATTATAGGGTTTTCAGTGAATGCTGCTATTTAGGGATCTTCGATCGATACTGATTCGCACATGTAAATTACAGAATTAAGTTTGTATGTATACGATTGATGATCAACCGGTGGTATCAATTCCGGCACAGTCGTTAAGCATCTGATGATGAACTTGTCACGGAGTTCGAAACTAGTCATGCCAGTGAGTGTGCTGAACTGAATTATCTATTATTTCCAACAACAACCAACCATTTTTCAATACGAGAAATGTTCCTGACTGTAAGCTTGTAGCATGCATTTCTAATACATTATCTAAAAACTACCAAAATCGGGCATAAAAATTCAAAAACAATTTGTTGGGCCTTGCGGCAAAAAAATCACCAAAATTTCCGTATTTAAAACGAGTTTTGGTGAAATATAGACAGATCATAATTCGCGGAAATCACTGATATCAAAACTTTAAATTTGAATTAACGAGTCGTTCCAGATAACCATAGATATAACCACAGTGTCAATCGCAACTTGCTGTTGATGATAACATCTTACAAAGTCACAACGACACACATTTACTCACACACAATGGAAGAGTTGTTGATGTTTCCTAGCATCATCGTCAGAGAGAGGGAGCGAGTAAGGTACAGGACCCGCATTGACCATTTTAATCTGGTGGCCACTGATGTGGGTAGGAGTTTAAAGTCACCTACCAGGGCTACTTGTTGTATAATCCAACACAACGATGCCTTATGAACTTGAAATGAAAACAATGCCACATTAGCCACATCTCCTTGGTGGATTCCTCGTTGTTTTTTTTTTCCAAAATTCTTGCCCACATTTTTTTTTAACTTCTGGACTCTGTGTCTTCTTGTGGTTTATCTTTTAAAAGGTGGTTAAGTAAAGTAACAACTTCCTTTAGTTTTTCACCACAATACAGAAGAACCCAGAAAAAAAACTACAAAAAAATTGATGTTGATGATGATTATCAATATCATATTGAGATCACCTTCAGGTTTGGCCATTGTTTTGCAATGGAAGCTGCTGTCCGCTCCCTGCTGCCTTCTGGTGGATAGGGAATTTATTTGTTTTCATTTTATGCTTTATTACATGGAGAGTTTGGGAGACTCTGCGGAGATTACATTTCCAAAGATGCTTTTGTTTAATACTCCCATATGGTTGTTATGTTAAGCTGAGTAAGTATCAACAATTTTTGTGAGATATTTTTTCGTATTGAAGGTTTAATGTGATTAATGAAAATCCTTAAGGGCAGATAAGTTTAAAAGGATTAAGATATGAGATAGCATTTGGGGCTGCCATTGAAGGAGGCTGAATTAACTGATGATGCTTAAAAAATGTAATGCCAGTTGGAATAATAACGTGGATGGGGGGGGGGGGGGGGCGGTTTTGGGAAACTACGAAATTGTCCGGAAACTTAAAAACTTAAAAATATCGGGATTTCTAAGGTCTCGGGCATTGTAATCAAAAATCTCCAATCAAATCTATTCAACTCCATTCGAATCTATTCAACTAATTCTAAACAATAATAACTTAAAATAATGTATATGTTTTTTAAAAGCATAGCTTGATTTTGTTAAATAGTTATAAGTAAATAGCTTAGCACTTTAAAGCATTGCCTACTTTTAGGCTTTGTCGTTATACTGTAAACATTTGCCTATTTTATATTGCTTGACCTGCACAAAAAACTGTATAGCTTAACACTTTAAAATGTAGTATACTTTTAGGCTTTTTTGTTAGATACTACACTGAAATAAAGAGATTCATTGCAGGGTTGAAACATTGTAACGTGACATAACTATTTGTCCGGACACTGAATTGTACAATGCAATTGTAATAATAAATACAATAATAACAGAAAAGACAAATTGGTTCACAAATGACCAATTTATAGGATACCCACTAGTGATGCATTCTTGCAAATACTTGACCTTCCTGCCCAGAAATAGGACTCTCGCATTACATTCATCATCCTTAAGAATATAATAGAATGGCGTCCTATAACATCCCATAATGGCATGGGGGAGAGCTTCTCACAACCAGTGGGCTGTGGGCTTTCCATTTTTTAATACTCATTGATTGTTTTTCATGGCTAAGAACTCCATAGTGTTGCCATTACTAGGCTAGGATAACGTCTTTGAAAGAGATGTTAGGTGTTCAGAGCAGTGATTGAACCCTTGTTCTCACGTGCAACAGCTGCGCACAATAACCATCGATAGTCACATTTCATCATATTCATCATTGCTAAACAATGACAAACGATGTCTTACAGGTTTGCAGCAAAATGCTAAATTCTATGTGGACAATTTTATATGTCACCTTCGAAATTCTCAATTGGGTTAGAGTAATGGTCTCATTTGATCTTTTGAGAACTATATGGAATTATCAAAACCATTTTTGCTGATTTCTTCTTAATTCGTGAAAATTGTGCTGTAACTTCTCGCAAATTTCGTTCAATGACGTCGAAATCGCCAACATACGCGGCCAGCATGTGACTTTTGCTGCTGAACGTTTTATTCGTGTTGACTGCAGCTTTTCTCGCGATGATCTCAATTAATATGTTTGCGAGATAGCACGATAGGGTGTCGCCCTGCCTGAGGCCTCGCCTCGTATTAAAGGTTTCGATGAGAAATTTACCAAACTTTACTGAAGATTTCGTGTCGGTCAGTGTAATTCTATAAAGACGTGTCATCTCAACAGGAATATCAAGCCCGACATATATTGGTACTGTACTCCTCGTAACGGCCTATCAACGGCAGCCTTATAATATACAAAGATATGGTAGGTGTCGATTTGTTTTCCTGAATGTTCTCCAGAGTTTGTCATAATTTGAATGCCTGGTCGATAGTCGACTTTCCAGGCCTAAAGCCATACTGGTAAGGTCCGATCTTTAGGCTTTAGTCTTTCGCACATTATGCTCGAGAGGACCTTTTAATCGATGGATAAAAGGCTTATTCCACGATGGTTCGTACATATACTCGGGTCGCATTTTTTGATAACAGGACAGACATGCATTCGTCTTTCCATATTTTGCATATGAACTGATGCATTGACCTTTCCAACTCATAACCGCCAGCCTTAAACTGCTCAGCCGGTAGTACATCACCACCAGTGGCTTTGTTGTTCTTGAGCCTGGGAATTGCAGTTCTAACGTCTATTTGACTAGGAGGGAGCAGTCGACACTATCGTCCTGTATGTGATCCACATCCTCGTTTATATTGAAATCTCCTGGGACAAGTAAAACAAATAAATTATCTCTCCATACACACTCTGTACATCTACGACAAGATTCGCGTCATTAAATAAAATAAATGGTTTCCCATTACATCCCATGAAGGAATTTGGGGAAAGCTTCTCACAACCAGTGAGCTGTGCGCTTTCTAGTTTTATACTCACTGATTGGGACCTACAGTTTTACACCGCTACCGAACGGTATTTTTGAGAAACATTTTCATGGCTAAATACTCGATAGTGTCGCCGTAACTATGCGAGGTGCCGCCGTCGAAAGAAATTTTAAGATGGTCAGAGCAGGGATCGAACCCAGGATCTCAAGTACAAGAGGCGCGCACACTACCCATTGCACCACCGACGGCCGTCTTTATCTCTACAAAACGAGGCCGTGATCCATTCCGTTGGTTTGGCTTTGTATATTTCGCTAGAATTTACGGACCTCATTGTTCCTTCTGTAAGATACAACTTTCTCACTTCCGCGCTTAATCCACAACAGTTTTGTTTCCTTCTAAATTAACGGGTTTCCGGTCTCCACTTCTTCTTATGCCGCTCTGTGGCGAATCGCGTTGCAACTATCTGAAGCATTTCCTAAAGTGCAGCGTTATTTTCGACACCATTCGACACTCTTCATTGTACCATATTTTGTCTTAAAGGGGTTCCTCCTAACCAAGTACGGTCTCTGGAGCAGATTTCATAGATTGCGAAATTTGCTTCCACTGCGCTTCAGGATTATAAGGCGAGGCCGGGTTCTCAGCCAGTGCCTCAGTGAGCTTCGTTGCATAGGCCGTGGCTATCTCAGGTAATTGCACAGTTCCGGTGTCTAGCTTTCTACATGTCTGGGGTCGTACGACTTTCGCTCGGCTTAACCTTGTGCGAACCTTGGCTGTAACCAGGTAGTGAACCGAATCAAATTAGCTTTTGGAGTCACATGTACGTCCATTACTCTAGTCTATTGCCTTTCATCAGTTACCAGGTGATCAATCTGTTTATTTGTCTGTTGATCAGGGGATATCCGAGTAGGCTTATGCGTGCTGAAAAATAACGGCCCGAACTACACATTGCCGGAAACATGTACATGTTTGCAAGCATTGTTTTTATGAACTGAAGATCTGCTGATATCTTGTTGTTGTTTGGCTCATATTTGTTTTTTTGCGAGTTGCAACAAACAAAGCTACATTTGGATCACAAATATATATATTATAACCTATTAATTATTGTATCTCAAACAGGATATATTGAACAGCAAGCACAATGTGTTTGGGCACAAGTATAGTATATTTGTGAAAAGTTACAAACATGTTATATTTGCATCCAAAAAACAACAAAAAGACAGATTTTTCAGCGTGTGGGTGTTTTTATGTTGGAATCTCGTACGTACTACTGACAACCATGTTTTTCATTGCTGCAAAATGTAACAGTTAGATTTTGTTATCGGGAGTGATGGCGTGTAGACTTAATATACCTATGTTTGGTTCAAAGAGCTTCTCGCTGCCGACTTTAGCATTATAATCACCTAGAACAATCTCAATGTTTTGGCCAGCACAGCGGGCGTATGTTTCTTGTAGGCGCTCCTGGAAATGTCCTTGGTGTCATCATCTGCTTTCCGTCGGGGTCTGGACACAAATTAGGGATATGTTAAAGTATTTAGCTTTTACGCGGATGATGGCATACGTTCAGTCACCTCGTGGAGTTCGACTATGAGCTCTAAAACGATATCAAAGATATTAAATTCGAAGGAAGTCAGTTTTCTGATTTTTGTCTATAAAACGGAGCAGTGTGCTCCGATAAAAATGGAACAAACATTTTACCTAAAAGGCACTGCTATTTGTCAAACACATGTTAGGTCCATTTAAGTCCATACAAATTATACCATAGCTTTTTTAAAAGTTGAGTTATGGACTCAAAACGTGACTGACGTTGCCCCATAGTGCAGCAATTTTTCCAGGGCTACACGAAAAAAATTAAACAACTTGTTTTTAACAGTATTATGTTACAACCCAGTATTATCAACTATATTGGGTACTCTTGCATTGGTTTGTGTCTAGACTAACAAATGTTGGGAAATTTCTTGTTTAATGGAAAGTTTTCTAGGTGGAGCCTGTAACCAATATTTAGTTTATATTGTAGTTTTGAACCCTATAAAAAGTAAATTTACTAAAGCCAAAATGAAGGAAGATTAAAAAACGAAATTATTGTAAAATTAGTACCTTTTCTTAAAAAAGTAAATTTTTCTAAAAAAAAAATACCAATTCCTATTCTTAAACAAAGTACATTTTCTTAAAAAAATATCTTATTTTAAAAAAGTGCCTTTACTTAAAAAAGTAAATTTTCTTACAAAAAGTAACTTTACTTAAAAAAATATATTTTTTTAAATAAGTGCCTTTTTTATTTATTTAAATTTTCTTTAAAGAATACTTATTTGTGAAACAAAATATCTTTTCTTGAGGTTAGTACCTGCTCTTAAAAATTTACCTATTTTTGAAAAACGACTGATTCTAAAAAAAAATCCATTTCTTAAAAATATATTTACGTTTATTTGAATTGGAATTTTTATGACCGATTTATGACCGAATGGTTGGTTTTTGTGGGAAATAATAGACAATTCAGTTAAGCACACTCACTGGAATGACTAGTTAGTAAACAAGCCATGGAGCGATACACTCCCCAAGAACGCGGAATAATCATGTCTATTTTTTTGCGTAACAATTCGTCTGTGGTGTTGGCGCAGCGCGAATACCGTCACCGATTCCCCGGCCGTCCGACACCGACTGCGCACACACTGCACCATTTGGCCACTAACCTTGAAGATTATGGGACCACACGAGACGTTGCCAGGAGTGGCCGGCCAGGGAGCGCCTGTTCTGCCGAGAAGATCGCCGATGTTGCCGAGGATGTCGAGCTGTCGCCGGAAACTTCGACCATATGCCGTGCCTCGCAATTAGCCATCAGCCGGTCGTCCCTATGGCGAATTTTGGTCAAAGACCTGCACATGTTCCCATAAAAAGTCCAGTCCGTGCAAAACGCGTGTAACCTACGCCCAAGCCATCCTCAATCTCGTGGACGAAATGGACGATTTTTCCAATAAAATCATAATGAGCGATGATGCTCATTTCCACCTCAGCGGGTACGTGAACAAGCAAAACTATCGCTTCTGGGGCACCGAAAATCCACGAGTGATGCACGAGGAGTCATTACACCTGCTCAAAGTGACTGCATGGTGCGCTGTTCACGCTGGAGGAGTCATCGGGCCATTGTTTTTCGAGAACGCCGCTGGTATAACGACAGCAGTGTACGGTGTTCGGTATAGGGCCATCTTAACCGAGTATTCTGCCGCAATTCGACGAATTAGGACTGGAAGACATGTGGTTGCAACAGGACGGAGCAACAGCACACACTGCGCCAGCCACAACCAATATTCTGAAGGCGGCGTTCCCGGGTCGCCTCATCTCTCGTTTTGGAGATTTGCCCTGGCCCGCAAGGTCGCCCGATTTAACCATTCCAGACTTTTTTATGGGTTTTTTTGAAGTCCCGTGTTTATGTGAACAAGCCCGAGACCCTGGAAGCCCTCGACGTCAACATTCTACACGAGTGCGAGAATCTGTCGCCCGAAGTTCTCGCCGAAGTGATGAAAAATGCCATAAAATAAGCCCGTATGGTAATCAATTGTGACGGCGCCGATTTAACCGATATCATGTTCTCAGCTTAACCAATAAAATTCTAAAGGTTCAAAAAAACACAACCAAAGAACAGAATCGAAGTTTTTCATTTGGGAAAAAATGGAAGCCAAACAACATCGGATGACTTCTTTTGAAACACCTGTTACAAACTCAATTCTGCAATTTACTTACTTATTTATCCGGTCTCGGCCAACCCCGGGGGGTCAGGGACCTTACAAAACGAAGATAACATATTTCGCCAACCAGTTCGATCTTTTGGTTTATTTCTCCAGTTGGCAATACCAAGTGTACGCAGGGATTCGTCAACCTGATCCGTCCAGCGGAGTCTTGGTCTTCTTATTTTTCGTCTTCCTCCGAGTTCGGTTTCGAAAACCCTTCGCGCTGGTTCATCTTCATCCTTTCTACTGACATGGCCTAGCCAGCGCAAT
This sequence comes from Phaonia tiefii, assembly GCA_963931995.1. NCBI lineage: Eukaryota > Metazoa > Arthropoda > Insecta > Diptera > Muscidae > Phaonia > Phaonia tiefii. Next base: position 32,633,049 of record OZ008371.1, on the reverse strand, counting down.
CGCGCTATCTTGATCCGCTTAACTATGTCAATGTCAGGATAAAGCTCATACAGCTCATGATTCATGCGTCGCCGATACTCGCCGTTGTGCACTATAGGGCCATACATTTTTCGGAGTATTTTTCTCTCGAAGACTTATACGGATGTTTCGTCTGCTTGCGATAGGACCCAGGATTCTGCGCCATAAAGCAAGACAGGTTGAATGAGAGTCTGGTACAGCTGGACTTTTGTTACTCGAGAGAGGGCTTTATCTCTAAAGTGCTTGCTTAGCCCAAAATAACATCTATTCGCAAGCACAATTCTCCGCTTGATCTCAAGGCTGAGGTTGTTGTTTTTGTTCACGGCAGATCTGAGGTATATAAATTCGTCCACTACCTCGAAGTTATAACGGTTATCAACGTTCACGCTTTGGTCTAATCGCGTTCGTCGAAACCAATTAATTTGTCTGCAATTTACATGTGCGAATTAGTATCGATCGAAGATCCCTAGTTATCAACATCACTGAAATGCCTATAATTCCATCAACAAGAACATAAAGAAGTTCCATGTTTTCTTTTCCTCATGCATTCTCGCATTGTTGCATTGCTTTGAGATGAGTTTTAATCTATACCACAGAGTTGTATTTTTCCGTGGTATAGCATTTTTGATTACCGGGCTAGTATCAGTTACGTTTATTTGAATAAAAATGCTATACAACTCTGTGATATAGATTAAAACTCACTTCAAAGCAATGCAATCAATCGTATTTTCAACGGGCGCCTTAGGCGTGTTGGAACTATCTGGCTAGAAACAGTAAACAAATAGATGAAGCACAAGTGTTGGGAATATTTTAGTGTAATGGGTAATTTTCGAGATGTCGTTGAAAGCAATAAATGGGATTTTTTTTGTTCCCAAAAAAAAAAACAGTTAAAAAATATGACATTAAGATTCTGAAATTTCATATCAAAAGGAAAAATAATTTTCAACAAAAATATCAAGAATACAACATGTTACTTAAAGTAGAATATCTGATGGCCATCGAATTGCAAAGCCATGTCACCACCGTCTATGTCTTAATAAATTGGTTCTTCCTCCGGTTCAGCTACCATTCCCTGTTGAGAGTTCTCAGACACTCTAACGAGTTTAGCATCTGCGACCACAGAAGTTGCTACAGTTTTTGGGCGGGGAAGTTTTTGGATTCAAAAAAATCAATGAGTGTTCGAACTCACGGATGATGTGTTGACACCTTTAAGCTACATGGTACCTGTTCCATTTCTATGAACACATTAGTAAATGTTACATTTGAAAATACAAAATAATAGTTTTTTTGTATACACCGGGCAATGCTGAACAACAAATGACTCGCTTTGTTTGGCCATAGCAACAACAACGAAACAACCAAACACACATACTTTGTACGAAGTAGCTGACGTATTAGTATGTCACCATAACGTCGACTGCGCAAGCCTTGCAAATGAAATTTTGCGTGGCTATGCTTTATATTTCCGTTCAACAACAGCAACAGACACATGTCCATATATACATTATTATGTTAATACATACGCTATAGACACAATTTCTCTTGCCTCACCCCTGCCACACCACTCTTTCATTGCTCTCTTGCTGGCTCATTTTTGTTTAACACGTCATTATTCTCTTTCGCAGTCACAGAAAATGTGGTTTAGCAGTAGCAAAAAATCTGGTTTTAGCAGCAGCATAAAATCTGGTTTTAGTAGCAGCATAAAATCTGACTTTGATAGATTTAGTCCCTATACGCCGCTATAGATGTTAACACATCAAAAGGCGTTCCAGGATATTCATCTTTGGGCGGTCTTACGGCCTTTCTTCTATTGATATCCCAACACCGGCCTCATGGATTTGAAATAGTTTTTCATATATGTATAAGAAAAAAAACGCTATTATGTAAAATCACATAAATTTTGTCACATTTTCCAGTGTTTAAATTACTTTCACAAAAATTTCCCACAATTTTGAATAAAAGTAAATGAGAATTATGGGAAACTCCAGTGAAAGTGACAATAGTACAGGACAGCACCTAGTGAACGAGGTTGACAATGGTCGCGCTGTATCTATTATTTCCTTTATCTATGCTAACTAGTACATAATATATAGCGAAAAGAACTTCGTTACAATTGGGTGTCCCGTGATATCTCATGTAATTTTTTAAATTTCCATCGAAATGGAAAAGTGAACAGACATTCATACATCATTCGTATATGGATATTTCAGTTCTCAATTCTGATTATTTAAAGCACTAATGAAACACGTTTATAGCAACATAAAATACATTGAATGCAGCAATGAAATATATTTGCCACAATGATGCAACCTTCCAAGAGAATGAAATCGTTTTCCTTGAAGTGATGAATCTAGACGTTGGCTCATCTTTGATTCTCAGCTTCGAAGCTTCTACAGAAATCATTTTCCCCGATCTTTAGTCTCGCACATATGTCTACCAATCAGAGAGACTCCCGTCAAATCTGAAACAAGCATTGGTACTTTGGGTCTGGCTAATGACAGAAGCTTCATGTATCTGCTGCTATTCGCTATGGCTCAGATTTGCCTTGTGTCCACACAATCTGTGGCCGTCTGTTCGAATATGCTTACACATTGTTGAAATCTTTCCCCTTGAAATGATGAATCAATACGGTGGCTCAATTTCGCTAAAAGCTTTTGATGATGCTAGGAATAAATTTACTCATTTGACGAAGTTTTTCATTTCTTTCAGTGCAAACATGAATTCCGTGACCCACAACTGAAACAATAGTAGTCACACTTTCAAAGCAGCCGTGTTAAATTCCATCACTCAAAAAATTTTCAAATTAACTTTATGATCCAAAAATACCTCGCAAATAACAAAATAGCAGTAGTGTTAGAAAAAAAAATTCAATTGTCACTGACACAAACAAAATCCCTCTAAAGCTTTCCCTTTTTGTATGATTAAATTTCGCCATTGCCCTCAAATGTCAAAGGGCATCAACAATATTGAATAGAAACTTCAAAACAAAATTGAATTTTTTATTTGAAAACATCTCATCCGAAAGCCAACACAAGCTCATCCTACTCATATCTCTGCAAATACGAATGTAACAATAATAGTATTAAATATTCCACCCGAAATAAAAAGTAAAACAAGATACAAATAGATATAAAACAGCAGAATGGAAAGAGAAACTCAGCCATGAGATTGGGAACTTTTGATGCTGTCAAAATTGTACAATTGCAGAAAAACCCTCATAAAGATAAAAGTGCTGATGTTTTCTTACATTCTGACACTTGACTTTATATGTACAATTTCTAATGACTGTGTGGGGGGGGGGGGGGTTTCCTTTTTTATTCTTGAGGAGCTTAACAACATTTTTATGACAGGATAATCAATGATTATATTAAACGTTAAATGTTAAATAAATTGAATTAAATTGGTTTGCTCCCAGTCACAACAAGGGCATTTAGGGCAGACGAAGGATAATACTCAAAGGATACTTTTCCATGTACTACTTGGATATGAGTAGTAATACTTGTGCAAGTGGTTTTTTTTATGCATGTACATAATTTGTTTTTTTGAGATTTAAACTTCAACTTGTTATCTTAATAATTCCCTAATTGATTTGTTTAAGGCAATACTTTTCCTTTTCATAATTGTTTACCGCTTTAGGGCATCTATTATATTTATAGGAAAATTTATTTCTACTGTACCAAATGTCTCGAAACTTTTCTGTCACGTGTCATTGAATATTTCCAGTAGTATTAAGAACTGGAAATGACAAAAGTTTAATTGCATTTTCATTTGGTGAAATTTGTATTCATAGACGCAAGGAACTACAAATTAGGGCGACGTAATTATTAAAAACTAAAAAAACTACAAAAATAATGAAGCTACGCGACCAAAGTGAGATTACATGTGTGTAGTTGAAATTAGTTTGTCATTTCGCTTTTATTGTCGGAGATTGTAAATATTGGATGTATCGATTTGTTTCTGTGGATGTGTGTAACTTCGTTGGTATCGCAGATAAATGGTTGCCGTTCGTCTTGTACAGTGAGTAATTTTTGTAGGCTATTACTATAATTAAATGTTTCAATATGGCGTAATATATTTTTGCCAGTACATAATTCCATCCCTGCACAAGGGCATGCGGTGGTGCGTCAGACCACACGAAATGGTGCGGCTCAAAGCCGAATGTTGCTATACATCGACTTCACAAACCTTATTTAGTTCATAGTAATTATTATTTAAGAATTGTACCCTTGGTTGAAGTGGTCGTCAGCGTTCACGCTGACATGTACTATTTTATTGCCAAGTGACGTAAAGCGTACCCGATTCCAACGGATCGTTGAAGAACTCTACGAGGCGTTCTTTCTTTTTCTGCGTTCCTTTGTTCCCACAAAGGCTTTACTTCTTTGTTCCTACGAAGACTTGTTGCATTGTTCCCACGAAGACTCGTTTCTTTGTTTCTACGCAGGCGTTGCTTGTATGTTCCTACAAGGACTTGTTTTCTTGTTCCTACGAAGACTTATTCCGTTGTTCCTACGAAGGTTCGTTCCTATACAACTGTGAAGGCTATATTCCTACGAGGAGTTGTTCCTTGTTGCTACGAAGACATGTTCCTCTCTTTCTACAAATGCTCGTTCCTTTGTTCCTACGAGTGTTCGTTTCTTTGTTCTTATAAACGCTTTTGGTTTTACGAGGACTTGCTTTCTGTTTCCTACAAAGGTTTTGCTCCTTAGTTACAACGAGGACTTGTATCATTATTCCTATGAAGATTTGTTTCTTTGTGCCTACTATGGCTTTGTTTGTACATTCCACCGACGACTTGTTTCCTTGTTCCTATGAAGACTTTTCTGCGAAAGTTCATTCCTTTACTCCTACAAAGGCTGTGTTCATACGAGGATTTGTTATTGGTTCCTACTACGACAATTTTTTTTGTTCGTACGTAGGTTCGCTCCGTTACTCCTACGAGGCCTCGCTGCTTTATTCTTACGAAGGCTTTGCTCCTTTGGCCCAACGAGAACTTGTTTTCTTGTTCCTACGAGAACTTGTTTCCTTGTTCCTACGAGAACTGGGTTTCTTCTACCTACGAACACTTGTTTCTTTGTTCCTACGAAGGTAAGTACCTTAATTCCGACGAAGGCTTTGTTTCTTTTTTCCTATGAAGTCTTTGCTGCTTTGTTCCTACGAGGACTTGTTCCCTGGTTCCTACGAAGAATTTTGTTCGTAGTTCCTACGAAGGCTCGTTCCAATGAGGGCTTTCTTCCTTCAAACACTTGTTCCTTTATTCCTACAAAGGCACGTTCTTTTGTTCCTACGACGCGTTGATCATATGTTCCCACGAGGACTTGTTTCCTTGTTCCTAAGAGCACTGATTTCCTTGTCCCAACGAAGAATTGTTTTTCTGTTCTTACGAAGGCGAGTTCCTTTGTACCTACGATGGCTGTGCTCCGTTGCTCCTACGAGGACTGGCTTTCTTGTTTCTACGGAGACTTGTTTCTTTGTTCCTTTGGAGGCTCGTCCCTTTCTCCCAACAAAGGGCTTTGGTCCTCTGTTCCTATGAGGACTTGTTTCCTATTTCCCACGAGGACTTGTTTCCTTGTTCCAATTACGGCGTTGCTACCTTGTTCCCACTAAGATCTTGACTCGTTGTTACCCAGTTATTGTAATCTTTGTCATATTTGGGTATATTTTCAGAACCGAATGCCGACGATTAGCACTGAAAGGCAGTACTCGTGCAGGACATGACACCAATTATTCACCTATAACCTGAAACCAAAACGACTGGCACCAAATGCTTATGCTTGTGAGGGGGACTATATTCCCTTTCATCGTCACCGTACATGTAACCCGAATCTGAACACCTGTAGTTAGCATCCAACATAGTACTCGTGGAGAGATCGACTCCGTAGATGCCGCTACCCTACTCAGATATCGTCCAACCCAAAGACCGTTGAGTACCGAGGATGAAATAAACACCAACATTGATTGTTATTGTTAAAATATTGAAGTGTGTAGATTGTAATTGAATAATGAGTATCATATTATCAGCTAAATGACAAAGATTCTACCAAATCCATTCTTAAGATTTGTGGGTCCATACGCCGGCCCTGGAGGCGAGTCAAACTACCGTAGCCGACAATAAAACCACGTTGCAGTTTTTTTAAGAAAAACCTGGCGCGATGATAAATCTTCCTAACTCAAATTATATTCATAGCAAGGTAGTCAGCGGCTGATCCATGTACAGTCACTTTTACACTAAGGAAGCTGAAAGTAAATATACCGGCCGAGATAACACTATTCAGTGCCGTTCCCAACACCTTTGCTTATCATATGCAACAACTTGGATATTCTACATAATGATGTTGGTTCAAAAGTATACAGAATTCAATTCATGCTAGAATTCCGGTCGGCCAAAATTCCGAATCGTCAACGGCTATATCAGTAAGCAAAATTGACGTCTTTGTGCTGAAGAGCAGTTAAAGACCTGCCATTACATACCGATAAAAGAATGGATTGAGGAGGTTCATGTGCTGGTGGATTAATCGTCCATATTTATTCATTATTGCAATACGAGTGTGATTTTGGACTATTTGCTGCATGAATTTGGAACCAGTGATCAGGAGGAGATTCAGGTCCAATAAGACTTTTAAAGCCATCAAAGAATTGCAAGAACAATTTGGTACATTGGTAATTTCTCGCTTCGGACCGGTGAATTGGCTACCTAGATCATGCGGTGTCACACCTGTAACGATTTTCTTTTAAGAAACCAAAGATTTCATGGCTAACACGATTACAACTGAGGGAGTGGAAGCTAAAATTATGCGAGTTATTGCCCAAATACCTCTAGTCATACATAAACACATCATCGAGAATTGGAACCTCATAATGCACCATGTTAGCTGCAACATTTGAAACAATTAATCGTTAGAAAGTAAATATAAACAATGAGTATTGTAGACGATAACACTGTGGAACATTTTTGAAGTCATCGAGTGCAAACTTCAACTACTGTGAAATTTCTCAAAGAACTTATCGAAACTAACAAAACTCTATTTGGAGTTTGCTAGTTTAGCTGTTGTTCGGATTTTATGGCTCATGTATATTTTGGTTAAAACTTAATTTTTGAAGAAGAACATCTAATTTTACTCACCGCTATATCTCAGAAATCAATTGGAATTTTGTTTACCTGCCTTCACCACAATTGTAGCTATAGACCCGGAGAAAAAGTGTATAAAACAAACTAACCCCAAAACAGTGCATCTAGTTCATTAAAATTTTAAAAATGACGTAAAATTTTATTTTTTTCTATAGTTTTTTTTCATTTTCGACCCATATTTTCGAAAAGAGGTGTGATTTAGTTTTTAGCGTGCGGATAATTTAGTGTTTTTCCTATGAAATTAATATGTTTGATATTTATAGTTACTTATTATTTAAGTTATCTCACACTTTTTTTTTAATGGTTTAAACATTTCTTATTGGGCTTGGTCCTAAATTTTATATTGACAAAAAGAGAACATTACTGTAACGAAAGAGACATGTATACGACGAAAACTATTTTTGGGAACTTTTCCTGTGTACTTTCCCAAATGCACTTAGTACTTCTTTGGGCAGCTATGCACATATACATGAACATCAACTTGACTTAAAAATATACAAATTGAAATAAAAATAAGGAATGTTCGTTGTTTTGTATAAATTGAAAGGTGAGACAAACTTCAAAATATACAGACACAAAACGAGATGTTAAGGTCCTTTCCAGCGGTCAGTACAAAGAAAAAGTTTTAATTGATATTTTTGATATGGGCCTACAGTTATGCACTTGTTTTGAGCGGTTATGTTTGGGAATACTTTAGCTTGAAAACGCTCATGCAAATTCGGGCAATCAACCATTTAAAATGTTGAGAAACAAAATATTTTCGAACCAGAGTTAACAAGTACACCCATATAACAAATTAAGGGAGATTTCCCCAGTACATCCTATGAAGGAACAGGTGAGAGCATCTCACAGCCAGTGAGCTACAGTTCCACACTTGTTCAGAAGAAGCCGTTCTTTTAAGAAGCTTTCGCATCGCTACCCCCCTACTCGTGGGTTTAAAATTAATACAGCCACGAATACATATGTTGCTTTTGTTTCTACAAAAAAGTAGGTACAATTTTTGATGTTTCGAGAATTTTAACCGTCTTAATTTTTTTTATAACACAATGGAACGCACATATCACCCTTCGCACTACACCATTTCCAATTGAAATTTGAAAAATATCAATTTAATTTTGAAAAATATCAATTGAAATTTGAAAATTATATTTGAAATTTGAAATACACCAATTGAAATTTAAATATTCTATTTGAAACTTGAAATACATCAATTGAAATTTGAAAGACATCAAGTGAAGCTTAAAAGACATCAATTGAAATTTAAAAATTCTATTTTAAATTTGAAATACATCAATTGAAATTTAAAACACATCAATTGAATTTAAAATACATCAATTGAAATTTGAAACACATCAATTGAAATTTCAAAGACATAAATTTAAATTTAAAATGCGTCACTTGAAATTTAAAAATTATTAACCGATTCTATGCATTAGATTTTCAAATTTCAATTGGTGTATTTTAAATTTCAATTGATGTGTTTCAAATTTCAATCGAAGTATTTAAATTTCAATTGATGTGTTTCAAATTCCAATTAATGTATTTCAAATTTAAAATAGAATTTTTAAATTTCAATTGATTTTTTTCAAATTACATTTGGAAATGGTGTAGTCATGTTCTTCTAATTAACCTGGTTAAAGAATATTCACGGCTAACTAGAAAATCGAAATCCTTTTTAAGTTTTGCACTTTTTATACAATCGAATTCAATATTAAGGCAAAGGGAAAAGGAAGTTCAAATTGTTTATCACAATGACAATTACTGTTGAGTATAAAAGCTCTATCGTATCTACTAAAATATGTCCAAATATATTTTCTTTATGATTTGCATATTTTCCTAATAACTATTTTCCATGATTTTGTCACCTAGCCATCAATTTGCTCTTAATTCTGTGTTGTAGGATACTTCCGTCACAAACTATCATGGTCTAATTTATTGCATGAGCAAATCCTTTCTCCTCGTAATATTGCAATTTGTGTACACAGATTCAATCCATACTACGCACACGCACTTAAGGTTATTTTCATTCATGGCTTGTTGATTTTGTTATGGAATTGTGTTGGCTTAAAGGCTTAAACAATCATCAGAGAGGTGGTAAGTGAATGGTAACAGGTGGGGTCACCCGAATGGGACGCTGGAAAAAATGAAGTGTTTCCACCTTAACTTAAAATTTCTTTCAAAGACAACTTTAGAACCATAAACACACTTACAAACTATACAGGTGCCAACAGGTGGGGCACAGGATTTCTTGTAGCATCACAAAATCTGAATCTGCTATCCACTATAGGGAATAAATATCTTAGAGTATCCAGATACGAGGGTTGCTATTTATATTTCGGGAATATCAAATAATAATAAACATTTTTTAATTAAAATGGCTTTATTATTTTCAAAATATACCTCTTGATGATCAATACTTTTGCATTCATTCAAACCATTTGTCATAGCAATTTTTCCATTCCTCATGAATCACCACAAAAACATGGTTTGTAAACGCTTCAACTGCTTCTTCGGCGCTCGTAAATCGTTGACCATGCAGTTAACATTTGATATTCTGGAACAAGAAGAAGTCCTTGGCTGCCAAATCAGGACTGTATGTAGGAGGAGTCATCAGGTGCTCAAATATTCACCTGCTTGATGAGATGTCTGAGAGCTCGCGTTATCATGATGGAGAATTATTGGCCTTTGGCGGTTTTACGAATTTTTCCGAAGACTTTCGGCACTTAGAATTGACCGTCCTACGTTGCCCAAGCGGAACAGTGGCCACATGACACATTCGGCCGAAGAAACAGGCGACTATTTGCTTCGCTGTGATTCTTCTACGAATAACTTACGTTGGATTTAGCTCGTCTTGAAAGACTCACACGGTCGTTTGCTGTTTTTTTCCGGCTCGTAGGAATATATCGATTTTAGACACGTCTTTTGAAGCAACACGGTCGAACTTTTTAATCATTTCATTACACCACTTGACACGAGCCTTTTTTGAGCGATTGTCAAATTATGTGGGATCCAACGCGAACAAGTCTTTTTTACAGCAAAATGTTCATGCAAAATCGAATGTATTGAAGTGGAGCTAATATGCAAGGATGCCTCTATCTGACGATATGTCACATGACGATCTTGCATTATCAGTTCACGCACTGCATCGATGTTTTGTGGCAGAACAAACGATTTTGGACGGCTTTCACGGAATTCATCGTGGAGCGAACGGCGCACAGTGGGATTTCTTCATACAAGTCGCGGCAAAAATTAGAAGGAATCGAGGTAGGCCTTTGAAATTTCGCACACATCTCTCATATTGCTAAATTAGAAAAAAAACAAGTTTTTGTTTAAATCCGCCTACAACCACGCCTACCTCCCATATAACGTAAAAAAATCGTTGTATTTTCCTCATTTTCACATCTATGTCAATAAAAATTACTGCCAGTGCTTGCATTTGAGTCCTCAATTATATTAAAAATTGAAGTGCCACGCCCAACGCCCATATACAAATTTTCATTTTTCAAAATTTTCGAAAACACAGATATAATTCTTTGAAGTTTGTGATAGATGTAAATCAGCATTTACATCTATATAAATAACTAAAGCCTAATATGTTAGCTGAATATTTGGAAAAAAATTAGGGGGCCATAGTTTACGGTTTTTTTATTAATTAACCAATCATTCCAAATAAAAGTCAAATTTGTACTATAAAATTATCGAAATTTATTAATTTTTCAGCATTTCTCAGTGCATACTTTTAGGGATATGATATACAGCTGTAAAAAAAACTTTAACTAACGTTTCTATTATCGACAGCATTAAAACACATTAGCCTAAAAGTATACACCATTTTATATGGTGTTTTCATCAATTTTTGTAATGAAATTTCGTGGCACTTTTTTTATAAAATTTATAACTTTGTTCAACAGTATAAAATATTATGGGAATTTTATGTATGAAATCAAAAGAATACACTCCCACCTTTCACATTTTAGCAACCAGACCACAACGATCGATAACGACCACCTTTTTTTAGTCCAAGAAAAACTAAAAACACTTAGTTTTTTGAGTGCCATCATAAAAGCATGAATATATTTTAATCTGTTATTGTTATTTAATTATTTTTTCTTAAAACTTAATATAGAAATACCATGTTTTTCAAGTTTACATATTCCAAATCGATACCACCAAAAGAAGTTATGTTTCCAGCCCATTGAAATGCATGAAAATCTGAGGCAGGTTACTGCAGAGTTTCATTTTGTTGACTTTGCCGCGTTTTTTTGTACAAAAACAAAATTTGTTGAAAAAACTAATGATTTATTTCTCTTACTTAAACAATTCTTTACAAAACGGCATCATTACATTTTTGATATGATATTTGACACTCGAAAAAGGGTATTTTTGCCGGCAAAATCCCTCTGTGCGGCGTCCAAGACTGAACTCTGGGTACCAGTCACTTACAGTGGTTTTTGATGGAGGACTGCATCACCAAAAGTCGAAACAAGTTGATTGAGACACTTTTGTCTCGATAATTTACACCGTAAATCGTAAAAACTCATCGCGCGAAAATTTTCACGGGTTAATTAAATTTTTTGACCGAGATGAATTTTTCAACATACTGTCAATAGAAAAACTACACGCAAAGAAAAAAAACGTTTATTGCTCGGTTGCCACAATACTTTGATTGATTTGTATTAATTTACTAATCGCAACCCTTCATGTAGTTCTCCCAAGTAAACTCGTATATCGGCAATGTGTGTCATGTTTTTGTAAACGATTTCTCGTTTGCATCAAACGCGAACAACTTTACAATTGCTGCAAATTAAAAAAAAACTTTTGCGATAACTAAAAATTAGCCATTTTTCTAATGAGAGCACAGATTACGATGAAAGTACATTTCTCTCATTCAATCGACTGTATACATAGTCTTATCCACTCGTGAGTTATCACACACTCTAATGCTTCTACCTTGTCGATATATCTTGGATGGGCAATTGAGGCGTTGTAGTTTGGTACGATCTTAGTTGTTATTTGAATGCAAGGCGAGACAGACGTGTAGTAGACAGTGAAAAAATACCCAAAAATTGCAATTTTTTTTTAAACAAACTTTATGGGTAAATCCCAAATCATAAAAGTTGGAAATTTAAACAATAAAGTGTTTATAGAAGTAAAGTAAAGTAAAAGTAAATAAAAGTTTAAATTTCAACTCGGTTGCTGTAACCGATAAAAAGAGTTGGTGTAACCGTTTTTCGTTTCTCACAAACGTTTTCTCAGCTTTAATTTTTCATAACTCGTTTACTGCAAATATTTTTCAGTTCTCGCTAACGTTTTTTAGTTAGGATCAACTACAACTCGGTTGCTGTAACCGAGGGATCAGATGGCGGAACCGTTTTTCGTTTCTGCTAAACAGTTTTTCAGCTTATGTTTTTCATAACCCGTTTGCCGCAAACATTTTTCGGTTCTCTCAAACGAAATGTCATGTATGGCTTAACAGAAGTTCGTTTCTCCCAACTACAGTCCCCAAACGAACTTAAGTTATCTGAGATTTCGTTTGGGAGGAACTAGTTTTTTCTTTGCGTGTAGTGCTCGTGCGTGGACACTAGTGTTGCCAGTTCCCGAAATATAAATAACAACTTTGTATCATGTTTCAGGTTAGGTTAGGTTACAGTGACTGTGACTTCCTCCCAAGGAAGCTCACCCAAGTAGCAGCGATACCATTTTACCCTGAAAAGAAATTAAAGAAAAGAAAAAATGTTAAGGTTACCCACTTATATCCAATTTCTAATGTTAATGTATTTCAGAAGTAAACTGACGTCAATACTCCTCAGTTTCTGTATTCCGTAAAACAAGAGCATTCTCAAAGTTTTTTTATATTTACCAAGGCTGAGCATTGTAGCTGATAGTGTTTAGGGTTTCCGCCGTAATTTCGTCGCCGCTACTACCACAGTAATGCCTGTATTGTATTCCAACGTCAGTAGCATGTGTTATAGCGTAGAGAGACGACAGCGTTAATTTGCATTAGCAGTCTTAATTCAAATTAACTTGTGAATTATCCCCGTCCCAATGTGTATTAGTTTTGGCGTAAATGCATGAAATCAGAGTGCATTTATGCTACATTTAGGTATTTCAATATGGCAACACCGTCGACAATCAATCAGCTCAAGATGTATCTATACATAGAGGTGACAGCCGGAACACAGTGGAAGTGGAACTTTCTTGTGTTTGTTGTTTGCTTCCCTTCAGAAGAAATGAGTAGCGCAGCAGTAGTCTTGCAGTACTCGCAAAGCGATTAGGACTACTCTCACTTCATTTCCCCGTTAATGCTTTCAAGTGACGATTTTAACATTGGGTTGTCATACGAAAACAATCAGTCGCCTTGTGAATAGTCTCGCAGTACAGACATTGCGATGCCTTAGGGATGAGTGTCGCGGTGGTAGAGTGTTCGCCTAGTAAACAGGAGGTCGCGGGTTCGAATCCCGCTGGAGGCAATTTTTTGTTGTTTTTTTTTTAGAAAAAGTAATAGAAAACGTATTTTTTAATTCTTGTTGTTTTTATTTATGTTAAATACATAACATACATATAAAAAAATTAAAAAAAGTTTTTATTGGGGTTTAAAAAAATTAAGATATATCATATGTACATTATTAATATTGTTGCAAACAAACAGGCACTTCCTTGGCTTTTTCGACTAACAAAAAAACTTAAATTAATAATTCAAGTTGTTTTATAAATTGAAATTACTTACATAATACATTAAGTTAAATTAGATAAAATTTGGCTGTACCGACGCGATTTTTCGCAATCACAAAAATTTTTCAGAGCACAACAAGTTTTCACATGAATTTCACAACCAAACAAATAATTATTGTCATTTATTGACAATGTTACCAACTTCTGTATATGTTAACAGAGTTGCCAGCTTAAAAACCAAGTACTGCTTTTGCGTGTAGTCTTGCTGTACTCGCCGCCGCTCTATAAATCGTAGCCATTGCGACTACTGACTTTGACAATAGTGCAGGACCACTCACGAGGCCGTCAATACCTCTACCATCTTCTGCAGGGTTTGTTTATTTTATGTACTGATGCTTGACACCGCTGAAGTGGATGTTATTGCAACAACACCACCTGCTATCACCATGTATTTGATACATCTTGAATCAGCTGTTGTCAAATTGTTTGCTATCGTCAATTGAAAATGGATTCAAAGTCAGCAAAGGTGAGTTATTTTAATTGTTTTTTGCAAAAAAAATGAGAAATATTTAAAATCGAAACGCATTTTTTCCATTTAAGATTTTAAGAAAAACTCGGTTCTCATATCGTCATATCTAGGCCATATACCCAGTGGTATAGGACAGGTAATGAGTTATCTCCAGATTCTGTGTGGCTTCTGGTGGAAACTGCTATCTATCACGTTAATGCACCACTTTTAGAAGGTTTCCAATCACGTTTCGTCCATCCTCATTTCTACTTGAACGTTTCCTTGATATTTCAGCCGGGGCTTCGTTTCCGGCTATATTCGTATTGTTATGTATTTCCTTATTCGTTCTTTTTGCGTTGTTTTATTCCCAATAATAAAACAAGGTTAGTTTTCAATTACGATAATTACAACGGTATAACTTCCTTTTATTTTACTCATTTAGTACAATAGTTTACTTTATTTACATCACTTTAATAAGTCTTATATTTTACTATCAAATCGCGTTGCTTACTTTACGGGGTTTAATCACAAACTGGAGTCTCCGTTCCAAAGACCTCCGGTATTTATACGAACTCACCATACTCAAACGTAGTTATCTCTAGCATAATCAAGAACCGTCTCTATCTCTGGCGAATTCAAAAACCGAATAGTGGAGAATTATCTTCACTGAGAAAATCGAATTTTTTAAAGTTTTTTGCGATTTTGACCTTGAAAATGTAGTTGTTTTGATTTATATGTTCAAAATTTTTTGTTCTCTATGACAAGAGCTACAACATTCCTCCAGAGAGTAGATCAAAATTCGGAACTATTTGCAAGATATGAGCCTGACAAAATTATCACTTTTTTGCAAGAATGATACCCAAATTTTTGGGGGCCCATAAAAAAAGTCCATGACTTTGGGCAAAACTGGGAGACACGGGTCCTTTTTTTTGGTCTTTTATTACGTAATGGTGTCCGTATATGGTTATATTTCCATGACTTAAAAAATTACCCTCATTGAAATTAAAAAAAATTTCGGGAAATTTTTCACATTTGCGGCTACCTAAACGCTACCTAAGCGCTGCCTAAACGGTGTTAAGAATCATTACTAGGAACTTCATATGTTTTAGGAAGTTATAGACTGAGATCTTAGGTACATTCTTGTAGTTGATTATATCCTTGAATTTTCATCGGTTTGCTACCTATGGACCTGAACAGGGGGAACAAGGTAAAAAATATCGAATTTTTTAAAGTGTTTTGCGATTTTGGCCTTGAAGATGAGGTTTGTTTGATTTTATATGATCACAATTTTTATTCTTTATGATAAGAGCTACAACTCTTCCTCGGAAAGTAAATCAGATATGGGCCTGACAAAATGATCACTATTTTGCAAAAATGACACCGATGCCCCAAATCTTTGGGGCCCATAGAAAAAAGTGAATGACTTTGGGCAAAACTGGGAGACACGGACAAAATGATCACTATTTTGCAAAACTGACACCGATGCTCCAAATCTTTGGGGCCCATAGAAAAAAGTGAATGACTTTGGGCAAAACTGGGAGACACGGGTCTTTTTTTGTTTGGTCTTTTATAACGTAGTGGTGTGCGTATATGGTTTTATTTCCATGGCTTAGAAAATTACACGCACTGTAACAATGAAACAGATGGCAACAGAGCTTCAATTGATGAGAACAATGCTTGGAAATATGTAAATGGTTCCTGCAATATGTTGCTGGGGCCGTTATTTTTCAGCGAGTATGGCTGTCGATGGTGCAATGGTTAGTGGGCGCAGCTCTTGTACATGAGAACGTGGGTTCGATTCCTGCTCTGACCACCTTACATTTCTTTTAACGACGGTCACCTCGCTTAGAGATGGCGACACTATCAGGTACTTAGCCATGAGAAAGCTTCTCAAAATACCGTTCGGAACCGGTGTAAAACTGTAGGTACCAAACAGTGAGAGAAAACTAGAAAGCGCACAGCTCACTGTCTGAGAGAAGCTCTCACTAGTCCTTTCATGGGATGTCATGGGAAAATATTTATTTTATTTTTTTTTTATGGTGAGTGGTTCTTATTTTCATCTCTATGAGTCCGTTTTTTCAGGTCTTGCACAGAATCCTTGTGTGTCCATAACTTCGTTGGGTCCAAAATTTCGGTTCTCAAAGCCGCAAAGCATTCTTTACGACTGCCCTCTTAGCAAACTGTTCACTTGGAAGCAATTGCATCATCGAATTGAAAGCAGCAGAAGAGCACGCAACGCAAGCTGTTTATTGTTCTATTCTTCTCCAGAGCCGGCCACATCACCGATACGTCATATGTCAGGTAATGGGTCTACCTAATATGTCCATAATATTCCGTGGTCATACATAATACCTTCCTCGGGTTTAGGCTCCGTGTCCTCCTAAATGGCTTCTTGCAAGCATATAAGGCACCCTTCGTATTCTAAACCCTGTGTTTAATATAAAGTTTCCCGTTGAGTTTCGGATCTAGACGCAATTCCAGATACTTCGGCTATCCCACAAACCTAACTGCTTACCATTAAGTAAGAGTAACCGATATTGTGGAATAGTTCGGCTACTTTTGAATGTATTTTTTTGTTCAGTTTTTTTTTGTTAAAAAGTTACTGAATTTCGGTGCAGACTGAGTTAAAAAGAGAAAATTCAAAAACACAAGTGACAGACTTTTCATTAACACAAAAGTTGATTTTAACTTTTTGACTTTTGCCCACAAAAAGTCGGAAATCATTTTACAGAACCCTATGCTGCTTTAGGAATCAGTCCATGTTGTTGCCTTTGACAACTTTTCCTTAGTACGCCCATGCCCGAAGTCTACTTTCGGAGCAACTTTTTTTTTCGTTGCCTTTTATTTGTAACATCTTTCTTTAAGTTATTTTTTCCGTCGTTCCTTCCATTTACACTTACACTTACCCATCGCCGTAGCCTTTAGTTTTGTTTTTGTTTGATACATCTCATATTCCGCTTCTACTTGCGTTGCACTGAGTGCCTCCGAAGAGCAGACGTATTATGTTTAAAGTGCGTAAAAGCATCGTACATCAATTTTAAATCAATATATCAAAATATTGTAACCATCAAATGACATGTAACACAGTCTAAGAATGTCCTCTACATGTTGGTTCGATCGATTCAAAACTCCAAAGCGATGCCTTTCAATATATGGGATGAATGTCGGTCGTGTTATTCTATAGTTTGAGACGAGGGCAGGAATGAGCACCTAACTTGCTGCAAGTACGAATAATGCCTGTTAAACCCAAAGGCAACCCAGCTTGCTAAACTCTGGTGTATGGGAAGTCCAAGACGAAAGAATGAGTGGTTCTGGCTGTTGTACATTTATGTGGAAGACACGTTATATTAGTCGTCTTTGATAAAATTGCCATAAATATGTCAAAAAGTAGTAAGAATTGAAAAGCAGGAGGGTTTTCTTCTCTCTCCATCGCTGTGTGTTTGTTAGGCGAACGATTTGTGGTGGCAAGATACTTGAATTTGTTCAGTTCAGCTGTTTTTTCTGCTGACTGATATCGCAGCCACGATTGATGAGGGTAATGGTAGTAAAATTGCTGCAGGAAATTCTGAAGTCTTGATACAAAATAATGTATTGATTTGGGATGTGCAATTAGTCATAGTGTCAGAATTTAGGGAATTTGTTGTGTTGTCTTTACTAAACAAAACATTATGATTTGGGAATGTTTGGAAAGAAATTTCCCAACCGTATGTCGCTGAAAAAGCATAATCTTCATTCTGAATGTAATAATCAAATAAACTCATTTCATGTGAAAATTACTTTCCATTTTTACGCTTAAATAGTGGCGCAACTGGTGGACACATAGCCAAAAACTCTACACGCAGAATTTGTTTTTATATGTTCGCCGATAATTATAGTGTGTTTACAAACTACCATAACTATATCTCAAATATGGTTCCTAATATTAATATTATGATTTTTATTATACTTACACATGATACTGTTTTCCGGCAAGTGTTTTAATGGTTGTGCATTATTGAGAGCTTCAAACGCAAAAATAAAATTTTTGCATTTTTGATTTTACCATAATTCTAATTGGGCTCTCCATAAGTGTTTTTGATTTATGGCTCCAATTTCAATATTGTTATTGCCATTGTGCATATCAAAGTTTCCCGGAAAATGTGGTAATATTTGTGTTTCATTGAGAGTTTTCCGCCCAAAAAAAAGTTATTAGCTATCTTACTTACTTACTTATCCGGTCTCCGACAATCCCGGGGGGTCAGGGACCTTACAAAACGAAGATAACATATTTCGCCAACCAGTTCGATCTTTTGCTTTATTTCTCCAGTTGGCAATACCAAGTGTACGCAGGGATTCGTCAACCTGATCCCTCCAGCGGAGTCTAGGTCTTCCTATTTTTCGTTTTCCTTCGAGTTCGGTTTCGAATACTCTTCGTGCTGGTTCGTCTTCATCCATTATACTGACATGGTCTAGCCAGCGTAAGCGCGTTATTATGATCCGCTTAACTATGTCAATGTCAGGATAAAGCTCATACAGCTCATGATTCATGCGTCGCCGATACTCGCCGTTGTGCACTATAGGGCCATACATTTTTCGGAGTATTTTTCTCTCGAAGACTTCTACGGATGTTTCGTCTGCTTGCGATAGGACCCAGGATTCTGCGCCATAAAGCAAGACAGGTTGAATGAGAGTCTGGTACAGCTGGACTTTTGTTACTCGAGAGAGGGCTTTATCTCTAAAGTGCTTGCTTAGCCCAAAATAACATCTATTCGCAAGCACAATTCTCCGCTTGATTTCAGGGCTGACGTTGTTGTTTTTGTTCACGGCACATCCGAGGTATATAAATTCGTCCACTACCTCGAAGTTATAACGGTTATCAACGTTCACGCTTTGGTCTAATCGCGTGGGGGCCCTGTTCGTTGAAACCATTAATTTTGTCTTGTCCTCATTTATCGTCAGACCCACTTTTGCTGACTCCTTCTCAATTCTCGAAAACACCGCAGTAACTTCTTTCACTGTGCGTCCAATGATATCTATATCATCAGCATATGCGAAGAGCATGTGACTTTTGCTGCTGATGGTTTTATTCATGTTGACTGCAGCTTTTCTCATAATGATCTCCATTAAGATGTTAAAGAGATCGCACGATAGGGTTCGGTAAGATCCTTACCAACTTTCACTGCGGATTTGGTGTTCCTCAAGGTCATCCTGCAAAGGCGTATGAGTTTTGCAGGAATACCAAGCTCAGACATTGCTTCATAGAGTTTCTCCCGTATCGGGCTATCGAAGGCCGCTTTATAATCGATAGGTAGGTGTGGATTTGTTTTCGTGTGTCTT
This sequence comes from Phaonia tiefii, assembly GCA_963931995.1. Classification (NCBI taxonomy): domain Eukaryota; kingdom Metazoa; phylum Arthropoda; class Insecta; order Diptera; family Muscidae; genus Phaonia; species Phaonia tiefii. Next base: position 32,613,409 of record OZ008371.1, on the reverse strand, counting down.
CTCCAGGCTTTGACGTAGCGTGAAAATCTGGTCAGTTGTCGATTTTCCAGTCCTAAAGCCACACTGGTATGGTCCAATCAGGTCAGCGATAATTGGATTTAGTCTTTCGCACATTATACTTGATAGAACCTTATATGCTATGGATAAAAGGCTTATTCCACGGTAGTTGGCACAGATACTCGGGTCACCTTTTTTAAATGTGGGACATAGTACACTGAGACTCCAATCGCCGGGCATGCATTCATCTAACCAAATTTTGCTAATGAGCTGATGCATGCACCTTATCGGCTCATCGCCGCCAGCCTTAAACAGCTCCGCCGGTAATCCATCGGCTCCTGCGGCTCTGTTGTTCTTAAGCCGGGCAATAGCTGTTCTGACTTCGTCTTGGTTAGGAGGGGGCAATCGTCGTCGTCGTCCATATTGTGATCGATTGTCCCATCGTCATTGGTTATCTCAAGTACTAGTAGCGCGGAGAAATGCTTTCTCCATATTCCCAACATGCTCTGCGCATCTGCGACGAGATTTCCGTCCATGTCTTTACAGAAGGGGGGCCCTGAACCATGCCCATTAGTTCCGTTTTTAACTTTTTTGTAGAATTTTCGGGCTTCGTTCTTCATTCTGTATGTCTCAGATTTCTCACTCTCGCGCTTTCTCCACTGCCGTTTCTTACGCCTAAAGAGACGGTTTACCTCCTTTTTTTTCTCCCTATACCGCTCAGTTGCAACTCGCGTTGTAATTGACTGAAGCATTACCATACGTACAGAGTTCTTTTCGGCATCTGCAGTGCGACACTCTTTATCGTACCACGGTTTAGTGCGAAGCGGTTTTTCGAAACCAAGTACGGTTGTTGCGGCAGTTGTTATAGAGTCGGAAATGGGTTTCCACTGCGCATCAGGATCGTCATCGGGAGGGGGTGGGTTCTGTGCCAAAAGTTGCGAGAGCTTCCTTGAGTAGGCTGTGGCTACCTCTGGTAATTGCAGCTTTCCAATGTCCAGCGTCCTCTGCTTCTGGTTTCATACGATTTTCGCTCTACTTCATCTTGTGCGAACCTTTGCTGCTACCAGGTAGTGATCAGAATCGATGTTAGCTCCTCTGATCACTCGTACGTCCATTACACTGGATGAGTGCCTTCCATCAATTACCACGTGATCAATTTGGTTCTTAGTTCTTTGATCAGGGGATACCCAAGTAGCCTTGTGGATGTCTTTATGCTGGAATCTTGTACCACTAATGACCATGTTTTTTGCCGCGGCAAAGTCAATCAGTCTCATACCGTTGTCGGAACTGTCAGCATGTAGATTGAAATTGCCAATAGTTGGATTAAACACATACTCCGTTCCTACTTCGGCATTAAAATCTCCTAGTACAATCTTGATGTCATGGTCAGGGCAGCGGTCATACGTTTCCTCTAGGAGCTCTGTCGGGGGATGCACACAAATTAGGGAAATAGAAAAATATTTCGCTTTTATGGGGCTTGTGGCTATACGTTCACTCACAGAATTGAACCTAGAGTCCAGATGTCGCAGTCTTTTGCCAACTACAAATCCGCAACCAAATTCATGTTTTTTTTCATGGCAACTGTAGTATATATCGCAGTTTCTTTTTCTTGTGCAGCCATGCCCTGTCCATCGCATTTCCTGGATAGCGGTAATGTCAGCCTTATAACTTTCGAGGACATCTGCCAGTTGGATACTTGCACCGGATCTATATAGAGTTCTTACATTCCAAGTGCATATCCGTAAATCGTGGTCCTTATAACGTTTGCGGGGGTCGTCAACAAATAGGGGTTGTTTATGTTTCCAGTTTCGTTTTTGTATTTTCACTGCCATTATGAACGGTGGCGGGAGGCAAACCCAGCCCATTTGCAATCTTAGTTATATCATAATTATAAAGGAGGTCCATATACTACTTGTGCCTTACCAACTGCTTAATATTAGGAAATGAAAGGATAGTCGGGCTGCCAAGGATGGGTTCCGGTAAACCTCGAGATTGCAAAACCGCTCCAAGTTTTAAAGGCTGTACTATAACAAAGGGCATCCGTATGGCAACACGAATGGGAATACCACCTGAGGATTAACAGAACTGAACATTATCATAAGTGATTTTTACACTAGAATATGGGATCACATCTATTTCGAACTCAGCGAGTCGCCACAAACGAATGCAGGGTATATGAGGAGGATATCGAAATGATGACAAACCTTCTTTGTCATTGTCCCGATGTTGCGATTTAACGACACCATCAGCTGTCTTACGATATTGGGCGAATATTGAGTATTTTTCTTGTTTGTTCAAAAACAGAAAAAAACTGTTGATTTGGAAACCATTCAGCCACAACTTTCTCCATGGAATAATTGTGTTGCCAGCCATGACCCTGGTCCGATGATAAGCTTGTTGGCTTTTCTACTATCTAATGAACTCAAAAAAAAAATTACCTGTTATCCCCTCGAATATTGAATAGCAAACACAATGTGTTTGAATACAAGTAAAGTCAATTTGCGGCCAGCTATATTTATTTAAGCGAGTGTGCAGTTCACTGGAGAATTCAAGATATGACCGACGCGACGCGTCGTATTAGTACCTCTGGATGTCCGTGACCCTCAGGATGCACCTTAGGAAGTTCACAAAATTTTGATATTATTCAAAACTGAGTTTATACCGCTCCAAAGTATAGTTTTACACAGTAACCGTATTATGTATGCTTTCCGAAGTGTGAGTTAATGCTCTTGTACTATGTTGTGATTTTTTCAGTCACTTTAAAATCCTGTGTTAAAAGGATTTGGATCAAGTCTTCGGTATACTATAGCATATTGTACTTTGAGACAGCAGTGATAGATTTTGTCCATACGCCCATTTCAGGTATAGAGGAGGAAGACACTGTTTCCTGTACTTTACACTTTTTGTACATTCGTGTACACTTTTTCTACCCTTGTGAATACTTTCTGTACTTTTGTGTAATTCGACGTGCTACCCTCATATTTAAGCGGTTTCCTATTACATCCCATGTAGGGATTGGGGAGAGCTTCTCACAACTTATGAGCTGTGACCTTTCGAGTTTCACACTCTCTGATTGGGACCCACAGAGATGCATGTCTAATTACTCGCTAGTTTCATAGTCACTAACCAAGGTGATTGTCGTCGAAAGATGGGAAAGGTTGTTAGAGCAGTGGTCGCAAACAAGTTCTCATGTACAAGAGTACAGTAACCATTGCACCGACGAAGAATACAGTGTATAGCTATTCTTGACGTCAAAACATGTAATGTCTTAGTAACTTCATATTTATCGCCCTGCCAATACCAAATATCGAAATTTTTGCAACTTTTGCGTTTCATTTCATAATCCCAACTCAAAATTGCATTCCAACTGTATCTTAAATGTTATTTAATTGTCAAAATCCTTTCAAATTCTTAACATGATCGCACTTACCGCAAACATCATCATCATCATAATCACCACCATGTCGAGCAGCAAAACTCAAAACAACAATGACATTTCTCGCCTTTTCTTAGAAAGCACATCTTTTGTCTGCAAATCCCTGAAGCTGTTTATAATGTCAACTTGGCAAATACAAATATAGCAGCGACGAAAAAAAAAAAACGATACGACTGTAAAATGAAAGATGACTTTTCGACTGACTGACAACGCTGACTGCAGAAATAAGTGAATGAAATGGTTCCAACTAATATTTGAGCATCAAAAGCTCAACATTAAAGCAGAAGACAAAACCACCAAGAAGTCGAATCAAACGAACTGACAAAAATCAAACTGATAACAGACAAAACAAAGTTGCCTTTATAGCTTATCATGATTTTTCGACATTGCTTTGGATTTTTGGGGATTTCGCTCTTTTACAACATTTAACCACATATATTGATGAGATGACTTCTTTGCTTTGCTTTGCTTCCTGTTGCAATTTACTGATTTAGCGGGTGTGGCACAGTGGGGCAAAATAAGTTAAAAAGATAGTATGAAGACCTTTGTATTAAACGGTTTGATCATATCAAAAATCTTTAAATATTTTAGAATAATATTGAAACTGGTAATATATACTGTGGAATTCTATCTATTACCAGACCTCAATATTCAAGCTAAGAGAGACACAAATGTATTTGTAACCGACAGGCAATGAATAAATTTTAAAGTTGTAATTTCCTTTAAGGCTATAAGAGATCATCATTCTCCGGTTAGTGAAAAAAATGTAAATGCCGCGGGTGGGATTCGAACTCACATTCGCTGGACGATCGTATCGATGTTTGTGAAACATCGTCTTCAGCAGCGTCTAGCCCGTTAAGCCACTGTGGTGTGTATTTACACAAGTCACTAACCGAAGACATTTATTGAATGTGTGCAGAGTGATTGTTGTCGCTACTTACACATTGCGTTCATACTCACACGCACTGATGCAAAAGTTTTGAAAGTTCTATTTATAGAACGAACTATTCTAATTGTAGTTGTCTCGTTCTGTTTTGGTTTGGCCCTCCATATGTTTCAAATTTAGTTGTCTTAGATCCTTGTTATGTTTAAAGTTGTAATTTCCTTTAAGGCTATAAGAGATCATCATTCTCCGGTTAGTGAAAAAAATGTAAATGCCGCGGGTGGGATTTGAACTCACATTCGCTGGACGATCGTACCGATGTTTGTGAAGCATCATCTTCAGCAGCGTCTAGCCCGATATTTATTGATTGTGCAGAGTTTTTAAATTAAATTTGTTTCAAAATAAATGGAAATATTTCCATAATTAAGACTTTATTGCCAGGGCACATCATTGACATTTAGGAACGAAACACAACAAAATGCAAATGACTGCCACGACTTGCTTTACACTGCCTCATCCGATCTACCGAATTTTGCAACACATCTTCAAATGTTTGGGTCTCTATCTCTTGAACTTAATCGAAGGCCTCAATGGACACGAGATTGTTCACATAGCACTTATCTTTCACGGCGCCCCATAGACAAGAGTCTAACGGGGTCAAATCACAACTGCGAGGTGGTCAATGGATTTTCGAGTTACGGCTGATTATGCAGATTTAGAACACAAGGCGTACAAAATCGATTGCAACGTTGGCTGTGTCACCATCCCGTTGAAACCACACGTCGTCCATATCATCCTCTTCAACTTTTGGAAACAAAAAATTCAATGGGTGTTCGAACTCACGGGCGGTATGTTGACACCTTTTTGTCACACAGTACCTGCTCGATTTCTATGAACACATTAGTAAATGTTACATTGGAAAATAAAAAACAAAATAGTTTTTGTGCTGAAGGTTCTTTTGCTATTGCACTTTCTGTTTTCTTACATCTGCTTTAACATTAGACGTAATATTGTTAAAATGAATATAGCAATATTTAGCTGACTGAAATAAATGTTTTTCTTTTGTCATAAACAGAGCGACGACAAACAGTATTGAATAGTATAGAGAACTTATTGCACTCTTTTTCCGCTCTCATGCAGAGAGTCTGAGTAGAAGAGCATAAACGAATCTTGTTCTCTTAATAGAATGTTTCAATGCAAATGCACAATTTCGGCAATGTTATTACATAAAACAATACAAAAAGCATAAATGTTTCAAAAGGCCTCAATGTTTTACATCAAAATTATGAATGAATCAAGATATGACAAACAGAGAGTGTAATACGTTTTGAATCATTCGTCAGATGTCGCCAGTGCTTTCGAGCCATACAGTTCGTTCCATGAGTTCATGGTAAAATAAGGAAGGTTAACTTGTTAGAACAGCTTTTTTATATTTTTTCATTGTGGTTGATCGTTTCAGCTGTCAAATTCATATGTATTTTGTTGTTTTTACTTTTTTGTATTCCTGAGTTTTTTGTATACTTATGAGTATAAATTGACAACTTGAGCGATTGAAACAAAAAAAAATGCCTGTTGTTGCTGCCTACAACAACAACAACATCTACTGCTACTACTTGGTTATTTTACTATGCATATGTTCTCTATACTAGTCAATACTCTTTGGCGACGACGACCTGCTTGTTTGTTCGCTGCCGCTAGAGCAATACCATCATACTTATTTTCAGGCAGACTATTGTTATACACGTATATGGTGCTAACACTGTGTGTTGTTTGCATGTGTTCACTTTGATAAATTGCCCTACCCGTGCCCATAGATGTTAACACATCAAAAGTCGCTGAGCATGGGACGTTAATACTCCTCATTTACGGCTCCTTGATCATGCTCGAAGAAATATAGATCTATGATGCCGGAATGACAAAAACCGCACCACAAAGTCACTTGTTGCTAAAAATTTTTTCTTTCTTGTTGTTGTTTGGATGTAAATATAATGTGTTTATAGCTTGTCGCAAATATAGTATACTTGTGTCCAAAAACATTGTGTTTGCTATTCAATACAATATGTTTGGTACATTATGATTAATAGGTTACAATATAGTTATTTGTGACCCAAATGTGGTTTGTTTGTTGAAAACTGCTGAAAAAAAGTGGCAAACAATAAAGAAGAAGAAACAAATGGCAGCAGATCTTCAAATCACGAAAACAATGCTTCCAAACATGTACATGATTAATGCAATATGTTGCTGGAGCCGTTATTTTTCAGCGTGTACAAAAACCAAAAAAGAAAGGTGTCCAATAACAATCCATGAAGGGATTGGGGGGAGCTTCTCACAATCAATGAGATGTGCCCTTTCTAGTTTTATTCTCACTGATTTGTATCTATAGATTTATAAGCTTTTTCATGGCTAAGTACTAGATAGTGTCGCCATCAATAAGCGATGTGATCGTCGTCGGAAGAAATGTAAGGTGGTCAGATCAGGGATCAAACCAGCCTTCTCATGGATGTATTGATCTATACTCATGGATCATTTGAGCGATATTTTATTTTTTTATACATAATCGGAAAATGTCTGTCAAGGCACCACTCGGTCAAAAACATGGGTTTAATTTTCAATCAGGTTGTTGAGATTTTGGTGATGAAGCACTATCGAAACCCGCTATAAATCGTTGTTACCTAGAGTTCAATCTCCTACGCCGTTCACTCCTGGATGAATTTCGTGGAGAAGGTGGCCCAATTTCGGTCGTTTTGTCGGAAACCATCGATGGTGTGCGTGAACTGATAAAACAAGGCCGACATGTGACATACCGTGAGATTGAGGTATTAGTACCACTAGTTCATTTGGCCGTGAAAAAGATTTGTTCTCCTTGGATCCCACATAATATAACGAATGCTCAACAATTGCCTCTTTTCCATTGGAGCAAGGAAATGTTGACAAAATAACGGCTTCTCTAACATATTCTCCCAAACATATTCTGCAGGAACCATGTTTGTGTTTGAAACACACATCAGACATTCATTTGTTTGCAAGTCCCAAACTCACTTGTATTTAAATATAAACAGGTACATGTTTACTGGCAAACGTGTCTGCTTATACGTGAAAACACGTGCGTTCAGATATCCATATACTTAGGTGGAAGCATTCGCGTGTTTCTTCCCATACCTCCATTTATTTACGTGGAAACATATGTATATTTCCTCCCAAACAAAATATCATTTAGAAACGATTTTTTTTGATTTCAATATATCGGACAGACAAAGGGCTTTATGTTGTTGCCCTTTCCAGTTACTTTTCTCAAAATCGGTTCTCACTTTGGTAGCACACATACATATATACGAAACGCATACACAAAAACCAAAACAACATCACAAACCATTTAACCGTCTGACTTTTTTCACTGATCACGCGCTTTTGATATCCTCTGTCCGACGAACCATTGACGACTGAATACATGAAAGTAAAACGCAATACATCACCGTAAATAAGAAACTCAGACTTCAGCTGCAATTTTTACGCACATTCAGGAATATTCATGTAACACTGACAGAGAGAATAATGCAAAAATATAGAAACACTTACAAGATAGACTCTCCCGTTATCACTTTTTTATTCTCTTGCTCTCGAGAGTGCATAAACAGTGCAATAAACACAGCTGTAGTTCTAGCACCAACACAGACATATTTGGGTCGCAAACACATATATTCTAACATATTAATTATTGTGTCTCAAACATGTGATATTGAATAGCAAATACAATGTGTTTGGACAAGCTCCAAGCACAAAAAAGGAAAGATTTTTCCGTATGTATTTCTATGCATATAAGCCCGAAATAAAACAGCAATCGACCCTATGGGTCTTTCAATATGAGCTAAATCCAACAAAAGTTGTTCGTGGTAGCAGCACATCGAAGCAAATGATCGCGTTTTTTTGGGTTTAACCGGTCATGTGGCCACAGTGCTTTTAGTGGAACGTAGGACGGTCAATTCTGAGTGGAATACAAACATCTGCTTGCTAACACTGTTTGAAGAATAAGGAAAAACAGCAGGGGAAGAGGGATCATTTTACATCAGGACAATGCGAGCTCTCACACATCAGCTGAAACAATGGGCTATTTGAGCATTCAACATGTCGACTTGATGGGTCATCCGCCGTACAGCCCGGACTTGGCACCCAATGATTTCTTATTTCTGTGTGGTCAACATTTTTCGAAGCCCGAAACCATGTTTTGGAGGTGTCTCAATCGGAGTAGCAAAAGTGTTTGGAAAATTGATTTGGGCGCATTCAAAATATATTGAAAATATGAGAATATTTTGAAAAACAATAAAACCATTTCCAATTATAAATGATTGGTTTTTGATTGATTGAATTGGAAATATAAATAGCAACCCTCTATCGAGAAATTGGCAATGAAAAGGTTGGAAAAGCAATATCGTTGGAAGTGTAATGGACGAACATCTCCAAACATATCATTTTAGTCTAACACTCAGACAAAAGGCAGACGAATTTTGGCAGGGATGTAACACTTATAGGTATGTCCTTTTCATCTTTTTTAAAGTAATTCGATGTACTACAACAGTTCTTTACTTAAAACTTCCAAGCAAATTAGTAAAATTTGCTGTTTAAAGAAGCTATAAATTAAATTATATACGTCGGAAATTTAAGCGATTTCAAAATGATATAACTATTTAGCTCACCTCCTTTGATAATAAGCATTTGAGCCTCAATATTTTATTCAACTATTTGCATTCCGGACGATATTTTCAACATAATTCACCAAATGTTTTACGACTCAATTTCCCTCCCAATTGTCCCACTATTTCTCAACTGGTATTGTGACTTCAACTGTGTTGATCCATCATTGTTCACTTCACTTCAGTTGAAATTCATTCGCTCGCATCACATCATCGATTTGGTTGGCTTATTTTATGGCTTTTTGATTATTGAAACGCGGTTGGTAATCCTTTATTTCGTGTTTGCTGATAAGTTTAAGCTGCGGCTAAAAGAATACAACAACAACCAAGGCATGCACAAGACATTACAACAACATTTGCTACCATTTATTCCAAAGAAAAGTTAAAATATTTCTCATGTTAACCAATTTTCTTTCCTTCATCCCCCCGTTCGTTGTTTCATGTTGTAGTTACTTTTGGAGATTCTTTTCGATTGGCTGTAAAGATGAACTTTTGTGATGCCGTCGCTTTGGAAATTCAGAGTTAAATACCGAAAATATTTACAACAGCGATGATGGTTTTGGCATCTTGATGGGTTAACAACAACAAAAACATCAACAGCAACATAGGGATGAGCAACATAAATCCTTAAAGGGATATAAAACAACAAGAGTCTGCATTAAGTCTGATCTTTGGCTGGCTGATATAGCCAGCAACAAGATGATAAAAGGAGGAACAAAATCCGCAAAGGAAATTGAAACAGCAAAATGAAAATATTGTAAAACTTTTGACAGTTCGATTTTTTTTGCGAAAAGTACGTTAAAGTCTCAAAACTTCCAAAAAATTAAGAAAATTTTCGAAAATTTAATTGGGAGACCTACTTTTCCCGACTCACTAAGTATGAATGAATATAACTATAGAACTAAGTTAAAGTATTCACAGATCCGTGGAATTTGCGTGTTGTTGTTGCAATCCTCAAGCTTTGAGTTTGATCCCTTAGCTGAGTGTGCACCAAATTAGGAAAAATTTGAGGAGATATTTCTCTTGTACATGCTGGAAAATCTGTACTTTGTTGTTGTTTCGATGCAAATATAACGTGTGTTTGGAGTTTGTAGCAAGTATAGTATACTTGTGTCCAAACACAATGTGTTTGCTGTTCAATATTACATGTTGAAGACACCATGATTAATATGCTATAATAAATGTGTTTGTAACCCAAGTACAGCTGTGTTTGGGATACAAGTACAGCTGTGTTTGGGATACAAATACAGCTGTTTTTGTTGCACTATTTACTGTCTATTGAGAGCAAGATAATAAAACAGGTACAAGCAGAGATTATTCACAGTCAAAGTTGTGTGTGTGTAACTGTATTATTGATATGTTAACATCTTATACGAACGGGTATGGTATAATCTAACGAAGTCGACACATGCAAACAACACACATCGTTAGCACACAGCGTTATCTACGTCGAAGCTATGCAGCGTTAGCATTGAAAATAATATGTGGTTGCTGTACAACAATAGTCGATGCCTGAAAATATGTATGATGGTATTGATGTAGCGGTAGCGAATAGTTGTCTTAAAAGACGAAGTTTTGCTACTCGTAAGCTTCTATATATACATGTGTCTGTTGCTTTGCATTCTCTTTGTTTTTGTAGGAATAAAACAAAAAGTATTAAGCAAGAAAATAATGACACATGTGCTTGCATTTGTCACTAAATAAATTTAAGTGCTAATATTATTTATATGAAACGTCATAATATGACTGAACGCTGGTTTTTATTTTCCAATGTCACATTTTCTAATGTGTTCCTAGAAGTCGAACAGGCACCGTGTAACAAAAAGGTGTTAGTACAATGCCCGTGAGTTCGAACACTCATTGGTTTTTTGCATAAATTTTTGGTCCGTGATTCATAGAAATCCTAAATGCGTGTGTAAGTTGAAGATGAAGTGAGTATTTCTTAGATCTAATGCTTTTTGTTCATGTATTCAGTCGTCAATCCGGCACAGGTTAGCAAATGTGCTTGGTTGATTTATTTTGCATGCTGTGAAAAAGTGTATTTTACACGGTAAAAATTTGTTTTTCTGTTGCTTGGTTTTGATGTTTGCTAATAAATATGGCCGTCGGTGGTGCAATGTGCGCGGCTCTTGTACATGAGATCCTGGGTTCGAACCCGGCTCTGACCACCTTCAAATTTTCTTTCGGCGGCGGTCACCTCGCATAGTGACGGCGACACTATCGAGTATCTAGCCATGAAAAAGCTTCTCAAATTACCGTTCGGAATCGGTGTAAAACTGTAGGTCCCAATCAGTGAGTGAAAACTGGAAAGCGCACAGCTCAGTGATTGTGAGAAGTTTCTCCCCAGTCCCTTCATGGGATGTAATGGGAAACCATTTATTTTATTTAATAAATATTGCATGTTGAACGCACAATAATTAAAATGTTCTAATATATGTTTTTCTGCTCGAAATACATCTGTGTTTATCATACAAACACAGCTGTGTTTGTTGCACAATTTTTGCTCTCTCGAGTATTAAAGAGAGACAAAGAGAGATTATTCGCAGTCTTACTTGCAAGTGTGTAACTGTATTTTTCTACTATTCTTTCAGTGTGAAACGAGCAACAGTGTGAAGTCTTGTTTTTGACTGTCCGAGTCTTTACTGCGAAAATCGGAGCGGCGTGCCATTTGAAAAATTTAATTAAAAAACAACCAGTATTTAAACCATGCTTGGCTTGCATGAACCAGCTTTGTACAAACATAGGTACATATATTGTTTGTCTACCAACGCATGGTCATAATCGTGATTTTAAATGCTGTAGCGTTTGGCGCAGACGAAATCTTCTGAAAAAAACCTGAGAGACGAGACAGAAAAAAATAAAAAGAATTTAACAATTTCTATTTAGAATTCCCTACGAATTTTTCTCAGAATTCGGTAAGAAAATGTTAAGAAAAATCGGAAAAATTATCAGATTGCCCTCCGTAAGTTCATTGAGAGTTCATGCCAACCACTTCATAATTTTCTAGGTAAGAATTCGGAATGGATTCGGAACCGAATTCAGAACATGTGTCAGATTTTCGCTCTGAATTTTATTTTGTTTGTTTTGATGGATTCTTTCACTATTTTCTATGTATGTTATTTGCTACGCCGGCGTTTGGGAAGACCAGATCACCCAGGTTTTGAAACTTTCCTATTTCTAAGATTTGTATTGCATTCACCCATTATATGTCACACACTAACCAGCGCAGCGAGTTCCGTAACATTGTCGGACCTGGACTATCGGATTCTTTGGACAAGAGAATTCCCTGGATTACCTGAGATGCCGTCGGTGGTGCAATGGTTAGTGTGCGCGGCTCTTGTACATGAGATCTTGGGTTCGAACCCTGCTCTGACCACCTTAAAATTTCAGTCGGCGGCGGTCACCTCGCATAGTGACGGCGACACTATCGAGTATATATCCATGAAATTCCGTTCGGAATCGGTGTAAAACTGTAGGTACCAATCAGTGAGTGAAAACTGGAAAGCGCACAGCTCAGTGATTGCGAGAAGCTCCACCCTATCCCTTCATGGGATGTAATGGGAAACCATTTATTTATTTTTTTACCTGAGACGTACGTATTATAGGATACCAATCAGGCTAACTCTGCAAGCACCTTCTCACATCAGGTACCCGCAGACCCGTTTCTGATATATTATTACCGCGGAATTTTTGTGCAATTCTTCCTTAATATTTTGGCACAATGAGCAAAAAGCATTCCATCCATAGTCGTACACATTTAAGAATACAGAACCGACTATGTTCAAATTTAGATATCTTGACTAGTACACATAATATTACGGTCTCTTCAACTAAATCAATAGCGTCGTCATATGTTCTAAGAATTCGAATTTTCATTAACAGTTTGTTCTTATCTTTTGATGTGTCTATAGACACGGATAGGCAATCTATCAAAGTGAACACATGCAAACAACACACAGCGTTAGCTTCACATACGTGGTTGTTGTACAACAATTGTCTCTGCCTGAAAATAAGTATGATGGTATTGATGTAACGACAGCGAACAAACAAGTAGGTCGTCGTCGCCAAAGAGTATTGAATAGTATAGAGAACTCATGAAACGAATTGTATGACTCAAAAGCACTGGAGGTATCTGGCGAATGATTTAAAACGTATTACTCTCTTTTTGTCATAACTTGGTTCATTCATAACATTGGTGCCTTTTGAAACACTTATGCTTTTTGTATTGTTTTATGTAATAACATTGCCGAAATGGTGCATTTATATTGTGATACTCTATAAAGAGAATAAGGCACGTTTATGTTATTTTACTCAGACTCTCTACATGAGAGAGGAGAAAGAGTGCAATAAATTCTCTATACTATTCAATACTTTTTGTTGTCGCTCTGTTTATGACAAAAGAAAAACAAATATTTTAGTGAGCTAAATATTGCTTTAGTCAGTTGTTTGCTAGATTCCAAACAAGCGGGTCGTCGTCGCTCTGTTTATGACAAAACAAAAGTGGTGCTGTATTTATTTTAATAATATTACATTTAAATTTAAAGCAGATGTGAGAAAAAAGGAAGTGCATTAGCAAAAGAGCCTTCAGCACAAAAAATATTCTTATTTTACTTTCTAATGTAGCATTTACTTATGTGTTCAAAGAAATCGAACAGGTACCGTGTAACGAAAAGGAGTTAACACATCGCCCGTGAGTTCGAACGCTCATTAATTTTTTTATCACGAAAACAGTCCTGAGATATCCTTAAGCTTTTGAAAATCATCATCACAGTCATCATCCTAAATGAATTCTTTGGTATGATAATGCAATTCTCCATTATAATGCTTAATCTACTTGTGTGGTCTCTCAGGCACTTTAAATCCAAAATAATTTTCTTATAATCTCAATATTCAAATTCGCAAAAATGCCTTTCTTTATTCGAAAGAATACCAGCGAGGTGATCTTTGCTTGTTTTTATTTTGGCACAAGTTTATACCTCCGGCGCAGGCGCATGCGCATGTTATACTGACGTTTTGAGGCGAAAAACGCAAACCTGTGTTTGTTCATACTTGTGGGCCAATAATATAGACCTTTAAAGTCATCAAAAAAAAATACCAAATCGAAAAACAATAAGTACTGTGAGAGCATCTGCCGTCGACATGGTTGTGATCAATACGTACTGCAACGTAACGTAGTGCGTTTTGATGATGACGTTTTCAACCGACTTTGACATGGTATGACAGTTAACCGTCTGTCCGGCCAGGCCAGACATTCACATGTGGTGTTTGGTGAGGCGTTGAAATTATGACACAAAACCCACATCAAAATTTTAGCAAAGGAGTTCGAAAAAACAATCTTAACATTATTGCTCAAGTACGACAGGCAAACATGCAGACAGACAGCCAGCCAGCCAAAGACTTAACTACTCCAAAACGGGGCACCATCACCAAAAAATCACACGTTTGTCGTACTTACAAGACATTTTGAGGTGTGGTGCGGAACTGTTAGGACTTAAGGGGATTGCTGGCTCTCACCGTCAGTCTGTGGGTCTGTCAGATATGTTGTTTTTTTTTTGTGGAAACTGCAGTTTACTTTTCAGCATTTCAGCTTTTCAAACTTTTGCTTATCAGTGTCGTTTCGGTGCGAACACCAAAAAGTTCTCAAACTAGTGATTTCTTTCGGAATCCTGGCTAAAAGATACGGTTATTCATACTTATTCATTTAAAAGCTTCATGTTTGTCCTCATATGTGGTGCCAGAGGAGCTGAATCGTAGTTGGACAAATTTGATTTCGTTTATGTTTATAATAATCGTAAACTATAGCCAGGTTACTTGTTCTGTCTTCATCATTTGGTAATAAAAATTTTTATGATATTTTGGTCAATTTTAATGTCAGCATGTTTTAATATCACACAAATTACGCATGCAAGCTGATGGCTGAAGAGTTTTGAATTTAATTTCTTTTATTACACTTGAATACCCTACATACGGTCGAAGTGTTAATTCAAATAAGAGATTAATAAATTATTTAAATTTGTATTTATTTCAATCCTAGCCGTTTGGTATCAGTGTAAAGGTTAAGGACCCTCTTAAAGGATCCACTTCCAAAGAATTTTACATTGGCCCAAAATTATTTACTTTGTGACCACCAATTTTCCGTTTTCTTAGTCTCATGGTTAACTTACCCGCTAAAAAAAAATCAATGAGTGTTCGAAATCACGGGCGATGTGTGAACACTTTTTGTTCGATTCCAAGAATACACTAGTAAATGCTACATTGGTTGGTTGGTTGGTTGAAGAGGCTGCAAGACAGCACGCTGTCTAGCATACTTAGGCTAAATTAGCCCATTTTGATACCTGCAGTTTCCCCTATAGCAACTATTGACTAGTCGTCTAGAGTTACATTGGAAAATAAAAAAAGAATAATAGTTTTTGTGCTGAAGGCTCTTTTGCTATTGCACTTTATTTTTCTTACATCTGCTTTAAAATTGATGTAATACTGTTAAAATAAATAAAGTAATATTTAGCTCACTGAGCGACGACAAAAAGTATTGAATAGTAGAGAGAACTTATTGCACTCTTTTTCGGCTCTAGTGTTGAGAGTCTGAGTAAAATAGCATGAACGAGTCTTATTCTCTTTCTAGAATATTTCAATATAAATGCACCATTTCGACAATATTATTACATAAAACAATACAAAAAGCACAAATATTTCAAGAGGCATCAACGTTTCACATCAAAATTATGAATGGATGTGATGTCGCCAGTGCTTTTCAGTCATACAATTCGTTCCATGCGTTCTCTATACTATTCAATACTCTTTGGCGATGACGTCCTGGTTGTTTGTTCACTGCTGCTACATCAATACCATCATACTTCATTTCAGGCAGAGACTATGGTTGTACAACAACCATCTATGTGATGCTAACGCTGTGTGTTGTTAGCATGTGTTCACTTTGATAGATTGCCCTAACCGTGACTATAGATATTAACACATTAAGAACTGTTATCGTCAAAGATGTTTCATTAGTTGTAAACGAACTTTTATTTATCGCAAAGTTGTCAATGCAACGAACGCATACACTCAAAGGCTATCACTCTTATAAACATAGACTAATACATACAGGGTGATTCAGGAAGTTGCGGACAAATTTCTCCAGCATATTCTTTGGCTCATTTCATGAAGAAAAGTCCACTAGGACCATGCCCGAAAATGCAAGGGTGCGAAATGGCAGCGGGTTCAAAATTTTCGGATTGGTGGTCGGAGGGTAGTAGGTTATAGTTGCTAACTTCTGAGCCAGCGGTCGGATTTTTTTGTTTTTGGACTTGTTGGAAAGGTCTTTAAAAGGTCTTTCAGAATCAATCTGAAAATTTTGAACCCGCTGCCATTTTGCAACCTTGCATTTTCGGACATGGTCCTAGTGGACTTTTCTTCATGAAATGAGCCAAGAAATACGCTGGAGAAATTTGTCCGGAACTTCCTGAATCACCCTGTATATATTAGTCTATGTTTATAAGAGTGATAGCCTTTGAGTGTATGCGTTGGTTGCATTGACAATTTTGCGATAAATACAATTTCGTGAGCCAAGAAATAGGCTGGAGAAATGTGTCCGGAACGTCCTGAATCACCCTGTATATAAAGACTTAACATTTCGTTCATCAAATTTCTAACATCTGCCCTGGTATGATAGGAACGTTGAATGTTGTTGAGAATTGCTTTAATAATACCAGATAGAGGCACTCGGTCAAACCAACCAACAAGAAAGCAACCCCGGCACTTAATTTTGGGTGTTAAAGTTATTGTGTTAAATACAACACAAATGTATAATAGCAATAAAAGATAACAAAAATATCCAGACTACGATTAAATTTCACAACCAAACCAAAACGCCGTGACAAATTTATGACAACAGTTCTTGTAACTCCACCTGGTGTAAGCCGACCAGCTCCTATCCCACCGACCTCGCCACGAAAAGTGCGGAAGGAAACGGCAGTTGAGACAAATTTTGGTTTTAACTTGCGTCTCTCTTCTATGAAAGAAAACTGTTTATACAACTACAAACATATACTACACTGTCTCTTGAATTGATTCTGTCTCCTTTAGACAAAAACAAATCTCAATGTTAAGATTATATTAGTCCTCATCGAAAGTATTCGATGGTTAAAAATACGTCAAACAATGATGAGAAGCTTCCCAAACAGAAAATAAAAATCAAAGTCAGTAGACCCTAATGCCTTTGTGGCAAAAATTATTCCTTTCTCGCAAACGCAGAGTTAACATAATTCGTTTGCTAGAAACATTCTTCGTTTCTCGTAAACGGCTTTATTTATTTACCTCAAGGGAAATAATATGTTATCACATTTAATTTTTTTTCCTGTCATTCATTCGATGTAATCTCCATTCATCCTGAATTTGTTTGTGAAGGCTTCTTCAATATGATATAGCTGTTACCTAAAAGTGGGCTGTTAATTTAAAATAAAGCTGGAACATCAGGAGTACTGCACTGCTAAAGGACAATGATAACACCGATATAACATCTGCTGATCAGCAAGTTTATATATGATGTGGGTACTTTTCGACACAGTCTAGGGTTCCGGATGATGAAAATCAGTGTACTTCTTTGGCAGCATACTCACGTCGCAACCCAAAAGGGATACTCTAGGGGATCTTCCATCGGAAAACAAAATCATGGCGGCACTGATAAAACTGACGGATCACAAATCTTCTAATCCTGATAACATTCTAGCAGAGTTTTCGAAATATGGTGCTCTGATGTTTGCCAGTATCATTACGTCGATCATAATAATGTAATGGATAAACAACAAAATCCCTTCGGAGTGAAAAAGGGAGCGGCAACCCTATAACTGCAGCGATTGCCACGGATGGTGGAGAAAATTGTGCGGAAGGACCATACAAGTTTTCAAGCTTGGTTGTTTGTGTGCGGCCCACCTCAACATGCAAGTGATAATCATAGAGCAACCAGGTTAACTATACTTACCTTTGTACCTATAAATAAATGATTTCCCATTACATCTCAGGAACGAGTTGGGGAGAGCTTATGTGTTGTGAGCTGTGGGCTTTCTCGTTTTATACTAACTGATTGGGAGCTACAGTTTTACAACGATTCCGAACGGTATTTTGTGGAGCTTTTTCATGGCTAAATACTACATAGTGTCGGCGTCACTATATGCGTCATTCTGGGTGACCGCCGCCGAAAGAAATTTAAGCTGGTCAGAGCAGGGATCGAACTCGAATATGTTCAACTGATGAACTCTATTTAGGAAAATTTTTTAGGCTTCTACACTGACGGCGCCAAACTAGATTAGAAGTTAGGGTTTGGAGACAATTTTAAAGACCTGATTCTAGACCGTGCACAAAGGATACCAGAACATTTCAGTGTCTTTCAGGCAGATGTCATGGCAATCGGAGAAGCTGCCGTTTGGCTGGTACGTTTTTGTGACCCAAATGTGGCTTTGTTTGTTGAAAACTGCTAAAAACAAAAACGTGACAGACAATAAAGAAAGAAGCAGCAGCAGATTTTCAATTCACGAAAACAGTGTCTGCGAACATATACATGTCTCCTGGAATATGTTGCTGGGGCCGACACTGTTTAATAGACAAACATACTACTACACTTGGAATTTCAGCACATGATTCCTCCAGAAGCTGTGGGGATGAAGAGGACGATGATAGTTTCAATCGTTTCATGTGGTACACGCTGAAAAATCTGTCGTTTTTGTTGTTTGGATGCAAATATAAAATATATGCAAATGTGTTTGGAGCTTGTTCCAAATGTGATATTCTTGCGACCAAACACATTGTGTTTGCTATTCAATATTACATGTTTGAGACACAATGACTAATATGTTATAATATCTGTGTTTGTGACCCAAATATATCAGTGTTTGTGATGCAAACACAGCTGTGTTTGCTGCACTGTTTGTGCTCTCTTTAGAGGAACAGAATAAAAGAGGAGCAACGAGAGAGTCTATCTTGTAAATGTGTGTCTGTATTTTTCATGTATTCAGTCGTCAATGGATCGTCGGACAGAGGATATCAAAAGCGCTTGATCAGTGAAAAAAGAACAACAACAATGTAAAACGGCCGTTTTAAACCTTTTAATTTTTACATTAGTTATTTTTAAATGTGGATTTATATTAATAAATTTAATTATCATATACAACACAAATATATTGCATTCAAAAAATAATTGGTTTCTAAGTATTATTATATTTGGGAGGAAATATGCACATGTTTCCACGTAAGTATATGGAGGTTTGGAGGAAACACGCGAATGCTTCCACGTAAGTATATGAATGTTTGGGATGAAGAACGCATATGTGTTCACGTAAAAGCACACATATTTGTCAGTAACTCTGATACTGTTTGCATTTAAATACAAACATGTTTGGGAGAATATGTTACAGAGTCCGTTTTTTTTCAGCGTTTACTGCCCTGTGCCTATTGTATGAGTAGGAGAAAATATATAGGACTTACATCGGTTTAAATCTAACAGATAATCAGAAAGTTAAGCTGAGTGATCTTAGGACCTTTGTGCAGAGTATTAATTGGTTCGCTAAGGAGTGTACATCATTTCTTCAGCCACGTCCAGGTACATCGGGATAAGGCAATATATGGTTTGAATGCCCCTTAACAATATCAATTCATTTTACAGGTTCAACTATGTGGACGGAATATGACGTTTCGTAGTATCACAAAAGTCCTCATTGGACTAAGTGTGCCAATAGTGACAGCCACTTCTACCTAACCTAACCTACAACATTTTGTCAACCAACTTTATGGGTAAAATCAAAATCATAAAAGTTCGAATTTTAAACAAAAAAGAGCTTATGGAAGCCATAAGTAAAAGTTTTAATTACAACTCGGTTGCTGTAACCGAAAGAACAGTAGGGGGAACCGTTTTCGTTTCTCGCAAACGTATTTTCAGCTCTAAGGTTTCATAACTCGTTTACTGCAAACGTTTTTCAGTTCTCGCAAACGTTTCTTTAATTTGGAGCACATACAACTCGGTTGCTGTAACCGAAAGAATAGTTGGCGGAACCGTTTTTCGTTTATGGTAAATATTTTTTCAGCACTTATTTCTCATAACTAGTTTAATGCAAACATTTTTCAGTTCTCGCAAACGTTTTTTGTTATTTTGGAATAACTACAACTCCGTTGCTGTAACCGAAACAACAGTTGGCGGAACGGTTTTTGTTTCTCGCAAACGTTTTTCAGCTTATATTTTTCATATCTCGTTTGCTGCAAAAAATTTTTCGGTTCTCCCAACCCAAATGACATGTATGGCTTAACAGAAGTTCATTTCTCCCAAGTACAGACCCCAAACAAACTTCAGTTATCTGAGATTTCGTTTGGGAGGAACGAGTTTTGCTTTGCGTGTAGGAGAGGAGTTTTTTAGTATCTTATGAGCCCACAATTCAGCGGTTTTCTCCAACAAGTGAATAAATTTGAAGCAGTCGGAAGTAGGGTTTGAATACACATTGGCTGATGATCGTTTTGAGGTTTATGATACTTCTCATCCGCGCCTCTTAATGTTGCAGGCCAGTGAACCTCTGTACAAATCTGTCACTAATTACTAGATTTTGCTACTTTGTCTCTCTATATCTTGTGGTAATGGTTTGTTGTTTTAATTTTTCTACATAACCGAGTATGTTACAAAGTTATATTTTGACAAGAGTCAAACAAAATGAGAATTTATATTATTTTATGATTGGTATAGTTAAAACCCATAGAGTAATGCCACCTAGAGGTGCTATCTTTCTCATCTGACGTTTCATTTTGACACTCTTCTTGGTGAGGTCGGTGCGATAGAGAGATATTTCACGTAAATTGACTTAAACCAGGTGGAGTTACAAGAATTGCTTACTTAAATTTGTCATGTGGTTTTGGTTGAGAACTGTGAAATAAAAACGTATTTTGGGTTTTTTTTTTATCGTTTATTGTTAGTATATATTTGTGTTGTAATTAGTATAGAAATGTTAACTTACAAAACGAAATGCCGTTGTTGTTTTGAAACATTGCATCCATCTGGTATTATTAAAGCAATACTTTTCAACGTGCAACGTACATATGTAACCATGTCTATTCTCATAAATTTACTGAGAGTAGGCGCTACTCTCGGTGTGGAATTACAACGCGTTTATACCGCCCTTTATCGCGGCCAGGTTAGCGATAACCTTGTTGTCTAAT
This sequence comes from Phaonia tiefii, assembly GCA_963931995.1. Taxonomy (NCBI): domain Eukaryota; kingdom Metazoa; phylum Arthropoda; class Insecta; order Diptera; family Muscidae; genus Phaonia; species Phaonia tiefii. The sequence continues at coordinate 32,592,216 of OZ008371.1, read as the reverse complement.
CTTTGCCGTTTACACTACCCAATTTGAGATTAAATTGAAATTTCAGTTGGCAACTCTATGCTCAGACAAAGTCCGCGACGAGACAAAATTGTCAAAGAGGGCGGCACAACAAAAAAATTAAGTTGGTGGGTATAGGTTTTGCCAGTTTTGTAAAAATTTTGGATGTTATTGAAATAACTGAACCATTAAAATTGGATCAGTTAGTTAAATCGGGCTAGTCGAAAGAATCGGATCACAGTTGAAACCAATAAGAGCCATTTCTATCGGTGGCGACGTGAGCTTCAAAAAGTTTTGGAAGCGGCGACGCGTCGGGAAATTTTCGATCGGCGTCCATCAGTCAAACAGTTGATTTTTTGTGTATGATTTTACTATGGTTGCATTTGTTTAGTAGCTATCAGTGTTGCATGAAAATGTACACTAGTTTAAAATGAGGTTAAAAATTGAACTTCAGTTTTTACAGATTAAAATTTTATAAGAAATCTTCTGTATAAATGACGTATTACTCTATGTTAAAATCCTTCAATTATAAAATTTCAATAGCAAAATTCAAAAATCACGGATTTGTGTTGCCAGATTTCTGTGTCATTCAACTTTCTACATTCGTATGTTTTACAAGGAAGAATGCAATTTAAAATATATCTGTTTAGCTGTTATGACAATGAATGCTTGACTACTTCAATACGTGAGTCATTTCCGTGATCATTAAGACATTTGGGCAACAGGTTCTTTGGCAAAATTTGTTTTTTTTGTGTTTTTTTGCAATCTTTATGAAATCAATAATTTCCGTTTAATCCTTTTCTTTACTTCTTACAAACGGGGCGTAGCACCCTATATCATTCGCTTTCAACCACCGATATCAGATGTTATTTATACATTTTTAGGTTTCTTAATAAAAGATAACACAAATTCAAAACATCTTTCGATATGGAATGCTGCGTGTTCCATTACAACTCCACACAGCAAACGCAGATGACGACGTTAAGGTCCTGCAGAAACTTTCTTTCTTTTTTTTTTTGCTAAATGTTAAAGTGTTCTTATCACAATTTGTTGTTTCTTTTTCCTCGTTTCATTTCGTATCTGGCGGTTGTATGTCTGGTTTCAGTTTATAAGTTCCTCTTAGCATTAAATCGTTCACGTCTTCGCTGTAATACAAGTGGCAGCCGATGCCTAAATTGTAAAATTTCGAAAACGTTTCGAGTTCAGTTTACAGATAAGCACGTGCAGCTTTGGCCGTTTCTCTGGTGCCGGCAGTCGCAGGAAGTTCTTGTGGTCATAAGGGAGACAACGTTTTATGGTGTTGGCAGAGTTTCTCCAGTGGAGAATGTCGTGAATATGTTTCACTCTTTATGACATTGATTTAAATTACATGTTGTTGTGTGTCCATTTAATATTTCGTTTGTAAAATTTATTATTAAAGTTTTAATTTTATTTTTTTTTTTGGATTTTTTCCATTCATCTTCTTATAATTTCATATGCACAACAAGTGTATGGCGACGTTATTATTCTTAAGATCTGTGAAATTTACTTGAGAACTCTTTGGCGAATTTCAAGTTTTCCTTCACGTTTTCATGAAGGTGCTAACGTAAATTGGCATGTCAAAATATTGATAAGAATTGTTATCAATTTTTTTTTTCTGTCTTCTGTTAAACTCATTCATTCGTTTTTCTTATATCGTTTTAATGAGTTTTCAATAAATTGAACGGACAGCAATCATGACAGGTTCCTTTTCTTTCGTTGTGAATTCAACTAATTAGCAAAATAATAATAAGAGATGGAGAAGAAAATTAAAACGTAAAGCAAAGTGCGAAATCCAACAGTGATAGGTAAAAGAAATGTCAGACCTCTTTTTAAAGACATGGTGGACACATTTGGCCATAATCATGGCAGTTGTATATAGATTATATTTTGTAAAATGTGCTTGGAAATGTACGTATTTAAACTAAGGCGGTAGGTACATATATAATTTAATTCTATCTTGGCTCGACATAAATGCGTCAAGTTTTTTTTTTCAATTTAAATCCAGTGCAAACCATATGCATCATAAAATGGTTAATTTCCATATTGGCCGAACAAATTAAGAATTGTATTTCGGAACTTCTCAGAAATTGTAATAGAATGTTATAACTGCAAATAATAGTTTGCTAGCGATTTGTAGTGGCCGAATTATTTTGTCATTTGAATTTTGAAAATTTAAGAAACCACACAAAATTTGTACAATTGTATGAAATATACATTTGGATCCATAAGTCAATGCCTGATATTTACTACACGTGTAGTTTTTTGTTGTTTGGATGCAAATATAACATATGTTTGGAGCTTGTCGCAAATATAATATATTTGTGCCCAAACGCATTGTGTTTGCTATTCAATATAAAATTTTTGATGTGTTAGCATTTATAGCGGCGTATAGGGACTAAATCTATCAAAGTCAAAATCTGCTAAAACCAGATTTTATGCTGCTGCTAAAACCAGATTTTCTGCGACTGCGAAAGAGAATAATGACGTGTTAAACAAAAATGAGCTAGAAAGAGAGCAATGAAAGAATGGTGTGGCAGGGGTGAGGCAAACGAATTGTGTTGAAATTGTGTGAAATTGTGTGTCTGTTGCTTTGCATTCTGTTTGTTTTTGTGGGAATTAAACAAAAAGTAGTAATATTATTATTAATATTAGTATTAATATTGTTTAACTGTAACGTCACCATATGATTGAACGCTGTTTTTTATTTACTAATGTAACATTTACGAATGTGTTCATAGAAATCGAACAGGTACCGTGTAGCAAAAAGGTGTTAACACATCGCCCGTGAGTTCGAACACTCATTGTTTTTTTTTTATAAACAATGATGAATATGTTATAACATACGTGTTTGCGACCCAAATATATTTGTGTTTGCGATATAAATACAGCCGTGTTTGTTGCACTGTTTATGCTCTCTCGAGAGCAAGAGAATAAAAGAGGTGCAACGAGTCTGTATATCTTTTAAGTGTGTTTCTGTATTTTTGCATTATTTTCTCAGTGAGTGATTCATAAAAATTGCTGAATGTGCATGCAAATTGCAGATGAAATCAGTGTTTCTTCTTGCGTTTTAGTTTCGTGTGTTCATTCGTCAATGGTTCATCGGACAGAGGATATCAAAAGTGCTTGATCCGTGAAAAAAGTTGGACTGTTAAATGGTTTGTCATGGTGCTTTGGTTTTTGTGTATGTGATTCGCATATATGTATGTGTGCTACCAAAGTGAGAAACGATTTTGAGGAAAGAAACTGGAAAGGGCAACAACGTGAATCCCTTTTTCTACCCGAGCTTGCACTGAAAAAATCGGAATGGCAGACCATTTCTGAAATATAATAAAAAACACAAGTAATTAATACACGCTTGTGTTGCGTGAACTAGAGTTGTACATAAGTATATTGTATGTGTACCAACGCATAGTGAAAACCAACGCATAGTTGAAACCTTCTGAAAACAAAACCGTGAGCGACAACAAAGAAAGGAGAAGGTAAAGAGCAGCATATTCTCATTTCATAAAAGAAAGTAAAACATTCAGCAAGTAAATGTAAAAAGGACCATTTGAAATATTTTAATTTTTTGTATTAATTATATATTTTAATTATAAAAATCAATGAGTGTTCGAACTCACGGATGATGTGTTAACACCTTTTTGCTACACGGTACCTGTTCGATTTCTATGAACACATTAGTAAATGTTACATTGGAAAATAAAAAATAATAGTTTTTTTGTTTACACCGGGCAATGCTGAACATCAAATGACTCGCTTTGTTTGGCCATAGCAACAACAACGAAACAACCAAACACACAACATCACACATACTTTGTCCGAAGTAGCTGACGTATACGTGTGTCACATAACCACGTGTCTGCCATATCAATAGCAACGAAACAGCCAAACATACAACATCACACATACTTTGTACGAAGTAGCTGACGTATTAGTGTGTCACCATAACGTCGACTGCGCAAGCCCATGGGCATGCAAATGAAATTTTGCGTGGCTATGCTTTATATCTCCGTTCAACAACAGCAACAGATACATGTATACATACATTATTATGTCAATACATACGCTATAGACACAATTTCGTTTGCCTCGCCCCTGTCACACCACTCTTTCATTGCTCTCTTGCTCGCTCATTTTTGTTTAACACGTCATTATTCTCTTCGCAGTCGCAGAAAATCTGGTTTTAGCAGCAGCATAAAATCTGACTTTGATTGATTTAGTCCCTATACGCCGCTATAGATGTTAACACATCAATAAATAAAGAAATGAAGAACAATTCGCTTCTAAATTTTATTATGTTTGGGAGAAACTACCCATATGTTCCCACGTAAGTTTGTGGAGGTAAGTATATGAAAGTTTGGGATGAAACACGCATATGTTTCCACGTAAACGCATACATATTTGTCGGTAAACATGCTAATGTTTGCATTTAAATACACCTGAATTTGGGATTTGCAAACATATAAATGTTGGAAGTGTGTTCCAAACATATACATGGTTCCTGCAGAATAGGTTTAGGAGAATATGTTACAGAGGCCATTTTTTCCAGCGTGTATTTAAAGATTATTCCATGCTAATGTTGCCTTCGGCTAAGCTTCACGCATCCCATTTTTGACGTATGAATTTTGCTACACTTTCTCCAGCATTTCGAGCAGCAATCGTGGCTGGCTTGTCGCTATGGGCTAGCACCAAGAAAAAATGCTATAGTGATGTTAAATAGCACAATTGACAGCGCAAATAAATAACAATCCCATGAGGTGTCAGGGGACACTCGGTTGAAGTGAAGTTCCTTCGCTATATATTATGTACTAGTTAGTTCCAACACGACTAAGGCCTCTATTGAAAAATACGATAATTTAAATGAATCTTTAAGAAAAGATACTTTTTGTAAAAAGATAATCTTTTTCAAGAAAATAAAAAAGTAGAAATAAAAAAGTGGGCATTTTCTCTTATATAATGTATTTTTTTTAAAAGAAAAGTTTATTTTTGGGTCCTTTTGTAAGAATATGTATTTATTTTCTCGAAAAGGTCCTTTTTTAAAGAGTGGTACTCCTTTTATTGAAAAATAATGTTTTTTTAAGAAAAGGTACTATTTTTAAGAAGAAGTACTTTAATTCTGTTGTTCGACCTTTTCTTTATCATTAAATAATCAATATTCTCCGAGCCTGAGGTCAGATTAGCTGTTTGTGTATTTATTTTCCTCGATATTTCGCTACTCCATTATACAAGAACACCAAATCTGACCTCAAGCTCGGAGAATATTGATTATTTATTAAGAAGTACTTTCTGTAGGAAAAAACCATAAAAATATGAATCTTTTATTACAAAGAAATATTTTTTTTAGGAACAGGTACTTTTTAAAGAAGTGGTACTCTTTTTAGGAAAAGGTTATTTTTTTAAGAAAATGTTCTTATTATCTACTTACTTATTATTATTAAGAAAAGAGAAGAAAAGGTAATATTTTATTTTTAAGAAAAGGTACTTTTGAGAAATGGAATTTTTGTAAGAAACGGCAATTTTTTAAGACAAGGTATTGTTTTGAAGAAAAGGTTTTTTTTGAAGAAACGGTTTTTTTTTGAAGACATGGGAATTTTATTTAGAATTGGTAAATTTTTCAAGAATAGGTACATTTTTAAGGGTAGCTACTTATCTCAAGAGAAGTTATTTTGTTCCATAAAAATTTAGTCTTTAAAGAAAAGGTAGTTTTTTACGAAAAGGAAATTTGTTGTACGAAAATCTGCTTATACTTTTTTAAGAAAAGGTACTTACTTATTTAAAAAAAATTATTTTTTAAAGAAACAGTACTTTTTGTAAGAAATTTACTTGTTTTAAGCGAAGGCGATTCTTTAGAAAAAGGTACTCAAAAAAGGTACTTTTCAAAGAAACGGTTTTTTTTTGAAGAAAAAGCAATTTTCTGTAAGAAAATGAACGTATACCTTTCTAAGAAAAGGTACTTATTTTAAAAAAAAATTTTAAGAAAAAATACTTTTTGTAAGAAAATTAAAATTTTTTAATCAAAGGTACTTCTTTAAGATAAGGTATTTTATTTAAGAAAAGGTACTTTGTTTAAGAATATGAATAGGGTTTTTTTGAGAATTTTCCTTTTTTAAAATTAATTTACTTTGGCTTTTCGAAATATACTTTTTATTGGGTTCAAAACTACAATATATACTAAATATTGATTACAGGCTCCACCTAGAAAACAAGAAATATCCCAACATATGTTAGTCGAGACACAAACCAAAACAAAAGTACCCAAAATAGTTGATAACACTGGGGTGTAGCATAATAATGTTAACTAAAAGTTCTTTAATTTTTTTTTCATTTAGCCCCCATCCTGCAACGTGCGATCAGGAACTTCGTTCCAAAAAATGGTTTCCCAGGGCATCCCATGAAGGAATTGGGGAGATCTTCTCACAAGCAGTGAGATGTGCGCTATCTAGTTTTATACGCACTGATTGGGAGCTACAGTTTTACGGTATTTTGAGAAGCTTTTTCATGGCTAAATACTCGATAATGTAGCCGTTGATATGCGAGGTGACCGCCACCGAAAGAAATTTAAGGTGCTCAGAGCAGGGATCGAACCCAGCATCTCATGCCAAAAAGCCGCGCACACTAGCCAATGCACTACCGACCGTCACAGCTGAACAACGTAATAGTTATTGCTCACCAAATTTACCTCTCAATTGGCTCACGTGCAGTGTGTCGTGCGGCACCTTCCGGTTGCAACCAAATTTCCACCAAGTTCCATTCTTCTATTTTTGAAAAACACGTCCATGATCGTCGAACGGAACCTCGCTCCACTGACCGTAACGTTATAGCCATTCTGGTCTTTTACAATGTACGGTCCAATGATGCTGCCACTGACCCATGAACCGCAGCAACCAGTGCGTTTTCTAGGGCATATTTGCAGCTCTTGAGCAACTTCTGGCTGATCTTCGAACCAAATTCGGTAATTCAGTTTATTGACAATTTTAGAAGACAATTTAATTTTATGACTAATAAAAATCAATGAGTCGCCGTACACTCGGGCGATGTGTTAACACCTTTATGTTACACGGTACCTGTTCCATTTCAATGAACACAATAGTGAATGTTACATTGGAAAATAAACAAAGCATATTTTTTGTGCTGAAGGCTCTTTTGCTATTTCACTTTCTTTTTTCTTACATCTGCTTTAACATTAGATGTAATATTGTTAAAATAAATAAAGCAATATTTAGCTCACAGAAAAAATTGTTTTTGTTTTGTCATAAACAGAGCGACGACAAACAGTATTGAATAGTATGGAGAACTTATTGCACTCTTTTTCCTCTCTCATGTAGAGAGTCTGAAGAAAAGAGCATAAACGAGTCTTATTATCTTTAGAGAATATTTCAATACAATTTCAAAACAATACAAAAAGCATAAATGTTTCAAAAGGCATCAATGTTTCACATCAAAATTATGAATGGACCAAGTTATGACAAAACGAGAGTAATACATTGTGAATCATTCGCCAGATGTTGCCTGTGCTTTTGAGTCATACAATTTGCTCCATGCGTTCTCTATATTATTCAATACTTTTTGGCGACGACGACCTGCATTTGCGACGACCACATCAATACAATCATATTTATCTTAAAGCAGAGACTATTGTTGTTGTTGATGCTAACGCTGTCTGTTGTTTGCATGTGTTCACTTTGATAGATTGCTCTACCCGGGCCTATAGATGTTGACACATCGAAAAGGTAATGTGCTTGCAGCTTCTCTTAACTGGAGTATACACCAGATAGTATTGAGGATACAATAGTAATAAATTCATACTTCTTTTTGTGAGTGCATTACAACGCGTGCTGCGAGTGAGTGGTACGGGAGCTGAGAAGGGGGGAACACCAACTATTTGGGCGGGGAAAATGGCAGTGGGAGCAGAGACAGAGTGAAGGAACCAACATGTGCAATATGAATAGTGAATCCCGAAAGTTTTTCCAGAGGGTGAGAGGATCGACCAACGGGCCTAGTAATGGGCTGCCCCCCCCCCCAACCAAGACGAGATTGGAACGGCGATCTCCCGCCTGAGTGATGGTAAAGCCGCTGGTGCGGATGGCCTACCCGCTGAACTTTTTGGGGCAGGTAGCTAAGGACTGATGGCCCACATGCGTCAACTGATATGCGGTATATGGCTGGGGGAATATATCCCCGACGATTGGAGTCTCAGTGTGTTATGTCCTGAATTCTGTATCAGTCTTTTATCGCGGTATCAGTCTTTTATCCATCGCGTATAAGGTCTTGTCGAGCGTATTATGTGAAAGACTAAATCCAATTATTGAAAACCTGATTGGACCTTATCAGTGTGGTTTTGGACCGAGCAAGTCCACAACTGCAGTAAATACGAACAAGACCATTAGCATGAAAAGCCATATGTTGCTGGCGTATGCTGACGACATAGACATCATTGGGCGAAATTTGCGAGAGATTACTGCAGTATTTTCAAAAATCGAAAAGGAATCAGCGAAGGTGGGTCTTGCTGTTAATGAGGGCAAGACAATATTGATGGTGTCAACGACTAGAGAAACCTCTCAACTTGGTCCGGACATGAACGTTGACAGCCGATTTAATTTTGAAGTGGTAGATGAATTTGTCTACCTTGGATCCGCCGTGGACAAGGACAACAACGTTAGCCTGGAGATAGATAGGAGATTTGTGATTGCAAACTGGCGAGAAAAGGCGAAGGATAGAGCCAGTTGGAAGAATATTTTGAAATTTGTTTAATTTGTTTGTTTAATTAATATGTGTAAGACGTCTGACCTCATAACGTTGTAATATAGTCAATAAAAGTAAAGCATTTCTCTCATTGTCTAACGCAATTATGCAAAAATTGCCGAAAACGAAGTCGCTGATAAACTAGCCACGAAGGGTTCAAGGAGAAATGCGAATGAAAGAAGCGGGACCCTCGGTCCCCAATTTGTCGTGTCAAAAGACGACAAACCACGCTGTTAAGGCAATGGGAAGGAATTAATTTGTTGCCAACGAAACCCCTATTAATGAAATTTTTCTTCTCGGACAACTTGAGTGCGTTCCTGTCCTGAAAATGTGAATTTCTTCGCCAATACCACTCTCAATAAGCACACAGACTCTTTGCAAAGCATAGTTTTCAGACATTTTATCAGGACACCTTTTTAAACGGTCAATTGTTTTACATATATACGGGCAATTCAACTTAAACTTTGCAATTTCTCGCTCAATTAAATTACATCATTACGCTTTTTTGCTTTCCACTCTGCTCTAAGGAATCAACCATGCCACTTCAAATGGTTGTATTAAAAAAAATATATATATTTCGATTATCTTATCCTTGAGAATAATGATGACATCCTTTTTAACCTATTTAATGACTACAGCTCTTTTTTTGTCATTTAACTGATATAATTCACTGTTGTATGCAAGGATACTTGTTAAAAATAAAACTTTACATCTCAAATGAGTTAAAGAGTAAAAGTTAAACACTTTTCTCTCTCTTGTTTAATTAGAGTCAACATTAACTCAACAGGATGTCACTACAAGAGATTACATACATGTGAAGAGTTTCATGTAAATTTGTTGAAAAAAACACAATCACACAAAGAAGGACAAATTTCCAACGGACACTATAAAAAATCACACACATTTACAAATTTGTCGCAACTAAAAGGATATACAAACTTATAAGGAATGCAGAAATATGTTGGCTAAAGTTTAAATGGAAATTAATGTAAATAATGTAGTATTATTATCAGCAAATGCACAAAGTTCGTTTGGAGTTAATTTATGTTTTGCATATTTTAGAAGTATTCAATTTTTGAAATCAAATATCAGTCATTAGTGGATCAGTCTATGATCGTTGCAAATAAATACCTATCAACAAATTCCTCCGACTTTTTAGAATCATAAAAGGGTGCAGGTCTGTTAAACCAGAACTAAACTTGCAAAAAGACGGAATAATCTTAAAGGCTGGAAAACTTACTTGAAACATTTTAAAAATAGACTCGAACTTCATTGATAGTCCTTGTGAAGTTTTAATGGCGTCAATTGAACGATCTTTTTCTGGCACTCATTTTCGAAGGAATAGCGTGCATTTTCTTAGTACAAGGTGGCGCATACGTAACGATCTGATGCATTTAATGAATATCTACTTTCACTTTGATTTTATTTAACGATGATAATTATTAAAATTTAGATTATATTTTGAACACATGTTCATTAGGTTTGGAAGATAATATCTGTCAAATAGTGCACATTGTCTGCTTCCTCGTCTCTTTCCAGAGAAATTCCCATAACATTTCTTAGAATTTCAGAACCCAGATCCCTCACTTCTTCTCGAATATTGGCCTTAAACTGTTGGATAGTTCTTGGCTTATTGACGCACATCTTATTCCTTAGATATCTCCAAAGCAAAAATCGGGAGTCGTTAAATCGGGCCAGCTAAAACCCGAAAATATTGGATCGTAAAAAAATTCGCGAAGGAGTGCCATTATCCCTCTTGTGGAATATTCTCTACCTCTGGCCTTAAAAAATGTTCAATCATTGCCCGGTATCGAATGTCATTCGTATTAATCAAAAATCGCCAAAATACGAAAATCGCTAAAATAAAACAGTACCTATATCTCGGAAACGGTGCGTACAATCGCAAAAATAATAAAGTTTTTACCTCCAGAGGAGGCTTTAACCAATATATGTCTTCAATATACCGTCACTTTCTTTTTTTTAAATCCCTAACATATATGAGCGTTTTAGCGATTTTTTTATAGTCGTTTCCGGGTTATGGCCACTTTTTGATTTTATGGATTTTCTTATTTTTTGCGATTTTTTGAAAAAAATACAAGAGGTGTCACGGGCCTACCGCTTGGAAAAAAGTTCATATCGCTATATATTATGTAATAGTTCCAACACTCCTAAGGCGCCTGTTGAAAAATACGAAAATTTAAAGGTATCTTTAAGAAAAGATACTTTTTCTAAAATGATAAACTCTTTTTAAGAACAAGTTTTATTTATAGAATGTGTTTTTTTTTTAAAACAGTAGATATTTAGGTTTTAGGAAAAGGTCATTTTTTAAAGAGATCTACTTTAAACCTAATGCATTTTAAGAAAACGTACTATTTAAGAAGAAGAAGAAGAAGTACTGTCTATAAGAAAAAGCCATAAGAGTATGAGTTTTTTTTTCCAAACTTGTACTTTTTTAAGAAGAGGTACTTTTTAAAGAAGTGTTACTCTTTTAAGGAAAATGTTATTTTTTTAGGAATATTTACTTATTTTCAGAAAGACTACTTATCCCAAGAAAAGAAAAGGTATTATTTTATTTTTAAGAAAGCGTACTTTTAAGAAAATGAATTTTTGTAAGAAAAGGTATTTATTTTAAAAGAATGAATTTTATTTGTCGAAAAGGTTTTTTTTTTAAGAAATGAGAATTTTTTTTAGATTAATCCTTTTTTAAACAATAGGTTAATTTTTTAGAGTAGGTACTTATCTCAAGAAATGCTATTTTGGTAGTTTTTAAGAAAATAAAATATTTTGTAAGAAAATGTACATTTTTAAGGCCGATGGACCGATGGTTTTCTGGGGATGGAAAACGTTGTTTGCAAATGTTTTCTTGTGTGTTTTGCTTCCGATATTTTTCGAACACTGGCATAGTGCATAATTCTCAATTCAGAGGAGTTTTCGTTTGCATTTAGTTTGATGAATTTTTCACAAGCAGTATTCCAAACAACCGCTGATGAAGGTCTGAAACAACTTTGCGGTTTGCCAGGAATCAAGAGGATGCATTTGCAAAACATCTTTTTTAAAAAACTACATCTCTATGTATGGAGATATGATGGTCTTGAGCTTGACTTATAAAATAAAAAGATACCAATAAAGAGGCAAAAAAAAAAAATAAAAATCATCCCTGAAAAGGCTCTTATTTTAAAAACCTTTTTCTTAACTTTTTTTAAGAAACGATACTTTTTGCAAAAAAAATTTAGTTTTTTTAAGCAAAGGTACTTCTTTAAGAGAAGGTATTTTTTTTAAGAAAAGGTACTTTATTTAAGAATGTGAATAAGTATTTTTTTTGAGAAAATTTACTTAGGCACTAATTTAATGACATTTTATTTTTTAACTTTTCTTTTCTAATCTTACTTTTTCTTGGGTTCAAAACTACAGTATATACGAAAAAATGATAAACAGGCGCCACCTAGACAGGCTCCACTAGAACACTTCCCACTAAACAAGAAATTTCCTAACATATGCTAGTCTAGACATAAACCAAAGCAAAAGTACCCAAATGTTGTTGATAATACTGGGGTGTAGCTTAATAGTGTTAAAAAAATTGTTTAACTCTCGTTTCCAACCAATCGGACAATTGACGACTGAATGCATGAAAATAAAAAGGCAACAGATCAGGCAACACGCAATTCATTTACACATGCATTCATGAATATTTACGAAGAAGTGGCTGAAAGAATAATGCAAAACTACGGTTATGCACTTGCAATGACATTATCTTAGGCAGCGAACAAGATGTGACTGCAAGATGCGACATTGATTTTTGTGGCCGTCGGTGGTGCAATAGTTAGTTAGATCCTGGAAAGATCCCTGCTATGACCACCTTCTTGTACGCGAGATCCTGGGTTCGTTACCTGATCTGACCACTTTAAATTTCTTTCGGCGGTGGTAACCTCGCATAGTGACGGCGACACTATCGAGTATTTAGCCATGAAGAAGATTCTCAATATACCATTCGGAACCGGGGTAAAACTGTAGGTCCCAATCACTGAGCATAAAACTAGAAAGCTCGCAGCTCAGTGGATGTGTGCAGCTCTCCCCAATTCCTTCATGGGATGTAATGGGAATCCATTTTTTTGTGTTTTTTAAACACAGATGTATTTGTATCACAAACATTGATGTATTTGGATCACAAACTATAGGTACCAATCACTGAGTATAAAACTAGAAAGCGGACAGCTCACTGGTTGTGAGAAGCTCTCCCCAATTCCTTCATGGGATATAATGGGAAACCATTTTTTTTAAAGCAGATGTATTTGTATCACAAACAAAGCTATATTTGGATCACAAATACATACATATATACTTACGTATTAATTATTGTGTATCAAGTTTGGAATATTGAATAGCAACTACAATGGGTTTGGAGACAAATGTACTATATTTGCAACAAGCTACAAACACACGATATATTTCATCCAAACAAGAAAAAAATACCGAATTTTTACATAATGCTTATGCTTGATATGGTTCGTATATTCAAGATTGTTGTGAGCGGGCACCTTAAATGAACGAATGTTTGAACTAGTGGACAACTTCGACACATCTGTAAGATTGAATCTAATATCTAGCGGTCTGACAGAGGCTTAAGCTGTAAATCCTTTTACTTCCTAACTTTATAGTATTTTTGATGCTAAAATTGTGATTGTTATATCTCTGCCTTAGTGTCATAAATATATTTATCAAATGGATGGGTACTTGTAAATGCTTAAATCTCTGTCATCGCTTGTTAGTTTACACACCTTCAACTTAACCTAAACTTAATAGCAATTTTCAATCCTTGAAACATTCCTTTGCCATGATATCATGTGAGCTAAAGCCATCAGTCTCGTGCAAGCGTTAAGCAAATACGCATTTCATACAAAGCGTCGTTATCACGAAACTAGCATCACAAATCTTTGCCAGAGCAGCATTACACATATAACAATCGAACTCATAAATAATCTGCAAATACAAAACTAAAAAAAAAATCACACAAAACAGAACAGAAAATATTACTTTACATATGACAATCGTAGTCAGGGATAAACGCCTTTGAACCAGTTTCAGGAGCTAATGCTAACTCCTCTTCACCGCTAGCTGGCAGCTGTGACTCATCATGCATGAGACATAGCACAGAAAGGAACAAGTTGTTGTTTAGTGGTGCTTCTTGCAATGTTGCTGTTGCTGATGCTGTTGCTGCTGCTGCTGCTGCTAGAACTTTGGCGGCAACAGATGACTATATAGATGTGTTCCAAATGAATGATGGGAGTTATGTATGACTATGACGATGTAATCGCGAAGGAAATAGATGAACGACGCCAGGCTTTAATTTCAATTTAGGACATGTCACAGTCATGTGATAAAGGCCTTTGGGAAAGAATAATACTAAGCAGCCTGCCAGAAGAATGATGAGTAATTAGATGTGTTTGGAACAACTACTGAAACGCATATGCAGATAAGGAATCACAGCTAGCTGGATGATAATTATGCTGAGATTGGGAGTTTAGGAATTGTCATTGGGTGTAATTGGCATGATGGAGACAATTTGGAATTTTGTGATATGCGGCATTTCTATTTCAAAAATATATTGTTTATAATTAGATAAATATCATAAATATATTGTTTATAATCTATAAAATGTACAAGATTCGGAAGGCATTAAGATAGTATGGACAAAACTTGAATCATTTATTAAGGCACTTTTGTCGACTTCCTCAGTGCTGAGATATCAATATCAACAATTGCTACTAATTCATATGTTGGTTTTAACATTTTAATACATACATTTTTATTGAAATTTTAAATTAAAATTTATTTATAATATTGCAATTATTATTTGTCCTAATATTTCAACCCAAAGTTGCATTGAAAAGTCTGGCAATAAAGACGATTCCCAAAGTTTTTTAACCCTTTAAATATCGAGTTGAAGGTCACACTGAGACCTTGTGACATCAATAAGAAACTGCAATAAATGCACCCTTTCTTCCACCCTTGTTGTTTAAATCGATTGAACGATTATAGTCGTATCAGACTATTTGATTACTTGATTACTAAAAATCGATACGATTTCTCTGATTCAATGAGCTTCCTTGGTTCCAGATTTACCCTATCATTGCCCTTACATAATTTGAAAAAAATGCCTTCTGTCACTTGTCCTCTTTATGGTGGTTATTACCACTGTCAAAAGCAAAACTTCTGCCATCCTGCCGACATCTTCTCCATTCTCTTGTTGCCACTTTTGCTAATGGGTTTATTAAAAAAAACAGCAGAAAATAACTTTTATATTGTTATCATTTTTATAGTCATAAACACTACTTGTGGAGCAGCATAAATCTTTCAAAATGCCTTTTTATGCGTCCATTCTATTTCGATTCCCTTTTTGGCATTTCGATGGCGGTTGCAGGAATCTTGGCATATGTAGGTTTGTTTTCCTGATTGTTTAGGAGTTGGGGCAAAATTTAGCTCAGACATTAGATGACATTTAGAATGGAGTGTGTGTCTCCTTTTGTGAATAATGCAATAGTCAGCAGAGCAGTCATAAGACGCGACCCAGCGGCGGAAGTCATCAGCTAAAATCATGACTTAAAAGGTTACAAAATACGACAGGGCCTCCCGATACACTAAAATTTTTGCTTGTTACAATGAATAGTTACTCCTCTCCTCTCATCTCCTCTCCTCTTAATTTTCCGATGTTGTCCCTCCATATATCAATAATAATGTTAATATCTTTTGTCCCGAGGACATTTTTTTTCACCGATTTCGACATTTTAATTAATAACGAATAAAGTACTAACAGCTGATCATACCACAGCTGATCAAATGACATTTGATTGAGCTATGTTCAAGTGTTTTTTGGCTAGTGTTAGAAAGCGTTTTTTGGAGCTATGTTTAGTTATAATGGGTCCGCCATCTAACGTTTTTTTTCAACTAGTGCTTATTTCGTGAATGGTAACACTTAGCTCATGTCTGATTTGCAGGTAATTAGTTTTATCCTTCCGCTTAATGAATATGATTGTGTATACGCTTGAACAACGCTGGGAAATATTGCGACATTACTTTGAAAATCATGGTAATGTTGCAGAATGTGTGCGAAAATTGCGTAGGGATTTTGGAAGAAGAGAAGCACCGTCAGCTCCGTATGTTCGATATCTTGTGTAAAAAGTGAAAATGAAACTGGCATCCTCATCGATAAACCAAAGCGTGAAAAGCCAAAAATAGTGCGTACACCCGAGAATATTGCTGCTGTGGCAGAAAGTGTGCCTGAAGCGTCATCAACATCAATTCACCGTCGTTCTCAACAATTGAACATTTCGGAGACATCATTGAGGCGAGTTTTGCATTAAGACCTTGGTATGACCCCACACAAAATCCAACTGGGTCAGGAGTTCAAGACAACTGACCATCCAATGCGTTTTCGCTTCGCTAAGTGGGCTTGAGATCGACTTACAGAAGATGCCGATTTTGCCAAAAAAAATCATCTTTTCAGATGAAGCTAATTTTGATCTTGGCGGGTATGTAAACAAGCAAAATTTTCGCATTTGGGGCACAGAAAACCCGCACGCACACTTTGAAAAGCCGATGCACCCAAAACGAGTCACTGTTTGGTGCGGATTTTGGTCCAGAGGCATAATTGGGCCATTTTTCTTCGAAAATGAGCCAGGAGTGGCCGTTACAGTTAATGACGATCGTTATCGGGCCATGTTGAACGAATTTTTGTTCACAAAAATTGAAGAGGAGGATATTGGCAACATTTGGTTTCAACAGGACGGCGCTACGTGCCACACAGCCGAAGCTACACTCGAAGTTTTGCGCCTTGTTTTTGAAGATCGCATTATCAGCCCCAGAGCTGACGGCGTTTGGCCACCTCAGAGCTGCGATTTGACACCGTTGGACTATTATTTGTGGGGTGCCCTCAAAGATAAGTGTTACGCCGATAAGCCAGAGACAATTGACACTTTAAAGGACAATATTCGTGAAGCCATTGGTGAAATACAGCTGCACACAATCGATAATGTGCTTAAAAATTGGACCGATCGTGAAGGCTACTTCATGGCCAGCCGAGGCAGCCATTTGAATGAAATTATTTTTCATTATTAACCGGAAGGATTGTACTTTCAAATAAAAAAAGAAATTTGAGAAAATATTCAGTAGTTTTTTTTTATAGCATTTTCAAAAAAAAAAGTTATTTGGCGGACTCGTACTTATTACAATACTACATTTATGCTACGTTCCGGAACGTCCTATAAACCAGTTTGTTCAATAAATTCATGAGCAGGAAGGGCTGAAATCATGACTTAGAAGGCATTCTATACTACACGACAGGCCCTCCCTATACAGCGTTAATTTGAGAGGCAAGGACTTTCATTCCTGTCTGTACAAGAAGGCCTTATGAAAGCCTGCAAAAAGAGTAGTTTTAGAAGAATTTAAACAAAAATCACAAAAACATATGAGAATTATTTTTATATTGCAGTTTTATACTTTTACCAATTTTATTACTTATAAATTATTTTTAGAAAATATTCAAGCTACAGGAATCGATCACACGACCATGGCACTTTCTCGTATACTCACACGCTGGAAAGAAAAACCACCTCAGCAAAATATTTCAGCAACCATCTATATTAGACCGACCCATATTATACTGTAGGGGAAAAAAGTGTTGTTTATCCACCCATTAAAATCTACCTTGGTTTGTTTTCTGATGATTCCTAAAATAGTTTGTGTCTAGCATTAAGATCCGGTGAGCAGGACCGGATTTAAAAATGTATTTTAATCGGTTTTTCAAAGAAATTAGTTTTTTAGCTGAAGACAATAGATACAGTATTATTTTTGGTACGGAAGATTTTTCTGATTTAAATGTCAAATTGGAGTAATTACACGCTGAAAAATGACGGCCTCACTAACATATTTTCCCAAACATATTTTGCTGGAACCATGTAAAGGGTTTTTCAACAGAGACGCTACAAAAGTAAATCGATAGGGACATCAAACGACGCCATATTTTTTCCCGCTCTTTTGACATTTATCTTCAGTAAGGTTTGCCATTTCATCATGGAAAGATATATGAGCCAACAACGAGTCGAAATTATTAAAATTTACTACCGAAATTTGGAGTCAGTGGCCTCAACTTTAAGAGCGCTACGTCCAATTTCTGAATTTCATTTCTGGCTGAATGACTTCGTTAATAAGCAAAGTATGCGTTATTGGTCAGGGTCAGAAAGCAATCCACACGTAATCCATGAGTCATCATTGCGTCCCAAAAAAATTACGGTTTGGTGCGGTTTATGGGCCGCGCCGTACTTCTTCCGTGATGATCAAGACCGGCACATTACTGTGAATGCGAATCGCTACCGTTCAATGATAACCGAATATTTTTGGCCCCAATTGGATAATATGGACTTGGAGGACATGTGGTTCCAATAGGACGGTGCCACAAGCCACGCAGCGAATGCCACAATCAATTTATTGGAAACCAAGTTTGGTGAACGTGTTATCTCACGAAATGGCCCAGTCGATTGGCCGCCTCGGTCGGGCGATTTGACGCCGTTAGATTATTTCCTGTGGGACTACGTCAAGTCTATGGTCTATGCCAACAAGCCAGCGACGATTATCGAACGTGAAATGCCAGCAGTATCGGCCGATTTATGCTTGAAATCTATCGAAAATTGGGTTCTGCGTCTGGACTTGTGCAAGCGTGCCCGTGGTGGCCATGCAAAAGAAATCGAGTTCCATACATAATGGCATCGAACGTACTTTTACAGGAATAAAGAATTTCATTGGTATCTAAAACCGGTTTTGTTTTATTTAAAAAAACTGCTGTAGCGCTCTTATTTAAAAACCCGTTATGTATATTAGGGTGGGGCGTTTTTTTTTTGAACATCTTAATGGGCGCTTCGCGTTTCTGATTCTTGGGATTGTACTGAGCAAAAAAGTCCACTAGACCATAAGTCTACGGTGAAAATCGAGCTTCCAGATTTTGACTTGCAGTTTTTTCTCAGACTTTATTTATTTTGGAAAATTTTAAAATTTTCTTGGGCTCATATTTCGTAAACTATTTGAAATTTTGGCTTATTTGCAATATCTCGGGCTACAAATTCTGTGAACATATTACTTAGAAAAAACTTCGTTTTCATGGTCAAAAAGTCGAAAATGTAGAAAATTAACCACTTTTTGTCTGGTTTTTTTTTTTGAATATTTTGGCCAATAACAACCAAACCATTGAGATTTTCGATCCAATACTCAGACAAAAATTGTAGACAAGACAATAGTTAAGAACTCTGTGGTACATCGCAAAAGCAGTGGAACGCGTCTTCAGGCAGTTTTGGCCTAGTGAAAGTGCAAATTTTTCGTGAAAATATTGATAACTTCCCATTTTCAGTTGTTCATAGCGCACAATCATACAAATGTTGTATTTCTTATTTTTTCCACTTTTTTTTTATCCAAAACTATAATGCTAATATTGTATACATAGTCTTTAGTTAAAGTACAAAACTCTTTGAAAAACTAAAAAATTCATTTTTTAAAAATGGTCCAGCTCACGGGATCTTATGGCTAGACACCAAAATTTTGGGAATAATAATAGAAAAACCAGGATAAATTTTGACGGGTAGACAAAAGTAATTTTTTGTGTGAGTCGGTCTAATATACGTGTTTGCAAGCTTTGTTGCCGTGAATTGAGAATCTGCTGTTTATTTTTGTTTTTTGCTGTTTGTCACGTTTTGATTTCAGTAGTTTTCAACCAACAAAGCCTCATTTGGGTTACAAGAACATATATTATAACTTATTAATTAATAGTAACTCAAACATATATTGTTGAATAGCAAACACAATGTATTTGAATACAAGTATACTACATTACCATCCAAACAAAAAAAAAATACAGATTTTTCAGCAAGCGGAGGCTTTAGTTACTCGGCCATAGCCTGTTATGAGATTATAACGACGAATTGCGAACATGTGGAAAGGAAGGTTTTCACGAACAACAGTGTCATCTTTAATTTTTCTGCAGGTCTGTGGAAGCCTTATAAAATCACCCTTTTCGCAGCCTGTCTTAAAGAGAGAATTACCAAAAAATTCCGCATGTTTTATTCGTGGAAGGCCTCAAAAATTCCGCCGCTGGGGACACTCTCTTCTCTGTTTTTGTGTATATTTAGTGGCAGGCATTAGCCTTTCGAGTTTCGCGTCATTTTTATTTTGTTGCATCAATATCCGTTGTTTTTTCTGCTACTTAGCCGTTCTAGGAGTCCTGTTTCTTTGTGCCATTTGGATTCATTTTTTTTATGAAATATCCAAAAAGCCGTTGGCATTATTATGCATTGATTTGCTTACTTTCTACACTCTCTTCGGCGGGAAGAGTATTGACTAAGATGATGGTGAAGGTGACACTAGTTATGGTGGCAGTGACAGTGATAATGAAAACCCAGTAAACTTTCTTGAGATGTTCATAAATAAAGAGATATTTTCCAATAACATCCATTGCAGGGATAGGGAAGAGCTTTTTATACGCCGTTAGCTGTGCCCGGTCTTATTTTGTACTCATCCAATGTGCACAAAATGGATGCGGATCAGTTTCGACCCCGTTACGGGTCCGTAAAATCAAAAATCGAAGTGTGTGTTATCGAATCCTTTTCGAGACGGTTTCGAGTCACTAAAGGTAGAAAAGTGAATCAGAGAAAATTCGATTTATCGGAACCGTTTCGAAAACGTTACTACTAGTCCGTAAAAAAATAAAAATGTAATCAGTGAAATTCCTATTTGGCAGATCCGTTTCGAAACTATTACAAGTCCGTAAAACAGGGAAAAGTGAATTATAGCAACTGCAATTTTTCGGATCCGTTTCGAACCCATAACGAGCCTATAAAACTTCACATGAGGTGTCAGGGTATACGCGGTTGGAACGAAGTTCCTTTCGCTATATATTATGTATAAGTTAGTTCCAACACGCCTAAGGTGCCCATTGAACAAAACGATAATTTAAATGGATCTTTTAGAAATGATACTTTTTGTAAAATTTAAGAACAATTTTTTTTTAAGAAAAATTTTTGTTTATAGATTGTATTTCTTTAAAAAAAGTATATTTTTAGGTCCTTTTTGTGAGAATATGTATTGTATTCTCCCGAAGGGGTAATATACCAAAGAGAGGTACTTCTTTTATTAAAAACTATTGTTTTTTAAGA
Source organism: Phaonia tiefii (assembly GCA_963931995.1). NCBI lineage: Eukaryota > Metazoa > Arthropoda > Insecta > Diptera > Muscidae > Phaonia > Phaonia tiefii. Next base: position 32,571,265 of record OZ008371.1, on the reverse strand, counting down.
AAAGGTACTATTTTTAAGAAGAAGTACTTTTTGTAGGAAAAAGCATTTTTTTTACAAACACAAAACGCATTTTTTTTTGCAAAGAAGTACTTTTTTAAGAACAGGTACTTTTTAAAAAGTAGCACTTTTTTTAGGAAACGGTCACTTTTTTTAAAAAAATGTACTTATTTTCAGAAAGGGTGCTTATCCCAAGAAAAGAAGAGAAAAGGTATTATTTTCTATTTAAGAAAAGGTACTTTAAAGAAAAGGAGTTTTTGTAAGAAAAGATATTTTTTTGAAGATAAATTTTTTTTTTATAAGAAATGGGAATTTTTTAGAATTGGTAATTTTTCGAAGAATAGGTACATTTTTAAGAGTAGGTACTTATCTTAAGAAAAGCTATTTTGTTTCACAAAAATGGTACTTTTTTAAAGAAAATTTAATTTTTTAAGAAAAGGCAATTTGTTGTAGAAAAATGTACTTTTTTAAGAAAAGGTACTGATTTTAAAAAAATTGCTTTTTTCAAGAAAATTTACTTTTTGTAAGAAAATGTACTTTTTTTTTTTTGCAAAGTTACTTCTTTAAGGTAAGGTATTTTTTTTAAGATAAGGTACTTTGTTTAAAACTATGAATAGGTATTTTTTTTTGAGAAAATTTACTTTTTTTAAGAAAAGGCATTTATTTAAGAAAATTTTCTTTTTTTACACTTCTTTTACTTTGGCTTTTCTAAATTTAGTTTTTATTGGGTACAAAACTACAATATGGTTACAGGCTTTACCTAGAAAACTTTCCATTAAACAAGAAACATATGTTAGTATAGACACAAACCAAAGCAAAAGTACTTAATATAGCTGATAATACTGGGTTGCAGCATAATAGTGTTAAGAAAGAGTTGTTTATTTTTTTAATGCGTTAACATCTATAGGCGCGGGTAGGGACTAAACTCACAAAGTGAGCACATCCAGAAACAGTTTGTCCGACTGCGATCACAGATTGTTTGGCGTTAAACTCCTCCGAAACGGCTGGACCGATTTGTATGAAATTTTGTGTGCATATCGGGCAATTGCCAGAATCGGCCAACATCTATTTGTCATACCGATAAATGAGAACTCAGATATATAGAACACAGATTTATCCGACTGCGAACACAGTTTGTCAGACTGCGAAAAAAATGCACACTGATTTAGCGGCAGCGAATAGTTGTCTTGTGTGGGTGCGGAGCACTCTCAGAGCAAAGAGAGTAATGACGTGGTTATACGTATATAAAAATTAGATAGCAAGAGAGCAACAAAAATTGTGTGAACTTGTGTACCCTATGTATGGACATAACAATGTATGTATGTATATGTGTCTCGTGCTTTGCGTTCTCTTTGTTTATTGTGGGAATAAAACAAAAAGTATCAAGCAAGAAAATATTGACACGTGCTTGCACTGATCTTTAAATAATTTTAAGTATTAATATTATTTAAATGTAACGTCATAATATGATTGAACGCTGTTTTTTATTTTCCAATGTAATATTTACTAACCGTGTTCATAGAAATCGAACAGGTACCGTGTAACAAAAAGGTGTTAACACATCGCCCGTGATTTCGAACACTCATTGGATTTTTTTTCATTTAGCCCCCATCCGGCATCATTCGATAAGGAACTTGGTACCAAAAGCATAAAAAAGCGAAATGTAAATTTGTCAAAGCAAATTTGAAATTGCAAACTACCCGTGAGTCGTAGTTCGGTCAAGAGGTGCCGTACCTACAAACACAAGCACATACACCCACCGTCCACCACCCATGAATTTATACAGATTTATACGTGAATTTTTATTTAAAAATGTTATTATTATATTTATTATTAAGATTTATATGTAAAAAAAAATAATAAATCGAATTTAATTTAGCTGACAAGATATCCTACCTATTTAGGGGCCTGAGCGGATTATCTCAGATAGGAGTAAACAAGATCTTGGATATATTGGACCAAACTAACAGTTTCTTACATATCACATTTACCTAAAGAGCTCAAAAAAGTCAACATGCTGGTTTTGAAGCGTCAACAACTAAAATGATTATTGTCTATATTGGGGACAAATAAAAAACCAATATAAGATAAAAATGCTACGTTTGTAATGAGTTTTACATCAACTGACTGGAGCCAGAAAGCATCATCAACTAGTTGCATTCTATTAAACTAATTGCAAGCTGCCCATTGTAAACTGATCCCACTTTGTTTACTTGGTTATTCTTAGTACACATTCTAAATGCCACCAAAGAATTGTCTTAAAAATAAGTTTTTTATATAGACAAACTATAAAAACAGCAACTAACCAAGGCTATGGATGCGCTATTCAACCTTTTGCAATACAATCAGAAGCATCTGCTACTCTTGGACTCTTTCCACGCCTAAAACATCCGCACTTAGAGACACGTAGACACAGTGTAGTTATGTATTCGGCGGACCAACATACAGCCAAATGTCCTCGCATGCAAAATATGGAAACAGCCGTGGAATTCGCAGAAGCATCGCGTCCAAACCTCTCAAACAGCCTGAATGTTACTCTCGCTGAAGACGACGAAATAATAATAATAAAAGAAGAAGAAAAAAACGAAACAAAACAAAGAGAAAAAAAACTGCCGCAATAAAACCAAAGTGTGGTGATAAATCAAATTGTCACTTTTGTATTGCAGAAAATTGCACCACATGATGGCAGGCATATGAATACGACCGGGAGTATTGTACGTAAATGGAGACACTACTCTACATACGAGAGGACACACTCGACTAAATCAACTCAAGTCGCTTTGATGACCGAATCAAGTATCGACTCTCCCATTGAATAGAGGGGATTGCGATCATACATACTTAGAAGAAGAACATACATACTTTAAGGCGTACTTCAATACACACAAATTTATACATATACATATTCTTCATATATGTGTAATTTTCTTTGCATTTAAATGTCTGTTTGTTTCAGTGTAGTTTGAGTCTAAGCGCGTTGTTTATTATGGCACTCTTAAGAAGTGTTGGACTTGATTTTCATATTCGCCGTTTTTTTTTTGAATACCAATGCTGCCTGGCTTTATGCCGTGAAACTGTCTTTTTTTAATGCTGCTTCCATTGTGGTACAATTCTTAGGAAGTATTCCACTGCTGATACGTCTTTGTCGTGGTCTTTTACCATTTCTTCAACTTCATAATCTACTACTATTGCTCAGGTTATTATTGTTTTATATATTTTGATGGTTTATGTAAGAATACAATTTTCTGAGCATTAAATGGGTACGCACAGTGGGCAAAAGTAGGACATTCAAAAAAATTAAGGGATGAGACATTTGCAAAGCAATGAAGAATCTAATGAATGACAAGACTTCAGACAAGACTTTGTCACGAAGTAGGGGTCCAAACAGGTAATGGTAAGGAACATCTTAAAAAATATAAAAATCTCGGGTTTAAATGGAAGTTCAACAAAATTATGTCAAAAACTGTGAAACCCCATTAGCTTTAATGGAATGAAATTGTTTATGGCATCAATGAAATTTTACATCAATTTAATGTAGAACTATTAATGAACGTCGGTGGTGCAACGGTTAATGTGCGCGGCTGATGTGCGAGAGAACGTGGGTTTGATCCCTGCTTTGACCACCTTACACTTGGTTCGACGACGGCCACCTCGTTTAGTGACGGCGACACTATCGAGTAATAAGCCATGAAATAGCTTCGCAAAAAACCGTTTGGATCCGGTGCAAAACTGTAAGTCCCAAACAGTGAGTTAAAACTGGAAAGCCCACAGCTCAGTGATTGTGAGAAGCTCTTCCCTATCCCTTCATGGGATGTATTGAGAAAATATTTATTAATGCAACTTTTTAATTATGCTGGTGATCAGTTATTTTTTCTGTAAAACCGGTTACAACAAACGATAAATGGTAACCAAGAATTAAAAAACAAACCAATGACAGTTCGAACTCACGGGCGATGTGTTAACACCTTTTTGTTGCACGGTACCTGTTCGATTTCTATGAAAACATTAGTAAATGTTACATTGGAAAATAAAGAACACTTTCAAGCTCTTTTAAACATTAATAAAATGATTTAGTGAGTATAGATTAAGGTTTATATGATACCCAGAATGCAGTCAATTCCAAAAGCCATTATACGAAATGTACACGGAAAGAAAACACCCCGTTCCTACCACACGAAATCTCAGATAACTGAAGTTCGTTTGGGGACTGTAGTTGGGAGAAACGAATTTCTGTTAATCCATATATGGCATTTCGTTTGGGAGAAAAACAGTTGCAGTAAACGGGTTATGAAATATATATAAGTTGGAAAAAATTTTAGCGAGAAGCAAAAAACGGTTCTGCTAATTGTTGTTTCAGTTACCGCAACCTAGTTCTAGTTGCTCCTAACTTAAAAAACATTTGCAGTAAACGAATTATGAAAAACTAGAGCTGAAAAAACGTTTGCGAGAATCGAAAAAATGGTTCCACCAACTGTTCTTTCGGTTACGGCAACCAAGTTGTAATTAAAACTTTTATATTTGGCTTCCACAATCCCGGTTTTGTTTAAGTTCCAACTTTTATGACTTTGGTTTTACCCATAAAAATTGTTTTAAAAGAAAGTTGGAATTTTTGGCTATTTTGTCACTGTCTACCAACACGTCTGTCTCGGCTTTCATTCAGTTAACAGCAACCAAGAAATATTGACATGAAATAAAGTTAAAAACAAAAGAAATCCCTGACTTATTCCTATAACTAGTTACCTGTAACCCTACACGAAAAGAAACAACTCGTTACTTCCAAACGAAATCTCAGAAAACTGAAGTTCGTTTGGGGACTGTAGTTGGGAGAAACGAACTTCTGTTAAGCCATACATGTCATTTCGTTTGCGAGAACCAAAAAATGTTTGCAGCAAGCGAGTTATGAAAAATATAAGCTCAAAACCTGTTGATTCGGTTACAGCAACCGAGTTGTAGTTGCTCTAAACTAAAAAACGTTCGCGAGAACTGAAATTTCGGTTACAGTAACCAAGTTTTAGTTACTCTAAACCAAGAAAAAGTTGATTTTGCTTTTTGGTTTGGTTTGGTTTGTTTTGAAAAATGTTGGCACTTTTGTCAATTTTTCCACTATCTACTTACACGTCTGTCTCGGCTTGCATTCAAATAAAAAGTAAACAACAACCAAGATATATTGACAAGGTAGAAGCATTCGAGTGTGCATGCCAAACGAGTAGATAAGCCTGTGTATAAACTACAGTCGACAATTAGAGAAATGAGATAAATTTACGTTCTTCGTAATCTGTGCTCTCATTAGAAAAATGGCTAATTTCAGTTATCGCAAATGTCTTTTTCAATTTGAGGCGATGACGACCTGCTTGTTTGAATGCTGGCATACAACTGAATAAAAAGCAATATTTAGCTCACTGAAATAATTGGTTTTGTTTTGTCATAAATAGAGCAACGACAAAAACTATTGAATAGTATAGAGAGCTTATTGCACTTTTTTTCGCTCTCACATAGAGAGTCTGAGTAAAAGAGCATAAACGGGTCTTATTTTGTTTATAGAATATTTCAATGTAAATTCACCGTTTCGACTATGTTATTACATAAAACAATACAAAAAGCATGCATTTCTCAAAAGGCATCAATGTTTCATATCAAAATTATGAATGGACCAAGATATAACAAAAACGAGTAATACGTTTTGAATCATTCGCCAGATGTGGCCAGTATTTTTGAGTCATACAATTCGTTTCATGAGTTATCTATACTATTCAATACTCTCTGGCGATGACGACCTGATTGGTTGTTCGCTGCCGCTAAATCAATATCAACATACTTATTTTCAGGCAGAGACTAATATTGTCCAACAACCACGTGCGTTGTTTGTATGTGTTTAATTTGATAGATTGCCCTACCCATGCCTATTGATGTTAAAACTTCATAAAGTTCGATTCGCCTTCATATTAATGAGAAATAATAATAAAGACCATATAGGTGATTTTTTTCTAGGTTGGTGTTTCAGTGTGAAATTTTTTTCAGTTGATATGTGAGTCGCGACATGTGTCAAAGTAAGAAAAGATGCAGTTTACCTTGCCATTTCGTTATGCACAGACTTACAATCGAACAACGTTTGCAAATCATTCAGTTTTATTATCAAAATTCGTACTTCATCTGCAATTTACACGCACATGCAGGAATATTTATGAATCACTGACTGAGAGAATAATGAAAAAACTCCAATACGCACTTACAAGATAGACTCTATCGTCGTCCCTCTACTATTCTCTTGCTCACGAGAGAGCATAAACAGTGCAGCATAACACAGCTGTATTTGTATCACAAACACATATGTATGTATTAGGGTCGCAAATATGTTTATTATAACCCATTAATCACTGTGTTGCGAACATGTTATATTGAATAGAAACCACAATGTATTTGCACACAGGTGGATTATATTTGCGACAAGCTCCAAACACACGTTATATTTGCATCCAAACAACAAAAGACAACAGAGTTTTCAGCGTGGGGACATAGTTCCAGAAATATATTGCTGGGGTCGTTATTTTTCAGCGTGTAAGTATAGTCTAAAAACAATACATATCGTGACTGCCGCGTTTGCTCACAATTAATAATGCACTTCATAAACTGATTCAAAACAAAAATTCCTGTGATGAGAATGTTAGGTCGAAGCCTATTCACGATTGTTTATATTATTTTCAATGACCAAAAAACTTAACTGTTGGCATAACAACGAATTGGCCGTCGGTGGTGCAATGGATAGTGTGCGCGCCTCTTGTGCAGGAGGTCCTGGGTTCGATCCCTGCTCCAACCACCTTAAAATCTCTTTCGACGACGTTCACCTCGCTTAGTGACGGCGACACTATCGAGTATATAGCCATGATAAAAGCTTCTCAAAATACCGTTCGGAATCGGTGTAAAACTGTAGGTCCCAATCAGTGAGTGAAAACTGGAAAGCGCACAGCTCAGTGATTGTGAGAAGTTCTCCCCGGTCCCTTCATGGGATGGAATGGGAAACCATTTTTTTTATAACAACGAATCAGAAATTTCTGAAAATAACTCGGATTGAAGACAACAAAAATTGGCATTCCATTGCAATTTTAGACTAGACAAGAAGCGCGAGTGGGACCATTTGCAAAGTTATCAAAAAAATCGCAACAATTTTTGAACCGATCTACGACCACTGTGCGCTTTATTTTCTGCTTTGAATACGCTATATTCCTTGGCAAAAAGAAACGGATTGCTACGTTGATTTTGGTTTCTTTTACTTCTGTCATTTGTGTTACGGATGAGCTCTTAAATAACGTATTGCATTTAGTGAAGGTTAATATATGTCAAAAGGTATGCTTTCAGCTGTTTCAAAATAACATGTGTCAGAGAGCGCTTGTTCTTATTTTCTGTTTCAATATCATTTCTTTGCATTGTTACCTTGTGTGGCTGCCACTTGCTGCCGCTTGTGAAAGGTTGAAATTGGATTTTTGACTTGCCTGTGGGCGAGGGAAAGGGAAACAAAGCCAGCAACAAGTGTCTTTTAGCGACTGGAAGAAAGAATCGCAATGCCATCTGTGTAAGTTTATCAGCAGTGTGTAAACCAACTGAAAATCATTTGGTAGGGGGACTTTTTTTGGAAGTCGGACTAGATTTTGGAGTTCAAAACCAAGGCCTGGTAGAGATTTCCTATATGGTTTTTTAAGATCAATACTTTATTTAAGATACAACTTTATTCTTAAAATTACCTTGATTTTCTTCATAAAACTACTTGTCCTAATACTTCTACCTCGACTCAAATAACCTTGACTCTTCTCACAAAATTCCTTGCCTTTTCACTTTAATATTCTTGTATTTAATTTAAACAATTTTTTTTCCAACTTGTCATTTAACAATAACTATCGAAATTCCAGCCGAAGATTAATCGCTGTGTAATACGCCTAGCACTGACAATTCACGGACTAAAAATAAGTGAATATGAAAATCTGAAATAAAATCACAAAAAGAATCTCTGTGTTTTTGAAAGATGCAACTATAATCGAAGTGAAGTGAAAAATGGCGATAAATGTATGCATGTTTTACTTAATTATGACTTCCTGTCAAAATATAAACATCAATTATGTCCACCTTTAATTGCTTAGCATTTAGAGATGCAGGACGCCGCCACCAACACCAACACCAGCAACATCACCATTCGCGTACCAAGTCAACTGACCATAATACTTACACAGTACGAGTACAATCACCAGTTAGCCAACCAACCGGCCAGCCAGCCAGCCAAACAGCCGACCGACCATCATCATTCCCTTTTGTGTCCAGTTATGAGCCTGGCATAGCCAGTCAACCGAAAGCATTTAGGTAATAAACCATACCAGCGGCCTCTGAATTATTATCCCAATAGTTAAGTGCACTATGGAGGAAAATGGTTCTGATTTTAAAATAAAAAATGCTTCAAAAACATTTGTTTTTGCTTCCAAATGTTGAAAAAATATCTGGCCTTATTCACTAATTCAATGCACTCGTGTAGAATTTGTTTACCGCCTCAACGAATATTTTCATCAAAAGTAATTCAACCATAATGAAAATGATTTGCATTGAAAAATTGCATTAATTCAATGAAAGCGATTCATGGTGGCTATGAAAAAGTTTCATTGTTTGGATGAATATGTTTCATTGGTGCGTAAACAATACTACTGAATGAATATAATCCGTTGCGTCAACGATATATTTAGTTGGTTACAACATGTGCAAAGATGAACACTCTAATATATCTTGTGTGATGTGTATCGTTGCAGTAGCGACAAAATCGTGGGATGCACACAATTTTTGATTCCAATAATTTAAACATCGTAAATGATATGTGATATTCCTGGGTCATGTGAATTTTTGAACCAGTGAAAGCTGAAGATTAGAGTGCTTAAACCGGTAGAACAAAATGTTGAAATTTTTGTAGCAAAATCAGCACAAAACAACATTTTCTTGTCTATTCCCGTAAAAAGAGTCATTATTATACAAAAAATATTGCGGATTTGTAAATATTTAAAGTTTAGCAAAAAAAAAACACATTAGTTAATATTTTTTATGAAGAGAAAAGGAATTGAACTGAATTCGACCAGATTAAACGATCATGGATTAGATTGAAGTGAATTGAATTGGATTAAATTGATTGAATTGAATTTACTTGAGTTGAATTTAATTGCACTGAATTGAATTGCAGGGTGTTGAATAGAATATAATTGAATTGAATTGAACTGAACTGAACTGAATTGAATTGAATTGGATTGAATTGAATTGAAATGAATTGAATTGAATTGAATTGAATTGGATTGAATTGAATTGAATTGAATTGAATTGAATTGAATTGAATTGAATTGAATTGAATTGAATTGAATTGAATTGAGTTGAATTGAACTGAATTGAATTTAATTGAACTGAATTGAATTGAATTGAATTGAATTGAATTGAATTGAATTGAATTGAATTGAATTGAATTGATTTGAATTGACTTGAATTAAATTGAATTGAATTGACTTGAATTGAATGGAACTGAACTGAATTGAACCGAGTTGAGTTGAATTGACTAGGATTGAAATGAATTGAATTTGATTGAATTTATATGAATTGAATTGAATTGAATTGAATTGAATTGAATTGCATTGAATTGAATTGAATTGAATTGAATTGAATTGAATTGAATTGAATTGAATTGAATTGAATTGAATTGAATTGAATTGAATTGAATTGAATTGAATTGAATTGAATTGAATTGAATTGAATTGATTTGAATTGAATTGAATTGAGTTGAATTGAACTGAATTGAATTTAATTGAACTGAATTGAATTGAATTGAATTAAATTGAATTGAATTGATTTGAATTGAATTGACTTGAATTAAATTGAATTGAATTGAATTGAATTGAATTGATTTGAATTGAATTGGCTTGAATTAAATTGAATTGAATTGAATTGACTTGAATTGAATGGAACTGAACTGAATTGAACCGAGTTGAGTTGAATTGACTAGGATTGAAATGAATTGAATTTGATTGAATTTATATGAATTGAATTGAATTGAATTGATTTGAATTGAAGTGAATGGGACTGAACTGAATTGAATTAAGTTGATTTTAATTGAATTGAATTGATCTGAATTGAATTGAATTTAGATGAATTCAGTTGAATTGAATTGAACTGAATGGAATTGAATTGAATTGAGTTGAACTGAATTCAGTTGAATTGAATTTAGTTGATTTGAATTGAGTTGATCTAAATTGAATTGAAATTAGACGAATTCAATTGAATTGAATTGAGCTGAGCTGAACTGAATTGAACTGAGTTGAATTAAATTGAATTGAAATTAATTAAATTAAATTAAACTGAATTCAATTGGATTGAATTGAATCGCATTCAATTGAATTGAATTGATTTGAATTTAATTTATTGATCTGAATAGAAATGAACTGAACTGAATTAACTCGAACCGAATTGAATTAAATTGAATTGAATTGAATTGAATTAAATTGAACTGAATTGAATTGAATTAAATTGAATTGGAGTGAAATGAATTGAATTGAACTGAATTGAATTGAATTAAAATGAATTCAATTGAGTTGAACTGAAATTAATTTATTTGATTTATATTGAATTGAGTTGAATTAAATTGAATTAAACCGGATTGAATTGCATGGAATTGATTGAATTGCATAGAATTGAATTTAATTGAAATAATATGAAATAAATTGAATTGAGTTGAATTGAACTGATTTTGAATTGAATTGGATTGAACTGAATTGAATTGAATTAAATTGAATTGGAGTGAAATGAATTGAATTGAATTGAACTGAATTGAATTGAATTAAAATGAATTCAATTGAGTTGAACTGAAATTAATTTATTTGATTTAAATTGAATTGGAGTGAAATGAATTGTACTGAATTGAATTGAATTGAATTGAATTGAATTGCGTTGAATTGAATTGTATTAAATTCAATTGAATTGAATTGAATGAAATTGAATTGCCCCCGTAGATACTCCATGAGCTTTTCACCCCTCTCATTGGTGAGAGTGCTACCCCATACTGGTTGATGGGCGTTTGTGTCAACGCCCAAAATCACTGGAGTGCCTACCCGTTTGGCCTTCACTATAAGACATCTTAAGGGTTCTGATTTCTAGCCCCGGACGTGAACGTTGCGACCAACCAAATATTGGATGCAATCTGTTACAGGCAAACCAAAACGTTGTCTTTGTCGCTATATTCTGTTACAAGGGACATATTTAGATCGCTTCTGGCCACAATGCGAGCTCTGGAAGTGCTTACGCTGGATGTTGCTACTGTTCTGTAGCCCTTCGTCTTGAACCTACAAACTCTGTCGTTTTCAATTCAGGGCTCTTGAATTAGGGCAACTGCCACTTTTCTATGATATAGGTTAACCTGAAGAAACCGCAACATTTATTTGCCGTCCATCCTATTCGCCCCCAGACATGAAGAAAGAGTTTTCACGAGTATCACAATCACATCTACAGGATTAGCCACATTGGTATTGGACAACCCTTCCCGAGATCATGTTATTCACAGCCGTGGCTTTTGTTCCGGTTTCCTCAAGTCTTCGTTTCCATTGCTCGATACTTGTTCGATCTGGTTGGCCAGTTGACATCAGAATTTCTTGACATAATTTGTTCTGGAGATCGTTGCAGCAATAAATCGATTGATTTATGCACGGTGTGGCAGGTCGTGCCGTCATGCTGAAATCAGACATCATCCAGATCCATGCCATTAAGTTGGGGCCGCAAGAACTTAGTTATCATGTTCGCGTAACGAATGCCGTTCACAGTTACTGTAATTTCGGCCTCATCTTCAAAAAAGTAATTCCCAATCTCGACGCCTGTCAAAAAATTCGCACCAGACAGTTGCGCGTTGTGGGTGCATTTTTACTCATGAATGGCAGGAGGATTTTCTGGGCCCCAAATTGAATAAGTTTGTGTATTCACGAAGCCATTCTGATAGAAATGCGCTTTATCGGAGAAGATGACTATTTTTGGAAAATTGGCACTGACTTCGCTATGCCCCATTCCTCATTGAACGAATAGCCGACGGTTTCGGTGGTCTGCTGGTTCGAGCTGAGTTTTGTACGAATGAAAGTGTATGTCTTTTATCAAAGTTCGCTGCGTAGTGCTTCGTGAAATTTGAAGTTGTTGAGAACGATGGCTAGTTGATGTTTCGGGTTTTCGGCGACCCTCGCGTTTACAGCAGCAATGTTTTCAAGAGATCGACCGGTATGTTGACGCACACGGGCCCTACAGTCCATAACTAACCCAGGTTCTTCAAATTTGTTGACGCATTAGATGCACTTTCTCGACTGAAAATTCTTTGAAGTTGGCGAGCGATCTCAGCATAACTTTACAAATTTGTGTAATAAGTTTTCACAATTAGGGGTTTTTCAATAAGAGCGCTACAAAAGTTTTTTAAATAAAACAAAACCGGTTTTAGATACCAACGAAATTCGTTATTCCTGTGAAAGTACGATCGATGCCATTATGTATGGAACTCGATTTCTTTTGCATGGCCACCACGGGCACGCTTGCAGAAGTCCAGACGCTGAACCCAATTTTCGACGATTTTCAAGCATAAATCGGCCGATACTGCTGGAATTTCACGTTCGATAATCGTCGCTGGCTTGTTGGCATAGACCATAGACTTGACGTAGTCCCACAGAAAATAATCTAACGGCGTCAAATCGCCCGACCGAGGCGGCCAATCGACTGGGCCATTTCGTGAGATAACACGTTCACCAAACTTGGTTTCCAATAAATTGATTGTGGCATTCGCTGCGTGGCTTGTGGCACCGTCCTATTGGAACCACATGTCCTCCAAGTCCATATTATTCAATTGGGGCCAAAAATATTCGGTTATAATTGAACGGTAGCGATTCTCATTCACAGTAATGTGCCGGTTTTGATCATCACGGAAGAAGTACGGCCCAATGACGCCGCCGGCCCATAAACCGAACCAAACCGTAATTTTTTCGGGATGCAATGATGACTCATGGATTACGTGTGGATTGCTGTCTGACCAATAACGCATATTTTGCTTATTGACGAAGCCATTCAGTCAGAAATGAGCCTCATCGCTGACGACCATAAATTGGACGTAGCGATCTTAAAGTTGAGGCCACTGACTCGAAATTTCGGTAGTACATTTTAATAATTTCGACTCGTTGTTGGCTCGTATATCTTTCCATGATGAAATGGCAAACCTTACTGAAGAGAAATGTTAAAAGACCGGGAAAAAATATGGCGTCGTTTGCTGTCCTATCGATTTACTTTTGTAGCGTCTCTGGTGAAAAACCCTTTATAACGCGTTGTTCTTGGATAAAGCGCTCCCTTTTTAATAAGCGGAAAAACATATGTGACAACAGCCTAATTTCAGAGTTGCCAATTGATACAAAAAAGAAATTGACTAAATTTAAAAAGTGCAATCTTACTGAGACACCTTTTACATACAAATTTCCATATTTCAGCTACAAAGTATTCTTTGCGTGCTAGTTAGGGTAACTAGACATGTTCAGATTGTATTAATATGTTAAAAAATCTTTTTTGGTCTTCCAATGTCTACAATTTTGCTAAATATTGTGAGTGAAAAATTTGGAGTCCCCTGAAGTTATGCTGACATAGTGAAAAAAGAGTGCAGAACAATTTGGCAACTAGTAAAAATCGATTTTTAAAAAATTTTACTGGATACGGACATTTCATGAGTACGGTACAGTAGACTTGACTCTGGCCGATACAATTTACTAGGATATTGATACCAAAATTCCGTTCCAAAAACTACAACACTGTTTTTAATTTTTTGGCGAATTGCAAATATTTTTTAAACCACATTTCCAAATACTTACAAAAGTGTCGCTTCCCCCCATTGTGCTGAGCAATGACCGCAGAGGCGAAAATAATTCCCTGACCATTGCTAACATTGAAAATATACAGCTTGGACAAAAGTATAAGCACAACATCTAAAAAAAAAAAATAAGAACAAAAAATTGCCTCACATAATCCATGCAAGTATGCACTCGTTTTGTGAAAGAATCAGGCTGAAAATCGATCGATATTATTTGTAAAAGCAGTTCATATGCAAAAAAGGATGGAAAACATCGCAGGGAAATCGGAACACAAATGCCCATACAGGCTTACATACATACATACAACTACATACATACAAGCCTTGACACAGCACCGACCCGGGTTTCGGGAGCAGGCAGAGGTGGAGAAAATGGGCTACAATAAAGTTATAGTAGGACAAGTACGATTTGCACTATTTTAAGCACGTAAATGATAAACTCATAAATTATGAGAAGCATAACATTGAATGTCATTTGCACAACACTTTTAGTACGAATATCACACAAACTCATATGAAGTAGGCTGAGGACGAAGTCACATACCCACATGTGAACGAGAATTGTGGAACTCAGATACTAGTGATATTCTCATATATATGAATGTGTTTGCCATAAAGCAGATACAAAGGGAAGAAGCTCTTCTGTATATCCCATACCAAAGTAAGCATTGGATTTTATGATTTCTCTCTGTGCATGTTAGTATAGCGAATGCATTTGAGGAAACGGCCCGAAAACAGAATTTTATGCTAAAAATGGGTATTATTAACACTACAGTGCATAAACAGACACCCGAAGTTATAAAATGGGCTGGCAGGATGAAACGGAGGACGGTCGTGCAGGATGGAATTTGGATAGGATGCACCAATGTGTTGGCGCATATGATTGTAATGGAAGGAACAGTGGATTGCCAACTTTTATGGTTTAACTGAGATAGAAATCGATAGGGACTTAGATTAGAAGAGAATTGGAATATTACATGAATTTACTGCGATAAAACCTAAATCAAAACTGCAAACGGCTAAGTTTTTCTTCTCAGCGGCGGAAGTCATGACATGGAAGACCTGAAATCATGGCCAAACAGGCCTTCTTTAAGCTACGAAAGACCTTCGCTACACATTACCTCCTCCTCACTTTTTAATATTGCGTGACATTGGAAAGCTAGGCCTTCCTGGCCCATTGCCTATAGAAGGCCTTAGAAGGCATACAAATAGGAAGGCCTTACAAGCCATGTCAAGAAGTGGGCCTTAGAAGGCATCTACCTTACTTTATTTTTGTTAAACAAAAATGAAATTAAAATAATTTCACAAAATCATTATCAATTTGTACATATTTATTTTTATGTATGTAGAGGGCGAATCAATACGTCCGTGACTTTTTGAATGAAACACAGTTTTTTTTTTCAAAAAAAAAAAATATATTTTTCAACATAGTCTTCTTTTAACTCAATACCTTCCAAAAAAATACGGGTTTTCGAGGTCGATAAAATAGGCTTTTGTTTGTTCAATAATTTCATCGTTGGAGCTAAATCTCTTGCCACCGAGCAAAGAAATGCTTTAGGTTTGGAAGTAGGAAATAGTCACTGAGGGCTAAAGCCGGAGAATATGACGGATGAGGTACCAATTCGTAGCCCAATTCATGGAATATTGCCATTGAGACTACACACGTTTGCACACGTACGTTTATTGTCATTTGAGAGCAAACGCGGCAGCCATCTGGCAAACATCATTTAAAATCGAAACCACACTGCCATATGAAATGCCTATGGCATCAACAATCTCACGCAATTTTCCTGTTCGATCGGCCAACAACATATCGTGAATTTTTTTTTGACATTTTCGGGTGTATTGACCTCAATTGGCCGTCCAGAACGTTCAGCGTCATTTGTGCTTGTGCGACCACAACGAAAGTCAGTCAACCAATTTTTTAGCACTGAAATCGATGATGCAGACTCCCCATAGTATTTATCAAGTTTTTCCTTGGTTTGATCGACGGTTTTTTTCGAAAAATATTATGTTTACTGAACAATCGCAATTCACTTTTTACCATTTAAAAAAAAATTCATGAGGTTCTATGTTTTGAACAGCTGTTAAAAGCAAATAAATGACGGAACTTGCTGAAAATTTGACAGTAGCATATTAACAGGTGGTACTTGATGGGAGCAACGTTGCATTTTATATAACTATGAGGGAAGTTCGAAAAGTCACGGACTTATTGATCCGCTCTCGTATGTGTGTACCTATCTCAAAAAGTTTTACTACACCCAACTTAAAATTGAAAGTAGGTTTCTTCTAAAATTTTAAAAATATCCTGAAAAATATTAAATAAACAATAAAAATTTAAAATTTGTATGAAGTTTTCCAAATAAATTATGGTTAAAAAGAATCGGAAAAAAATTTTCTCAAAATTTTTAAAGTCTTCATCTTGGTTATATCTGATAAAACAAAATTCATGCCTTCACCAGGCCATATTTTAGGAAGGCATTACAAAAGAAGCATTCCGCATGCCTTATTTGTGGAAGGGCTTGCGAATTCCGCCGCCAGGTTATTACTAAAACATTTTCGTTACTCAGAAAACATTCAAGTCATTAACAAGTCGCTGCAAAATTTTTCGTTTGCTATTCTTACTCAACGTTGACAACAAAAGTTGAAACATTTGCGCCAAATAAAAAAAAAACGTTAATGTTGCAATTTGTTTGTAGAGCTCCCAAGAAGATAATTTTTACCGAAAAATCATCTTTTCCGATTCAGCTCATTTTACGTAGGAGCTACGTTAACAAGCAAAATCGCTTTTGGGGCTTTGGAAATTCACAAATCCTCCACTGAGGCCTTAAAACACGACATCGACATTATAGATAGAGTCCCAAACAATCTAAAATGTACTGAAAATTTGGAGAGAGATCGTGTAAGCCATTTGAACGATGTTGTTCTTCTTTCATAAAAGTCAATGATAGTCTTACGAATGAAATCAGAATTTTTTAAAACACACCTGCCAGTAAAAATTTGGAGATCGAAAGAGGGAGATTGTGGATTCCATTTTAATGATGTTGTGCTTCGTTCATAAATGTCAATGACGGTTTTACCAATAATATCATCATTTTGAAAAAAACACCTGATAGTATTTTTTTAAAGATAAATTAAGTTAAATTCCAAATTTTACATGTCCCACCCTTTACATAACATAGTAAACTTAAAAATCCCACCGAAACATCTACAACATAATGTATATTCGGTGTTTAGGGGTACTCGAAATATTTTAGCTTTCATACATCTTTAGTTTTCGCTCCGATCAATAGATCCGCTGTACTTTTCGAGGATTTGAGTGGACGTTCGTAACATGTAACCACTGTATTTCATTGATCTCATTGCTGAAGTTTTGCTCACCTATGGCTATATAGATACATATGTCAATTTACAATTGTTCAACGTCACATATCCCGTATAAATAGTTACAGACGTAACGAAATATGCATCGACAGTAAAAATAGTCGCATGAGTAAAATTACGAGTACAGTATAAATGTAATGTAGTATATATGTATGTAGCTCACATTAGGACGACTACACTTTGATGACAGCAAACGAGTAGGAAGTTGCATTAATAGTTATAGGACGTTAATTTAAATTTTAATTTAATTTTGTATTGCTTTAATTTTATTTGCTCTAAATGGCAAAAAATTGCATCTTGATTTTTGACAACTATTGTCAAGGCATCGCAAATTGTATCTCGTAATAAAAAGATTTGTAAAAAATTATATTCAATTGAATCATAAATGTTTTGCAGCAATGAAATCTAATTAATGGCAGGAAAAAATTGGTACTTAGGTTTGAGAATGATGCAGGGTATTCAGTTTTTATGAAATTTTCGCTGCCATAAAAAGTACGTGTATAAAAAATAAAGAAAATTGCATGATTTTCATTTCGATTCACATCGTAGGCAAAACCAAGTACAGGGTTGTTACACCAAAGTTACTTAGTACGAAAAAAATTGTTTGGTAACACCGTGGAAGTCGAAAAACAAGACAGGGCCGGATAAAACAGTTTTACCCTAACTCGGGTAGTTTTTTGAGTTAAAAATACGGTTTTATACAAAATATATCGTCAGCAAAAACGCAAAAGAACGTAACTACAATTTTCAATTTGATCAAAGGAGTTGAAAAAAATCTTATAAAAAAATACAAAAAATTTTGTTTGCCAGTATATTTTCTAATCTTACTGAAGGTACGACTTTACATAAGCAAAAGTTTGAAAATTTGAATCGAAAAATTAATTCCTCACCCTTTTACGAGGATTGTTTCTTTTCTTGGATATATAAATTAAAATTGTACATATTTTGAATTTCTGCTAACGATATGTAGGCTTGCCAGACTTACTGGTTTCAAAAGTATGCACACTTTTTTTTTGTCCGTTGTACTGTCTTCTGCATAACCCATAAACATTTCATAAACCATTGTACTTTTTTTGTAGTTTTTTATATTTTTCTTTGGTTCAAACCTCAATTAAACCAAGTGTTTTTATCCAAAAAATCTTTTCAGTGTAGGAAAAAGTAGAATTAAGTGAAATTGATAATTAAGTGGAATTTGATTATTGTAAATTTGATGAGTAAATAAATATAGTTATATAGTTAAAGGTTTTCTCTTATTTGGCGAAAGAATCTGATTACTGGCAATTTGTGAACGGCATACCCAAAGAATGATGGAAAATTAGTTTTCTGCGAATGTTCTGAATCGAACTGCCCCAAAATCTTGGTTTCAGAGGTATGCTATGTTCCACAAAGTTGAAGCCCGAAGCGCTTGGAAAAACGTTGTTGAAGAATCTATACCTGTACAGCCAACGAAATAGAAGTTAGGGGCTGTCACAAACTGAGTCATCATCGAAAAATCAAAAAAATCCACTCTGATAGTCGCAATAAAAAAAATCACATGAGGTGTCAAGGGACACACGGTCGAAAAAATTCCTTTTTTGCGGCTGTTCTGTATCAAAGAGCCCCAAAATCCGGGTTTCAGAGGTAAGCTATGTTCCCCAAAGTTGAAGCCCAAAACGTTTGGAACAACTTTGTTGAAGAAAGTTTACCTGTACAGCCACCCCACTATAAGTTAGGGGCTGTCAAAATGAGTCATCATCGAAAAATCAAAAAAATCCACTTGATAGTCACACTAAAAAAAAAAAATAACATGAGGTGTCAGGGGACACACGGTCGAAAAAATTACTTTTCTGCGGATGTTCTGAATCAAAGAGGCCCAAAAACCTGGTTTCTGAGGTAAGCTGTGTACCACAAAGTTGAAGCCCAAAACGTTTGAAACAACTTTGTTGAAGAGAGTTTACCTATACAGCCACCCAACTATGAGTTAGGGGCTGTCAAAAGGGAGTCAAAATCGAAAAATCAAAAAAAATCCACATGATAGTCACAATAAAAAAAAAAATCACATGAGGTGTCAGGGGACACACGGTCGAAAAAATTACTTTTCTGCGGATGTTCTGAATCAAAGAGGCCCAAAAACCTGGTAACATGAGGTGTTAAGGGACACACGGTTCGAACGATGTTCCTTTCGCTATATATTATTTATTAGTTAGTTCCAAAACGCCTAAGGTGCCCGTTGCAGAATAGGATAATTTAATTGAATCTTTAAGAAAATATACTTTTTACTAATAATTTTTTTTAGAATGAAAATTTTTTCAAAAGTTTAAAAATTTTTTAAAAAAAAAAAGTATATTTTTAGGTTTATTTTCGTAAGAATATGTATTATATTTTCCCAAAAAGTTAATTTTTTAAAGAGAGGTAGTTCTTCTTTTAAAAGCTAATGTTTTTTTGAAGAAAATGTACTATTTTTAAAAAGAAATACTTTCTGTAAGATAAAAATCATAAGAGTATGATTTTTTTTTTACAAATAAGTACTTTTTTAAGAACAGGTACTTTTTAAAGAAGTGGTACCTACTCCTTTTAGAAGAAGGCTATAGTTTAAGAAAATTTACTTATTTTCAGAGAGGCTACTTATCTCAAGAAAAGAAAAGGTATTATTTTATTTTTTAGTAAAGGTACTTTTAAGAAAATGAACTTTTGTAAGAAAATGTATTTTTTTCAGAAAAGGTATTTTTTGAAGAAATGGGGTTTTTTTTAAGAATTTGGATTTTTCAATTAGTCCTTTTTTCAGGAATATACACATTTTGAAGAGTAAATACTTTTCTCAAGAAATGTTATATTGTTTCACAAAAAAGGCTCTCTTTAAAGAAAAGGTAGGTTTTTAAGAAAAGGCAATTTGTTGTAAGAAAATGTAGTTATTTAAGAAGTGTGCTTATTTAGAAAAATTACATTTTTAAGAAACGGTAGTTTTTGTAAGAAAATTTACTTTTTTACGCAAACATACTTCTTTAATATAATGTATTTGTTTAAGAAAATCAGCTTTGTTTGAGAATATGGATAGGTATCTTTTTTTGAGAAAATGTAGTATTTTTTACAAAAGGCACTTATTTAAGAAAAGTTTTTTTTTTAACTTCCTTCACTTTGGCTTTTCTAAATTTTATTTTTATTGGGTTCAAAACTACAATATATACTCAATATTGGTTACAGAATCCACCTAGAAAACTTCACATTTAACAAAGAATTTGCCAACATATGTTAGCCTAGACACAAACCAAAGCAAAAGTACCCAATATAGTTGATAATACTGGGTTGTAGCATAATAGTGTTCAAAAAAAAAATTGTTTAATTTTCTTTCATTTAGCCCTCATCCCGCAACGTGCGATAAGGAACTTGGTTCCAAAAATTTTTTTGTATGCAACCGTAATTGTAACTCAGAAAACTAACGATGCCGTTCGATTCTTGGTATATGATTTAGGGTTAAACCGTTCTCACCGGAATTGTCTTAAAACAATTTTGCCAAAAACTATAACAGTGTGTTTTGTTGGCCCTGGAATTCTGACATTCTATAATTCTCACAACCAAAATGAACACCACATGGGATGAAAATAAAACGGAGTGCGTAGGGCAACTATAAACGAAATTGTTGCTAGATAAATCAAATGGAGATGGTGACTCTCTGCCACAGAATTTTCCTTTAGTGATAAGTAATTTCTTACGAAAATTTTGCATGAACTGTATACGGAACTTTAACATCCCTATTCTGTGTATGTGGTAACAATAAAATTGTAACCACAAAGTTGTTACAAAGTTGGCACCATTGTTTCACCTCACAATAACAGGATGTCAAAGGCTGAGAAAGCAAAACTAAAATATATGGTGTGCTGCACAAAATGTAAGCGGAAAAAATTGAAAAGTAAATAAGAGCGCGGATCAATAAGTCCGTGACTTTTCGAACTTCCCTCGTAGTTATTTGAAATTCAACACTGCTCCCATCAAGTACCACCTGTTAATAGACGACTGCCAAATTTTGAGCAAGTTCCGTCATTTATTTGCGTTGTTCAGAATATACAACCTCGTGCATTTTTTTAAAAATGGAAAAAAGTGAATTTCTCATTAAACATTATTTTTTGCGAAAAATAAATGCCAATCAATCCAAGGAAAAGGCTGATAAATACTATGGGGACATCATCGATTTCAAAGGTAAAAAAATGGTTTACTGACTTTCGTTGTGGCCGCACAAGTAATACAAATGACGCTGAACGTTCTGGACGGCCAATTGAGGTCCATACACCCGAAAATATCGAAAAAAAATCCACGATATGTTGTTGGCCGATCGAAGAGTCATATGGCAGTGTGGCTGTCTGCAAGATGGGTGCCGCGTTTGCTCCCAATTGACCATAAACGTACGAGTGCACACGTGTGTAGTCTAAGTGGCAAAATTCGATGAATTGGGCTACGAATTGGTACCTCGCCCGCCATATTCTCCAGATTTAGCCCCCAGTGACTATATCCTATTTCCAAACCTCAAGAAATGGCTCGGTGGAAAGAGATTTAGCTCCACCGATGAAATTATTGTTCAAACAAACGCCTATTTTATAGACCTCGAAAAATCCTATTTTTTTTGGAAGGGATATAAAAATTGGAGAACTAAGTGGAAGTGTATTGAGCTAAAAGGATATTATATTGAAAAAAAAAATAAGGGTTTCATTGAAAAACCCACGGTTTTATTGATCCGCCCTCGTAGTTAATATATTTATGTTGTAGAGAATTATTTTTATTTATTTTTTTATTAAAATTGATACATTATTTCTTAGGAAGTTTGAGCGCACCACAAAGACAAAGCTAGAATGCTATATTGCCTTCCTCAAGGAACATTCAGAGAGGCAAAGCCGAAAGAATATACGTGCGCATCAGCGGCATTTAGAAGAAGAAATTGACTTAAACAACAACTCTCTGATCTACACCAAAATTTTACCCCCGATAAAAGCTGCTGCGATGAGTTCAAAAAGGTTTTTTTCCACCGCAATCGGTACAACTCCTTTAAAGTTGGAATATATATTCTCTCATATCTTAGATATTTATATTACGATCTGTTTAGAGTGGATATCATTATAAAGGTCTTTCTAAATTCTATGAATCAGTTTATAATTATATTAATTTTTAGTAACCCATTGGGGAGCTAATTAAAAAAAAAAACATTTTTTAACCTCACTTTTCTGATAAAGGTTTATTTTTTTTAAAAAAATTACCTATTAACTTATTTTTTGGTTTGGTAGTATCCGATAATATACAGGACCTTGACCTTTTTTGTGAGTTGTAATAGTCACCAATATCCCTTCAAAGACCGCAGATATTTACGTTAACAATTTTGAAATACACGTGGGGTTTTTCAATCTTTCTAACACAAAAGCAAGTTCTTTCTTCTTTCTGCTCCATTTCAATAGCACAAAGTAACAAAAATCCTTCCTCCACTTAATTATGCCATCTTGTGGGTTTGGTATAAAATATATTATTTATATTTCCCCGTATACACTTTTATTGGTTTTTTGTAGAATTTACAAAATGTTACTGAATCGAGTTTCAGGAAAACAACACAGCTGTTACGCACTGTTACCTCCTCTTTGGCAGGTAACACTGTTTGATACTTTTGTCACCCAAAAACTGTATCAGAATACGGATTTGTGACAATTGTCACATTGCTGTCAAATAGTATCCCAGATCAAATAGCCCTGCCAGAATAGGGTTTAATGTATTAACATATATTGAATACTTAAAGATTTCAATATTATAAATTTATCTTTGGGTTTGAAAACCTAATGATTTAAACGGAAATTTTAAATCTGTTCGTTTTAAAAACAAGTATTTCTACCATACAAGGGGTAATTTAATTATATGACAATTATAATTTATAGTTTAATTAGAATTACCTTTTCAAAAAAATATCAATATCATTGGCAATTGTACTTATTTTCCCTCATTCTCTTCATATCTGGCATATTTCGTTCATATCTGGAACTTCTGGTTTCCAAATATTGTATACAGTACTGGTTTGAGAATTTGAAAGTACTATGAGGCAATACCTATCAAATCCACAAACCTCTTCAAATAAAATACTTTAAAACAGAATTGCCAGCAGTCAAACAACTTCAAACCAATTAAAAGCATTCGCATATGTCATTTCAATTGGCATGCAATTCCACAATCTGGATTTGCATTGCCTGAGCAAATGCAAATTAAAAATTTTTTAATTGCCATTGCGAACAATGGCAATTCTCTTGCATTTGCAGTACAGAAAATAATGTAAATGAAAATCCAATGCAAATTAAAAACCCATGTATGATTTGTTCTAATCGGTGTAAGAATTAAATATTCAAGTTCTCACCACCTTTGCATTAATATCCAGTGAGTTGCTCTAGTATTCATTCGTACCCAAACATCATTTCCATTCGATTCCAACGAAAACTACAAAAAACAGAGGCAATCACAAAAGGAGCTCACTGGCGTGATAATGAACCCCATTTTAAAGTCACTACCATTCAATACGATTTGATTTACAATCCCATTTCGATTATAATCGATGATGATGATGGGTGTGAGTCTGCACTGTACACACGCTTTCATACAGTCGAGTGGTAATATTATTGCCGGCTTCTCTACTATATCCCGATCGTAAAAAAAAAATATTGAATGTGCCTACAGATGACTGCATGGCAATGCCAAAACTCCAAGTCAAAATGGCAGCGACATCGACAACGACAGAAACTTAAGCACAGACGGTACTTAAATGAACCGCGCCAAATTGTAACAGATATTTAGTAAACATATGAATTTTTATTTAAGGTGCCCTCCTCGGAGGACACAAAAGTCTCCTTGATGCTGCTATGGTGGCAGCGAAGGCGGAAGAGGTTGTTTGCCACATAATGCAGTTGTGTGCCACGTATGTGTTTGGTGAAGTTTCATTGCCGAAAATTCAAAATCAAGCAGGGCCATAGGAAGTTCAAGTCAAAGTGTTGAAATTTTCATATGAGCAGGTATGTGTGTAGTTGAAGGTATCTGCATACATGCAGCCATATATCAATGAAAGGATGATAATATCGTTATGTCATATATATGAGAGAGAACTTAAGACGTACCCTACAGTTCGACTCTTTTATTATTTGGCACAACAAATTATAAAATACATAAATGATTTCTCATTACATCCCACGAAGGAATGAGGAGGGAAAGTTCTCACAACCAGCGAGCTGTTTTTTTTCACTGATTTCACAGTTTTACACCGGTTACGAACGATAATTTTGAGACGAATTTTCATGGCTAAATACTCGACAGTGTCGCCGTCACTATGCAAGGTGACCGCCGTCGAAAGAAATTTAAGGTGGTCAGAGCAGGGATCGAGCCCAAGATCTCAAGTACAAGAGGCGCGCACACTAACCATTGCACCACCGACGGACACATACATATGTATGTATGTCGTTTACAATTTCCAGAGACGCTACAAAAGTAAATCGATAGGGACAGCAAACGACGCCATATTTTGACGTAGAATACATCTTACCTTACGGTATGAGGAGTCATGTCAGGTTTTTATTGTTGTAATCTTTATTTCATTGAATTTGAGGAAACGGCTAGATGAATTTTTTTAAAATTTTTTTTGTAGGTAAATGAAGATGTTATCTTTCGTTTGATATACATTTCATATTGATTGATATATTTCTAGTATTTTAATTTCTCAAATGAAAATTGTTTAAGCACATACACTCAAACGTATGTGTGGTGTTTGGTTGAGTGTTTTTGGTTGCTCAACATTGCTTAGGAACATGTATCTAGTAAAAAGAGAAACGAACAGCAAGCTAATGTTGCTTGGCAACATGTATCTAGTAAAAAGTGAAACAAACAGTAAGCTAACGTAGTAAAGCTTTTTTGCGAAAGCTTCAATAAAGCTGTTGTAACATTAATTTTGAATTGTAAAGCGTAAAGCTTTCACACAACGCTCGAATGCTAATGCGAAGACTCGATAAGGTAAACGTTTTTTTAATATTAGGGCGGCCCTCTCAACATTCGCAGAACTTATTTCAATAAAAATATTAATTAAAATACATAAATTAAATTAAGTTTAAAAAAATTTAACATAATATTTTTTTTTTAAACGGGCTTGAATCAAATGCCGTTGGTAAATATAAAAATTACAGCAGACAGTTGTCCGAGGCCTTCGGCCACGGACTGTCCCTGTAGGCTGTGTCAGAGACACGGCCATTAAGTTTAACGTAGAATACGCCATCCGATAAGACAGAAAACATATATAACAATAAATGATAAATAATATAAGCAAATGAATTTATTGTTATATATGTTTTCTGTCTTATCGGATGGCGTATTCTACGTTAAACTTAATGGCCGTGTCTCTGACACAGCCTGCAGGGGTAGTCCGTGGCCGAAGGCCTCGGACAAGTGTCTGCTGTAATTTTTATATTTACCAACGGCATTTGATTCAAGCCCGTTTAAAAAAAAAATATTATGTTCAATTTTTTTAAACTTAATTTAATTTATGTATTTTAATTAATGTTTTTATTGAAATAAGTTCTGCGAATGTTGAGAGGGCCGCCCTAATATTAAAAAAGGTTTACCTTATCGAGTCTTTGCATTAGCATTCGCTTTACAATTCAAAATTAATGTTACAACAGCTTTATTGAAGCTTTCGCAAAAAAGCTTTATTACGTTAGCTTACTGTTTGTTTCACTTTTTACTAGATACATGTTGCCAAGCAACATTAGCTTGCTGTTCGTTTCACTTTTTTTCCCCGCTCTTTTCACAGTTCTCTTCAGTAAGGCTTGCCATTTCATCATGCAAATATATACGAGCCAACAACGAGTCGAAACTATTAAAATTTGCTACCGAAATTTGGAGTCAGTGGCCTCAACTTTAAGAGCGCTACGTCCAATTTATGGTCGTCATAATCGTCCTACCAGATCAAAAATTGAGCGTCTAGTGGAGAAATTTGCATCAAAAGGCACAGTACAAAATGTTTCCGTGCCAGTGAGACAAAGAAGTGCCCGTAGTGTCGAGTCAGAGCCGTTACTGTTAACGATCGCCTCCGCCGGTCCTCATGTACCAGCCGCCAACAACTACTGAATCTCACCGTCAGTTTGCCGATCCACGCTAAGATATTTACCACATTATTATTGTTACCATTGAATATACATATGTTTGTAATAATATACTCCGAATATTGCTAGCGTTCTGGTCCCTCTCACATACTAACTGGTATGTAACGAACCCCTGCAGACCACTGGGGATACCCAAATAGGGGCTATTTTGGTCTCTGAATGCAAATACCGTTCGGAGCCGGTTTCAAACAGTACGTCGCAATCAGTGAGTGAATATGTAATTAGAAAGAGCACAGCTCACTAGTTGCGACAAGCTCTCTCCAATCCGTTCATGGGATGTAATGGGAAATTTTAATTTAGGAACAAACCGCTCTCTGGACAAACAATAGTCCACTTATACCAGACTCTCGTTTTACCTGTCCTGGCATATGGCGCCGAAACTTGGTCATATCTCAGGCGGATAAAAACCATCTGGGAGCACTGGAGAGGAAAATTCTCTATAAAATATTGGGGCCTATTAAAGAAAACGGCGTGTTCTGACATCGTTGGAACCACCAGCTACATAATTTGATATAGACACAGCTAGACGAATAAAATTAGGTCAATTGCCATTTTATAAAATTGGAGGAAGATGCACCTGCGCGAACGTTGTGACAATGACGTACTCGATGGAAGCAGGAAAATTGTATAACTAAAACTCTACTGGAAACCCGAAGAATCCCTCCGTATGCTTGGCGTTACCAACTGGTGGGAAAAGGCGAAGGACAGAACAAGCTGGAAGAATATTTAAACTTTGTTTAATTTGTTTATATAAAAAGAGTCTGTAAGACATCTGACCTCATGTGTTTGTCAAATAGCCAACACAAGTTATTGCATTATTGAAGTTATTGAGCTCAATGCTTTCCAATTTGTGTACTCACTGATTAGAGCCTACAGTTTTCCACCGAATCCGAATGGATTTACGTTGATAATATTTTTCGTTGTTGGTGTTACCGCCCCTTAACTTGGTAGCCGTCTCCAAAAGGAATGAGAGGATGTTAGAGTAATACACTCTAATCACTGCCCCAGCGATTATAAGGATCTTGTGAAGCCAAAAAAGCTATGCATGTTCTGAATAGGACATAGATACTGTATTTTCCTAAATCTGGTCAAAAAATTTCCATCTAAACTATTACACCTAATGTAGCTCATCATTGGCAATCGTACCCCATTACACCAAAATTCCCTTATTTCCTTCTCAATGGGCATCGCCAAACGAGCCATGAGAGCCACTGCACCAAAATCTTGGAGTTGCCAACAACCACAACAAAAACCAAATCTCTTCAGGTATAAATAACAACAACAACGGGGAAGACAATAAACGCTCAAAATCACAATTGCCCTATAAATCGACTTGTTGTCGAGATTTTGCTTTTGCTTTACCTCGCAATGGTTGCAATACCAATGAACAGTTTTGGAAACGCTTCATCAGTTTTGGGCTGAATGAAAACCTTAAAGTCAATCGATTTTGCTGACTCCACATTGTGAGGCCGCACGAAAAACTGCAATATCCTGAAGTCATTTGTTTGTTGTTGATTTTTCGCTGGCATATTAAAGCCAGACGACGTAACTTTTGGAGGATTATAAGGTGTTAAAGTCATAAAAATTATATTGTACGAATGTGAAGAGAGAGAAAATATTATAAATAACAACATTTTTATGAATTGAAGGGATTAACAGGAAACCAGAGAAAAATATTGATGACACTGAGGATAATACTGAAAAGATGTAAGAAATTGCTTGGAATTGCTCCCATAAGTGCGAAATAGGAAGGCATGCTCTAAGTTAGCCAAATGGTTGGGTAAGATCTTCACCAACCTTCACTAAGGATTTGGTGATCTTCATTGTCATTCTGCAGATGCATTATGATAAGCAGGAATATCGAGTTCTTACATGAATTCGGAAAGTTTACTACGTATCGGGCTATCGAAATGCAGCCTTATGATCAACAAACAGATAACCTGTACAGATTTTCTTTCATAGGGTTTCCCTAGGATTTGACTGAATGCGAATATCTGGTCAACTGTGAACTGTTCACGTCTACAGCAACACTGGTAAAATCCGATAAGGTATGCCACTCAGTTCCAATGACACCTCCGGCGTAAATTACGCACACCTCATTGACCTTGTGTGGATGAAATGGCTCTTCTTGAATGATTTTTGCCTGTGCCTAGAACCGTAAGTTTTGTTTGTTTGCATATCCTATCCCATGAAAGTGGACAGCTACGCTCATGAATTAGTTTCGACCGAATATCGTCCACTAAGTAGTTAAGGTTCGGAAGAGCGTGAGTTTAGTTTAGACGCAATTGACAGTTTACAGGCGATAGCTGATTTAGTAACTGCACTTTGTAAGGGAACATCTGCAAGTCATTCCCCCAAATTCCGTTCCTAAAACCCAAAAACATCAGCGGTTAGCTGTACAATAGACCGTCCCTTAGGCAAAGGTGGTGTGCGCGACTCTTGTGCATGGGTACGTGGGTTCGTTTTTTGCTGATCTTAGATCATTTAGCCATGAAAACTCTTCCCAAAAATACCGCGCGGAACCGTTGTAAAATTGTAGGTCCCAAACAATAAGTGTAAAACCAGAACTCACACCGCTCACTGATTGTGAGAAGTTCTAACCAACCCCTCCATGGGATATGATGGGGAACCATTTTTGATGTGTTAACATCTATATCCACGGGTAGGGCAATCTATCAAAGTGAACACATGCAAACAACACACAGCGTTAGCATTACACACATGGTTGTTATACATCAACCCAGCGCCGGAAGTCACGACCCGGAAGGCCTGAAATCATGACCAAACAGCCCTTCTCTAAAAAAGGGAAGGCCTACCTCCTCAGTTCACTACCTCCTCAGTTCTTTTTAACGTTGCGTGAGATTCGGAGGCAAGGCCTTTCTTGCCCATTGCCTAAAGAAGGCCTTAGAAGTCATGCAAAGGGGAAGGGATTAGAAGGCATTTACTTTAATTTATTTTTGTTTAACAAAAAAAATCCAATGAGTGTTCGAACTCACGGGCGATGTGTTAACACCTTTTTGCTACACGGTACCTGTTCGATATCTACATATGAACACATTAGTAAATGTTACATTGGAAAATAAAAAAAACAGCGTTCAATCATACGACGACGTTACATTTAAATAATATTAATACTTAAAATTATTTAAAGCCCAGTGGAAACACATGTGCCATTATTTTCTTGCTTAATACTTTTTGTTTTATTCCCAAAAAAAAACAAAGAGAATGCAAAGCAACCGACACATGTAATACATACATACTTATGTTCGTACATACGCTACACAAGTTCACACAATTTTCATTGCGCTCTTGCTATCTCATTTTTATATACGTATAACCATGTCATTATTTTCATTACTCTGAGAGTGCTCGGCACCAGCACAAGACAACTATTCGCTGCCGCTACATCCGTGAGTTTTTTTTTCGCAGACCGATAATCTGTGTTTCGCAGACCGATAATCTGTGTTTCGCAGATTAAATCAAATCTGTGTTCTGTACAGGGGTGGGTCACCCTTATTGTTTAGGGGTATGCAAAATATATGTTGGCCTATTCTGATACCTACCTGATATGCACACAAAATTTCATACAAATCGGTCCAGCCGTTGCGGAGGATTTTAACTTCAAACAATCTGTAATCTCGGACAAACTGTATGATCGCAGTCGGACAAACAGTGTTTGGATGTGTTCACATTGTGGGTTAAGTCCCTACCCGCGCCTATAGATGTTAACACATCAATAAAATTAAAATAGTTTTTTTTTGTCACAAAACCATTATACACTTCTACATATTTATTTATAAGTAGGTATGTGTCTATCATGGCCGTCGGTTGTGCAATGGTTTTGTACATGAGCTCCTGGGTTCGAACCCTGCTCTCACCACCTTAAAATTCCTTTCGGCGGCGGTCACCTCGCATACTAACGGCGACACTATCGAGTATATAGCCATGAAAATGCTAATCAAAATACCGTTCGGAATCGGTGTAAAACTGTAGGTCTCAATCAGTGAGTAAAAACTGGAAAGCGCACAGATCGGTGATTGTGAGAAGCTTTCCCCTATCCATTCATGGGATGTAATGGGAAACCATTTATTTATTTTATATGTCTATCTTAAAAAGTTTTACATCGCCAAAATTCAAATTGAAAATTTTAAAAATACCCTGTAAAATTTTAAATAAACAATATAATTTTAAAATTAGTATGAAATTTACATTTAAACATTTAAAAAGAATCGGAAAAGAAATTTCTCAAATTTTTAAAAATATTCTTCTTGGTTATATGTGATGAAAAAATGCATGCATTCCGCAGGCCTTATTTTAGGAAGGCATTACAAAAGAACCTTTCCGCATGACTTATTTGTGGAAGGCCTTGCGACTTCCGCCGCTGGGAATAGTATCTGCCTGAAAGTAAGTATGATGGTATTGATGTAGCGGCAGTGAACAAACAAGCAGGTCGTCGTCGCCAAAGGGTATTGCATAGTATAGAGAACTCATGGAACGAATTGTATGACTCAGAAGCACTGGAGTCATCTGGCGAATGATTCAATACGTATTACTCTCTTTTTGTCATGACTTGGTCCATTCATAATTTTGATGTGAAATATTGATGCCTTTTGAAACACTTATGCTTTTTGTATTGTTTAATGTAACAACATTGTCGAAATGGTGCATTTATTTCGAAATTTTCTATAAAGAGAACAAGACTCGTTCATGCTCTTTTACTCAGACTCTCTACATGAGAGCGAAAAAAGAGTGCATTAAGTTCTCTATACTATTCAATACTTTTTGTCGTCGCTCTGTTAATGGGAAAACAAAAACAATTAGTTCAGTGAGCTAAATATTGCTTTATTTATTTTAACAATATTGCATCTAATGTTAAAGCAGATTTAAGTAAAACGAAAGTTCAATAGCAAAAGAGCCTTTATCACAAAAACTATTCTTTTTTTTATTTTCCAATGTAACATTTACTAATGTGTTCATAGAAATCGAGCAGGTAACGTGTAACAAAAAGGTGTTAATACATCGCCCTTGAGTTCAAACTCTCATTGATTTTTTAGCTGCACAAAACTCTTTCCATTGGAAATGCCTTTTAATAACTTTCTTTGAAATACTTAAAATTCTAAAAGAATAATATTTTTCAATCCTTTTCATTTACTAAGAAAACAATTTCATAAGCATCAGCTTTGATAAATGCAATCAGACGAACAGGTTTTTGGAAATCAACTTCGCTATCACATATTTTTATAATTTAACTTCAACAAATTTTAATTTCATTCTCAAGCCCCTCCAATGAATGCCTTGTATTTCGTTCAGATTTCAGTCATTTTGTCTCACCATCATCTCATGACTTATGATTGTTGACCGGGAATCACATATGCAATCTCATTCATATCCCCAGCCATATATCTTTTGCGATCGTTACATTATCGCCACAATGCAAAACAATGAAACTTTTTTTGGTCGTTTTTTTTTTGTTGGGAAGGGGAACAATAAACCCAAAAGCATAAATTCAAGGTGTGAATTATTTTCACCAAAAGAGCACAAGTTTCCTGTATGCTGGAGCATTCCATGAAAAGCTTTTGCCATTGTTTCCATTGTCAAGCTGGGGTATATCGGTTTTTGTGTGGCTTTTGCAGTGATATTAAATGAAATTTAATAAGCGGCGACATAAACTTTGTCACGTGGTTGCTATAAATTTTGCAAATATGTTGCTAAAAAGAGTGAGGAATAAATACAGGAACAAGAACACTGGCGAAATATAAGGTGAGTTCGTGTGATGTAAACTGATGCTTTGCACAACAAATGAAATAAATGTTTCACTTGATGTTAATATGAATAGAAGTTATTTGCATTGTTCCTAGACTAAAATCAAACTATGTATTTTGAATCCCACGTTTATATATTAAGAACTGACACATAAAAATATATACGGAAGAAGCGTGTAACATTTGAAAATGTTTGATTGTCGCACAAGTAATGGTACATTTCAGCGTTGCTTATTGTAGTAACTACAGCGTACTACTTGTATATAACAGAATAGCAATAGATAAGTACTTGGTAGTACTGATATTATCTGCGACTACTCTTTTTTGAAAGCTTCGAAAAAAATTTTCGTGACCGAGAAATATTTCATAATATTGTATAAAGACTTTCTTAGGGAGCCAGAAAAAAAATTAAACCGCAAAACTGATGAATACAGATAACCGGTTTCTCGCAATTATCCTCGTGGCGGAGTTTTAAAATAAGTAATTTTCCAAAAATCAGAAAACCGGTTATTTGCTGTCGGTTAACCACGTTTTATTCAATTTGTCTTCAATGTCCGTGAAAAGTTAAAAAAAAAAAATTAAAAAATAATATGATTTTAAAATGTGACTGAAATTTTCGAATCAAGAAAGATAATATTTGTTTTCGAATACAATATTTTCATTTGATTAACTTCTAAATAGCGGTTTCAAACCCTTTATTTGAATCAGAATTAGAAAAGTCTTCAAAACATATTTTTTAAAAATTTCAAAATCTATATATATGAATTTTTGATGTGTTAACATCTAAACACAGTTTGTCCGACTGCGATCAAAGATTCTTTGGCGTTAAACTCCTCCGAAACGGCTGGACCAATTTGCATGCAATTTTGTGTGAATATCGTGTAGGTCTCAGAATCGGCCAACATCTATTTTCGTACCCGTAAATGATAAGCGTGACCCAACCCTATATAGAGCACACATTTGTACGACTGCGAAACACAGATTGCCTGTCTGCGAAAAACAACACACACTGATGTTGCGGCAGCGAATAGTTGCCTTGTGTGGGTGCGGATCACTCTCAGAGCAAAGAGAATAATGACGTGGTTATACGTGTATAAAAATGAGATAGCAAGAGAGCAACGAAAATTGTGTGAACTTGTGTACCGTATGTTCGAACATAACAATGTATGTATGTACATGTGTCTGTTGCTTTGCATTCTCTTTGTTTTTTGTGGGAATAAAACAAAATGTATTAATCAAGAAAATAATGACACATGTGGTCTTTAAATAATTTTAAGTATTAATATTATTTAAATGTGCCGTCATTGTATGATTGAAAGTTGTTTTTTAGTTTCCAGTGTAACATTTACTAATGTGTTCATAGAAATCGAACAGGTACCGTGTAACAAAAAGGTGTTAACACATCGCACGTGAGTTCGAACACTCATTGGATTTTTTTAAACTAATACGATTTTGATATATGAAAATCTCTTTCAAATTCGAATATGATTTTCAAATTTGAATGAATTTAATGTGAATACGAATAAAAGTTTTAAAGTTTATGTTAAACGCGTATTCAAATTTGGAATATAATTTGAACCACAATTAAATATTTAAACGGGATTATCAAATTTAAATACAAATTTAAATGTTGAGACTTAAAACGAATAAAAATTCGAAATGGTAGGTAAATAACTTAATTGTATACTGTAAACGAGGAACTCACTTTTCATAGAAAACCAACAACAACCCCGATAACCGGCTTTTTCCAAAAATCCAATAACCGGTTTCGTACAACCCGGTATATTTTTCGTACAACCTGAAATCGGGGTTCAAAAATGCTGTTATTTTGGACATTCTTGTTAGAAGCTTTAAATAAAAGTTTATATATTTCTCCCACCCATCAAATGTAAACGATACTCGCCGTTATCCATTATCCATTTATGTTTGGTTGACGTTTGTCAGTTTGTATTTGACAGTTGTTTAGACCAGTCTAATACAATTTAGTACTGAGCATTTAACGGACCAACAATGTGTTGAAGTTAATAAAACATTTTATCTATATAATCGTTCAATTGTAGCACCGCGAAAAATTTTGCAGATTTTTTTTGGGATAAACAATGTGCCGAGCAAGTCAACCATTCAGCGTATTGTAAAAAATTTGTAAACGTTGTTCATACTGGGAGATAAAGAATAGTCTGGCCGAACATTTTTTAAATGGCCCTTTTTCCAATTTTGTATTTTTCAACCAGCTGAGCTGACACAATACAGGCACTTAGCAAACACAAAATACTTGTAGTTTTTAGCTTGTTGTGTTTCTTGTCGTACTGCGTCTACCATTATATTTCTGCCATGAATAGTATAGAGAACTTATTGCACTCTTTTTCAGCTCTCATGTAGAGAGTCTGAGTAAAAGACCATAAACGTGTCTTATTCCCCTTATAGAATATTTCAATACAAATACACCATTTCAAAAATGTTACTACATAAAACAATATAAAAAGCATAAATGTTTCAAAAGGCATCAATGTTTCTATTCTATACTATACTATTCAATACTCTTCGGCCACGACGACCTGGTTGTTTGTTCGCTGCCGTTACATCAATACCATCATACTTATTTTCAGGCAGAGCCTATTTTTGTACAACAACCACGTATGTGATGCTGATGCTGTGTGTTGTTTGCATGTATTCACTTTGATAGATTGCCCTACCCGTGCCTATAGATGTTTACACATCAAAAATATTGTACCGGTTGAGATTTATTAAAAAACAACACAGGCTAGTTGATATCGCCACTGTCTCGCAGGCAATTTGCCACTTAAACTTTCCAGCGAAGTCTTGGTCGTCCTAATTTTCGATGTCCTACGAATACGTCTTCGAATACCTTTCGCACACGATTAATCTAAACCATTCTACTGACCCCTAGCCTACGTAAATGCGCTGTTTTGATATGCATAACTACGTAGATGTCGGGATACAGATTACACAGCTCGCCATTTTTCCATTATAGGACCATATACTTTTCCGACCACTTTTCTTTCGAAGACTACCAGTGATGTTTCATCAGCATGGTATATGACCCAGGATTCTGCGCCATAAAGCAAGACAGGTTGAACGAGAGTCTGTTATAAATGGATCTTCGATTCTCGAGAGGGTGTCTTATCTCTGAAGTGCTTTCGTAGCCCGAAGTAACATCTGATTGAATTCACAATTCTCCGTTTAATTTTGAAGCAGAACCTGCTTACGGCAGATCCGAGGTAAATGAATACCTCCTCTGTCTCGCCATTATAAGAGTTAGCAACGTTCATCCTTTCGTCCAATCGGGTGGATGCTTTGCCGTCGAAACCGTCAATTTGGTCTTGTCATCGGTTTTCACACAAACCCAATTTTGCTGATTCCTTTTAAGTTTTCGAAAATACTGCAGTAACTTCTCGTAGATTTTGACCAATGATATCTACATCGTCAGCTTACGCAAGCTGCATTTTTACTTGTGCTGACTGCATCTTTTCTTACGATGACCTCAGTGAATATATTAAAGAGATCGCATGGTAGGGTGTCGCCCTGTCGGTGGCCTCGCCTCATACTAAATTGAGTCTTTATCAATCTTTACTGAGGATTTCGTGTCGGCCAGTGTCATTGTATAAAGGCCTGTCAGATTTTCAGGAATACCAAGCTGCGACAGATTTCAGAGCTCCGATAGCTCGGTACAGATTTCCACACGCTGAAAAATTTGCATTTTTCTGTTGTTTGGATGCAAATATAACGTGTTTGTAGTTTGATTCAAATATAGTATACTTGTGTCGAAACACATTGTGATTGTTATTCAATATAACATGTTTGGGGCTCAATGATTAATAGGTTATAATAGTATATGTATTTGTGACCCAAACGTGGATTTTATACTGCTGTCTGCCACCACAAAGGAATAAAAAGCAGCAAATCTTCAATTCACGACAGCAATGCTTGCAAGCATGTACACGGTTCCTGGAATATGTTGCTGGGGCCGATATTTTTCAGCATGCACGTATCGCGCTATCGAAGGAAACGATATAGTCTACAAAGAAGTGGTAGATGTGGCTTGTTTTTAGTGGGTTTTTTCCAGGATTCGTTGTAATGTGAATACCTGGTCGATAGTTGACTTTCCTGGCCTAAAAAGCTACACTCTTAAGATCCGATCAGGTCTGCAACAAAGGACTCTAGTCTCTCGCACATTACGCTCGAAAGGACTTTAATGCGATGTACAAACGGCTTATTCCACCATAAAATGGTTACCCAATACATCCCATCACGGAAGTGGGGAGAGTTTCTTACAACCCGTAAGCTGTACGCTTTCTAATTTAATACTCACTGGTTTTGACATACAATTTTACACCGGTTCCGAACAGTAGTTAGGGAAGCTTTTCATGGCTAAATACTCGATAGTGTCGTCGTCACTATGCGAGGTGACCGCCGTAGAAAGAAATTTAAGGTGGTCAGAGCAGGGATCGAACTCAGGATCTCAACTACAAGAGGCGCGCACACTAACCATTGCACCACCGGCGGCCACCTTATTCCAGTTGGTACTTATACTCGGGTCGCCGTTTTTGAAAACTAAGACTCCAATCGTCGGGCATGCATTCGTCTAGCTAGATTTTGCGTTTGAGCTGATGCGTTCACGTTTCCAACTCATAGCCTTCAGCTTTAACAGATCAGCCTGTAGTGCTTCTGCACCAGCGGTTTTGTTACTCTTAAGCCGGGAAATTGGAGTTCTAACTTCGATTTAGACAGGAGGGGGCAGTCGGCGCCGCCGTCCAGTATGTGATCCTTAACCTCATATAGTTGGAAGTCTCTTGGACTAGTAAAGCAGAGAAGTGATCTCTTTATATTCCCAGCACACCCTGCACATCTGTGACAAGATTGCCATTCTTATCTCTACAAAAGGGGGCCCTGATCCATTTCCCTAGTTGTGACTTTATACATTTCGGTAGAATTTACGGGCCTCATTCTTCCTTCTATAAGATTCAATTTTCTGTATTTGGTTTCCCATTACATCTCATGAAGGAATTGGGGACAGCTTCTCACAACCAGTGAGATGTCCGATTTCTAGTTGTATACTCACTGATTGGGACCAACAGTTTTGGACCGGATCCGAATGGTATTTTTGAGAAGCCTTTTCATGACTGAATACTCGACGGTGAATTTAATTTAATTGGAACTTAGTTTTCACTTTACAAAAAAAAAAAAAAAACAATAATGAATAGCAGTATCAACTTCTCCTACATTAGCATTCACATCTTATGGAAGTAAGGTCATTATGAAAAATTCAAAATCGAATATTGTTTACTCATACAAATATTTGCGTTATATCAACTGAGCGCGAACTCACCTATTGTAAATACAAATCACATGATTTAACTGCATCGGTACCGGTGCTCGTTGAGGTGGTACAATTGTCACCCTCGAATATCGATATCCTTTCACTTCTGGATAAATGTTCTATCTTCTTTTCGGCGACCCATGAAAGAATTATTCATTCTTTATTCAAACTAAATAACAAATGATTATTGCACTAAACGAATGGTGATGACTCCAATCGCAAATGTTTGCATAAACGATACAGAGTGGCAGTCCGCTGCAAAATATTCAGCTACAAAGTTGCTAATATTCATAAAGGACAAATATAAATAAAATAAAGTAAAAAAGGAAAAAATTAAATATAGAAACGCTACAGAAAACAATTCAAATTTATGCACAAAATTCTTGGAGAACAAATGCTATGACTTTGGGTTTCTGTTGGTTAGGCATTCGACAGCTTAAGTTTGGGTTAAGTGCAGTCATATTGATCAGAGGAACGGACCGAGTTGTCTTGGCTCTGGTGTAAGGCGACAAGAAAGAAACCCAGCAAAATAAAAAAAACAGCTAAACACTAAAGGCTGCAGCAGTCAGAGGCAGTAAGTGAAAAATTTATGGCAATTTAATTGGATATGATATGTAAACAATGAGACACTACTTAAAATGTGCAATAAAGAAAAAATAAGAAAATATTGAATATTTTAGGGCATAAAGAAATTGATAAAGTTTTAGGGCGAATATACGGAAAATTCCAAACATCAGGGAA
The DNA here is from genome assembly GCA_963931995.1 of Phaonia tiefii. Classification (NCBI taxonomy): domain Eukaryota; kingdom Metazoa; phylum Arthropoda; class Insecta; order Diptera; family Muscidae; genus Phaonia; species Phaonia tiefii. The sequence goes on along the minus strand of OZ008371.1, from coordinate 32,533,027 downwards.
AACAACAAAAGAATACCCTACATTGTATTTACATATGCGCTGTCTGCCTTTTTGTTGTTGTTTGGATGCAGATATAACTTCTTTGTGGCTTGCCCCAATCATAGTATACTTGTGTCGAAACACATTGTGTTTGCTATTCCATACCTCTGTAACATATTCTCTTAAAAAACCTGCTGCTGGAAGCACTTATATGTTTGACACACACTCCAAATATTAATAAAGTTGAAAATTAGCATATACATAAACGGCAAATATTAGCATGTTTACTTGCAACTACGCATAGTTTTATATGGAGTCATATGCATGTTGCATCCCAAACATCCATAGACTTACGTCGAAGCATACGTATGTTTCCTCCCAAAACGAACGTTTCACAACAGAATGCACGAAACTAAAACGCAACAGGGCAGTTAACATAAGTAACCCTCAATTCACTTACACATACATTCAAGAATATTTATAAATCACTGACCGAAAAAATGATGCAAAAATACAATTACACACTTGCATTAACATTAACTTATGCTCAGAAAAATCCATCTTAGTGTCACTGACTGACAAAATAATGCAAAAACACAATTATACACTTGCATTAATATTAACTTAGGCTGAGAACAATCTATGTTTGCTTCTCTTTTAACATTTTGCTCTCGACAGAGCATATCGGCAACAAATTAAAGTAAACATTGCTCCAAACACAGCCGTAGTTGTATTACAAACAAAGTTATGTTTGGATCACAAACACTTATAGTATAACATATTAATCACTGTGCCCCAATCATGTAATATTGAATAGCAAACACAATGTGTTTGGACTCAAATATTCTATATTTCCAAACACACGTTATGTTTGCATCCAAATAAGAAAAGTACAGGTTTTTGAGCGTGTATATGTTGAAGACACAATGATTAATAGGTTATAGTATATATTTTTGAGACCCAAATTATACTGGATAGAACCTTATATGCTATGGATAAAAGGCTTATGCCACGGTAGTTGTCACATAGACTCGGGTCACCTTTTGCTGTGTCAACGTCTACAGGCACGGGTAGGGAAATCTGTCAAAGTGAACACATGCAAACAACACGCATCATTAGCACCGCATACGTGGTTGTTGTACAACAATAGTCTCTGCCTGTAAATAAGTATGATGGTATTGATGTAGCGGCAGCGAACAAACAAGCAGGTCGTCGTTGCCAAAAGTATTGAATAGTATAGAGGACTCATGGAACGAATTGTTTAACTCAAAAGCACTGGCGACATTTGGCGAATGATTCACAACGTATTACTTTCTATTTTGTCATAACTTGCTCCATTCACAATCTTGATGTGAAACATTGATGCATTTTCAAATATTTATGGTTTTAGTATTGTTTTATGTAATAACATTGTCGAAATGGTGCATTTATATTAAAATATTCCATAAAGAGAATAAGACTCGTTTATGCCCTTTTACTCAGACTCTATAAATAAGAGCGCAAAGAGAGTGCAATAAATTCTCTATACTATTCAATACCTTTTGTCGTCGCTCTGTTTATGACAAAAAAAACAATTATTTCAGTGGACTAAATATTGCTTTATTGATGTGTGAACTTAGATATGCACCGGTAGGGTATAATCTGACAAAGTCAACACATGCAAACGTCACACCGCGTTAGCACACAGCGTTATCTGCGTCGAACTTGTGTACCGTTAGCATTGAATATAATATGTGGTTGTTAGTATGATGGTATTGATATAGCGGCTGCGAATAGTTGTCTTAAAAAACGAAGTCTTGCTACTCGTATGCTTACGACCATAACACAATGTATGTACATGTGTCTGTTGTTTTACATTCTCTTTGTTTTTTGTGGGAATACAAGAAAAATTATTAAGCAAATAAATAATGACACATGTGCTTTCACTTGCTTTGAAATAATTTTAAGTATTAATATTATTTAAATGAAACGTCATCATATGTTTTTTATTTTCCAATGTAACATTTACTAATATGTTCATAGAAATCGAACATGTACCGTGTAACAAAAAGGTGCTAACACATTGCCCGTGAGTTCAAACACTCATTGGTTTTTTTAAACATGGGGCCGATCATTGATGCATCAAACCAAATTTTGCAAATGAGCTGATGCATGCACCTTATCAGCTCATCAGCGCCAGCCTTCAACCAACTCCGCCGGTAATCCATCGGCTCCTGCGACTATGGTGTTCTTAAACCGGGTAATAGCTGTTCTGACCTCGTCTTGCTTAGGAGGGGGCAATCAACGTCGTCGTCCAAATTGTGATCGATTGTCTCATCGTCAAGTGATATCTCAGATACCAGTAGAGGGGAAAAATGATTTCTCCATATTCCCAATAAAGTTCATATATAAGTAGTTAGTTCTGTGAATGTGTCCAGTATAATAGATTATGTTGTTGTTGTCACAGTGCAATAGATTATCAATACATAATAGTTTGCTAATATCTGTCGCAATAGCCTTACAGATACACCAGTTTCTTCGGCCCCCGTTTTAAAGAAGATTTTTGGAATTGCACACGCCTAAAAAAACACGGCCTTTGTAACATATTCTCCCAAACGTGTTCTGCGTGACCGTCGGTGGTGCAATGGGTAGTGTGCGCGCTTCTTGTACAGGAGATCCTGGGTTCGATCCCTGCTCCAACCACCTTAAAATTTCTTTCGACGACGGTCACCTCGCATAGTGACGGCGACACTATCGAGTATATAGCCATGAAAAAGCTTCTCAAAATACCGTTCGGAATCGGTGTAAAACTGTAGGTCCCAATCATTGAGTGAACACTGGAAAGCGCACAGCTCAGTGATTGTGAGAAGTTCTCCCTGGTCCCTTCATGGGATGTAATGGGAAACCATTTATTTTTTTTTATTGTGTTCTGCAGAAACCATGTATATGTTTGGAACACAATTCAAACATTTATTGTTTGCAAGTCCCAAATTCGCGTGTCTTTAAATGCAAACATTAGCATGGTTACTGACAAATATGTATGATTTTACGTGGAAATATATGCGTACTTCATCTCAAACATTCATATACTTTCGTGGAACCATTCGCATGTTTAACACAAACCTACACATGCTCACGTGGAAGCATATGCGTATTTCCTCCCAAACATAATAATATTTAGAAACGAATTAATCGATGATTTCAATATACAGGGTGATTCAGGAAGTTCCGGACAAATTTCTCCAGCGTATTCCTTGGCTTATTTCATGAAGAAAAGTCCACTAGGACCATGTCCGAAAATGCAAGGGTGCGAAATGGCAGCGGGTTCAAAATGTTCGGATTGGCAGTCGGAGGGTAGTAGGGTAAAGTTGCTAACTTCTCAGCCAGTGGTCGGATTTTTTGTGGGCTTGTTGGAAAGGTCTTTAAGAGGCCTTTCAGAATCAATAGTAGACAAAAGTAGAAAAAAGTCAAATCGTCAAGTTACAGAGCTTTGGGAAAAAATGGAGAAAAGCATATAACCTCAATTTGCTCAGCCAGATGGCGGGTAACTTATGTTTTTTTTTCCAAAATGACCTAAACGAAGCCCAGAGGTCTTACCGTTCCAAAGTTATGACCATTTAATTGAAATGCAAAAATGTTTGTTTTGGTTTTTAGAAGCGAAATAACAGCACACATTTATTTGTTTTTGTAAATTAACTCGTTTAAGATTTCACTTTCCAGTCCATTTTCGAGTCCATTCATCAGTGCCTAAAAAAGAAAGTAGTATTTATAGGTATTCATTGATAGAATTTTGTCATTCTACGAACGCGAAAAGTACAAGGGATCCGACCACTGGTTCAGAAGTTAGCAACTTTACCCTACTACCTTCCGACCGCCAATCCGAAAATTTTGAACCCGCTGCCATTTCGCACCCTTGCGTTTTTGGACATGGTCCTAGTGGACTTTTCTTCATGAAATGAGCCAAGGAATACGCTGGAGAAATTTTTTCGGATCTTCCTGAATCATCCTGTATATGTAGATATAATTTATTATAATTAATTTTATCTATATAAATCCATTCGGAACACATCTAGTTAGCACCGTAGCCCTACAGGATATTCCTGTTGGTCTTGTAGACAAATATATTGAAAGGGCAAATTGGCTGGACGACTATTCAATAGTTGCTATGGAGGAAACTGAAGGTATCACAATGGGCTTCTTTAGCCTAAGTGTGCTAGACAGCGTGCTGTCTTGCAGCCTTTTCAACCAACCAGCCGACCAATATAAATCCATATAAATTATTAATACAAAAAAAAATTACAGCAGACAGTTGTCCGAGGCCTTCGGCCACGGACTGTCCCTGCAGGCTGTGTCAGAGACACGGCCATTAAGTTTAACGTAGAATACGCCATCCGATAAGACAGAAAACATATATAAAAATAAATTCATTTGCTTATATTATTTATCATTTATTGTTATATATGTTTTCTGTCTTATCGGATGGCGTATTCTACGTTAAACTTAATGGCCGTGTCTCTGACACAGCCTGCAGGGACAGTCCGTGTCCGAAGGCCTCGGACAACTGTCTGCTGTAATTTTTATATTTACCAACGGCATTTGATTCAAGTCCGTTTAAAAAAAAAATATTATGTTCAATTTTTTTAAACTTAATTTAATTTATGTATTTTAATTAATATTTTTATTGAAATAAGTTCTGCGAATGTTGAGAGGGCCGCCCTAATATTAAAAAAGGTTTACCTTATCGAGTCTTCGCATTAGCATTCGAGCGTTGTGTGAAAGCTTTACGCTTTACAATTCAAAACTATTGTTACAACAGCTTTATTGAAGCTTTCGCAAAAAAGCTTTATTACGTTAGCTTACTGTTTGTTTCACTTTTTACTAGATACATGTTGCCAAGCAACATTAGCTTGCTGTTCGTTTCACTTTTTACTAGATACATGTTCCTAAGCAATGTTGAGCAACCAAAAACACTCAACCAAACACCACACATATGTTTGAGTGTATGTGTTTAAACAATTTTCATTTGCGAAATTAAAATACTAGAAATATATCAACCAATATGAAATGTATATCAAACGAAAGATAACATCTTAGTTTACCTACAAAAAAAATTTAAAAAAAATTCATCTAGCCGTTTCCTCAAATTCAATGAAATAAAGATTACAACAATAAAAACCTGACATGACTCCTCATACCGTAAGGTAAGACGTATTCTACGTCAAAACATCAACGAGTGTTCGAACTCACGGTCGATGTGTTAACACCTTTTTGTTACACGGTACCTGTTCGATTTCTATGAACACATTAGTAAATGTTACATTGGAGAATAAAAAAAGAAGAGTTTTTGAACTGAAGGCTCTTTTTCAATTGCACTTTCTTTTTTCTTACAACTGCTTTAACATTAGATGTAATATTGTTAAAATAAATACAGCAATATTTAGCTCACTGAAATAATCGTTTTATTTTGTCATAAACTGAGCGACGAAAAAAAGTATTGAATACCATAAAGAACTAATTGCACTCTTTATCCGCTTTCATGTAGAGAGTCTGAGTAAAAGAATGTTATTCTCTTGATAGTGTTATTCTCTTTATAGAATATTTCAAAATAAATACACCACTTCGATAATGTTATTACATAAAACAATACAAAAAGCATAAATGTTTCAAAAGGCATCAATGTTTCACATCAAAATTATGAATGGACCAAATTATGATAAAAGAGAGTAATACGGTTTGAATCATTCGCCAGACGTGGCCCGTGCTTTTGAGTTGTTTGTTCGCTGCAGCTACATCAATACCATCATACTTAGTTTCAGGAAGAGACTATTGCTGTACAACAACCACGTATGTGATGCTAACGCTGAGTGTTGTTTTTATGTGTTCACTGCGCTCGATTTCCCTACCCGTGCCTATAGATGTTAACACATAAAAAACTAAAAGATTTAATACGAACATTTTCACATTTGGTTGCTTTGAATGCATTACTGGTTTTTTTTCATGAAATTATAATCTGCTGCTCTTTTGCTTCTCATTGTTGTCTCTCACGCTTTTGTTTTCAGAAGGTTTCAACTATGCGTTGGTACATTCATAATGTACTTATCTACAAATTTAGTTCATGCAAGACAAGCCTGTATTAATTACTTGTAATTTCTTTTGGCGTAGAATACGTCTTACCTTACGGTATAGGGAGTCATGTCAGATTGTTATTGTTGTAATCTTTATTTCATTGATTATGAGGAAATGGCGAGATAACTTTTTTTAAACATTTTTTTGTAGGTAAATAAAGATGTTATCTTTCGTTTGATATACATTTCGTATTGGTTGATATCTTCCTAATATTTAAATTTCTCAAATGAAAATTATTTAAACACATACACTCAAACATATGTGTGGTGTTTGGTTGAGTGTTTGAGTTTGGAGCGTGAACACAAACTATGCTGCTGTTTCAGTGTGGACACAAACCTTCGGCTGTTGTTTTGATTGATGAAATATTGAAATTTCGTATATTTACTTATGTATTTAAGTGAAACAAAATGTTAAATGTGAATTTGAATTTAACATGGATATATAATTATAAAAAAGTAACTATCAAATAAATAAATTCATTTCCTTATGTTATTTATCATTTATTGTTATATATGTGTGCCGTGTCTCTGACACAGCCTGCAGGGACAGTCCTCGGACAACTGTCTGCTGTATTTTTTTATACTTTTCTATTTTATTGTCAAGCTCAAGACCATTTTCTATATCTCTACATTATATTTCAAAAATGGTCCGCCGTTCCGATTTTCTCAGTAAAGGCTCGGACAGAAAAAGGGCTTCACGTTGTTGTCTATTCCAGTTTTGTTCCTCATAATCGTTTCTCACTTTGGTAGGAAACATATCTAACGAAATACAGACACAAAACTCAAAGCAACATCACCAACCATTTAACGGTCCGTGCGTTTGTTTACTCTCTTTTCACTGATCAAGCGCTAGTGATAATCCGATGGAACTACTGACGACTGAATACATGATATTAAAACGCAATACATCAGCCAAAATAAGAAACACTAACTTCATTTGCAATTTACACGCACTTCAGGAATATTTGAGGAGTCTCAAAACAAAACGTTCCTTTTTGATTATTTCAAAATATTGGGAAATCCACGATTATTTTTTTTTCATCCGATTATACGATGCAATTACGAAATTAAATTTTCCCACCTCTAGTTCTAATGTCTAGTCTATGGCAAGAGAAGAAAAATTATTGAAATAAAATTTTTCCAATATAACTTAACCAAAAAACATTTCGTAAAAAAATACAAAAATTCACGTTTTGTTTTGCGACTCCTCATGTATGAATCACTGACTGAGAGAATAATGCAGAAATGGAGATACACACTTATAAGATAGACTCTTGCTCGTTGTCCTTCTTTTATTCTCTTGCTCTCGAGAGAGCAGAAACAGTGCAACTGACACAGATAGATTTGTGCCACAAACACGGACATATTTGGATGGCAAACACATATATTATAACATTTTAATCATTGTGTCTCAAACATGTAATGTTGAATAGCAAACACAATGTGTTTGGACACAAGTATATTCCTTTGGCGACAAGCTTGACACGCATATTATATTTGCATCCAAACGATAAAAAACGACAGATTTTGGAGCGTGCAACAAATATTTTCGAATGATTCACTTCGGCATGTAATTTATATATGTGAACAATTTTGCTACACATTCCACTAAAATGTATTGTCCTCCACACTCCCCACAACATATGTATGTATGCGAGTATAAATTATATTTTTAATTCATATTACCACAAATCATTTAATTTAGGAAAACCACTTAAACCTCTGATGGTGGTCTGCCAAAGATTTCTCACACCCCACATGTAGTTGGAACTGCTGACTGCAGTGGAATGAGAGCGTTTCTGTGTAGGCGTTTGTGTTACTTAGACGCGTCACTTGAATGCCTCAGCACACAGGAAGAAGGGAAATCGGAAGACAGTGAGAGCAGGAAGTTTTTTTTTCCTTTTTTTATGGATAAATCTTTATAATGCCCAAAAGTTTAATTTTTTGCTTCGCACTATTCAAGTGTTCTTATTTTCATTACCATCTCATATGGAATAGTACGAGGCGTATTCAGTCCACTTAAGAGAATTTGGCATTCATCTCTTTTTTGCTGCTGTGAATCGAAAAAAAAGAATAGGAGCAGCATTTAAAATAAAAGACAATCATTACAGGCGTCTGGCGAAATTAAGACATGTATGTTTAAATGCCTCTAGTCTTCGTCGTTTTGGACCATGATGATGCCGAGCTGTGGTGCCTTTGTAATTATGTGACTGCACAAGAAGAAGAGTCAGTTGTGTGGAAGACAGTGGATAAAAATAGCGAAATTAAGATTAGACTTGGTCCCTTTTGAATCATGTTTCAGAGCATTTCACTTAGATGTCAAAATTCGTCAAAGGAAATCCTATAATTATATAGAAATATTTTAAAATAATTTTTCCGACATTATTTCCGACTTACGATGTTCTCAATTTTGATCCAGAATATTCTACTCCGGGAAATATTCAAATCGAACACAACTCGTTTAGGCGTTTTCTTATCAATGGTTGGGAAGTTTAGAAGAGAAGATATTAAATTATCAAATTATATGTGATTCTATGAAATAGCTAACCATCCTTACGTCCGTTTAATTTAGGACCTATTAAATTATATTAATATAGTTAAGATCTATTAAAACATGGGTATTTTAGGCTCTATTAAGGTTTGGGAGCAATGGAAATTGCCATATCACCAATATCATTACTTGTCTTCTGCAAATTTCAATAACTGTTTTGCTCTACAAAATCCATGACTAAATTTATCCTAAAAGTATCATATTATCTCCTACTGTCCATATCAGTAAACCACCCAGTGTCAGCAAAAATACAATTTTTTTTTGCTGCTGTTGTTTTTTTTATTTTAGTTTTTCCTCTGTTCGTTTTTGTCCGCACATGGCGAACATTAAGAAGGCGTAAATAACATTAACAATTAAGTTGTAATAAATTTTGTAACACACCAACGCATTGTTGAGAATTTTAAATGAAAACAATTCAAAACAGCCCAACAACATACAACCAAACAGCCAGCAACAGCACCAGCAACATCACCATCCCCATCACCATCAGCAACATTTGCCAGCAGAAAATTTTCTGCATAAAACAAAAAAAAAAAAGAACAAGCAACCAACAAACAATAAACAGCTTAAGAATACGTACAATGAACTTGAGTGGCCAATGTAGATAAAACAAAAGAATCATGACAAAAGAAAAATATTTACGGGCAACCAAATATTTTCCGTCCAAAAGAAGCGGACGCACAGAGTCACATGTACAGATTAAGTCATTTTCAGAACAAAAGATCAAATAAAAATGTAGCACTTTTTATATCGCAAATATAAAATCTGAACAATTGTACAACTTCCGGCTGACCAAGTGGAGACATAAACACGTAAATGTTAACCCTTAACATTGGACACCGACGCCAGGATCAAGACCAAACAAAATGTGAAAAAATTGTGTTAAAGGTTAAAGGAGAGCACAAAGTGTTGTGATTAGTGGGAGAGACTTGGGTACGAGGGTTGAATTTTATGTTTCGGGATTAGAGAACAAAATCAAATATTAAGCATCGAAAATCACTTCATTGTTTTTCAAAATATTCCCCATGAAGGTCTATACACTTTTGCATGCGTTTGAACCAATTGTCGAAACACTTTTGCCACTCTGATTGAGGTATCTCCAAAATATGCATTCTGAAAGCTGCAACCGCTTCTTCAGGTGTCGAAAAACGTTGACCTCTCAGTTTGTTTTTTACGTACGGGAAGAAAAAGAAGTCATTCGGTGCCAAGTCAGGACTATACGGCGGATGACCCATCAAATCTATGTTTGGGGTGCTCAAAGAGAGAGCTGTGAGAGCTCGCATTATCGTGGTGAAGAGTGATCCGTCTTCGGCGGTTGGTTTTCCTGAGTTCTTGGAAGAAAACTGGCAAACAAATAGTTGTGTACCACTCAGAATTCACTGTTCTGCGTTGTTCTAGTGGTACGGTTGCGACATGTCCGGTTTTCCGAAAAACCAGGCGACCATTTGCTTGGAAGTGCTTCGGGCGCGACCAACTTTTGTTGGATTTGGCGCATCTTGAAACACCCATACAGTTGACTGCTGTTTACCTTCGGGCTCATACGCGTAAATCCAGGATTCATCACCTGTCACGATGTCATAGACGTGTTTCGAAACACCGCGGTCGTATTTTTGGGAGCATATCTTTCGACCAATCGACACGAGCCTTTATTTGAGCGATTGACAAATTGTGTGGTATCCAACGCGAACACATTTTTTTGACAGTCAAATGTTTATGTAATATTGAATGTATGCTGGTCCCACTAATGCCTAAGGTTGTCTCAATCTCACGATGGGTCACATGACGATCTTGCAAAATCAGTTCGCGCACAGCATCAATGGTTTTCGGAACAACAGCTGATTTTGGAAGACCTTAGGGAAATTCGTCTTTGAGTGAACTACGACCACGGTTGAATTCACTATACCATCGATAAACACTGGCCTTTGATGGAGCTTCATCGCCAAAAATTTAATTAAGTTCATCCATGCACTGTTGCTGAGTTAATCCACGTCGAAAGTTGTAACAAATAATCGCACGAAAATGTTTACGATTTAAATCCATTTTTGGGCCGAGACGAATCTTTTAAGTTACTGTAAACAATACAAATAGCGCTCGTATGTCAAAACGTTCAGAGTACGACGCATAACCTCAAAAAATCCAACTTTACGATAGAGCTGTCAGTTGCCAGATTGCAACACTAGGGTTGCCAAATCCCGAAACGTGAAATTCAACCCTCGTAGAATCAACACTCATTCGAGACCAACCTCGATAATCTATAAAGTTTCCTTGAGGCCTGAAACTTGTCAGTGAGGCGAAATTCGAGAAAACATTGCGTACTTCTTCTTCTCGGAAAGACTTAGCGTACCAAACATTGACGAGAATGATCGTTCTTTGCCATTATTATGGATAATCGTTATAGTTTCCTTGAGACCGAAAACTTGTTAGTGAGGCGAAATTCGAGAAAACATTGCGTACTTCTTCTTCTTAGAGAGATGTAGCGTACCAAACATTGACGAGTATGACAGTTCGTTCCCGCTGACACTGGAAACTTGATTCAAAAAATCATACTAACAGCCAAAGTCACGATCTCGAAAGAAAACCTAAGCGAACGAAAGCCAGTCACTCACTTTCGTTCTTATCCCAGGCTTTAAATGTTATTGAGTGATTGTGTATTTGAAAAATCGGATGCCACTAACTATTTTCGCTGTCATCTATGCGAACGAAAATGTCAAAACCAGTCACTTGTCTTTTGGTTGTCGCATAGCTGGAAATGAAATAAAAGCTTGAAACAAAAACAATTTATATAGAATTCAATGGAAGAAACACAATGGACAGAAAATAATGGCATTATAATAAATTTGTTATTAAAATATATTTAAATTTCAGCACAAAAACGACAACTTTGTGGCACCTGCAGATACTAGTTCTTCGTACTCTCCTCTCTCGCTCCGAAATTAAATGGCGAACGTGTAGTTTATGTTATTGCTTTGAACAACAACCACACAAACACACGTAAAACCATGCGAACGACAAGGCGAAAGATAGTGACTCGCATTATGAAACGAAAGTGAGTGCCTGGCTTCGTTCGCTTGAATTTTGAGGGAGAGGGTGGGGTCCGATTTTGTACTGGATTGTATGTGTTTTCGTTCGCTTGTTGTGACTCCCAAATCAGCTGTTTGTCGCATAGAAAGAAAGCGAACATTAACGTTCGACATCGTGACTTTGGCTGTAATAGAATCATCGCCGCAACAATAATGATTTGATTAATTGGAACAATTTGTTCACTGTGACAAAAATGTTTTATTGCAGGTATAAATATTTATTCTTCTTGGAACGAAGTTCCTTCTCGAAATGAGAAGAAAATAAACAATTTTTGTGTTAACACTATTGTTGACAACACACTATTATCAACTATATTCTTCACTTTTGCTTTGGTTTGTGTCTAGACTAACTAGATGCCATATATAAATAAAAACCATAGATGATTCAGTTGCTTAATCACCATTTTCACCAGAGGGCACATGCTGTTTCCGTTCGACTCGAATGCGACGAAAAAGCACTGAAACATCATTTTTATTTCGATTCTGTTGTTTAAATTTGAAAATAGAATATAAATAATACAAAAGCATATTGCTTTTGACATTTGTTCACAATAAATAAATAAATGGTTTCCCATTACATCCCATGAAGGGACAGGGAAGAGCTTCTCACAATCTCTGAGCTGTGCGCTTTCCAGTTTTCACTCACTGCTTGGGACCTACAAGTTTACACCGATTCCGAACGGTATTTTGAGAAGCCTTTTCATGGCTATATACTCGATGGTGTCGCCGTCAGTATGCGAGGTGACCGCCGCCGAAAGAAATTTTAAGGTGGTCAGAGCAGGGTTCGAACCCAGGATCTCAGGTATAAGAGGCGCGCACACTAACCATTGCACCACCGACGGCCACATTTGTTCACAATTCAAAAGGCAAAAAAGCATGGTTATATAGTTTTTTCAGTAGTTTTTTTCCAGGGAAATTTGCAATATCCACCAAAAACGAAGAACTGTCAAAACCCGAAGTCAAACTTTCTGTTCACTCAAATGCCAACAAACGCAACGAGTGAAACCCTAGTCATTCTCTGTTCTCTCTCTCTCTCTCTATGTTCTCTGTTCTCTCTCTTTCAATACACGAGCAGCTTTTTGATAGTGTTATTGTATATAACTACAAATTCCAACCTTGTTGAAGTAAAATTACATAAACTGTGCAAAAAGTATGAAATAATCAAGATATGACACGTGAGAGAAATGCATTTGAGTGAATTTCTAGCACTTGTTGGTTGTCCTTTACCAGGGTTGCCAAATTGCGCACATCTTCTGGTCGTCTAATTCTAGATCTTCTTTGTATCCACCACACGGGCGCCAACTAGAAAATTTCACTTCATTTTCAAAACCATCACTTATATTTCACCTTCTATGGTATTTTATTTATCTACTAGCTGAGCCGGCACACGTTACACTGCAAATTTTGTTCAAATACCGTTAGCAGGAGCAGAAATAATGGAATTTTAATTTGGGGTGTGTATGGGAGGTACCACGCCCCTTTGTCCAATTGGACCGAATAGTAAATCTAAACCACCCAAGGCGCCACCCAAACGCATACAAAAAAATTTATTCAAATCGGTCCAGAAGTTTAGGAGGAGTTCAGTCACAAACCCACGTGCAGTAGAATTATATACATAAAGAAAATGTAGATGTCACACATATGTTGGGAAATTTATTGTTTAATGGGAAGTTTTCTACGTGGAGTCTGTAACCAATATTTAGTATCAATTGTAGTCTTGAACCCAATAAAAAGTAAATTTTGAAAAGCCAAAGTGAAAGAAGTTTTCTACGTGGAGTCTGTAACCAATATTTAGTATCAATTGTAGTCTTGAACCCAATAAAAAGTAAATTTTGAAAAGCCAAAGTGAAAGAAGTTTAAAAAAAGAAAATTTTCTTAAATAAGTGGCTTTTCTTAAAAAAGGCAACTTTCTCAAAGAAAATACCTATTTATATTCACAAACAAATTACCTTTTCTTAAAAAAATACCTTACTTCAAAGAAGTACCTTTGCTTAAAAAAAGTTAATTTTTAAGTACCTTTTTAAGACAGTAAATTTTCTTACAAAGAAACTTATCCTTTTCTTTAAAGAGTACCTTTTTGTGAAACAAAATAATTTTTCTTGAGATAAGTACCTACTCTTAAAAATGTACCTATCCTTGAAAAAGGACCAATTCTAAAAAAATTCCCATTTCATAAAAAAAAACTTTTCTTCAAAAAATACCTTCTCTTAAAAAAATACCGTTTCGTACAAAAATTCTTTTTCTTACAAAAATTCCTCTCCATAAAAGTACCTTTTCCTAACAATAAAATAATACCGTTTCTTTTCTTTTCTTGAGATAAGTAGCCTTTCTGAAAATAAGTACATTTTCAAAAAAAAAACCTTTTCCTAAAAAGAGTACCCTTTCTTTAAAAAGTACCTGTTCTTAAAAAAAATACTTTTTTGTAAAAAAAATCAGTGAGTGTCCGAATGCACGGGCGATGAGTTAACATCTTTTTCCTACACGGTACCTGTGCGATTTCTATGAATACATTAGTAAATGTTACATTGGAAAATAAACAAAAGAATAGTTTTTGTGCTGAAGGCTTTTTGCTATTGCACTTTCTCTTTGATCTGTTAACATCTATAGGCACAGGTAGGGAATCTATCAATGCGAAAATATGCAAACAACACACAGCGTTAGCATTACATATGTGGTTATTGTACAACAATAGTCTCTGCCTGAAAATAAGTATGATGGTTTTGATGTAGCGCCAGCGACCAAACAAGCAGGTCGTCTTCGCCAAAGAGTATTGAATAGTATAGAGAACTCATGGAATGAATTGCATGACTCAAAAGCACTGGCGGCATCTGGCGAATGATTCAAAATGTATTACCATCTTTTTGTCATAACTTTTCCATTCATAATTTTAATGTGAAATATTGCTGCCTTTTGAAACATTAATACTTTTTGTATTGTTTTATGTAATAACATTGTCGAAATGGTGCATTTGTATTGAAATATTCTATAAAGTGAATAAGGCTTGTATATGCTCTTTTACTCAGACTCTCTACATGAGAGCGGAAAAAGACCGCAATAAGTTCTCTATACTATTCAATACTTTTTGGTCGTCGCTCTGTTTATGACAAAACAAAAACAATTATTTCAGTGAGCTAGATATTGCTAAATTTATTTTAACAATATGACATCCAAAGTTAAAGCAGATGTTATGAAAAAGAAAGTGCAATAGCAAAAGAGCCTTCAGCTCAAAAACTTCACTCTTTTCTATTTTCCAATGTAATATTTCCTAATGTGTTCATAGAAGTCGAACAGGTACCGTGTAACAAAAAGGTGTTAATACATCGCCCGTGAGTTCAAACCACCATTAATATTTTTTAAGAAAAATCCTCCTTAAGGGATGTCTTTTCAAAATTATTCCTTAGATTATTCCTTGCCTTTAGAAAACGTCACTTCAGCCAACGTTTTCTATACAAAAGGAACTCTAGAGAATCTTCTCTAAAGGATGTCTCAGTAAGGATGCACTTTTTAATTATAACATAAAAACACGTATATTTTGATATATTTGTGATTTTCTAATTGGATTGTAAAGAAGACAAGTTCCGATTAAGTAAGAAATAATTTATCCGCTAAATGGCCCCACGGCTCCGATGACAGGTCATTAGTCTTTTCCTGAAATTTTCCATGATTTTTTCAACGAGATGTGGCTGTATCTCACCGATGACGCGTTGGATCTCGGATTTGAACAATTAGTTTCGCGTTTCGGATGGTGATTTGGCCGTCAAGAACGCGTACACAAACATCACCAGATTTGATCTTTAGAACTACGTAAAGTCCAAAGTCTGCATGGAAAAACTGTCAACGATTGAGGAGTTGAATGCCAACATTACTGGCGTCATTCGGTGAATACTTTTCGCAATGCTGAAACACTTCCGACTCTATACATAGTGCCGCAACAACCGTACTTGGTTTCGTGGTACGATGAAGAATGCCGCATTGCAAACGATGTAAAGAACGCTGCACGTATGGCAATGCTTCAGTCAATTGTAACACGTGCTGCGACTGACCGGTATGGGGAAAAGAGAAGTCTCTTTAGGTGTAAGAAACAGCAGTGGAGAAAGCGCGAGAATAAGAAAATTGAGACACGCAGAAGGAAGAACGAAGCCCGCAAAATTCTACCAAAAATCCAAAAGCAGCACTAATGAGCATCGTTCAGAGCCTCCTTCCGGAAGGAAAAGGATGGAAATATCATCGTAGATGTGCAGAGCATGTTGGAAAAATGTGAAATGAGAATGAGTTGCTAATATTAATTTTAAATTAAAAATGTTTGGATTTATACGAATATCCATTTTCCTTAGTTTGTGTCCATTTGTAATTAAATTTATTTCCCTATTTTCTGAGTGCATTTATGTGAAATGACACGTCTTATATTAATCGGATAATCTAATCTTAATTCAATACATTTTCTAATTGGCAATATGAATTTTTAATTAAGACTTTGGAACCGTAACGAATACAAGTACGAACTTGCAAAAAGTATCTTCTTCTTCAGTCAATGACTCATTCGCATACAATTTCTTCTACCCCCTTGACTATTTAGATAACATTACCCTTTGGGCCTTGGTTGTAGAAACCATTACCCCCACAAATGTGCTTGTGTTTTGTGGTCGTCGTCATTATTTGGTTTCGACCAATATCTCGACCAAATACAAACCAAACATTAAGCCATATGTGCGCTTAGGGTAATATGCAAAGAATTTAATTAAAATATGCAAATGGTTTTGGCATTTTGATCAAGTATGTGTACTTTGTGTTAACGTTTTTTCTTACTTGTTAGCCTGAAATATTTGTTACTGTTTAGGTTTTTTCAAAATTGTTTTCGAGAGGGGTGGGGTGTTTTTCTGTTGGCCATATTCACAAGACAATAAAACTTAAGTTACATATTCACTCTGGTCTAGTGACTGCCCATGGCATTTGCTACGACACCATGGATGTAGAAATAATCATTTAGCTTAAACTTAAGTCAGATTTTGAATTTGGTGTTAAGCCAGTCTTGAGTGTTGCGGAGGCAAGTAGCGCTAAATTTACCAGAGTTGTACAATTGCTTAGGGAAACACAGCAAATTGCGGATTGAGGTAAGCTTACGACTGGCTGTGTGATTGTTTACCAGTCTGGTGCAGCTAAACTGGCAGTTAATCAAGTCTTAAGCAACCGCATAAAGAAAGAGATTAAAACTTAACGAAGAGTGGTTTAGTTTCCGGGATAAATAAAAACAAACATTTGTAATTTATGGAGTGAAAACAATTTCCGGTTTGGGTGAAAAAGTATAAATAACTAAAAGTTTATAGAAATTCTACAAATACAGACCAAAAGTATGTGTAATATTTTAAGATAGAACTTAAAGACTTTAAGAATAACTTTTGATTACGTTGATGACTTATAAAATTGGTAATATAATCTTAAGGCGGTGTTAGATCCGGGGATGATCCTAGTTTGATTTTGCAATATGGGATAAGGTAATGATAAGTTGTTTCTGTGGCGAATGCACCTACTTAATCATACGTTAATTTACCTATGACCAATTTTTAGGTGGGTTAACTGGACTACTAAAACCTAAATGAAAGTAAATTAGTGGTAAATAATGTAATACGGCATTTACACCAACCAAGTTAACGCATTTCGAAGGGTATCTCATTAATCCCACGCTAACCCTGAAGATTACTCATACAATTTTAATCTGTAAAAACTGAAGTTTAATTTTAGCTTCACTTTAAACTGGTGCACACTGTGATGCGACTCTACTAAATATCAAAAACACGCAACCATTATAAAAATGTACACAATAAATCAACTGTTTTGCAGACAGAAGCCGTTCAAAAATTTCACCGGCGTTGGCGCCACCAAAAATATTTTGAAGCACACGCCGCCGCCGATACAATTGGCTCTCATCGGCTTAACATGTATAACGATTTGACTGACTGACCCTAAATGACGGAATGATCTAATTTTGAAGATTCAGTTATTTCAAAAACATCCCAAATTTTTACAAAAATAAAACTCGCAAATTTAAATTTTCTGTTGTGCCGTCGTCTTCAGTAATTTGGTGTTTGGACGGAGTTGCACTGAATTGTTCTAATCAAAGACGATGTACTAAAGTAGACAGCCAAAATGTTTCTTCACTGGAATGCCAACTAACAAAACGAGTGAAGCTTTAATCATTCTTTGCTCTCTCTCTTACTCTCTTCATTAAATATTTCAATACACGAGCAGCGTTTTTATAATATTATTGTAAAGGATGGTCCAAACATAATGCCAGATGTTAATTGTCAGTCGTGGCCGTCGGTGGTGCAATGGTTAGTGTGCACGCCTCTTGTACATGAGATCCTGGGTTCGAACCCTGATCTGACCACGTTAAAATTCTTTCGACGGCGGTCACCTCGCATAGTGACGGCGACATTATCGAGTATATAGCCATGATAAAGCTTATCAAAATACCGTTCGGAACGGCTGTAAAACTGTAGGTCCCAATCAGTGAGTGAAAATTGGACAGCGCACTGCTCAGTGATTGTGAAAAGCTCTCCCCTGTCCATTCATGGGATGTAATGGCAAACAATTTATTTATTTTATTTTTTTGTTAATTGTCAGTCACACCTTAACGTCAAGTTTTTGCCCAACTTAATTTGACATTTCTCTCTTTCAGTGTTGTACAAATTCAACCATGGAGAGGTACACAATTGAGCAGCGCGTAAAGATTATTGAAGCCTTTTACGAAAACGGGTGTTCAAATGAAAATTAATTTCGAGTTCTTCGTGACTTTTTTGGTCAGCATGATAACGAACCTCTTGTGTCGAGAAATTGAGAATATGGACCTGGACGATATGTGGTTCCAACAGGATGGTGCTACTTGCCACACAGCCAACAAATCAATGCCTCTTTTGCGCGAGAAATTCAATGGCCGTGTTAACTCACGTCATGGCAATGTTAATTGGCCGCCACGATCATGTGATTTGACACCGTTGGACTTCTTTCTTTGGGGATATTTAAAAGAAAAAGTGTATATCAATCAGCCAGGAACAATTCAAGCTAGACATCGGCTATGGAAATATGGACCTTGGGATAGAGGTATGCCACCGAAGCCGTGGCGAGCATTTGGCCGATATTTTATTTCACACATCATTGTCATAGAACCTTCTATCATAATAAAAAAATATTAAGATATTTCTCTGAAAACTTTTTGATTTATTTACAATTAACATCGTGCGTTTTGGTTGAACCACCCTTTATATAACTATACAAATTCCAACCATATTGAAGTAAAATTACATAAACTATACAAAATCTATGAAATAATAAAGATATGACGCGACAGAGAAATACATTTGAGTGAATTGTGACCACTTTATGGTTCTCTTTTACAAAAGTTGCCAAATTGCGCACATCTTCTGGTCGTCTACTTCCTGATCGTCGATCGACAAAGTTGCCACATGAAATGATAATATAATGTCAAGTTGGTTGGTATAAACGGCAAAGGTTAGAGAACATGGTTACCGCTAACCCTGTCTCGATAAAGTGTGGTGTAAATGCGACATAAGCCACCACTTTGTTAACCAATATGGCAACACTTGTATTCGTATTGTGAAAAACAGCTGTATTGGGCTAAATACCAAAGCAACAAAGAATAGCAACCAAATGGAATTATATACAATAAGAAAATGGAAAATATCATATAATGCAGAAAGATATAAGTAATGCAAATTTTAGAACCTAGACCCGAAGTATGTCGACAAATATTCTAAACAGAATCATGATTTTTACATTACATTTCCAATTTCGATAGAGAGCAATGTGAGTGCCAAAATCATATGACTTTAACTACTGGTTAACGCAACAACATTTGTTTGTTAAGATATTGTTAAATCAAAATTGAAGTACAAAAAAAGGATGAACACTGACTGAAAAACTGGCCATTAGACTATGACTGTAAATGTACCAACAACCGATTCGGCACCTTCGCCTACATGCTGACTGTTCCGACAACGGTATGAGACTTATTGAGTTTGCCGTGGTACAAAACATGGTCGTTAGCGGTATAAGTTTCCAGAATAAAAACATACACAACGCTACTGGGATATCCCTGATCGAAGCACGAAGAACCAAATAGATCACGTGGTAATTTATGGAAGGCACTCATCCAGTGTAATGAACATACGAGTGAACAGAGGAGCTAAAATCGATTCTGATCCCTACCTGGTAGAAACAAAGCTTGGCACAAGATTAAGTAGAGCGAAAATCGGACTAAACCAGATGCAGAGAAAGCTAGACATTGGAAAGCTGGAATTACCAGAGGTAGTCACAGCCTAGTCAAGGAAGCTCCCACAACTTTTGGCACTGAACCCATCGCCTCCCGATGGCGATCCTGAAGCGCAGTGGAAACCAATTTGAAACTCTATAAAAACTGCCGCGACAACCAAACTTTGTTTTGACAAACAGCTTAGCAACAAACCATGGTACGATTTCGAGTGTCGCATAGCAAACGATGAAAAGAACACTGCACGTATAGCAATGCTTCAGTCACTTGTAACGCGAGCGGCTACTGAGCGGTATAGGGGAAAACGAAAGGAGGTAAACCGTCTCTTTAGGTGTAAGAAACAGCAGTGGAGAAAACGCGAGAGTGAGAAAATTGAGACAAACAGAAGGAAGAACGAAGCCCGCAAAATTCTACCAAAACTACAAAAGCAGCACTAAGGGGCATCGTTCAGAGACATGGATGGAAATATCATCGGAAATGTGCAGAGCATCTTGGGAATTTTCTAGGATTATTTCTGCAAGCTACTGTTGCCTGACATATACAATGACAATGAGACAATCGATCAAAATCTGCACGACGACGTCGCTTGCACCTCTCCTAACAAAAATGAGGTCAGAACAGCTATTGTCCGGCTTCAAAACAACACAGCCACAGGAGCCGATGAACTACCGGCGGTGCTGTTTAATTCTGGCGGCGATGCGCTGATAAGGTGCATGCATCAGCTGATTAGCAAAATTTGGTTAGATGAATGCATGCCCGACGTTTGGAGTCTCAGTGTACTATCCCCATATTTAAAAAAGGGGGCAAGAGTCTCTGTGCCAACTACCCTGGAATACGACTTTTCTCCATAGCACATAAGGTTCTATCAAGTATAATGTGGTAAGACTAAAACCAATTACCGCGGACCTGATTCGACCATTCTAGTGTGGCTTTAGGCCTGGGATATCGACAACTGACTAGATTTTCAAGCTTCGCTAAATCCTGGAGAAGACGCACGAAAAACAAATCGACACCTATCATCTATTTGCCGATTATAAGATGACATTCGACAGCCTGATACGGGAGAATCTCTACGAAGTAATGTCTGCGCTAAGTATTCCTGCACATCTCCTACACCTTTGCAGGATGATCTTGACGAACACCAAATCCGCAGTGTAAGTTGGTAAGGATCTTATCGAATCTTTCGAAACTAAGCGAAACCAAATAGTGTGAACTCTTTAACATCTTAATGGAGATCATTAGGAGAAAAGCTGCAGTCAACATGAGTAAATCCATCAGCAGCAAAAGTCACATGCTGCTCGCGAGTGCTGATGATGAATGAATGATGAATGAGAAAAGTTACTGTGTTTTCGACAATTGAGAAGGAGTCACGGAGTGAGTAAGGTCTGAAAGTAAATTAGGACACGACAGAGTTAATGGTTGCAACGAGCAGGGCCTTGACGCGATTAGACCATAGCACGAACGTTGATAACTGTTCAAATTTTGGGATGATGGAGGAATTTATATTGAAAGGAGTCAGGAGAATTGGGTGTGACAGTAAATAAAGATATGGCAAAATTAATGGTTTTAACGAACAGGGCTTTCACGCCATTTGACTAAAGCATGAAGATTGATAACTGATAAAATTTCGAGGTGGTCGAGAAATTTGTATACTTTGGATCTGCCGTAAACAAAAACATCAAGCCGTGATGAAGAGATCAAGCTGCGAATTGTGCTTGCGAATAGATGTTATTTTGGTCTAAGCAAGTCTAAGCTATACCAGACTCTCATACAACCGGTCTTGCTTTATGGCGCAGAATCCTGGGTCTTATCGTTAGCAGACGAAACATCTGTAGGAGTCTTCGAGGGAGAAATACTCCGAAAAATGTATGTCCCTATTGTGCTTAATGGCGAGTATCAGCGACGCATGAACCATGACCTGTATGAGCTATATCCCGACATTGATATTGTGAAGCGGATCAAAATTACGCGATTGCGCTGGCTAGGATATGTCAGTAGAATGGATGGGGACGAATCAGCTAGAAGGGGTTTCAAAACCGAACTCGAAGGAAGGCGAAATATAGGAAGACCAAGACTCCGCTGGAGTGATAAAGTGGATTAATCCCAACGTACACTTGGTATTGGAGAGAAAAGGTAAAAAATCAAACGAGTTGGCGAAATATGTTATCTTCGTTTTGTAAAGTCCCTGATCCCTCGGGATTGTACGAGACCGGATAAAAAAGTGAGTAAGTACCAATAACCAGTCAATTTTTTTTTGAGATACGACTTTAGTAATTTAGTGTTCCATTAGTCCCCAATTTTTTTTCTGACCTTCAGTTGCTTGATTGAAATAAATCAAGATTAAGTTTTATTTTCTCATACTGTTAAGCTTCCAGACCCCAGACCCCATTCATTGTGTAAATGCAAAAGAAGAAACAAACCAAAATTTTAAAATGTTTCACAAATGCAACCCTTTTCCGCCTCATAAATTCTTAAACAGATCCAAAAAATACCCAAAAGTGTACACAATTTGCATATCCCAGTACCACTGAAACAACACCAGGCAACAGCAACTATGAGGTTAAACCAAAACCGTAAAAGGTCCCATGAATATTTATTTCAATCTATGGAGTTCAAGCTGAACAATGAAACAGTGCAGAAGAGGAAGAATTAAAAACACTACAAATTCTTCTTCCATCGAGGAAGCAAATGTATAATCCAGAGACACCAGCAGCAGCAGCAACACAACAGCAACGCAATGGGAGCGACGGCTTTCTCGGCAAATAAAAGTGTTAAATTGGATTAATCCACAAGATTTACACTGCGGGTGATACTAGCTTAAACAACAGCAACATCAACAATAAACAGCAACAACAGCAATAAATACACCGATGACGACGACAACACTATAGTCATTGCCATTGCCACCGCCAACTCCACCTACATCTTCCATCAACCGATAACATGAGCAACTACGCTTCATTCATCAGATGTTGTTGATGACTGTATGAGAATGATGACAGCACCAACATTGCGACCTCAGAAACACCAACAACAACAAAAGGCGTGTATCAACTGCAGCAGCAGCAGCAACAACTTTAGCAACAGCAACAACCGTGACAGTGTCATCCGTAAAAGCACTGTTGGCAACAAGTACCATATGTTGCCGCCCTTGTTACTGCTGTTCTGCACAAGTGCAAGGAGGGTATCATCATATAGCAAACTATGGCGTTTATCCGTTTGGTCTGCTTTGGCGTATTCAGTTTAGTTTCGGCATTGACATAGGCGACATAGTCGAAAAATCCGCTAGAAGACTTAACAAGAGAGTAGTTTTTATCCCTCAGATTATGCCCACCGAAATATTGTCAATGTTTAGTTGCGATACTACACTGAGAATAAAACGCTACCTCACACGAATGAAATTTCGTTCGTTTCCTCGAAGAATATTTTCATTGAAAATGGGCAAACGGCAGCATAAATGGGTTCATGGCAGTGATGAATATGTTTCATTACACTGTGTGTAATTTTTTAAGTCATGGCAAAACAACCATATACGAACACCACTGCGTGATAAAAGAGCAAAAAAAAAGACCCCAGTCTCCCAGTTTTGCCCAAAGTCCTCCAGGTTTTTTTTATGGGCCCCCAAAGAAGTGGGGCCTCGGTGTCATTTTTGCTAAAAAGTGATCATTTTCTCAAGCTCGT
Organism: Phaonia tiefii; assembly: GCA_963931995.1. NCBI lineage: Eukaryota > Metazoa > Arthropoda > Insecta > Diptera > Muscidae > Phaonia > Phaonia tiefii. Next base: position 32,509,348 of record OZ008371.1, on the reverse strand, counting down.
ATCTTGCAAACCGTTCGGAATTTTGATTTACTTTCTGAGGCAAAGTTGTAGCTCTTCAAACTTCATCTTCAAAGTCAAAATCGCAAAAAACTTTACAAAATTCAATTCAATTCAAAAAAGTTAAAAAAAAAAATTGAATTTTTTTAAGTTTTTTGCGATTTTGACTGAAGCTGAAGTTTTTTTTGATTTTCTATGTTTACAATTTTTATATGTCTACAAATTCCGAACGGTTTGCAAGATATGAACTTGAGAAAATGTTCACTTTTTGCAAAAATGACACCCAGGCCCCACTTCTTTGGGGGCCCATAAAACAAAACCTGGAGGACTTTTGGCAAAACTGGGAGACAGGGGTCTTTTTTTTTGCTCTTTTATCACGTAGTGGTGTCCGTATATGGTTATATTTTTTCGTGTTGCACTGTGTTATTAGTGATAAAGCAAGCCAGAGTCTGCTATAGCTAGATTTTTGATTCCCGGTAGACGGATTTATCTCTGAAGTTTTTGCTTAGAGCTAAAAATACCTGTTAGCAACTACAGTTCTCTCCTTAATCTCAAGGGTGGCATTATTGTTTTTGTTAACGATAGATCCCAGGTAAATAAATTCATACACTACCTCGAAGTTATAGAGTTTATCAACGATCACACTTGTTCCACAGAAATGGAGCCTGTGCTTAGCTGTGTCATGTCCTCATTTACTGCCGAACACACCTTTGTTGATTACTTCTCGATTCTCGAAAATACCGCAGTAAGTTCTCGCACAGCCCGCCCAATGAAGTCTATATCATCAGGATATTTAAGCAACATGAGGATTTTGCTATGATCTTAATTAAGATGTTAAAGAGATCGAAACATTGGGTTCCGCCTTGTGCGAGGCCTCGCTTGGTATCAAATGGTTCAATAAAATTTCTACCAACCTTCTATGGGGAGTTCACATTGTCAGCGTCAGTCAGCAGAGGCATATCCATTTACCAAGCAAACATTCATCTCTTTAGGAATATCTTTTTTTGAGATTTAAGTTCGTATAACTCATTTGCGGCAAGCAATAAAACAGTTGTTCGTTTGTCACAAACGTTTTTCTGAGTTTAGAGTTATCACATATCATTTCTTATAAACGTTTTCGGTGCTCACAATCGTTTTTTTGTGATTGATTTTGTTCAAGTCCAATTTCCCTGTATTGCCTTTCCAATATAAGAGCCGACAGACGATGTTTATGAATTCTTCATTAGGACTAAAAAACCTATAAGAATATAAAATAGATTTTTTCTTTATTTGCAGAATTTTGCAATATTGCCATATTTGACATATCGCATTGTAAATGTTGTTGCCAGATTGTGGTGTAACAGTTTCACCAAATGGTCGTTTAGTGCAATTAAATTCCGCAAACGTATTCATCGAAGAATTCAATGGGCGTAAGTGATACTGTTGCAATAATGGTCTGACTACCTTAAAACTTCTTTAGGCGGCGGTCACCTCGCATAGTGGCGCCGACACTTTCCAGTATTTAGCCATGAAAAAGCTTCTCAAAATACCGTTCGGAATCGGAGTAAAATTGTAGGGCCCAATGAGTGAGTGAAAACTGGAAAGCGCACAGCTCAGTGATTGTGCGAAGCTCTCCTCTGTCCCTTCATGGGATGTAATAGGAAATCATTTATTTATTTTATTTATAATGAGAACACAGGGCCTGGAACCATCACTAACTTAAAAATCAAAATTAGGTCGTGTCCTCCTTTACTTCGGTGGTTGCAACCTCAAATTCGGTTAAGGCAACTTCTAGTTCGGCTGTTACAACCTCTACTTTGGTTGTGATAACTTCTAATTTGGCGGAGACATTTCCAGTTGGGCTGTCACCTCTAATTCTGGGGTGGCAACCTCGGATTCGGCAGTGTTAGTCTCCAATTCGGTTAAGACAACTCCTGTAATGGTTTTGGCAACCTCTAATTCGCCGGTGGTAACCCCTAATTTGGTTGTGACAAGCTCTAATTAGATTTTAACAACTTCTAGTTTGGCAGTTGGAACCTCTACTTATAGTTCGGTTAAGACAACCCCTGATTCGGCTGCAACAACTTCTAATTCGATAGTGATAACCTCTAAGTCCGTTGCAATAATCTCTAGTTCGGTTTCGACAAATTCTAGTTTGTCACTCGAGACCTCTAATACGGTAAAGGCAACCTCTGTTTCGGCTTTGACAACCTCTAATTCAGCGGTGCTAACTTCTAATTTGGTTGTGACAGCCCCTAATTTGGCTGTGAAAATTTCTAGTTTGCCAGTGCTAACCTCTAGTTCTGTTAAGATAACCTCTGATTCTGTTGTAATAATCTTTAAATTCTGTGGCGTCTACTTCGGCAGCCTCAACAGAATTTTGGAACGAAGTTGCTAAACGCACGTTTCGAGATGGGGGCTAAATGGGCTGAAAATTAAACAACATTGGTTTTAACACTGTTATGCTAGAAACCACTAATATCAACTATATTGTTTTTCTTTTGCTTTGGTTTGTGTCTAGTCTAATGTTGTTGGGAAATTTCTTGTTTAATGGGAAGTTTTCTAGGTGGAGCCTGTGTTTAATGTTTAGTATAGATTCCGGATCAATAAGTCCGTGACTTTTTGAATGAAACACAGTTTTATTTTTTCAAAAAAATAAATTATTTTTCAACATAGTCTCCTTTTTGCTCAATACACTTGGTCCAACGTTTCTCCAATTTTCGTATCCCTTCCAAAAAATAGGATTTTTCGAGGTGGTTAATCAATAATTTCATCGTTGGAGCTAAATCTGTTTCCACCGAGCCATTTCTTTGGGTTTGGAAATAGCAAATAGTCACTGGGGGCCAAATCCAAAGAATATGGCGGATGAGGTACCAAGTCGTAGGCGATTCATGGAATTTTTAATTCTCGTTAAATCGGTCCAACAAGTTCGCATAATATTCGCTGTTTATTGTTTTTCCCTTGTGAAGGTAATCGATGTGGATTATCCTGCGTGTATCAAAAAAAATTTGGCCATCACCTTATTGGCCGACAAACTTAACTTGGCCTTGTTCGGAGCCCGTTCAGCCGGAGGAAGCCATTGGTTAGACTGCTGGTTGGTCTCCGGAGTGTTGTAATGGATCCATGTGCATCCACAATTACAATACGCCGCATAAACTCCTTCGAATGCGGCTAAACAACTGCAAACAATCCTTTGAAGTTGTCAAACGATTGAGAGCAAACGCGGCACCCATCTTGCAGACAGCTTTCTTCAACCCAACTGATCATTTAAAATCGAAATCACTCTGTCATATGAAATGCCAATGGTACCACCAATCTCACGCACTTTAACTCTTCGATCGGCCAACACCATAACGTGGATTTTTTTCGACATTTTCGGTTGCATTGACCTCACTTGGACGTCCAGAACGTTCAGCGTCATTTGTACTTGTGCGACAACAAAGAAAGTCAGTAAACCACTTTTTTACAATTGAAATCGATGGAGCAGAGTCCCCATAGTATTTCTCAAGCTTTGCCTTGGTTGATTGACGTTTTTTTTTTGTTTTGCAAAGAATAATGTTTAATGAGCACTCGAAAGTCGCTTTTTCCATTTTTAAAAAAATGCACGAGGTTGTATGATTTGAACAGCTACTAAACCCAAAGTAAATAACGGAACTTGCTCAAAATTTGACAGTAGTCTATTAACAGATGGTGCTAGATGGGAGCAGTGTTGCATTGCATATAACTTCGACGGAATTTCGAAAAGTCACGGACTTATTAATCCGCCCTCTATATTGTTATTTTGAACCCAATAAAAATTAAATTTAGAAAATCCAAAGTGAAAATCACTTAAATTTAAAAACGTTCCTATTCTTGAAAAAGGACCAATTCTAAAAAAAAACCATTTCTTAAATAAATACATTATCTTAAAAAACAAACCTTTTGTGACAAAAATTCCTTTTCTTAACAGAACCTTTTCTAAAAAATAAAATTCTGCGTTTTCTTTTCTTGAGATAAGTAGCCTTTCTGAAAATAAGTACGTTTTAGTAAAAAAAAAACCTTTTCCTAAAAAGTACTTCTTTGTAAAAAAAATCATACTCTTATGGCTTTTTCTTACAGAAAGTACTTTTTCTTAAAAATAGTACCTTTTCTTAGAAAAACATTAGCTGTTAATAAAAGAAGCACCTGTCTTTAAAAACTGACCTTTTCCGGAAAATATAATACATATTCTTACAAAAAGGAGCTAAAAATATACTATTTTGTTTTTTAAAAAATTCATTCTATAAAAAAAAATTTTTTAAAAAAAGTTTAAACCTTTTACAAAAAGTATATTTTCCTTAAGATTCGTTCAAATTATCGTATGTTTTAACGGGCACCTTAGGCGTGTTGGACCTAACAAGTACATAATATACAACGAAATAGACTGCGTTCCAACCGTGTGTCCCCTGACACTAGACTTGTTTTGAACTCGTTCACTAGTCCTCGAACTCGTTCATTTAAGGTGCCCGGACATAACTATCACGAACATACCCACCGTATCGAACATGTTCGGAATTTTGATATACACTTTGAAGAAAAGTTGTAGCTCTTTTCATAAAAACAACAAAATAACATATAAAATCCAAAACACTTCATCTTCAAGGTCAAAATCGCAAAAACTTTGAAAATTCGATTTTTTAAACCTTTTTCACCTGTTCAGGTCCATACGAAGCACACAGTTCACAATTCAAAGAAACAATTAACTTCAAAAATTTACCTAAGATCTCAATAAACAATTTTCTGGAACATATGAACTTCCTAAGAATGATTCTTAACACCGTTTACTTCAACATTGAGATACCATGCTAACTCACCGACCGCAGCAGCACAGGCAAATAAGTAAGCTCAGCACATGCAACAAGGGTCGCAGCACACAAAATAGCGACACGACGCTCACATCGAGCGTAAATGATCACTTTTTTGCAAAAATGACACCCAGGCACCAAATGTTTGGGGGCCCATAAAAAAACGTGTATGACTTTGGGTAAAACTGGGAGACGCGGTCTTTTTTGGTCTTTTATCACGTATATGGTTATATTTTCATGACTTAAAAAATTACACACATTGTTATGTTCGTGAGGGCGACGTCTGGTCACCCTAATTGAACTATATAGTTCATGAACTACCCAACTCTACCTGACACCTCATGTGATTTTTTATTTTTGTCGATTTAGGTCTTAAACCCCACCATTCGACCATTTTAAAGATGTTGGTACGCTACCTTAACTTTGACTGTTACACAACCTACCTTAACTCCAGAGAACCGATGGTATCTGCTTATACTGGACGCTAGAGTTGTGTCGTTCATTAACTATATAGTTCATTTAGGGTGACCAGACAGCACCTTTACGAAAATAAGGCAGATGTTCGAAATGCCAAGTATGTTCGTGATGATTATGTCTGGGCACCTTAAATGAACGAGTTCGAGAACTAGTGAACGAGTTCGACACAAGTCTACTGGACGCTGATCTATTTAGTGTCAACAAAGTTCATCAGAAATTCGTTTGAAGCAACCTCAATTTTGTAAAAAACGGTTGTTGTAACCGAAATAACGACAAAATTTTTTATTGCCAACTTCTATGGTTGCAACCGATTGGATGCCGAATTAGGTTGTTGCGATCGAGTTGATACCACATTAGACTTGTGTCAAACTCGTTCTCGAACTCGTTTCTAACAATCAGGAATATACCCGCCGTATCAAACATGTTCATTATGTACGTAAGTTCGATGTCTGGTCACCCTAAATGAACTATATTGTTCAGGAACTACCCAACTCTAACCACATTCGGTTGTTGCAGCAGAATTGGGTAGTTCATGAACTATATACATAGTTCATTTAGGGTGACCAGTATTCGATTGGCTAGTATGTTCGTGATTGTTATGTCCGGGCACCTTAAATGAACGAGTTCGAGAACTAGTGCACGAGTTCGACACAAGTCTACTAACAAGCTTTGTTTTCGCATGCGAATTGAATCTTAAATCGGTTTTTGCAAACGAAGTTATAGAAAATGTAATTGATATGACGATTATAATTGATTTGTAAGAACAATAAGTAGAATAATTTAATTGCCACAAACGAATCAATTATGAAACGAGTTTGTTTCAAACAAGGAAAGTCATCTTTGATGGGAATTTCTGAAAGCATTAAAAGGATTTTGATGCACTACCACGATGTCCTTCGATCTAGTGATAGTCAGTGTTAATTTGGCATTACAATAAAAATTTTAAATATATTTTAAATTTACACTACTTGCCAAAGGCCCTACTATCGCCGACAGGTCAACCACTATATGTAGGGGAATCTGCTTAAATGAATGTCGTCTACATCACTGTTTGTGCAACACCGGATGCGTACTTCAACACTACCGGAAATACACAAGTCTTTTGTCAGTCTTCGTTGGAATTCGAAGTGCTGCATCAGTGCCCCATATCGAGCAGATATACACATTCACGCGCCAACTTATATGCATATACATGCACAGGGAAGTGCTGCAATGTACACTAACTATATGCAGCGTATTCACAAAACTTTCTGGTTCTTTTTTGTCGTTTTGCCCTTGCAACATTGGTCTTAACTCTAAGTGACATGTTAGGTTTCTACTGCTCGCCTCTTTTTTTTTTGATTTTTTTGGTTGCTAACATGGGTCTTGACTGGTTGGATAAATTAATGGATGAATAGATGGTTAGAATGGATGGGATGTTATGGTGTATATCGGACGGATGGATAACTAAATGAATGGGCCAAAAGAAGAGATGCGAATGAAGTGCTTGGGTTGGCAATCAGTACATGCTTTGGCTTACAGTTCTCTCCTTGATGGTTAGTTAGTTTCAAGTTTTAACAAACTCATCAAAGTTAATTCTACAGAACAGAGAGTGGTAAAGGCGAAAAGAATAAAAGAACTAAGATAGAGTTAACACATGACATCCTAAACGTTGCTATCCACACCAACACACTATCGCGTATCTTCATCACCATCTCTAGGTAAATCATTATATCTCTACCGATTGGCGTTTATTTTACAGCAGATAATTGGATAGGTATGTAGTTTTCTCTTTCTCTCGCTTCCTCTCTGTGTCCGATTATCGCTGATGCGCGTTAATTGCACAAATTATAAAACACTTCAGCTTTTAATGATTAGAAATCAATCAATGACTGCGATTGAGATTGAAAAGCGCCAAGAACTTGTTTCAAGTGCAAATCGTGGTGGCACCTTTAGCGTAGTGATTATGTTAAATTATGGTTAAGAGTTCTGTTGGGTTCTCAATGAACTTAAATCGTTTACAATTGATTGCGAGTTAAATCTATTTACCCTGAAGAAGGTCTACATTTAGCTTATAAAGGAAGAGGATATGGAATGGAGAGGTTTAATAATTGTGTAATTACAATTTATATAAGTTGATAGGTTATACACTCACAGAAAAATTCGGTTCAGGTAACCGAATTAGCCGCAACCGTAATTAGAGTCTGACACAACATCAGTAGAGATTGAGGCAACCTCATCTGAGGTTGAGGCAACCTCTTTAGCAACCTCATTAGAGATTGAGACAGCTTCACTGGGGGTTGACACAACCTCATTGGATGACACAACATCATTGGAGGTTGACACAACCTCATTCGACGTTGACACAACCTCTTTGCTGGTTGACACAACCTCATTGGAGGTTGACACAACCTCATTGGAGGTTGGCACAACCTCATTGGAGGTTGGCACAACCTCATTGGAGGTTGTCGCAACCTCTTTTGAGGTGGTTACTGAATTAAAATTCGATTCTCTTGTACCTGCAGAATTAATTAGAAATTCGGTTACTGCAACCGAATTTACGCCACATTTGGTTGTTGCTACCGACTTGAAGCTAAATTCGGTTATTGCGACCGTATTGATAGCAATTTGGACAGTTAAAACCGAATTCATGACAAATTCGGTTGTTGCACCCGAAATATTAGAATATTTGGTTGACAGAACGAATCTAGTTGAAGATTCAGTTGTCACAACCGAATCAATTATGAAACGAGCTGGGTGCAACCGCTTTTCAGTTGTGGGAACTAAATTCGGTCGCCACAATCACAATTCGGTTGAAGCAACCGCAACAGCCGAAGCGTCTAAAATGTTGTACAGGAAGATTGTGCTGCCCAAAAATTCCTTGAATGTTCTCCAATCAGGGTTTGTAAAAACTTTAAAGCGCAAAGCCCACTGATGGCGAGAAGCACTCCCGTATCCCTTAATGGGACGTAATGGGAAAGCGTTGTTTTTAAGTGTTGTCTATTCCGTTCAGTTGACATTTTGCCAACTGGGTATTCTATCATCAGGCAGGTGTTTAAGTCTGAATCTTAAGCAAACCAGGTAATGCCAGTGATGTGCTTCAACACTTCGGAGTCATTCTGGTACGGCCCACAAGCAATATTCCATCTGGTCTTTGCAGCGAAGTCTTTATCGTTCTAATGTTCCATGTCCTTCGAATACCAATCGCACTGGTTCATAGTGATCCATATTACTGACATGGTCTAGCCAGCGTAAACGCACAATTTTGGTTTCAGTTTTCTCTCGAAGATTCCCAGTGATATTTCTTCAGCATTCGATATAATCCAGGTTTCCTTGCCATAAAGCATGACAGGTTGTATGAGAGTCTAATATAGTTGTAACTTTGTTTGTCGGGAGAGGGTCTTATCTCTGAAGTGCTTGCTTCGCCCGAAATAACACCAGATTGCAAGCACAATCCTCCATATGATTTCTAGGCTGAAGTTATTGCTTCTGTTCACAGCAGATTCGAGCTAAATGAATTCGACAACGACCACGAAATGTTAGCATTTATCAACGTTCACCCTTTCATCCCATCGGGTGTATGTTCTGCTTGCGAAAACCATTAACTTTGTCTTGTCCTTGTTTACTGCCAAACCCACTTTTGACTCCATTCGTCGGGCATTTCCATTCCAACTCATTGCCGCCAGCATTAAAGAGTTCAGCCGGTAGTTCAACGGCCCCAGCGGCTTTGGTGTTCTTAAGCCGTCTCCTGGGACAGGTAAAGCAGAGAAGTAATTTCTCCATATTGCAAACATACACTGCTCATCTGTGACAAGATTCCCATCCTACTCTCTACAAAACGAGATTTGGCTTTTATGCATTTTGGTAGAGTGGGAACTTCTGCCATTAATTTCCCTTATACATACCAGGTTAAATCATATTTCCATCGAAGGGGCCGTACCTGACGTCCCGTGTTATCACACCACATCTCATTGGACTATGTGTGCCAAAATTAATAGCAGCTACTACCTAACGTAATCTTATGCAAATAATTTAGTAAACATTTCCAATTTTCTAAATTTAATAGTTATTAAAAATGGCTTAAATTTAATTTTGCACAATATTTACTGTGCTATTGTCATTTCATCAATTTTGCAAAATGACCTGATGAACCTAATGAATTTATAAATACCTAAAGGGGTTTACAAACTGATAAACCATATTTGGTCATTGTTTACATAACCTAATCTATAATAGGCACCTGGACAAACTGGCGAAACCAACTACCGCATCCTTCCCCTGCTAACTGCTGACGACAATTTGGTGTTGAAGTACCGCACGTGTGTTTGTGCGTCATACAGTGGCGTCATTAAATGGACTTAGGACACAAAACTTTAATGTTTTGTTTAAATATTAATTTCGTTGTTTTCACTTGGCTGCCTAAAGGATAACGTGAGAGGAATGATGATATTAGCTGGGCCATTAGGGACGTGTGTCTGCAAGCGTTTGTGTCAAATCTGAATACTTAATTAGCCAATTTAACAGGACAGCCAACAACAATAATAAACGATTTGAAAAACACAGAAAATAGAATAACAACTATCGATGGTGTTGCTGTTGTTGTTGTTGGATACGCATGATTGGAAAAATCTGTGATTTTGTGATTAGCATGTAACACTGGCAACAGCAACAACAACCAATATAACGACCAAATTCACATACGTTGGCCACATTTTAGGTGACATGTGGCATATGGCGGCTAAAAAAAGCGTTCGAATTTTAAACTGAAATGAAAAGTGAATGCACGCACTTTAAGGCACACACCAGAGTGTCCAACAAATTGATATTTTTGAATAACCGGTTTTCGGTTTATTCGAATAATCGTTTTTCAGATTGGATTGCATTGAATGGAACCGAACTGAATTGAATTGAATTGAATTGAATTGAATTGAATTGAATTAAATTAAATTAAATTGAATTAAATTGAATTAAATTGAATTGAATTGAATTGAATTGAATTGAATTGAATTGAATTGAATTGAATTGAATTGAATTGAATTGAATTGAATTGAATTGAATTGAATTGAATTGAATTGAATTGAATTGAATTGAATTGAATTGAATTGAATTGAATAGAATTGAATTGAACTAAATTAAATTGAATTGCATTGAATTGAATTGAATTGAGTTGAATTGAATTGAATTGTATTGAATTGAATTGAATTGAATTGAATTGAATTGAATTGAATTGAATTGAATTGGTTTGAATTGAATTGACTTGAATTAAATTGAATTGAATTGAATGGAATTGAATTGAATTGAATTGAATTGAATTGAATTGAATTGAATTAAATTGAATTGAATTGAATTGAATTGAATTGAATTGAATTGAATTGAATTGAATTGAATTGAATTGAATTTAATTGAATGGAATGGAATTGAATTGAATTGAATTGAATTGATTTGAATTGAATTGAATTGAATTGAATTGAATTGAATTGAATTGAATTGAATTGAATTGAATTGAATTGAATTGAATTGAATTGAATTGAATTGAATTGAATTGAATTGAATTGAATTGAATTGAATTGAATTGAATTGAATTGAATTGAATTGAATTGAATTGAATTGAATTGAATTGAATATAATTAAATTAAACTGAGTTGAAGTGAATTGAATTGAATTGAATTGAATCGAATTGAATTGAATTGAATACAATTGAATTGAATTGCAGTGGACTGAATTAAAATTAATTGAATTGAATTGAATGGGATTGAATTGAATTAAATTGAATTGAAATGAATTTAATTTAATTGAATTGAATTGAATTGAATTGAATTAAATTGAATTGAATTGCATTGACTTGAATTGAATTTAACTGAACTGAACTGAACTGAATTGAATTGAACTCAATTGAATTGAATTGAATTGAATTAAGTTGAATTGTATTGAGCTGAATAGAGTTAAATTGAATTGAATTGAATAGATTTTGATTGAATTGAACTGAATTCAATTGATATTGATAGAACTGAGTTGAGTTGAGTTGAATTGAGTTGAACTGAATTGAATTGGATTGAATCGACTTGAATTGAATTGAGTATAATTGAAATTAATTTAACTTAATTGAATTGAATTGAATTGAATTGAATGGAATTGAATTGAATTGAATTGAATTGAATTGAATTGAATTGAATTTAATTGAATTGAATTGAATTGAATTGAATTGAATTGAATTGAATTTACTTTAATTTAATTGAATTGCATTGAATTGAATTGAATTTAACTGAACTGAAGTGAATTGAATTGAACTGAACTGAATTAAACTGACCTGAATTGAATTGGATTGAATTTAATTGAATTGAATTGAATTGAATTAAATTGAATTGAATTGCATTGACTTGAATTTAACTGAACTGAACTGAACTGAATTGAATTGAACTCAATTGAATTGAATTGCGTTGAATTAAGTTGAATTGTATTGAGCTGAATAGAGTTAAATTGAATTGAATTGAATAGATTTTGATTGAATTGAACTGAATTCAATTGATATTGATAGAACTGAGTTGAGTTGAGTTGAATTGAGTTGAACTGAATTGAATTGGATTGAATCGACTTGAATTGAATTGAGTATAATTGAAATTAATTTAACTTAATTGAATTGAATTGAATTGAATGGAATTGAATTGAATTGAATTGAATTGAATTTAATTGAATTGAATTGAATTGAATTGAATTGAATTGAATTGAATTGAATTGAATTGAATTTACTTTAATTTAATTGAATTGCATTGAATTGAATTGAATTTAACTGAACTGAAGTGAATTGAATTGAACTGAACTGAATTAAACTGACCTGAATTGAATTGGATTGAATTTAATTGAATTGAATTGTAGTGAATTGAATGGAATTCAATTGAAATGAATTTAATTTAATTGAATTGAATTGAATTGAATTGAATTAAATTAAATTAAATTAAATTGAATTAAATTGAATTAAATTAAATTAAATTAAATTGAATTAAATTGAATTAAATTGAATTGAATTGAATTGAATTGAATTGAATTGAATTGAATTGAACTAAATTAAATTGAATTGCATTGAATTGAATTGAATTGAGTTGAATTGAATTGAATTGTATTGAATTGAATTGAATTGAATTGAATTGAATTGAATTGAATTGAATTGAATTGAATTGAATTGAATTGAATTGAATTGAATTGAATTGAATGGAATTGAATTGAATTGAATTGAATTGAATTCAATTGAATTGAATTGAATTGAATTGAATTGAATTGAATTGAATTGAATTTAATTGAATGGAATGGAATGGAATTGAATTGAATTGAATTGAATTGATTTGAATTTTTTTTTTTTTTTTTTTTTTTTTTAAATTTTATTATAAACATTACTTTAGACAATTTGAAAAATTCAAACCCCACGAAGCTTTTGGCTTGTCTGCGGGTGTAATAACTATAAAAATTGACAAATTTTAATATTTACAATGTATATTCATTTCTGCATTTATAAGTTATAATATAATATAATATAAGTTATAATATATTTATTTTTGATTAAGTAATAAATAATTTTTAATAAGTTTTTTTCTACTTGTTTTATTTTGAATATCTAAAAGATATGTTGGCATTGCATTCATGATTGATGGCAGTGTTCTGGCTAGCGAGATTTTCCCATAGTCTGTTCGGAATGCTGGAATTACGAAACGTCCTTGTTCTCTTCTTCTGGTGCTGTGTGTGTGGCTAATTCGTTGTAGCAATGTAGGGTTATTATAGAACTCAGTTATTGTTGTTATGTTAAAGATACTTTGTAAATTGAGTATTTTAAGAGTTTTATTTAAATTGTTTGAGCTTTGCGAGTTTATACGAAAATTAGTTTCATTTCTATTTGGATGAGTAATGTATGTGTTGTTTTGAAAGTTATTTATTTCATTCGTTTGATATGTGTTTGGTTGTGTAATGTTCGTATTGTTTTGAATAATTTGATTTTGAGTGTATTTTTTTTGGTCGTGTCTGAGTAGAATTTTTAATAGGCGAGTTTGTGTTTTCTGTAGATTTTTGTATTGTTTTGAACTACCAAATGCAGTTACTCCATGCCGTAGGCTGGATTCAACTAATGAGTAGTACACTTGTCTTGTTATACGAGAAGGAGCACAATTGCTAAGATGGTATAGAGCGTACGATGCTTTATTTAGCTTCTTCTTCAAGAATTCTATATGTGGTTTCCATTTAAAATGTGCATCTAGATGAACTCCTAAATACTTGTACGTTTGGACAAGTTCAATTTTTGTCGAGCATGAATCTGGTACAGTTTTTCTGCTTTGAACTTCATATGATTTATGCAGGCAGTTGTTGTCGTGGAATATTAAAGCTTTATTTGTTTGTGGCAAATGACGCGGTCTAAAATGCATAAGTTTTGTCTTGGATGCGTTGATAATAAGGCCTCTATCGTGACACCATCGGGTTAACTTATTAAGTTCCGATTGCAATGTTTCAATTGCCGTATCGATGCATTCGTTGGATACAATGATAGCAGTGTCATCTGCATAGGCATATGCAGTGCTGTTTTTGAGAGCTTTCATCATATCATTGGCGTATAATATGTACAAGATTGGTCCTAGCTTAGATCCTTGAGGGACACCGTGTGTGGTTGGCATACTTTGGCTCGTTGTGTTTTCAATTTTTACTTTGTAATTTCGGCAATTAAGATAATTTTTGAACCACTCTATGCATTTTCCTCTAATTCCAGTATTTTCAAGCACTTTTATCAGTTTACTATGAGACAGTGTATCAAAAGCTTTGCTGAAATCAATAAACAAGCCTAAACAATGCTGGTTTTTGTCTAGCCGTTCATTCACATGATTGGCGAATAAACCTAACAACTGGTTTATGTTTTTACCTTTCTGAAACCCGAATTGTTGCTTGTTTATAATATTGTATTTGGAGAGAAAGTCATTTAGCCTCCTCACCACTATTTCCTCTAGAACTTTTTCCACAGCTGAAAGTATAGATATTGGTCGATAATTCTTATAATCCGATTTTTTGCCACTTTTGTAAATTGGACGAATTATTGAGGTTTTCAGAGTTTGTGGTATTGTGGATCCTTCAAAGGTACTATTAATTAATTTGGTTATGGTTGGTGTTAGGAGTCTAGCATTTTTTTTGAGATCAATTGATCGGATTCCATCCGCTCCTGCACTTTTTCTGGGATTAAGGTTTGCCAATATATTGAAAATTTCCTGCTCCGTTGCTTGAGTCATAAACATCGAGTTCGGTGTGCTTGTATATGTCTCGGGTAATGTAATTGTTGTACAATTGTGCAGTATGTTTTGTACATTGGAATTGAATTTTAACGCAAAATTAGAAGCTATTTCTTTGACTGTTTCGTTAGAGAAGTTTTTCTTTATTGTCCTGTCAATGTTCTCTGTTTTATTTCCTATGATTCTGCCAATTATTTGCCATGTAACCCGTATGTTTTTTCTATTTTTGACGAATTCCCGAAAATTATAAGCATTTCTAGCAAAAATAATCTTTTTATTTAAACTATTGTTAAATTTTTTGTATACGTTTTCGTTGTGTTTGTTATTTTTATTTTTTACCCATTTTTTGTAAAGTTTATCACGTATTTCACAGCATTTAAGTAGTTCTTCATTCAACCAAGGGTAATCATTTCGCTTTTTTATCCTGATTTGATTATGTTTTGATTTAGCATAAATTTCTTCAAAAACTTTACATACATTATTAATTCAATTGAATTGAAATGAATTGAATTGAATTGAATTGAATTGAATTGAATTGAATTGAATTGAATTGAATTGAATTGAATGGAATTGAATTGAATTGAATTGAATTGAATTGAATTGAATTGAATTGAATTGAATTGAATTGAATTGAATTGAATGGAATTGAATTGAATTGAATTGAATTGAATTGAATTGAATTGAATTGAATTGATTTGAATTGAATTGAATTGAATTGAATTGAATTGAATTGAATTGAATTGAAATGAATTGAATTGAATTGAATTGAATTGAATTTAATTGAATTGAATTGAATTGAATTGAATTGAATTGAATTGAATTGAATTGAATTGAATAGAATTAAATTAAACTGAGTTGAAGTGAATTGAATTGAATCGAATTGAATTGAATTGAATTCAATTGAATTGAATTGCAGTGGACTGAATTAAAATTAATTGAATTGAATTGAATGGGATTGAATTGAATTAAATTGAATTGAAATCAATTTAATTTAATTGAATAGAATTGAATTAAATTGAATTGAATTGCATTGACTTGAATTTAACTGAACTGAACTGAACTGAATTGAATTGAACTCAATTGAATTGAATTGAATTGAATTAAGTTGAATTGTATTGAGCTGAATAGAGTTAAATTGAATTGAATTGAATAGATTTTGATTGAATTGAACTGAATTCAATTGATATTGATAGAACTGAGTTGAGTTGAGTTGAATTGAGTTGAACTGAATTGAATTGGATTAAATCGACTTGAATTGAATTGAGTATAATTGAAATTAATTTAACTTAATTGAATTGAATTGAATTGAATTGAATGGAATTGAATTGAATTGAATTGAATTGAATTTAATTGAATTGAATTGAATTGAATTGAATTGAATTGAATTGAATTGAATTGAATTGAATTGAATTGAATTGAATTGAATTGAATTGAATTTAATTTAATTTAATTTAATTGAATTGCATTGAATTGAATTGAATTTAACTGAACTGAAGTGAATTGAATTGAACTGAACTGAATTAAACTGACCTGAATTGAATTGGATTGAATTTAATTGAATTGAATTGTAGTGAATTGAATGGAATTCAATTGAAATGAATTTAATTTAATTGAATTGCATTGAATTCAATTGAATTGAATTGAGTTGAATTGTGTTAAATTGAACTGAATTGAATTGACTTGAATTGAATTGGATTGAATTGAATTGAATTAGATTGAGTTGAATTGAATTGAATTGAATTCAATTGAATTGAGTTGAACTGAGTTGAACTAAACTTAATTGAATGGAATTTAATTCAATTACATTGAGTTGAATTGAAGTTTTTTTTTCAAGATTTTGAGCTTTATTGAACAAAAAATATTTTCTTACATTTCATCTTAATTCATTTTCCCGCGAAGCCGTTTCGGCTTGTCTGCAGGATAACAAATAGTTGTGTAAAACAATGTTCATACTATTATGCTTATTTCAGCTCAGGTGTATACATATGTATTTCATAAAAATATTTCAATATAAAATCTAATTAATTCAATTTATGTTTTGTTAATTTTAATTTGAAAGATTTAATTTAATTTAATTTAGGAAGTGTTTTTTGATTAATTTCTTTCTACTTATCTTATTATGTATGCTTAATAGGTTTGTTGGCATATTATTAAGAGTTGTTGGTAGAGTTACGGGTAATGACTTCTTTCCATAATCATTTCGGAAGCTCGGTACTTTATATCGTCCTTGTGCCCTTCTTCTTGTGTTCTGCTGGTGATCAATGCATTCAAGCAAGTTTGGATCGTTGTAAAATTCGTTTACTATTGAGGTTTTGTTTATTCCCTCAATATTCAGAATTTGGAGATACGTTTATAAATTGGTATCATTGTGCGATGTTTGGTAGTGATTTTGGTGTGCGTTATTATTTTGGTTGGCTGTGTTGATCGTTTCGGTATTGTTAGTTGTGTGGATGTTTATGTTTTGGTCTATGTAGTTTGTTTTATGTTGTTGGTTTTTATACAATAATTTAACCCTGCTGTTAGATTAGGACCATTTGGTCCAAATTTTTTCTGTTTTCCCTTGTAACTTTGGAACGGTGATATATACTGACTAAATTTTTCTGCTAATGGGGTCTTTTAATAAAACAATGTTATGTGCGAAAATTAAATTTTCTAACTTTATTCAGGACTGAGAAAAATACAAAATGACGAATCTTAGGTTAGAGGACCATTTGGTCAATAGTACATTTTTTCATTACCAAGCGAATGTAAATTCATGTCAAATATTTAGAAGATGTTTTTGATATGTCAAATACTTGCTTTAGAAATTATTGAACCAAAATAGTTACAAAGGATAAGATAAAATTATTATTTTGGATGAAAATTCCAGTATGGACCAAATGGTCCCTCAACCTAAGATTCGTAAATTTTTTCATTACCAAGCGAATGTAAATTCATGTCAAATATTTAGAAGATGTTTTTGATATGTTAGCGGATGTTTTTGATATGTCAAATACTTGCTTTAGAAATTTTTGAACCAAAATAGTTACAAAGAATAAGATAAAATTATTATTTTGGATGAAAATTGCAGTATGGACCAAATGGTCCCTCAATCTAAGATTCGTAAGTTTTTTCTAATCTAACAGCAGGGTTAAGGAGTCTATTTTGCGTTAATTGCAGTGTCCTGCAGTATTCAACCGGTTAACCGAGGTCAAATATTCGGATTTTGGTTTATTCGAAATTACGTCCGAACCGGTACACAGATTATTACAAAACCCCAGTTAACATGTAAAAGCCGGTTTAGGGTTTGATTGCTCTAGCACACACAAACAGATTCACATACGTAATATGTATATAAAGGACCCGTTGAGGAGTCATTGATAAGTTCACTTTTATAATATTATTATGAATATTTGTAAAAAAACGAAAATTCAATAGTAGTTCACTCAAAAATTGGTCTTCATTTATTTTCTTATTAAATCTGCACAACAACAAGATACTCAGCGTTTCAAAATCAACAGTTGTAATGTTTCGCTCATGCATATAATAACATATTCATAAGATGCATGAGTTAAATTTCAATTCACATGTATTTATTTCCGTGAGAATGAGTTTGTGTAATCCTTTGTTTATCTTAAAGATTAATAATTTTAAAGTAAATAGAAAAATATTAACCTCGATTGAACGGCATGATAAGAAAGAAATGGTGCAAAAAAGTAGAACTATCGCCATGTTCGCCCGCGCCGAAAATTGTATATTCTCCACCAAGGATCTAATTGAAAATGTTGTCAACAATTAATAATTAAACCAATAAAATTGATTACTTGATTATTAGTGGAACGCACTCTTCCAGTGTAATGGACGTGTGTGTGTTTTGAGGCGATTATATCGATACTGATTATTACGTGAAAGGTTCGAACAAATACAAACAAAATGAAAATCGTACGAAACCAGACACAAAGTAAATATGTTGGATATTTTAAGGCTGCAATTACACGAAGTGAATACAGCCCACTCAAATACACTGAATCAACTGCTACTGCAGAACTCACGCCTTCCCGATGATTTTGAAAGGCATTGGAATACTATATAAAAACCGGTGATATTATAATGATGACCTGCCTCAAGACAAGGCATGGTGCGAAGAAGAGTATTATATGGTAACTGATGAAAAGAATTCCGTGCATATGGCAATGCTTCAGACAGTCTTAACGCGAACAGCTTCACGGCAGTATAAGCAGAATAGGAACGAGTAAACCAATTTGAATAGGAAGAAAAATCACGAGAGTTCCCAAGCTGGGAGTGTTCTCAACGAGTGATTTTTTTGATGTTATTTCTATTAATCAAATTACTTTGTAAATTAAAGATTAATAAAGAATCTGAATTCGAACCCCCGAAAACGGTAAATTATGCTGTACTTATTTCTAAATGTTTGGTGGATCCTAACGCAAGACTCTGGACGTTACAACAGGTACTATTTCGGGCTAAGCAATCACTTCAGAGAGTAGACCCTCTCTCGGTAAACGAAATTCCACCTACATCAGACTCTCATTCAACCCGTCTTGCTTTATGTAGCAGAATCCTGGGTCATAGCGCTTGTTGATAAAACATCATTGGGAGTCCTCGAAAGAAAATTGCACCGAAAAATATATGGTGCTATGATAGAAAACGGCGAGTGTTGATGACGGATGAACCGCGACCTGAATCCCGTCATCGACGTAGTTATGCGTATCAAAGTAGCTCGTTTATGCTGGCCAGGCCATGTCAGTAGATTGTATCAGAATGAATCAGAGCTAAAGGCATTTGAAGACGTTGGTTGGTTTGGTTGGTTCTCGTGGTTGCTATTTAGCATCAATTAGTGTCTTGAGATACCGTTTTGCATACCTCATCATTCCGGAAAGTCCAAAGTACCGTGTATATATCCAGCCTGTTAATCTGAGATACCTCATTAGATCCCCTATAGCTATCTCGCGTCTCTATGCAGGAAGGGACGGCCCATAGTCTCAGGCGTCTATTCATCAGAGCCGGACAACTGCAGAGGATCGTTGCTCGTTCAAGGTAATACAGGAAAATACCTCTTTTCACCAAGCCTATAGGCGTTGCGACTGACACCATGTGGAGTTCGGTGGAAGAGGATCCTGCCCTAGCTAGTTCGTCTGCCTTTTCATTCCCTAGGGGACCCTTGTTGCCTGGTAACCAAGTAAGAACCACATTGGCCAGCCGGCCTAGTTCGATAAGTTTTTCCCTACATTCACTAACGAGTTTAGATGCAGTGTTGTAAGATTTGAGTGATAGGGGAGTCGCTTGGCTATCTAACAATTTTCCAATGCGCTCTGTTGTTCGCTGTAGTATAAGTGCGGCGCAGGCTTCTTTGATGGCCAGTATCACCGCTTGGAAAACGCCGCACTTGCCTGGGAATTTGAGTGGTAAATTGAAGCCTGCCTCTTCGGAGAAATCACCCGAGCCGGTTCCACATCCTATTTTGGATGCGTCCGTAAATACTTTGGTGTCAAAACCAGTAAGTGGTTCCCATTTATTACACTTTATTCTGTTGGGAAACCTGACATCGAATAGGTTATCGAACGTCAATGAGTGTGTGCAGTATGCGGTTGTTATATTGAGTTCTCTTGGGATTGTCTGTAGTATACTCGCATGTCCATATGCGTTGCCTTCCAGAGTCCAAGAGTCTTTAGTCGGGTGGCACTCAAGGCCGCACTAGCTGTAATGTGAAGGTCGAGTGGTATAATATGAAGCACTGCATTAAGGGCTTCAGCTGGACACGCCCTCATTCCCTCTGTTATGCCGATGCTAGCTGATCTCTGTACTCTACATGGGTTTCATGGTGGACGTCTGCCGTGCGATAGGTCACCATACCATTGCTCCATAGGAGAGTGTTGGTCTGATTATGCTAGTGTACATCCATAGCATCATTTTCGGTCGGAGAACCCATCGGCTTCCGAACATTATCCGATAAGCGTAGTACGCAAAGGTTGCCTTCTGTGCGCGGTGCTCTATGCTACGCTTCCAGGAAAGTTTAGGGTCTAGAATCACGCCCAACTACTTGGCGTGAGTTGACAGTGGAATCTCTATTCCACGTAGCCTAGGAGGATTAAACTTTGGTATCTTGGTCTTCGTGGTAAAAAAACATGACCTCAGTTTTCCCTGGATTCACTCCAAGACCACTCCTAGTGGCCCAATCGTTGAGTGATTTCACGGCCCCATTCATGATTTCGCTCAACACGGATGGGAACAAACCAGACACCATTATTGCCACATCATCCGCATACACCACGGTTTTGATCCTCATATTGTCGAGTTTCAATAGTATATTGTTAATCACGAGTAACCAAAGTAAGGGAGAGATGACTCCACCCTGGGGAGTTCCCTTATTCACTCGCTTTTATGACTCGCTGTTTCCCATAAAGGCGTTGATAATTCTGCTCTGTAGCATTGTCACTATCCAACTCTCGAGTTCACGTTATTGAATGCACCATTTATATCCAAGAAGGCTGCGAGAGTATATTGTTTGTGTTCCAAGACGTACTCGAAGGACATCGAAAAATAGGATGACCAAAGCTTCGCTGGAAGGCCAGGTGAAATACAGCCAACGAGAGCTTGGTGTTATCAACTGAAAGAGAAAATCTGAAGATCGAGCCGTTTGGAGAAAAATGTTATCCTCATTGTGTAAGGTCCTTGACTCCTCTAGGCTGTTTGAGGCTACCTAAGTAAGTAAGTAGAGTTACCAACTTGCAGAGGAAAGCTGAAGATCGGGCCGGTTGCAGAAACATTGTACCCTCACTTTGTAAGGCTCTTGCCCCCTCTGGGTTGTTTGAGACCACCTAAGTAAATAAATAAGTAAGAAGTTTTGCTACATTCAAATTCATTTGTGGTCCTGACTATTGTTCCTGGCAATATCTTTTCTAGATGCTATTTATTTTTCATTTCTTTCTGTTTTATTAAAATTTCGATAACTGGCTTCAAGAGAGTAGTGACAGCCTTTTATTAAAATACAAATAGTATTGGTGACGCCAAGAGATTAGTGACAACGTTTTGTAAAAAACAAATAATATTGGAGAATTATAATCTTTAACTACCTCGCAATAATCGATTGTATTTTGTCCAAGAACTAATGATATTGTCGACGAATTGTGTCCCCCTGTATCTAAAGTTATTGTAGTCCTTCGACAATTGCCATCACATCAATAACACTAACACCCTTTCCTTCTTCCACTCACTCCATCGTATGCGATGAACACAATGACTTGACTATTTGAAAATTTATATGTTTAGTTAAGTCTTTAATTACCAACGACACTAAATCCATTTCAACTGTCTTAAATTTGACAATTTTAATGCTCACATACCACCCAGTTGTGCTTAATTTCACTGTGGATATTCGCATCCCCTTTTGGTTTTTTTCTGCGTTTTTTTTTTTGCTCTTCCTGTTGCTGTCTGTAGTTACAGCATCGCCATTCGTATTCGATGCTGTAGAATCTTTTACCGAGATCTAGTTAAGACCTAGAAGGAGGGAAGGCATCGATATGATAGCAGTGGAAAAAAAGGATATCCACTAGTACGTATTCAAATGAAATGAATTGGAGTTGTGAGTTTTTGTGTCTTTTTGTGTTGTTGGTTTCAGCCGATCCAATGTTGTACAGTGCCATCTCGCTGTTTGTAACTGTAGCTCTTAAATTACATCATTTCTATCAGTTGGCACAAGTAAACGAGGATATGTGTATAGAGCTCCATAGATACATAGAGATACGTTGCTCTTTTGTTGTATGGAACAACGAGCAACTCAATACTAAATGTACGCATTAAGTTCGATATGTGCGTTAGGTTTGCGTGGCCGTGTGTCTGATGGGCTGACTAACTGGATGGCTTTTTGTTTGAACATTTGTAACGTTCCTGTTCAAGAGGTATCGGCTTTAATTCGTTGCAATTCTGATTTGAATTTGAGCTTTTTTTTGCTCGTATTGTCGTAAACGTCGTCGTTGTTGTTGTTGTTATCGCATTGTTGCTGCTGAAATTGTTCTTGTTTTGCAGTTCTAAAATATCGAGTGTGGAGACACTAGTTCAAAAGATTTGCAGTTATAGATTGCAAAATATGTAGTGTGTACCACCACCACCACCACCACACCACGCGATGGATAACAACAAAAACCACCTATATAGACAGTGGGTTGAAATTTATAAAAAAATGTTTTAAAAATCTATTAAATCGAATGATAAATGGTGTCTATTATGCCGAAATAGGATACTCGTACAATTCGTACAAGTCAAGAAAAATTAGTTGCGTTAGACCCAAACGGAAGCTCAGAAAATTGAACTTCGTTTGTACTTTAATTACGGGAAACAAACATTAGACCATGATACAAATAGATGATACAATAGACATTAGCATTGTTGTAATTTGTCAAAATCAGCTGATAAAAATGTACACATACATGTAAAATTGTGAACATAGATAGATGAAATCAAAATCAAAGAGAACTCATACAAACAACTTTGAAATATACTGGGTACGAAGAAATGTAAACAAAGGAAATCAGCTGGGTTAACGCTACTACCTTATATTTCTATCATGCTTTGGACGAATCAAAAAGGATACTTCCATTGTAATGAAAAAATAAATCGTTAACTAAAAGAACGTTTACCGCAAACGGATGCCGTTTCCATTAACTGTTCTTTCGTTAACTGAAATCTGCCTATTGTAACTGATAAATGTTTTATGAGACACGAAACGTCTTTCTGAAAAAGTTGTTTTTCTCTTAACGCAAATAAGTTGAATTTTACAGAATGGGATTTATTGGCATTGATCTTACGGAAGAGTTAGTTGTCCAACCAACTGTGACACTGCACTCACTTTTTAATATTTGAGATCCCTACACTCTGAAAAAAAACGGCCTCTGTAACATATTCTCCCAAACATATTTTGCAGGAACCGTTTACATATTTGGAACACACTTCAAACATTTATATGTTTGCAAGTCCCAATGTATATAAAAGCATGTTTACTGACAAACGTGTATGCTTTTACGTGGAAACACGTACGTGCTTCATCCCAAACATCCATATGCTTACGTGGAAGCATTCGCCTGTTTCCCCCAAACCTCCATATACTTACGTGGCAACATATGCGTATTTTCTCTCAAACATAATATTATTTACAAACGAATTATTCTTTTTCTTTTTATTTATTATTATTAATTTCATCAATATATATTCACATTTATTTATATAAGTAATAAGTACAAAAAATGAAAGGATTTTTACATTTACTTGCATTGAATGCATTATTTGTTTTGTTTTGAATCTGCTGCTTTAATGTTTCTCCTTTCATTGTTGTCTCTCACGTTTTTGTCTTCAGAAGGTTTCAACTATGCGATGGTTATCACTGTGCGTTGGTACACAAACAATACACTTATATACAAATCTAGTTCATGCAAGACTAGCGTGTATTAAGTACTTGTATTTTTTTTTATTATATTTCACAAATGGTCCGTCATTCCGATTTTTTCAGTGGAGGCTCAGGCAGACAAATAGCTTCAAGTTGTTGCTCTTTCAAGTTTCTTTCCGCGGAATCGTTTCCCATTTTGGTACCACATATAAATATATGCAAAACACATACACAACAACCAAAGCAACATTAAAAACCATTTAACCGTTCGAGCCTTTGTTTATTCTTCTTTCACTGATCAAGCGCTTTTGATATCCTCTGTCCGATGAACCATTGACGACTAAATACGTGTAACTAAAATACAATACATCACGCACATTCAAGAATATTTATGAATCACTCACTGAAAGAATAATGCAAAAATACAGATACCCACTTTCAACACATACCCACTCGTTGCACCTCTTTTATTGTCTTGCTATCGAGAGAGCAGAAGCAGTGCAGCAAACACGGCTGTATTTGTATCACAAACACAGATATATTTGACTCGCAAACACATATAATATAATATATTAATCATTGTGTCTCAAACATGTAATATTGAATAACAATCACAATACGTTTGGGCACAAGTATATTATATTTGCGGCAAGCTACAAACACATGTTGTATATACATCAAAACAACAAAAAACTACAGATTTTTCAGCGTGTACCAAATTGACGCTACCAAATTGACCTTGAAAATCACTCATCGATTCACGCAACTTATAGACGACTTAGTGATTTTGATGGATCACAGAAACGTCCATCTGAGCAAGCCATCCGTCAAACTGTGGATAGATTTCATACCACATAGCCTCTAAATGATGCAATAACACCAACATGTTGAAGGATTGTGCGTACTAATGAGAATATCGTCACTGTAAACAAAAGTGTAGAAGAAGATCCAAATTTATCGATTTGCCGACGGTTGACGGTCCGTCCACTACGTCGAAAATGTTACACTCGTGTAAGATGCAGTAGTAGGGAAATTAAAGCCACGAGAAAATCGCATGCATCTTTCTCTCTCAGATTAGGGTCTACAGCATCCGGAAACTGACCCCATGTGTTATTGCAAAATTATGCTCAGCGATGAGGTTAACTTTTGGCGTAATGGGATGGTTAGTAGACAAAATTTCCCCATATGGATCAAGACCAATCAATAACAGACCCTACAGACTTCAGTACATCCAGAAAAATGCAGCGCTTGATGCGATTTGCCCACACGTGGCATTATCGGAGCCTATTTCTTGCAAAATGAAGCCGGAGCTCGCGTTACGGTCAATAGAGATCTTTACCCCACCATGATCAATGATTGTCTGTTTGATAATATGGATTGGACACCTGGACAAGACGTCTTGAATACCCATTCCAGACATTTGCTATATTTCAAGACTTGTACTGTGGGGACGTTGCGGCAACCAAATACTTCAGTGTTGTAAAAAAAATCCAATGAGTGTTCGAACTCACGGGCGATGTGTTAACACCTTTTTCCACACGGTACCTGTTCGATTTCTATGAACACATTCGTAAATGTTACATTGGAAAATAAAAAACAGCGTTCAATCATATGATGACGTTACAGTTAAATAATATTAATACTTAAAATTATTTAAAGACCCAGTGCAAGCACATGTGTCATTATTTTCTTGCTCAATACTTTTTGTTTTATTCCCACAAAAGTCAAAGAATGCAAAGCAACAGACACTTGTATATACATACATACATCCACTGTTATATTCGTACATACGCTACACAAGTTCACAAAATTGTCGTTGCTCTCTAGCTATCTCATTTTTATATACGTATAATACGTCATTACTCCCTTTGCTCTGAGAGTGCTCCGCACCCACATTTTATTGGATTTACCTATCACTATAATAAAAAAACAACAACACCAACAACAACAACAACAACAACAACAACTACTACTACTACTACTACTGATATGTTGGTGATTTATTTGTGCTTGCTGTGTCGTGGAGTGTTTGTGTGGGTGGTGGGTGTAGGGGGGGTACCTAAAATAAAAACAACCAAACACACAATATCACACATGCTTTGTCCGAAGTAGCTGACGTATACGTGTGTCACATAACCACATGTTTGCCATATCAACAGCAACGAAACACCCAAACACACAACATCACACATACTTTGTACGAAGTAGCTGACGTATTAGTATGTCACCATAACGTCGACTGCGATGGTTTTAGCAGCAGCATAAAATCTGGTTTTAGCAGATTTTGACTTTTATAGATTTAGTCCCTATACGCCGCTATAGATGTTAACACATCAAAAAAAGCATTCGTGGATTTGTGTGAAGCTGCAGAGCACAAACACACAACACTACTACTTCTACTTCGCCTCACATCGTTTAGTGGCTTTGTGCAAACACACATACACACATACACTCATGGTTTGCCGATAGTACCCTTAAGTACTTAGTTATCGCAACTTCGCTACAGTACATGTCAGACTTCTTGTGCATCTTCAAGACATCTTGTGCACACATCTACTATGGATGAAATTGATCCGTGGAAGATATGGTTTCAACAGGATAGCACTAAGTGCTATACGGCGACCGCAACCATCGCTTTCTTGAAATCGAAATTTCGCGATAAGTTGATTTCGAGAAATGGTACTCTCATTTGGCCTCCAAGGTTGTACGATAAACGAGCAACAATTTGCGCCTTGGAGGTGGCCAGAATTGCTCGTGTTGTTCGTAGCAAACGGCCTGCAATGACCGAGAACTAGGCCCAATATTGGACGTCCAGAATGCCCCTCGTCGTGGACAGCCGCGGTGGCCAAACCCCCAAAATCATTTTCAAATATTAATGCCGTGTATATCGATCACTCGAATAAGAAATTGGTTTTATTAATATTTAATTTTTTGTGTTATTTTTTACAATTTCAATTTCTATTGGCCCTTAAAAAACACCGTTTATTTTGGATGGAAGTCATGAAAAGTATTCCATTGTATTTTATATATAATTTTATTTTAATACTTATGCCTCCCTGTAATTGGATTGACACCATCACAGTAAGTACATTGTGCAAAATTTCGGGGTAATTAAAAGTTTATATACAACAATCGGAACGACTACTATGAATAGAAGATTTGCATTTGCGGGAAAAATATCAACTATTGCGGTCAACCACAAGACTAACACAAACGATTTTAGGGAAACTAAATATTTTTGCTTCAAGCTGCGAGTACTTTATGCGCGTCTGTACACTGAGCCATCGGATGCACTCTCTGAAGACACCCAAAATCTTAACATCAACCACACGCTGGAAAATAACGGCCCCGGGAACATATTGTAGGAAACATGTATATGATTGCAGGCATTGTTTTCGTGAATTGAATATCTGTTGCCTTTTTGGTTCTTTGTTGTCCGTCCCATTCTTGTTTTTAGCGGGTTTCAACAAACAAAACCACATTTGGGTCACAAAAACATATGTTATAACCTACTAATGATTATGTCTCATACATGTTATATTGATTAGCAAACACAATGTGTTTGGCCACAATTATAGCATATTTGCGATAAGCTCCAAACACGTTATATTTGCATCCAAACTACAGAAAAAGAAAGATTTTTCAGCGAGCTGGTCGTACCCCTGACACAGCTGCTCGACTATGAAGTGGTCCATACAATGTGGTCCACACATTACGTTGTGCATATACAAACGCTTGCGCGAAGTCTACGAAAAACAGATGCAGAGGCGAGTATAGTTCAGCTGGTTGTTCTATGATTATAAGGAGTATGTTCACGTGGTCGGTACCCAAACCACCAAGCGTAAAACCCACCTGCTCCTTCCGCACAATTTGTTGCACCACCGTCGAGATCCTCTGAGGCATAACGGTGACCATTACTTTGACTATTGCATTGAGCCATGTAATACGTCTCCAATTCCTGGATAGCTATTTTCATGTCTACTTTTGCACTTCTGCTGAACGGCGTATTGACATCTGCTAACACTAATGTACAAGATTTCAACAGTTTAGCTGGAGAATCATCAGGATCAGAAGATTTGTTATTATTCATTTTACCCAGTGACGACTCGATCTCTGCTTGCGCCGGGAGTTCCGTGGAAATATCACCTCTCGGGTTGTGACGTGAGTATGCTGCGGAAGCGGTATACTGATCTTCATTATCTAGAAACCCAGATTGTGTCGTAATGATTCATACCATCGCTCCACTTGTTGATCTAGAAACCCAGATTGTGTCGTAAATAATTCATACCATCGCTCCACTTGTTGATCTGGTTTTGATATCTCCGTGCCATCAAAGCTTTTAGCTCTTGATATTATTGCGGCCCAGATTTTTTCATTGAAGAGTACCTATGATGTAATATTTCACTCGTTGCGCACTGGGCTGAAAAATCTGCCCTTTTTTGTTGTTTGGATGCAAATATAACGCGTTTGTAGATTGTCGCAAATATACTATAGTTGCGCCCAAACATATTGTGTTTGCTACTCAATATAACATGTTTGAGAAACTATGAATAATGGGCAATAATATATGTTTTTTGAGGCTCAAATGTTGTTTTGGTTGTTGAAAACAACTAAAAGCAAGATCGAGATAGACAACAATGAAACAAAAAGGCAGCACATCTTCAATTCATGGAAACAAGGCTTCCAAACATGTAACGGGTATTTCAACAGAGACGCTACAAAAGTAAATCGATAGGGACCGCAAACGACGCCATATTTTTTCCCGCTCTTTTGACACTTCTCTTCAGTAAGGTTTGCCATTTTGGAGTCAGTGGCCTCAACTTTAAGAGCGCTACGTCCACTTTATGGCCTTCGGCGATGAGGCTCATTGCTGGCCGAATGGCTTGGTCAATAAGCAAAATATGCGTTATTGGTCAGACAGCAATCCACACGTAATCCATGAGTCATCATTGCATCCCGAAAAATTACGGTTTGGTGCGGTTTATGGGCCGGCGGCGTCATTGGGCCGTACTTCTTCCGTGATGATCAAGACCGGCACATTACTGTGAATGCGAAACGCTACCGCTCAATGATAACCGAATATTTTTGGCCCCAATTGGATAATATGGACTAGGAGGACATGTGGTTCCAACAGGACGGCGCCACAAGCCACACAGCGAATGCCACAATCAATTTATTGGAAACCAAGTTTGGTGAACGTGTTATCTCACGAAATGGCCCAGTCGATTGGCCGCCTCGGTCGTGCGATTTGACGCCGTTAGATTATTTCCTGTGGGGCTACGTCAAGTCTATGGTCTATGCCAACAAGCCAGCGACGATTGGTGAAATTCGTACGAATATCGAACGTGAAATTGCAGCAGTATCGGCCGATTTATGCTTGAAAACCGTCGAAAATTGGGTTCAGCGTCTGGACTTCTGCAAGCGTGCCCGTGGTGGCCATGAAAAGAAATCGAGTTCCATACATAATGGCATCGAATGTACTTTCACAGGAATAAAGAATTTCATTGGTATCTAAAACCGGTTTTGTTTTATTTAAAAAAACTTTTGTAGCGCTCTTATTGAAAAACCCGTTACATGTTTCGTGCAATATGTCGCTGGGCCCATTATTTTTCAGCGTGTAGGAACTTCTTCTGTGAACCACTAATATTTCCCTCCCACTATTTTCCATTGGTTTAATTTGTTTATATTTGTTGTTAAATTACCTGTCTGTGTGTTTGAGCAGAGCTTTCAAATTGAATTTTTGAATTAATAAATATTTTGAATTCAATTGAATTGAGTTTTAAGAAAAAGTATTAAGTGCATTTATTTATTTATTTATTTATTTTATTTGTTTTTTACTTCTACAACAAAACATTCGTCTTAAACAGTAGAAAATTTATGTTGTTATGATATAAATTAACACAGGTAAGATAACGATTACATACAAAATTATTTTAAATATAAATACAAAATGAAATACAAAAAAATACAAAAAAATTAAATAAAATAGTTACTATTAATAAACAGTTATGAACTATACAAAATGTTATTTATGAGTAGAATTCAAACAAGTTTTTCTTAAATTATAGCGCGTTGCTGGTTTCTCTAATTGTTGGAGGAATAATATTCCAAAGACGTATTGTAGTTACAAAAAATTGCCATTCAGATATTAAAGTACAATGTATAATTTGTATTAGGTTTCTAGTTCTTCGGGGTCGCCTAAATTTTAAACGATTAAAAAGATGACATGGCTTATGGGTAATTATAATTTTGTGGAGAAATATAAGAGCTCGTATTTTCAGTATGTCTAAGAACTGCACGCCAAATATTCTTTTAGAATAAGGAGTTATATTGACATAATTTCCATAAGTACCTCAATTTTTGAATCCATAAACGTAACTTGCAATGTTGTTATATATGACGTTTAATTTACTTTTGCTAGTGCTATCACAGCTTGCGAAAATCTCACATCCGTGGATTAAATTTGGTATCAAATAAGTTTTAGCAAGTAATAACCAAATTTTTATTGGCGTGCAATATTGTGTAGGCCATAGGGTTCTGAGCATAGAGTATATTTTGCCACAAGCGACTATTACGTGATCTGACCAGGTTAGAGTATTATTAAAAATTTCACCCAGATTTTTTGCTTTGGTAACGATCTCTATTTTTTGATTGTTAATAAGAACATTAGGATTATCACTAATTTTTTGCGTTCATTACAATACATTTAGATTTTATAGGATTTAGACTTAATCCATTTACATCTGCCCAAAGACAAACAAGCTTTAAGTCATCATTGACGTCTCTCAATGTGTCCTTGTTCATCGCTTATGTACAATTGCACGTCATCTGCATACATTCTTATGTTGCAGTGGAGCAATGTTTCAGGTAGATCATTAACATAGGTAGAGAAGAGGAAAGGTCCTAGTATAGAGCCTTGTGGAACACCCCTGATAACAGGATGGAAATTTGAGGTTGTTAACGGCTTTGTTTCGACACACTGCACGCGACCATTTAAATATGACTCAATTAGTTTGAGGGATGTAGATGAAAAGTTCATGATTTTTCCAGTTTTTGAATTAATATAATATGGTCAACGGTATCAAAAGCCTTTGAATGATCCAACAACACCAGCATTGCCACACAACCATCATCCATTGCCTTTCTCAGATCTTCGGCTACATCAACAAGAGCAGTGATGCAACTATGTTTGGCCCGGAAACCAGGCTGTTTATCAGTTAACAAATTACGCTGTTTAATGTTATTAATTATCTGTATATGTAATAGTTTTTCAACAACTTTTAACAGATATGGCAATATAGCTATAGGCCGAAACGCAGTGGGTGATTTTGGTATTGGCAGAATTTACGTATGTTTCCATCTATGTAAGTGGATAAGTACATGTCATGATTATCTTATAAAATAAAGGGTCCGCCAAAGAACTTTTTTTTTGAAAATGCTATAAAAAAAACACTACTGAATATTTTATCAAATTTCTTTTTTTATTTCAAAAGTACAATCCTTCCGGTTAATAATGGAAAATAACTTCATTTAAATGGCTGCCTCGGCTGGCCATGCAGTAGCCTACACGATCGGTCCAATTTTTAAGCACATTATCGATTGTGTGCAGCTGTATTTCACCAATGGCTTCACGAATATTGTCTTTTAAAGCGTCAATTGTCTCTGGCTTGTCGGCGTAACACTTATCTTTGAGGGAACCCCACAAATGATAGTCCAACGGTGTCAAATTGCAGCTCCGAGGTAGCCAAACGACATCAGCTCTGCGGCTGATAATGCGATCTTCAAAAACTGGGCGCAAAACATCGAGTGTAGCTTCGGCTGTGTGGTATATAGCGCCGTCCTGTTGAAACCAAATGTTGCCAATATCCTCCTCTTCAATTTTTGAGAACAAAAATTCATTCAACATGGCCCGATAACGATCGCCATTGACTGTAATGGCCACTCCTTGCTCATTTTCGAAGAAAAATGGCCCAATTATGCCTCTGGACCAAAATCCGCACCAAACAGTGACTCGTATTGGGTGCATCGGCTTTTCAATGTATGCGTGCGGGTTTTCTCTGCCCCAAATACGAAAATTGTGCTTGTTTACATACCCGCCAAAATCAAAATGAGCTTCATCAGAAAATATAATTTTTTTTGGCAAAATCGGCATCTTCTGTAAGTCGATCGCAGGCCCACTTAGGCCCACTTTCCCAGCGTTGTTCAAGCGTATACACAACCATATTCGTTCAGCGGAAGGATAAAACTAATTATCTGTCAACTCAGACATGAGCTAAGTGTTTCCATTCACGAAATAAGCTCTAGTTGAAAAAAAAAACGTTAGATGGCGGACTCTTTATATGCGTGATTATTGGTAGAAGTGGCAGAAGAATAATTTTAATGAAGGCGGAGTGAATGCCATCAATACCTATGGCGTTTGATTTTATGGATTGACAGATTCTAAGTACATCACAATGACTAACGCTATCAATATTGAATAGGTTCTGCGGGAGATTAGCAGCATGATAGGAACTGTAATGGGTATGGTCTGCTTCTGTCATGGGTATATTAAGAAACGTTTCGTTTATCTCCTCCGGGTCTGATATGATTTTATCCTGCTTGTTTCCCTTATTCACTATTCCAATTTCCCTAATAGTTTTCCAGGTATTTTTTGATCCAATTGAATTTTCAAATTTCTCGGCATAATATTTTTGCTTGGCGTTACGATAAACATTATGTAGATTATCAGTCTTAAAACGCTTCCATCGAGAATAAGCATGATCTGAGAATTGATAAAAATCTATTTTTTAAAAAATTTTACGTGATATACATAGTCATTTCCACGAGTCTGCCTGCAAAAAATCAGCTCGATTGGATCACTGAGAAAGGGTTAAAAATCGGTCCAAAGGCTTTCACAGAGGCCACTACGAGCTTTATACTTCACACTTAAAAAAACAAATTCTGATGTGTACATGAAAATCGCTGATACACGTGTATTTTTATTTTTTATCCCCTTTCCGAAAAAGTAAATTTGGTTCATAGGACAGAATGTGTGTAACACGGTGTAATAAATGCAACCCCAGTTAATTTTATCATACTCTTCTTCTAAAATGTGGTAATTAATACGTTTAAAATTACGAATATAACTGTGTATTATTTAGAGCAGTAAAACCAGCGTTGCATACAACAGATCTATCACTTACTATTTCTTATTATTTAACCTTTTTCTGAACAAAATTTTATCATAAACTTATTGTTTGTAGCAACGAAAATTGCAAGATGACAAGTGTCCGAAAAACATTGGATTACCTGTTTCGTTGCTGCAACTACAGAATCGTTGGGTATACGAAACATTTTGTACATTTTATTATCGCAATGTAAACACACGAATTCCAATGAATAAGTTTTCTTATACGATTAAGTTATTTCTAAACAGGATGAATTTGCATCAAAAATAGTTTTCTAACCCACTGTCCGCTTCCTGTTTGCAATCTATGCGATGTATGTTAATCGGAATTGGAAGGAGAGACAAAAAACCAAATAACCTACGAACGTTTGGAGTATTTAAAGTACAAAAGATAACTCTGAAAGAACTAGAACACAGCAGGATGACATTTATGCAAAAGTACCAACAACAACATCGACTGCTGCAATAGCAGCAACAAGGACAATCCCAACAACAGCAACATGAGTGCAACAATATGCCTATAAAAGCTCAAAGTCTATAAAAATCCAATACCTCGACTTCAAACCAGCAAACAAACGAGAAAGTCTTAAATAAGACTGTTTTTCTCTCTCTCGCACTGAGCTTTAAACCCCAACCGAGGACCAAACCAACAGCTTATATCGTATAGCTGAAAGGAGTGCACGGACTGAGATGAAGAGCTAAAGTGGATCTATTGGGCACTGTAGGATGAGCATCGCCTTGTGTCTCTAAGAATCGACATGTCGAAGTACATGTGTATGTATAGCTGAATATTTGCGTTCATGTAATCCTTAGATGGTTGAGACAAACGAACTCGTACCTAGTCTAGATTCGTTTTCCAACTTGAACAAACAACAATTTATGAACACTAGGAAACAAACAGTGAAAAATGGCCCCAGAATTTATGACCAAACAAAATCTAAAGTCTAGGGTTCCTGGGATATATAAGTATGTATGTTTATTTTAAACGAGTTAAAACTTTAATTGAGCGGCAATAAGAAATTAAGATTCATTTCAAATTCAATGTCTGGCTGTCTATTGTTAAGAAATTGGTAGAATGACAACTTAAAATATCTAAATTGTAATTGTGGTGGTCGAAAGCCTGCACTACCACCCTCTTGCAAAGATTTATGGGAATTCAAATGAGCGATTTCTTGAATATCAGTGTTCTTTTTTTTATTTTTAGTTATACAATATTCGCAATGACTTTGTAGTTTTGTATTTCAATTTTGAAGAGACGTTTGGCGTTTCTTGTTTGATGAACAGGCGGCATAGAGTTCTTTGATGTGGAAAACTTTTCCTGAATTTCCCCTCAATTTCCATCAACAAAGATATCATATAAAAATTCAACAAGTAAAGTACTCAAGTGTACTATTTTAATTCTTTGTATACATGTTTGTGCTTCAATCAACATGCGCAGCACTTCTAGTTCCCTGGAAAAAGTCAAGTGCTTGGATTTGATACCCTACCCAAGTTTTCTTTTGATACTTAAGTCATGTTAGTTCTACGTGGGGGAGAGATCTTCTATATACAATTTTATCTTTGTCTTACAGAAGGCGAAATGGATTTGGTCTTAATTCAAACACCCTGGGTAGTCAAAGGCAGAATTTTTAGCAAAAAGTTATATTTTCAGGCCAAAATCGTATTGCGATGTGAGCAGCCTGGAATTATATTGATCCACTTTTTGGTTGATTCATGCTCCATGAGGAAAAGAGGTCACGAAGGTCCATCCTACAAGCAAAGAAAACATAACCTTTAGGCAAGGTAAAATAAATTGATTCCGATTACATCCCAAGAAGGAATTGGGGAGAGCCTCTGAGTTGTGCGCTTTCTAGTTGTATACTCACTGATTGGGACCTACAGTTTTTACACCGATTCCGATCGGTATTTCATGTATTTTTCATGGCTAAATACTCGATAGTGTCGCCGTAACTATGCGAGGTGACCGCAGCATTTAGGAATTACACATATTTTGGGAAACATTGCTAACAACAAAATAAACGACATTTGCGGTACCCATTTTGTATTTACCGAAAGGCGTTTGCCGGCAATCATGAGCTCAAGTAGCAAACAATATATTTTAGGGAAAAGGAACTATTTTAGCGCTAAGCCAGATTTAAACGGTTTCTTGGCGTGAGATCATAACTTGATAAATCATGTCTGGCTAGGAATACATATCGTAGACAGTTTTTTGCAGCCTGCTGCAAATTAAGAAGTAGATACTCGAGAGGTGATCCGAAGCAGAGAAATACTTCTCTGATTGCCATTGGTTCTATCTGAACATACTAAAATATTTTTTGAAACTCTGCTCTGACTACGACGTTAAGATTATTCTGGGCGATTTTAGTGCCAAATTGGGAAGGGAAAGGGTTTTTTGACTAGCCATTGGTAATTTCAGTCTACACGATATCACTTGCGATAATGGAATCAGACCGATGGACTTCGCCGCTGCAGAGGACATGCACGCTAAAAACAAGTCGACCCCAGAAACATATTGCAGGAACCATGATATGTTTGCATCCATTTTTTCAAGAATTGAAGAACTGCTGCTTTATCGTTTCTTTGTAGGCTTTTTTTTTCTTTCAACAATCAAAACCACATTTTGGGTTACAATAACGTATATATAATCATTGTGTCGGAAACATGTAATATTGAATAACAAACACAATGTGTTTGGACACAAGTATACAATATTTGCTACAAGCTACAAACACGTTATATTTGCATCCAAATAACAAAACAGATACAGTTTTCAGCATGTGGTTATTAGTAGCACACGATTCCAACATGGGGACATGCATGGGGCGACTTGTTTTTCTCCTGACCAGGGACGGAGAGCAAGATTGGTCACTGTGTAATAGCTGGCGGTCACTTTTATTGTGTAATGGATGTACATGTGATTCGAGCTGCCGATATCGATTCGTATTAGTACCTGGCTGTTGTAAAAGTTCGCACGAGACAACGGGGCGTGAAATATTCGAGGACGAATACGGGAAAAGCTGGATATTGATAGGCAGCAAGTACCGGAGATTATCAGTAGCACACGATTCCAATATGGAGACATGACCAGGGAACGAAGTGCTAGATTGGTCACTGGATAATAGCTGGCGGTCAATCTTTTTGTGTAATCGATGTACGTGTGATTCGAGGTGCCAATATTGACTCGGATTATTACTTTTGTGTTGTAAACGATCGCATGAGACTGAACGTGGCGTAAAACTTGCGAGGCCGAACATAGGAAAAGCTGGATATTGACAGTCTGCAAGTACCGGAGATATCAAGGGCCTACCGGCGAGAGCCCACTCTAATGTTATCATAGAATGCTGTCTCGCCCAGCGACCCAGATAAGCAGTGGGAACATGTTTCAATACTTTAGAAACCACTGCGACAACTGAACTTGGCAATCGAGAACCGCGGAAGGGTAAGCCATGGTACGACAAATATTGTTGCATTGCAAGTGATGAAAAAGATGCTGCAGGTATGGCAATGGAACATTCAGGTACAACGCGCGGATGCTAAAGAGGGATGAAAAATGGAAGTGAGAGCTGGAATGGGATGAGGCGACGGATGATGAATTCGGATGATGAATTCTGGAAAATTTTCCAAGGGTCGGAATTTCGAGCAATGGATCGGATGATGGACTGCTTTCCTGCTGGGATAGGAATGGGGATTTGATGGAGGATTCGCAGTGTGCGCTTGGAATGTGGAGGGGAAACTTCTCAGCACAAGTACACTCAGAATTTTTCGAGCGAAGATCACGAGACATTGATTGAGGAAGACGGTGTAGATTGTGACCCACCCAGCGAAGATGAGATTAGAACGCAAGTTTCCCGGATTATGAATAACAAAGTGGTGGGTGCGGATGGACTAACCGCTGAGATTTATAAGGCCAGCGTCAAGGGTGTTTTCGCCCACATACATCAACTTGTATGCAGTCTATCGTTGGGGGAATCTAAGCCTATAACTTGGAGTATCATGACGTTTTCTTTTCTGAGAAAAAATTTTACCCTGTCATAGAGAAATATTGAAAACTTCTACCCTTTTATTGTCCATATATTGCATCTTTATGTTCCGAACTCGCAAATAATGTTCTGTTTTCTAAAATGCAACAGGAAAAATATAATTTTGAACAGAAGGAAGAAAAAATGTTTTGCTTTTTATCCGAAAAGAAAACGAGATCAGTGTGATATGTCCTGTCTTAAAAAGGGGTGATCCGTGTGTTTGTTCCCACTAAGCGGTATTAGTCTTTTATCGAGCATTTTATGTGAAAGACTAAAGCCAAGTTTTAAAAATCTGATTGGACCTTATCAGTTTAGTTTTAAATCAGAGAACTCAGAGACTGACCAAATACTTTCCCTATGCTAAAAACCAATTCGACGCATACCATTTTTGTCCATCACTAAGCTGCTTTCGATATCCTTACACGGTGTAACTTGTACGAAGCTTCTGACTTTGGGATACCGCAAAATTGATTCGCCTCTGCAGAATATGACGCTGGCCAACACCAATTCAGCAGTGGGAGTGGGGAGGATTCCACCGAACCATACTGTACTACACGATGAAAATTGTATCTTCTTTTGTTGCTTAGATGTAAATATAACATGTTTGTAGCGTACTTGTGTCCAAAGACATTATGTTTGCTTTTCAATGTTTGGGACACAATGATTAATAGGGTATAACGTATGTTTTTGTGACCTATATGTGGCCTTATGTATTGGAAACTGCGAAAAAAAAATATGACAGATAATAAAGAAACAAACAACAGCAGATCTTAAATTCACGAAAACAGTACCTGCAAACATGTACATGTTTCCTGCAATATGTTGCTGGGGCCGATAATTTTCAGCGTGTGGCGACAGACTTTCGTGAAATATCTTCAACATCTTAATGGAGATAATGATGAGGTAACCTGCAGTAAATAGGAACAAGGTCTTACTTACTTACTTATCCGGTATCGGACAACCCCGGGGGGTTAGGGACCTTTCAAAACGAAGATAACATATTTCGCCAACTAGTGCGATATTTTGCTTTATTTCTCCAGTTGGCAATACCAAGTGTACGCAGGGAATAAAACAACAATATGAAAAGCCATATGTTGACCATGTATGCTGACGATTTTTGACAGGTTACTGCAATATTTAACGGAGTCGAAAAGGTATCGACGGAGGGTAAGGGGGTAAGACAAATTTGATGGTGTCGAAGAATAGACGAACCTCTAGACACTTCAACGACGACAACCGATTTAATTTTGAAGTGGTAGATGAATTTATGTAGTTTGGTTCTACCGTGAACTAGATTATCAATGTCAGCCTGGCGATAAATCGTATATTTAGACTAGAAAATAAAGGGTTTTCCAATTTGAGTGATATGATTTCAAAGTGACGTTTCGGCCATTTGTAGTATGTCATGATCTGTGATTTTTTTTCATTGTATTCCGAAATGTTTACAATTTCATCATGGAGAGATAAACGCAAGAACAACGTTTACAAATTAGTAAATTTTTCTTATCAAAATAATCGGTCTCCAATTACAACTTTTCCTGCGCTTTTGCCATTTTATGGTCGTAATAATCGTCCACCTGTGCTCGCTATTCGTCGAATTGTTGCAAATTACAAGCGTACGTTTTCTTTAAATAATGTTCAAGTGCCAATAGCACAAAGAACCGCTCGAAGTAATGAAAATATTGCTGCCGTTCAGGCAAGTGTTGCTGAGGACCGCAGTTTATCGAGTCCAAGACGTTGTCAATAATTGGGACTGTATCAAACCATCACCTGGCGGATTTTGAGAAAGGATTTGGGCTTGCGTCCGCATAAAATTCTTATCACTCAAGAACTGAAGCCATTGGACTACCATGAACGTAGTGAATTTGCTGATTTTGTCTTGGAAGAACTTGAAAACAATAACGACTTTTCTAAGAAAATCATCTTCTACGATGAGGCTCACTTTTATCTGAGTTGTGCGGTAAATAAACAAAACTGTCGACTCTGGTGCGAAGAAAATCCACAAATTACTCATGAACAACTATTACATTCACCTAAATTGACAGGTTGGTGTTGTCTTTGGTCTGAGGAATCATCGGTCCGTACACGCGTAAAAAATTCGGCCCCAGGAACATATTGCAGGAACCATGTCCATGTTTGGGAGCAGTGATCTGCTGCTTTTTTTTCTTTAATATCGAGTCATGGTTTGTTTTTTTGCAGTTTGCAACAAACAAAACCATATTTGGGTCACAAATACATATGTTATAAAATATTAATCATTTTGTCCCAAAAATATTATATTGACTAGCAACCACAATTTTTTTGTGCAGAATTACAATGTAGTTATTTACGACAAGCTACAAACACGTTATATTTGCACCCAAACAACAAAGAGAGCAAAATTTTTCAGCATGTGCTTCTTTCGAAATGAAGCTTGTAACACCGTTACTATCAATGGAGAGCGGTATAGATTGATGATAACCACATTTTTATGCCTGAAGTTGGAAGATGTTGATCTTGACAAGATCTGGTTCCTACAAGACGGGGCTACGTGCCACACAGCGCGTGCAACAACCAAACTGCGATAAAACTTTGCGATAAAACTTTGGAGATTGGATTATTTCAAGAAATTGTGACATTGAATGGTCTCCAAGAAGTTGTGATTTACCACCATTATATTATTTCTTGTGGGGTTATTTGAAGTCAATGGTCTTTAGCAAAAAACCAGGCGCTCTTCAAGCTTTACAAGTCAATATTGAACGTGCTATTCATTACATATGACTTGATTTATAAGAAAAGGTGCTCGAAAATTGAGTTCATCGAATTCGTTCCTGTAAAAGAAGACGTGGAGGCCGTTTGAAAGACGTTTTATTCAGATCTTAATTGTATCGATTGTACTTCAAATTAAATAAAAAACATTTGAATTTCCGTAATTATTAGTGTGTTATTTTGAAAGATATGATATTGCTCAATTTGGAAAATCTTTTATATAAAGGATGAATATAAACCCTTTCTCGAGAAACAAAAGTCCAGCTATTCCAGACTTTAATTTTACCCATCCTGGTAAATGGATACGAAACTTGGCTCACATCGCAGACAGATGAAAATCAATTGGTAGTATTTGAGAGAACAATTCTCCTATAATATGGTCCTATTACGGGAAACAACGAGTACCGGCGTCGTTGGACGAACTAGCTTAAAATTTGTATTACGACATTGATATAGCTTGGTGAATAAAATTAGGGCAATTGCGTTGGTTTGGCTGTGTAATCAGAGAGGATTAAGGCGAACAAGTGCTATATATTTTTGTGACCTTACTCGATGGAAGCAGGAAAAGTGGACGTCAAATATTTCGCTGTAAAGACCAGATCGACGACTCTCTTCGTATCGTTGGTATGACTAACTGACGGAAAAAATGTGATGGATAGAACCAGTTGCATGGATATTAATATATGTTTAATTGGTTGAACTACTTAATATATACTATGCATCTGGCTTCATGAGGTTGTAAAATCGCTAATAAAATAATGTTAAATTTTGGAAGTCTTTGTACATACTTGGTCTTAAATAGATCAGTATTCTAAAATAGGTCCCAATACGAACCATGCATTCTCGACTATTCGGAATTCAATGGAAGTGCGTTAATACCTTGTATTTCAAGGTATACGTGTGAGTCTATACCCAATGTCGACCTGAGTATCATTTAATCTCCATTATTAATATAAAGGGGTTTTTCAATAAGAGCGCTA
Source organism: Phaonia tiefii (assembly GCA_963931995.1). Lineage (NCBI taxonomy): Eukaryota > Metazoa > Arthropoda > Insecta > Diptera > Muscidae > Phaonia > Phaonia tiefii. Next base: position 32,468,547 of record OZ008371.1, on the reverse strand, counting down.
CAAAAGTTTTTTTAAATAAAACAAACCCGGTTTTAGATACCAATGAAATTCTTTATTCCTGTGAAAGTACGTTCGATGCCATTATGTATGGAACTCGATTTCGTTTGCATGGCCACCACGGGCAGGCTTGCAGAAGTCCAGACGCTGAACCCAATCTTCGACGGTTTTCAACCATAAATCGGCTGATACTGCTGCAATTTCACGTTCGATATTCGTACGAAGTTCATCAATCATCGCTGGCTTGTTGGCACTGACAATAGACTTAACGTAGTCCCACAGGAAATAATCTAACTGCGTCAAATCGCTCGACCGAGGCGGCCAATCGACTGTGGTATTTCGTGAGAGAACACGTTCACCAAACTTGGTTTCCAATAAATTGATTGTGGCATTCGCTGTGTGGCTTCTGGCGCCGTCCTGTTGGTACCACATGTCCTCCAAGTCCATATTATCTAATTGGGTCCAAATATATTCGGAATGGTAGCGATTTGCATTCACAGTAATGTGCCGGTCTTGATCATCACAGAAGAAGTAAGGCACAATGACGCCGCCGGCCCATAAACCGCAACAAACCGTAATTTTTTCGTGATGCAATGATGACTCATGGACTACGTGTGGATTGCTGTCTGACCAGTAACGCATATTTTGCTTATTGACGAAGCCATTCAGCCAGAAAAATCGATGAAGATGATTTTCCGATGAAAATCCGAATCATTTTCAAGTTGTTGCTCAGCCCAATTCACGAACATACGACGCTTATGGTGGTCAAGTGGCTTAAGTTCTTGCGTCAATTTGATCTTGTAAGGATGTAGGCCAAGATCTTTTCGAAAAATTCGTCACAACGACGTCATAGAGATGCCCAACGCTTGAGAACGACGTGTGAGAGACACATTTGGGCTTTCTTGAACTGAAGCCTCAACGGCAGCAATATTCTCGACAATGCGGGCACTTCTTTGTCTCACTGGCGCGGGAACATTTTGTACTGTGCCTGTGGATTCAAATTTTTCCACTAGATGCTCAATTGTTGATCTGGTAGGACGATTATGACGATCATAAATTGGACGTAGCGCTCTTAAAGTTGAGGCCACTGACTCCAAATTTCGGTAGTAAATTTTGATAATTTCGACTCGTTGTTGGCTCGTATATCTTTCCATGATGAAATGGCAAACCTTATTGAAGAGAAATGTGAAAAAGCGGGAAAAAATATGGCGTCGTTTGCTGTCCCTATCGATTTACTTTTATAGCGTCTCTGTGAACCTAGTGATCACGAGAGTTTTTTGCGTGTATGTCGCATAAAATTTACCATTTTCTACACTGAAGTGTTTAGTTGGAATCCGTAGGGATCTTGGCAATCGACCACATTCCCCGTCAAATTTCCATTTTTAATTTCGAAAATAAAAAATACACTTGTCAGCTTGATTTGGCTCTCAGTCATTGGATTTTGTTTTTTTTGTTAACTGAAACCTTTACAGCAAACGCTAGGAACAAAAATAAAATGGCAAGTTCTCGTTGTTTCACTTGCCGCAAAAGTAATTTAAATGTAATTGATACTGTTGCCTGCATATTAATGAATTGTGCAACACTTTCTGCGGCAGCGTTTAGGTCTTTTTTGTGTGAAGACATCAACTACAATTAAAAGTGAGTTTTAAAAGCGCTACAACAGAGATGAAGAAGTTCCGCACCATCACGTCGGGAATAGAGAACAAAAAAAAACACAAAATATTCTTGGATAGAATATGAAAAGATTGCAGCGAACGGGAAAAAATTATTATATTATTTTTAAATAATACTCTGTCTGTTATTCTTTCGCCCGTGCGGTGGTGTTTGTTTTTTTCTCCGCTCTTCATTTATGGAAATTTTTGCGTTTAAACGCCATAATTCATTTGCAAACATTTACCTAAGGCGAAACAACAGCAACAACATAAATTGTGCTGCAACAAAAGGCCTAAAAGGCGACGACTGCGGTGGTGGCGGCGGCATCAGCGACATGTCGCTGCAACGCCTATTAATGTCGCAAAAATTGTCTGAGCAACATACTTAAGCACCGGCAACAACAGCCAACCACTTACCGCTCGAATGGGTGGCCTCGGTTTTGGCGACACAATTTCTTTTGCAACTTTACTCCAATCCAAGTGGAACCATTTCATTGTTATTTACCTAGGATCAGTTCGCCAGTAATGTCTCCGGCAATCTAATGATATATCGCCTCAGCTTAACCAGGTTCCAAATACCACTGGAGGAATATTAAAAGTAGTTTACGAGTATTAAGGAACATTATTAAACCACCACACGCAGTAAATTGCAGTCGTAGTTTTCTTTGCTTGCATCAAATGCTGGCTGGAGTTTGCTACAATGCGAACGAGCCAGCCAGCAACTTTGTAAATTGTGAGCAGAATATTTGATTTATACTGTTTAGCGTCGAAATCTAGCGGTTAGATTTATGAATATGGCCTTTTTTGTAATTTCAATTGGAGCAAAACATACTAGTTGTCTTTTGTGAATAGATAGAAAATAAATCAAAATTGAGGTTTATTTTCTATCGCAGAAAATGGCATTTTAAAATGTGTCATTGATGGAATTAATTGAAAAGATCGCGGATGATCATAACTCTGATCAATGAGATGGAGAAGACAAGAATGTAGCTAGACACGGAGAAAGTCTGCAAACAGTTTGGAAGATTTAGAAACAGTTAAAATCCCTAACACCCTATTCGCCAATGGAAAAGTTATGCCCAAATGAAGTCCCAGATAAATGTACTTTGAGCAATACAATTGAGGCAGACAAACATTTGTTGTATCAAACATATTACTTCTGTTATCATAAATAAATAAATCGTTTACGAGAACAGGCACAACGTTTACAACCAATGAGATACGGTATATAACTAAATATATAAAGACGGTTACGAGAAACAAAATGCACGAGGTAATACGAATATTAAAGAAAAAACCCTTTTGCTCTAGTCTTGAAATGATTGACTTACAGTATGAGGTGACACTTAGATGCTGCAACATTCATCTGTTTTGATGTTTGCATGCAAATACAATAAGTTTGTGGCTTGTCGCAAATACAGTATACTTGTGTCCAAACACATTGTGTTTCCTATTCAGTATTACAATGATCAATATATTATTTGTAGAAGTCTTTTAATAAATTTTAAATACAATTTTATTTTAGAACCTGGGCTTTCCTGAAACAGAGCTGAACCCAGGCACCATTACAGCAAGTCCGCACATCTATTAATTGAACCATCGCTTAGGTTGTGAACATGCGAACACAATCGTAAGATTAGGATTTTACAGCTTGTTTTAGTTGAACGAACAGAGTTGCAATTCACGAGAGAGTGTAGTTTCTGTGTGTGTTTGTAAAAACTTGTTTAGATATTGAATCAAATCATGAGAGTGATTACCTTTGAGTCTATATGTTAGTTGCTTGTAATAAACTGCCCAGCGGCCTAAGTCTCAAGGCCTTCCACAAATAAGACATGCGGAATGGGTCTTTTGTAATGCCTTCCCTAAATAAGGCCCGCGGAATGCATGCATTTTTTCATCAGATATAACCAAGAAGAAGATTTTTACAATTTTGAACAATTTCTTTTCCGATTCTTTTTAGCCGTAATTTAATTGCGAAATTTCATACAAATTTTAAAATTATATTGTTTATTAATAGTTTTCAGGGTATTTTTAAAATTTTCAATTCGAGGTTGGGCGTGGTACAACTTTCTAAAATATATAACCACATACTTATATATAAATATTTAGAAGTGGATAATGAGTTTGTGATCAAATAAATTATTTTAATTTTATTTTTGTTTAGCAAAAATAAATTGAAAGAAATGCCTTCTAAAGGCTTCCTCTTTGCATGCTTTCTAAGGCCTTCTTTAGGCAATGGGCAAGGAAGGCCTTGCCTCGCAATCACACGCAATGCTAAAATGAAAGGAGGAGGTATGTGTAGGGAAGGTCTTACGTGTTTTAAAGAAGGCCTGTTTGGTCATGATTTTAGGCCTTCCAGGTCATGCCTTCCGCCGCTGGGTGTTTACTTAATTTGACGCAAAAGTAACAATTTTGTGGTACAATTTTCGTTTGTAACAAAAGAAAGGACATTTACAATAAAAGATTTTTAATTTCGAGAAAAGTACCAACTTTTGCGGTCAACCATGATAATAGTCAACAACCTAAATATTTGTTGGGGGCCAATCGAGCTGCAAATAAGCTCGAAACTTTTATCTTTGCTTACACATATTAATGTATAATAAGTTCATACTACCCACTTAAAAGGCCAGAAACATTTCTCTAATAAAGGGTTTTTCAACAGCGACGCTACAAAAGTAAATCGATAGGGACAGCAAACGACGCTCGCTCTTTTCACATTTCTCTTCAATAAGGTTTGCCATTTCATCATGGAAAGATATGCGAGCCAACAACGAGTCGAAATTATTAAAATTTATTACCGAAATTTGGAGTCAGTGGTCTCAACTTTAAGAGCGCTACGTCATTCTGGCTGAATGGCTCATTTCTGGCTGAATGGCTTCGTCAATAAGCAAAATATGCATTATTGGTCAGACAGCAATCCACACGTAATCCATGAGTCATCATTGCATCCCGAAAAAATTACGCTTTGCTGCGGTTTATGGGCCGGCGGCGTCATTGGGCCTTACTTCTTCCGTGATCATCAAGACCGGCATATTACTGCGAATGCGAATCGCTACCGTTCAATGATAACCGAATATTTTTGGCCGCAATTGGATAATATGGACTTGGAGGACATGTGGTTCCAACAGGGCGGCGCCACAAGCCACACAGCGAATGCCACAATCAATTTATTGGAAACCAAGTTTGGTGAACGTGTTATCTCACGAAATGGCCCAGTCGATTGGCCGCCTCGGTCGTGCGATTTGACGCCGTTAGATTATTTCCTGTGGGGCTACGTCAAGTCTATGGTTTATGCCAACAAGCCAGCGACGATTGTTGAACTTCGTACGAATATCGAACGTGAAATTGCAGCAGGATCGGCCGATTTATGCTTGAAAACCGACGAAAATTGGGTTCAGCGTCTGGACTTCTGCAAGCGTTCCCATGGTGGCCAATCGAGTTCCATACATAATGGCATCGAACGTACTTTCACAGGAATAAAGTATTTCATCTGTATCTAAAACCGGTTTTGTTTTATTTAAAAAAATCTTATTGAAAAACCCGTTAGATAAACTGGTAGATTTTGTTCCAATCCAATTTGTCTTACAAGAAATTGCTATTTCTTCAAAACAACCTTCTCTTTAAATATAACCTTTTTTGTGAAACAAAATATCTTTTCTTGAGATAAGTCCCTACTATTAAAAATGTACCTATTCTTGAAAAAAGGACCAATTCTAAAGAAAATTCGAATTTCTTAGAAAAATACATTTTCTTCAAAAAAAAAAAAAAAAAAATATGTACCTTCCCTTAAAAAAAAAAAAAATTTTTCTTAAAAAAATTTCTTTTCTTAAAAGTACCTTTTCTTAAAAGTACCTTTTCTTAAAAGTACCTTTTCTTAAAAGTACCTTTTCTTAAAAGTACCTTTTCTTAAAAGTACCTTTTCTTAAAAGTACCTTTTCTTAAAAGTACCTTTTCTTAAAAGTACCTTTTCTTAAAAGTACCTTTTCTTAAAAGTACCTTTTCTTAGAAGTACCTTTTCTTAAAAGTACCTTTTCTTAAAAGTACCTTTTCTTAAAAGTACCTTTTCTTAAAAGTACCTTTTCTTACAAGTACCTTTCTTAAAAGTACCTTTTCTTAAAAGTACCTTTTCTTAAAAGTACCTTTTCTTAAAAGTACCTTTTCTTAAAAGTACCTTTTCTTAAAAGTACCTTTTCTTACAAGTACCTTTTCTTAAAAGTACCTTTTCTTAAAAGTACCTTTTCTTAAAAGTACCTTTTCTTAACAATAAAATAATGCCCTTTCTTTCATTTGAGATAAGTAGAAAATAACTAAATTTTCTTAAAAAAATAACCTTTTCCTAAAACCTTTTCATTTAAAAATTACCTGTCCTTAAAAAAGTACTTCTTTGCAAAAACAAATTCAAACTCTTATGGTTTTTTTTTTTTTGCAGAAAGTACTTCTTCTTAAAAATAGTACCTTTTCTTAAAAAACATTAGCTTTTAATAAAAGAAGTACCTCTCTTTAAAAAGGGACTTTTTCGGGAAAACAGAATACATATTCTTATAAAAAAAATATACTTTTTTTTAGAAAAAAAAATACGTTCTATAACAAAAAAAAATTTCCTTAAAAAAAGTTTATCATTTTACAAAAAGTATATTTTCTTAAATATCCATTTAATTTAACGTATTTTTCAACGGGCGCCTTAGGCGTGTTGGAACTAACTAGTACATAATACATAGCGAAAGGAACTTCATTGCTGATGTAATTTTTTTATGTATTTTTCATACAAACGGTATTACAGGCTTTGGCAAATCTAACCTTGTAGTGCAACTCAGTTGAACAATGCGTAAATGTTGCCCAAACGTTTAATGCAAATTGCATTTCTGCAAGAAGTGGACTTCGCGCATTGCATAATTTTTTTGGTCAAAATGGCGGACCAACAATCAGGCGGTGGTTAAAAAAATTAGATAAACTGGGTCAGTGCAAAACTTGACAACACCCATGCGCCTTTGTAAATGTCGTTCGGTCGAAAATATTGTAGCTGTAGGATAAAGTGTGAACCACGCAGCGACAACTTCAATTCGTCGTCGTGCATATCAATTGAATTATTCCTAGAGCATCGTTCAGCTGATTTTTAACAAAAGACCGATATTTACCCAAAAAAATTCAATCGTTACAGGTACTGATGCGTACAAACCATTAATTGCAATGTATATTCATCAGTTGGATACTTGAACCACAAGGATTTGATCCGATTTTTCGAAAAACAATGAGTGTTCGAAATCACGGCGATGTGTTAACACCCTTTGGTTACACGGTACCTGCTCGAATTCGATGAACACATTAGTAAATGTTATATTGGAAAATAAAAAAAGAAGAGTTTTTATGCTGAAGGCTCATTTGCTATTGCACTTCCTTTTTTCTTACACCTGCTTTAACTTTAGATGTAATATTGTTAAAATAAATAAAAGAAATATTTAACCCACTAAAATAATAGATTTTTATTTATCATAAACAGAACGGCAACAAAAAATTTTGAATAGTATAGAGAACTTATTGCACTCTTGTTCCGCTCTCATAAAGAGAGTCTGAGTAAATAGCATAAATGAGTCTTATCTTCTTTATAGAATAATTCAATATAAATGCACCATTTCGACAATGTTATTACATAAAACAATACAAAAAGCATAAATGTTTCAAAAGGCTTTCACATCAAAACTATGAATGGACCAAGTTATGATACTTTGTGAATCATTCGCCAAATGTCTCAGGTGATTTTGAGTCATATAATTCGTTCCATGAGTCCTCTATACTATTCAATACTCTTTGGCGACGACGACCTGCTTGGTTGTTCGCTGCCGCTACATCAATTCCATCATACTTACTTTCACGCAGAGACTAATGTTGTACAGCAACCACGTATGTGATGCTAACGCTGTGTGTTGTTTGTATGTGTTCACTTTGATAGATTGCCCTACCCGTGCCTATATATGTTAACGCATCAATAAGTTACGACAAGATATATTTACAACATCAAAAGAAATATTTTTTCATGTTGTTTGCATTATTGCCGCAAAATTATTGCATGCTTTTTAGTGCTGTCGAAAAATGTTTTAAATACAATTTGTGGCATACTTTTGGGCGCATATTATGTTTGATTATAGTAAAAAATCATTAGACTGTGTCTGGGCGAAGATAATAAAACAAAACAAAAATGGTTTCACATTACATCTCATGAAGGGATTGGGGAGAGCTTTTCACAACCAGTGAGCCGTGCGCGTTCTAGTTTAGTGATTGGGAGCTACAGTTTTAAACCGGTTCGGAACAGTATTGTTGAGAAGCTATATGATGGCTAAATACTCGTCACTAAGAGAAGTGCCGCCGTTGAAAGATATGTTAGTTGGCTGGGCTCGAACCCACGTAGCCAAGAACCGTGCACACTACGATTGCACCATCGATGAGCAACATAATACGGCTGCTTTTTAATTTCCAAATGTGAACAAATTTAGAAATTAAAATGCTCCTAAATCGAAATTCGAATTTTCATGATTTAAAGGGAGAGCACTTTTTCTAAAAAATTCGGCTCTGTTTGAATTCGTATCTTGGATCGTGGGGCAATAGCAAATATGTTTCTCAAATAGCTAAGATTATCTGCTGTCATATATTGAGTGTTTTAGCAAATACGTTTGCCTTCCCTATTTCGGTATGCAAAATCTGCCATTTCAGCACCCGGTTTTTCTGTCTTTGATAACATATTTTTCCCCCGTGCAGATATTTTACTGCAGGCAGATATTTATTTGGAAAAATATCGGTTCCATAGAAACTTCATGTTTGGCATAAATTGCATCTGATTTTGGGTTTCATTGTTGTAAGGGTTGAATTTGTTGTTTATTCAACTGAGGAATGAATCAGTAGGGTGCACGTTGCACCTGCCTGCACGCTGAAAAGTCTGTCTTTTTAGTATACAAATATAGTATACTTGTGTCCAAACACATGGTGTTTGCCGGTCAATATTACATGTTGGTTAATATATAATATTATAATATTTGCTTTTGTGAACCAAATGCCGCTTTGTTTGTTGAGAAAATTTTAACAATTTCAAACAATGTTTATCAAAATAACATTGGGAACACATGTTTAACTGTAGGTTCCAATCAGTGAGTGTAAAACTAGAAGGCGCATAGCTCCCTGATTGTGAGACCCTCTCCCCAATCAGTTCATGGGATGTAATGCAAACCATTTTTTTTCAATAACACATCACAATTCCCATCATGTTTACTTGGATACCGTTTTACTTGACAATTTCTAAATGATCCTGGAAAATATTGTTTCTATTCTTAATTTATTACCAATTCAATTGATTTCAAACTAATAGTTGATGTAGTAGGTAGAGGTTGATTCGATTAGAACACCATAACAGTGTAGCCATCCCTCTTCTTAATGATATCTAGACATGACAACCAAAATCCGGGAAACCTTGATGCACGTTGCAACAAAGTTTTGCTAAATGTAATTTTATGACTTAATGTAGGCATATCATGTCAAATGATAAAACGACAGAATGACTACTCGTTGCAATGCGACAAACATTTGCAGTGTTCGTCATCACACACACGCAATTTTTCTCTCCTTTGGCTTAGTAAGATATATATTTTTGAATTAATTCAACAAGCAAATAATCATAATACAAGCACCAACAACATGCAACAATTGTTGCACACTAAACATCAGCAACATCTTAGTACAACAACATAGTATACAAACTGCCACCAAACATGAAAATTGCTCCAGGCAATAATACGCAACTCCAAGTGAAGAACCTAAAATATAATAAAAGATTTTATTCTAAGTTAAACAAGTAGAATGGGAAGAAATATATTAACAGGAAAGCCTCGTGGATGTGATAAATCACTTTGACGTGAAAAGCTTCTTCACGAACACCGTATTCGTGCTAAAGCCCTTTCTTTCCCTAGATGAAGTAAGAGCGTTTGGACATTTGCAAGAAGAATAAAGGATAGTTCTTCCTCTGTCCCAACTCTTGTTATAGATGTTATCACATTCACTGAACCGGTTGATAAAGCTAACCTCCTGGCTGACATGCTTGCCAGGAACTCTTCCTTACCGGATAGAAATCAACCTCTCCCCGTGAACAATTACGCATCTTGTCCCATGCCCAAAATATTTTTTCGAACGCCAGTAGTTAAAAACCTCGTCGTAAATAAATCCCCGGGCTCGGATGGCATGTCTGTACAGATCCTGAGTAGGTGCTCTTCGACGCTGGCGCATCCCAACCTTGCATACCGTGTGTTGGTATTCCCGGCGCGTTGGAAGGTTGCCAATGTCCAACCAGTCCCTATAAAATGTGATGTAAGTAACGCTGCAAAGTAACCCTGAGGTAAGTAACCCTGAGGTAAGTAACCCTGCAAATGAACTGCTTCTTGAATTGGACAGCCGATGATATTTCTATCAACTGTACGGGTGGAAACCTCAATTTACTTAGCATTCGTACAACCAGCCTACTTAGTCTGATTTCGAACTGGACCGCTAACAAGGGACTATCACTTAACCCACTTAAAACCGAGCTTATCTTGTTCTCTCAGAAATATAAAATACCCGCATTTGAACTGCCGTCAGTTAATGGGGTGCAATTACGGTTGACGGAAAAGGTCAAGTATCTGGGGATAATTCTCGACAGAAAACTGTCTTCGAAATGGAATGTGGCGGAGAGGGTGAAAAAGGCATCTGTTGCTCTTTACTGCTGTAAATGGGCTATAGGAAAGCGCTGGGACTGTCTCCAAAGATCACCATGTGGATTAATACGCCAATAATCAGTACAATACATATCTATGGCATCGTAGTTTGGTGGAGGTGCCTCCAAAAGAAATATATTCTGAATTCCTTGACGAAAATTCTAACATCAGCACCGATTAGCGTTAGTGGGGCAATGGGCATGACGTCAGGTACTGCACTTAGTGCTACCCTTAACATCTGTACTCCTGATATCATGACCGAATCGGCAGCCGCTACATCCCTGGTGAGAATCAGAGATTATGGCGATTTGATATCGGGGCATTCCGGAGACGCTTAATTACTACCCCGGACCAACTCTATTCCCGTAAAAACGGACTACTGTATCCCCTACCTTCTACCAGAGACAAATCTAAGGACTTCTATTCCGAACAGGAATACCTGGGAAAAGTCACTGGAAGGGGATACCAGTAGTATCAGATTTTTCACGGATGGACCAAAGTTGGACGAGCAAGTAGGCTGTAGGGTCCATTCACCGGACCTAAATGGACATATCTCCTTCAAGCTGCCTCATCACTGTAGTGTATTTCAGGCGGAAATTACCGCCATACTGGAGGTTGCTGAACTACTGAAAAGTAGTGTCACAACCCTCTGGAGAATATGTATCTACACAGACAGCCAGGCTGCTACAAAATCCCTGGAAGCCAAGTTTACTACGTCCCTGGCGTTGAAAGAATGCCACTCATCACTTAGAGTGATGGCAGAGTATTTTGACATCAGACTCATTTGGGTACCGGGACACAGCGACATTCCAGGCAATTGCGTAGCGGATGCATTAGCTAGACAGGGCACTACGGCACAGTACCTTCCGGCAAAAGAAGGTGTTAGTATGCCAATCTCTACCTGACGTTTGCAGATCAGGCAGTGGGCCGATAATATGTTCAAGGACAAGTGGAGACTTACTTCAACTTGCAAACAGGCCAGGGTCCTCCGGCCACTTGTGAACAGGAAGACGACTAGCCAACTACTTAACTTGCCGAGAGGCAAGTTATCCACAATGATAAGAACACTTACGGGACATTGTCTTGTAGGAAAACACGCCCTAAGATTGGGATATAGAAACTCCACTCTCTGTAGATGCTGCATGGAATAGGACGAGGAAACGACGAAACGTATTATCTTGGATTGCCCTGCTCTGGCATTAGGGCTTATAGACAAATTCATTGAAAGGGCAAATTGGCTAGACGACTAGTCAGTAGTTGCTATAGAGGAAACTGCAGGTATCACAATGGGCTTCTTTAGTCTAAGTGTGCTAGACAGCGTGCTGTCTTGCAGCCTTTTCAACCAACCAATCCTGCAAATTACCGCCCAATTGCAATTTGTTCTGCGCTCTCGAAGGTTATGGAGAACATGGTTAACCACCATCTTGTGAATTATCGGCAGTACAATGACCTTCTTAATGATCGGAGGTATGGCTTCCGTATAATGAGATCTATTGGAGACCTGAAGACGTTCCTTTCGGAACAGTGGAGTCGGTCGCTCCACTGGTTTGGTGAGCGTAAGGTGGTGGCTCTTGATATTTCCAAGGCATTTGATGCGCTATTGTCAAAGCTCGTTGCTTTTGGTGTCGGTGATCACCTCGCTCGATTTATATTGAGATTTCTCAGAGATCGCACTATACGAGTTGTTGTAGATGGGGATTCATACGACGACCATAAATTGACTGCAGGTGTACCACAGTGCTCTGTTCTTTCTCTTTCTCCTTCTCTTTTCTTGCTTTCATTGACGATCTCCTGGTTCAGACTGTGAATCCAATCTACTTTTTGGCGGATGACAGTAATCTCTGTCATTCTTATTCATTCGACCATTGGCCAAATGTTCAAGAGATTGAAGTCAAACGCCGGACGATGAATGAAACACTCGGCCGGGATCTGGTGGCAATTAATTGAATGGGGTCGAATGAATAGAGTAGATTTTAATGCGTTTAAAACCCAGTGTTGTTTGCTGTCGCATAAGTGGATTGCTGACCCAGATTTATTACATGTTGTTAAATTGTTACATGCAACGGGCTCACCACTACATTCACATCTCTACACGCTGTTGTTTGGATGCAATTATAACGTTTTCGTAGCCTGTGGCAAATATAGTATACTTGTGTCCAAACACATTGTGTTTGTTATTCAATATTACATGTTTGGACACAATGACTAATAGGTTATAATATATGTATTTGTGACTCAAATGTGGAGTTGTTTGTTGAAAACTGCTGAAGACAAAAACGTGACAGACAATAAAGTAACAGACAATAATGGAAACATGTACATGGTTCCTGCAATACGTCGCTCGGGCGTTAGTTTTCAACGTGTATGGATTTATTTTTCCGTGTAGAGATAAATTACAATTTCTGAACCTGGCATTCAGTTTCAGCTCCGTACTGGGGTTAAATCATAAACAAACATTAACTATGTACTGCAAGAATATTGAGCTTTAATCTACTAAATTCAACAAACAGATTAAATCTTTATTTCCTTCAGATGTGGCAATTGATCTCTATATCCTTAAATATAAAATAATTAATCGTTTGCAAAAAAAAAAACTCTGCTATTTAACTTCGACACACTTGAAATTGTACACGCCTCAAGGAAATAGACATTGGAGCATTTTCATCCCCTTAGGCGTATCTGTACTTACGCACTCAGAACTAAATAGACAGATTTCAAACAGGCACAAAATTGTCTCTTCACCATGTGATACAATTTGGCTAAAGGAACTCATGCGTTTCCCGAAATGCGACAGACAGAAATCGAAGGAACCTCCCAGCATTAAAGTGTCTCTTCTGTGCTGCGAGTGTGCAACTTCACCTCAAGCACTTAGGCAGGGAGTGTAAAACTGTTGTGATCGTGCGTATGATGGCACTGTGGTGGCTTGGTTGATGCGGCACGGCGGCTGCTCCAACTGACGATGATGATGATGATGATGACAATGATGACGACGACGACGACGATGACAACTGAAATCAGAAAAAGAAGCAAAAAGGATGCAATACAGAAGATGATGGTTCCGCACGTATGTTTGTATCATTATAATCATAATGCACGCCTCTGTAGGGTTTGCATGATATGAATGCAAAACTCTTTATACGAAACGCGCCCGTCCGTTGGTGGAGGTTATAGGCAACGGGGCGAGTAACAATATTGTGTCGCCGCCAATGTTGGAGAGCGTAAGAAGCGACGCGGCGCGACATATATGCGATGATATACAACGACGCCAGCAAGGCTGCAAATGTTATACGGCCATATCTCCAACGTACTTCACATGTTCACAGGAGTGCTGGCTGGCTAGAGTTGGGGAGCTGGTGCGGTACTCATTTTCCTGCTGTAGCCTGATTTGTATGCAGCAATGAATTGTTGTGTTGCTTTTGCTCGTTGTTTCGTTGTTGTTGTATACAATTTCGCTTTAGACCATATCATCGCTCTGGTTGTTGCTGTTACTTTGCGTATCATCACAATTTCATTTCTTGCGTACATTTATATTTCAACACACAGAGGCAGGCATAGTTTATGTTTGTCATCTCCTCCGCACAATTGTTAGGTTGTTGTTTTTTTTTTCTCGTTCTCTTAGCGTTTTCAGTTTTGTCGAGACGAAGGCATTCAAAATTGTGAAAAATGCAAAAATTCATGATATATTCACATTCGCATACCTACTTGTTTTATTTTATTGTTGTATTCAAGACATGTCATCGCATCAGGAGGTTACTATTTGCAATCGCACCACATCGTACAAGGCTCTCTGACTGCGAGTGTGTGTGTGTAGTAACAACATCAACAGCGGCAGTCACATCAACAGCCCACATGTGCCGCATAATACTCCGCTTTGCATACTGTATCTACTACATAGGAAAAACGCTGATTTGATTCGCTTTTCAATTTGAGGACCTTAAGCGCAAACAAAACAGCAAAACATTTTATATAAAAATTGTTCCAATTTGCTACCTACCGAGCAATTGCACACACGTCTTATTGTACGCGATTTATGCCTCCCCCCACCCCGTGCGTTTGTTATTTAAATCATCTTTTGTCAGAGCTACTGTTTTTCGTTAAGTTAGTAACGAGGTGGGTATGGTAGACGGGAACAATTGTCATCCCATTTATTTTATTGGATCTGATATTGATATTTAATCCACTTGGCAAATGGGTTTCGTTTGTGTCTAAACAAAAGTATTGTCTGCTCTTTATCCTAAAATCACCACAATCACAACAAGTTTATACACTGTTATTTTATTATCCAAATGTACACGATGAAAAATTTGTCTTTTGTTGTTGAATGTATGCAAATATATCGTCTTGTAGCTTGTCGCAAATATAGTATACTACTTGTTTCCAAACTCATTGTGTTTGCTACTCAATGTAACATGTTTGGAGCACGATGATTAATAGTTTATAATATATGCATTTGTGACCCAAATGTGGCTTTGTTTGTTGTAAACTGCAGAGAACACTGCTGCCTGTCACCATAAAGAAACAAAATGCAGCAGATCTGCAATTCGCGAAAGCAGTGCTTGCAGACATGTACATGATTCCTGCAATATGTTGCTGGGGTCAATATTTTTCAGCGTGTATGAGTTCCTTTCTAAAAATATTGCTGAACTATTTACTACACTTCCAAATAACGTACCTTGTAGTACCATGCGGCCATCAGTCGGAATGGTTACAGTGTGCGTGACTCTTCTACATGACAAAATCTCTTCTGTCACAGCCCCCATACGCTGAAAATTATCGGCGCCAGCAATATATTGCAGGAACCATGTACATGTTTGCAAGCATTGTTTTCGTGGATTGAAAAAATCTGCCTATTTTGTTTTTGATGCGTTAATATCTATAGGCGCGGGTAGGGACTTAACTCACAAAGTAAACACATCCAAATACAGTTTGGCCGACACAGTTTGTCCGACTGCAGTCACACAGATTGTTTGGCGTTAAACTCCTCCGAAACGGCGTGACCTATTTGTATGAAATTTTGTGTGCATATCGGCGAGATCTCAGAATCGGCCAACAACTATTTTTCATACCCCTAAATGATATGGGTATCCCATCCCTACATAGAAGACAGATTTGTCCGACTGCGAAACACAGATTGTCAGACTTGGAAAAAAAACACACACACTGATGTAGCGGAAGCTGTCAAACTGTCTTGTGTGGGTGCGCAGCACTCTCAGAGCAAAGAGAATAATGACGTGTTTATACGTACATACAAATGAGATAGCAAGAGAGCAACGAAAATTGTGTGACCTTTTGTAGCGTATGTACGAACATAACAATGTATGTATGAACGTGTGTGCATTCGCTTTGTTTTTTGTGACTATAAAATAAAAAGTATTAAGCAAGAAAATAATGGCACATGTGCTTGCACTTGGCCTTTAAATAATTTTAAGTATTAATATTATTTAAATGTTACGTCATCATATGACTGAACGCTGTTTATTATTTTCCAATGTAACATATACTAATGTGTTCATAGAAATGGAACAGGTACCGTGTAACAAAAATGTGTTAACACATCGCCCGTGAGCTCGAGCAATCATTGATTTTTTTATTGGGACAGACACCAGTGTTTCCAGTAGATTTCAACAAACAAATCCACATGTGGATCACAACTTCATATATTATAACCTATTTATCATTGTGATTCAAACATGTTATATGGAATAGCGAACACAATGTGTTTGGACACAAGTATACTATATTTGCGGAAAGCTACAAACACTTAATATTTGCATCCAAACAATAAAAAACGACAAATTTTTCAGCGTGCATTCATTTCTTTTGGTGTTGGTCAACACCCTTAGTTATGGCGAAAGTAGTTGACTAATTTGTCAAGAGATCCCTTCTCAATACATAACCGTTCATATTCATTGTAAAAATTTAGAAAAATGTAAAAATGTAAATGTAAAAATTTAAAAATTCACACACATAGTTCAACGATATCCGTGATGATATCACACAACGTCATATTCTTTCCCAATCGTCGAACCAGTAATACGACCTGATATGGTTAAGGGATGTACCAACAATACTATGCCTCATACCAATATTCCAGAATATGGCTGAAGAAAAAACGCTCTTTGGTCTCTGGTGAATCAATTATTACTCTTCAAAAGGTTCTAAGATCTTTCCCCTTAACTTTATAAATGTCTGTTAGATCCAACAGGAAATGAGATCCTAGGTAATATCTCCCATTCATACAAAAGGAAGGGAAGTTGTATATAAGATGTCCGACACTCTTACCGTCCTCTTCATCCCCACAGCTTCTGTACTAATCATGAACTGAGATTCCAGGATTAGACGCATGTTTGCCTATTAAACATTGTCCAGTGATTACAGCTACTAATTTGGAGATATCTTTTCTAGGAAAGGATCGTACGCTTAGATTTGGGTCATAACTTGGCCATAATTGCCTGGTGATGTTGGAATTTGAGCCGTGAGACCATCTACCATTCGCATGTCTGCGAGCTTCGGTTTTAATTATGAGCTTGCATACAGAAAGAGGCATACCTATATGTTCCATATCCAGTGGAACAGGTATGGTAGTTCCTAATCTTGGCAGCTCGTTTGCTCAATTGTTCCCTGGAATGTTCCTGTGCCCCTGTACTCATATATGGTGAATTTCGAACTACTATGTCATCTCCTTGTATGTTTGCAAGTCCCAATTTGACTTGTATTTAAATGAAAACAGTGGCATGTTTTCTGGCAAACGTATATGCTTTTACGGGAACACATATGCCTTCTTCATCGCAAACATCCATATATTTACGTGGAAGCATTTGCCCGTTTCCTCCAAACCACCATAGACTTCCGTGGAAACATATGTATATTTCCTCCTAAAAATAATAATACTTAGTACCAAATTATTCTTTGAATTTTTACGGGAACACGTATGCCTTCTTCATCGCAAACGTCCATATATTTACGTGGAAGCATTTGCCTGTTTGCCCCAAACCACCATAGACTTCCGTGGAAACATATGTATATTTCCTCGAAAAAAAAATAATACTTAGTACCAAATTATTCTTTGAATTTTTACGGGAACACATATGCCTTCTTCATCGCAAACATCCATATATTTACGTGGAAGCATTTGCCTGTTTCCCCCAAACCACCATAGACTTCCGTGGAAACATATGTATATTTCCTCTTAAAAATAATAATACGTAGTACCAAATTATTCTTTGAATTAAAATTATTATTAATCTTATCAATATAAATCAACATTTATATATAATTTCCGTTTGATTTCCGTTATATTTTTCGATCTTTTGAGTTGTTATGTTTTTAATAATGTTTGGTTCAAGATCGATAACTATTAAAAAGTACTTTTCCTATGAAAGAGTACATTTTAATAGACATATTAATTATAAATAATTAATACAAATAAATTTAAAGACTTAAAACGTCCCTTTTTACATTTAGGTGCATTGAATGCATTATTAGTTTTTTTCATGAAATGAGAGTCTGCTGCTTCGTTGCTTCTCCTTTCATTGATGTCTCTCACGTTGTTGTTTTCAGATGGTTTCAAATATGCGGTGGTTATCACTATGCGTTGGTACACAAACAATATACTTATACACAAATCTAATACTAATCTCAATAAAGTTAATTTTCTCACGTTGTTGCCGTTTGCAGATTTTGTTTCTCAAAATCGTTTCTCACGTAGGTACACATCAACATCACAAACCATTTAACCGTCCCAGCCTTTTTCTCTCCTTTTTTCACTTATAAAAGCACGGTTGATATCCTCTGTCCGATGAACCATTCATGACTGGAGTTAAAACGCAATACATCAGCCAAATAAAGAATCATTGACTTCATCTGCAATTTACACGTACATTCAGGAATATTTTTGAATTACTGAGTGAGAGAATAATGCAAAGTAGATATACACACTTTCAAGATAGTCTCTCTCGTTGTCCCTCTTTTTTTTTGTTGCTCTCGAAAAAGTATGAAGAGTGCAACAAACACAGCTATATTTGTATCACAAACATAGATATATTTGGGTTGCTCACACATATATACTAAGATATTAATCATTGTGTCCCAAGCACGTAATATTGAATAGCAAACACAATGTGTGTGAACACAAGTATATTATTTTTGCCACAAGCTCCAAACACACGTTATAGTTGTTCCAAACAACAAAAAATGACAGCTTTTTCAATGTGTAGGGATAAAACCCAAATTTTTTGCTCATAAAATCCCTCGAGGTACAAAAACCCTAATTAATGCAAGTTCATGTTATACATTAATGTTGTATTACTAAAAACAGTTTTTCTCAAACTAAATTTTATCAATTTTTCATGCCTCCCTCGTGAATGCACTCAACCGTTGATGCAAATGTTTCGTAAGAAATGAATGTTATAAACAAATATAATGTTTTTTTTTTTCTTCCACAAAAAGACATGAAGAATTTGTTTATGGGTCTTGTAGATTTTTTAGTTTACAATTTAACATTAGTTATGCCATTTTGCTTTCCGTCCTGTAAGTGCAGCAGCGTGTCGTCGTCTTAGGTTATTTTCTGCCTTCACAATGATTTGCTTCCCTCTCTCCCTTTCTCTCCGCCTCTCTTAAAGGAACTCTGAAAAACTCTTTACAGTCTATGCTAATTCAATTTGATGACAAAGGATTTGCTGTCACTAGTTAAATGTTAAATTTCTGTGTTGTCGTTTTGTTGGTCCTGGCAGACGGACAGACGCACAAAGAAATTGTTATTCATAAATTCAATTTTATTTGAAAATTGTTGAAAAGTTTCTCTATTTATTCGCATTACACATTGCAGATCAGTGGTGTGTGGCACAAGAAAAACAAATCAGGAAGACAAATCAAATGTATATGAATATTTACAGGGACTTAATGTTATAATTCTTACTTGGTTACAATAATGGTTGGCAATTGTTTTGGATTAGGAGTTTTATGCAACAAACTATGGGACACTTGAGAATAGAATGGAAATATTTGAGACAATCGCCTGTAAGTCGCCAATAGATTAGTCTGTAGAAGAATAAATTGTACTGGCTTTCTGACATACTTTCTACACTGAAAGAAAGATCTTCATCAATTGTATGAATTCCTTCATCAATATGATGAAACATTTCCTTATTTTCCAACCTACGTTATATTTCATTGAATTGATGAAGAACATTTCATCAATCTTTAATCAATAGTTTACATTGATTCAACGACAATACTACGCCAAGTCTATGTAAATTTTTCCTCAATTTGATGTAAGTTTATCATCAAGTTGAAGTAAATTTTCATAATTTTTATGTAAATTTTTCATTAATTTCCTGTAAATTTTTCGTCAATTAGATGTAAGTTTCTCATCAATTTGATGTAAATTTGTCATCAATTTTATGTAAGTTTGTCATCAATTTGATGTAAATTGGTGATAAGTTTTATGTTTTTTTCAATGTAATCCTGCCTTTTTGTTGTTGTTTGTATGCAAATAAAATAATATAAATATTGTAGACTTGTGACCAATCACATTGCTGCGTTTGCTATTCAATATTACAATAATTCCGACAATCTAACTAGACTGAAATAAATAGCTTCATCAAATTTATGAATTCCTTCATCAATTAGATGAAACATTTACGACACATTTCATTGAATTGATCAAGAACATCGCATCAATCTTTCATTCATATTTCATCATAGTTTATATTGATTCAACGGCAACGTTACATCAAGTTGATGTAAATTTGTCGTCAATTAAAAGACGTGGCCGTCGGTGCTGCAATGGTTACTGTCCGTGTCTCTTGTGCATGATAACGTGGGTTCGATCTCAGCTCTGACCACCTTACATTTCTTTCGACGACGTTCATCTCGCTTAGTGCTGGCGACACTATCGAGTACGTAGCTATGAAAAAGCATCTCAAAATACCATTCGGAACCGGTGTAGAACTGTAGCTCCTAATCAGTCAGTGTAAAACTAGAAAGCGCTCAGTTCACTGGTTGTGAGAAGCTCTCCCCAGTCCCTTCAAGGGGTCAGGGACCTTACAAAACGAAGATAACATATTTCGCCAACCAGTTCGATCTTTTGCCTTATCTCTCCAGTTGGCAATACGAAGTGTACGCAGGGATTCGTCAACGTGATCCCTCGAGCGGAGTCTTGGTCTTCCTATTTTTCCTCTTCCTTCGAGTTCGGTTTCGTAAACCTTTTGTCAATGTCGGGATATAGTTCAGAGAGCTCATGGTTCATGCGTCGCCGATACTCGCCGTTGTGCACTATAGGGCCGTACATTTTTCGGATTATTGTTCTCTCGAAGACTCCTACAGATATTTTGTCTGCTTGCGATCAGATCAAGGATTCTGCGCCATAAAACAAGACAGGTTGTATCAGAGTCTGGTATAGTTGGACTTTTGTTACTCGAGAGAGGGCTTTATCTCTAAAGTGCTTGCTTAGCCCAAAATAACATCTAGTCGCAAGTACAATTCTCAGTTTTATCTCAAGGCTGACGTTGTTGGTTGTTTTTGTTTACGGCAGATCCGAGGTATATAAGTACGTCCACCACCTCGAAATTTTAAGGGTTTTCAACGTTCACGTTTTGGTCTAAGCACGTGGAGGCCCTGCTGATTGGAACCATTAATTTGTCTTTTAATCTTGTCAATACTGCGTCTGTATTTTAAATCGATCCCAGTAATTATTTCTAAATTCCAATGATGAAAATTTATGTAACGAAGATCATAAATTTAATGAAGCTGAAACAGGTGAAGAAATGCACAATCTTCAAATTGAAAAACCTTGTCAATGAGTAAAGAACATTTAGCATCGATATGATCTAAAGATTTTCTTTCAGTGTATCAATTTTTATCGTAAAATATTACAGAATTCCGCTACAGCACTCGAACCTAGACATATTGAGTTTAATTGAACTATATCATTTCTAGGAATATTTATTTCTAACAGTTTTTGTTGCGTTCATACGATGTCGGCAGCAGCTTCTAAAAAATGTTGCTTGGCAATAAATATAATGTGTGTGTTGATTTTTCTATTAGTTCTTTCTACTCCACTGGAAATCTAGAATGGTAAACCTTGATCTGCACTTGTGAATCCTCATCTTGGGTGGTATTGTATGTATTGATAAGGGCGTAAGGGCTGATGTATGTATATGAAACTTGGGAGGTTGCCTTAAAAAAATGGCCATAACTCCCTAATTTTGTACCCTACCGATATGCCGAACCCCGCAAAATGTTTTGGAACAAATGCTGCTTTAACATTTAATTTTTGTTCCAAAAAAATCGAACGAAGGCTCTTTGTTGCTACGCTAAGTTCCTTGAAAAAACATGTTTTTTGCAAAAAAAAACATTTGAAATTAAATTTAATTTAATAATTTAATTTATTTGTTGAACATTCGTTTAAAATTTCAAAAGTCTAGCTTTTACCGATCTCGAGTTATTTGAAAATGAAAACAAAACGATACTGATTCATTTGAAATCTTATAAAACCCGCAAAAAGGCTCAAAAAAGGCTCCAATTTTGGAGTTGAACTTTTCCTGGCATAGGCTTATTTTCCACAAAATTTCATCAAAGTCGGTGACATGTCACTTGGAAAATATTTTTTTACTTTGGACTACCCCATATATACACTGGAAACGTTACTAAGTGGTTCTTCTGTCTGTCCTTTGTCTATCTATTTTTCGGAAATTTTCACTATCAGTAGGGCTCGCCCTGTTCTCTTCCCTCCCTTCTCTATTTTGTCCTCATATAAAGGGTCCGCCATCTAACGTTTTTTTTTTCAACTAGTGCTTATTTCGTGAATGGTAACACTTAGCTCATGTCTGATTTGACAGATAATTAGTTTTATCCTTCCGCTGAACGAATATGGTTGTGTATACGCTTGAACAACGCTGGGAAATATTGCGACATTACTTTGAAAATCATGGTAATGTTGCAGAATGTGTGCGAAAATTGCGTACGGATTTTGGAAGAAGAGACGCACCGTCAGCTCCGTATGTTCGTTGTCTTGTGGAAAAAGTGAAAGAAACTGGCATCCTCATCGATAAACCAAAGCGTGAAAATCCAAAAATAGTGCGTACTCCTGAGAATATTGCTGCTGTGGCAGAAACTGTGCCTGAAGCGTCATCAACATCAATTCACCGTCGTTCTCAACAATTGAACATTTCGGAGACATCATTGAGGCGAATTTTGCATAAAGACCTTGGTATGACCCCATACAAAGTCCAACTGGTTCAGGAGTTGAAGCCAACTGACCATCCAATGCGTTTTCGCTTCGCTAAGTGGTCCTGCGATCGACTTACATAAGATGCGTCACTCTTTGGTGCGGATTTTGGTCCAGAGGCATAATTGGGCCATTTTTCTTCGAAAATGAGCAAGAAGTGGCCGTTACAGTCAATGGCGATCGTTATCGGGCTATGTTGAACGAATTTTTGTTCACAAAAATTGAAGAGGAGGATATTGGCAACATTTGGTTTCAACAGGACGGCGCTACGTGCCACACAGCCGAAGTTATACTCGATGTTTTGCGCCCTGTTTTTGAAGATCGCATTATCAGCCGCAGAGCTGATGTCGTTTGGCCACGTCGGAGCTGCGATTTGACACCGTTGGTCTATTATTTGTGGGGTGCCCTGAAAAATAAGTGTTACGCCGACAACTCAGAGACAATTGACGCTTTAAAGGATAATATTCGTGAAGCCATTGGTGAAATACAGCTGCACACAATCGATAATGTGCTTAAAAATTGGACCGATCGTGTAGGCTACTGCATGGCCAGCCGAGGCAGCCATTTGAATGAAATTATTTTCCATTATTAACCGGAAGGACTGTACTTTCAAATAAGAAAAGAAATTTGAGAAAATATTCAGTAGTTTTTTTCAAAAAAAAAAGTTATTTGGCGGACCCGTTATATGGGCAATCACAATGGGTCAACCGACCTCCGAGTGTAGTGACAATAAGTTGTACACTCTCTCTTATTGTCATGTGCCCTGCATTTTGTAGAGAAGGCGATAAATATAAATATAAACATATACTTATATTCTACGTTTGTTCGAAAGATACAACATAGTGAACGCGAAGTATTCCCAATACACAAACATATGTTTAATTGCAGATCTCAAATAAAATTGTAATATATTTAAATTTTCCAAAATATTGTATTTTTTTTGTGAACAACAATCAATTATTCTCAAACAATACAATATTTTTCGGAAATAATAATAATAACAATAACAATTATAAAGAATCAATATTCCAAACATATGTATGGTTGTTTGTAAAGATATTATTATTGTGTGTAAACATTTTGAAAAATGTACTTTTTCAGTCTGTATAAAACATAATTTAAAATTTTTTTTTTGCTTATTGACTCGTAATCCATAAACTTGCTCTTACTCTAGGTACAGTGGTTGCTTTAATTTGTCATTAAGTTATATCTCTTATACTTAGGAATTTGATTGAAAAGCACATGATTTCCTCAACACTTTTGAAGGCATTTTTGTGTCAAAACCTGTTCACTGGAAATGCCACAGTTGCACTTATGTGTCTCCACTAACTCATAAACGTTTTCACCACGATCACATACAATATCAGCGCGATTCATCAGTAAATCAAGTTTAACCTTCTGTTAACTGATGATGATTTCCACCTAAAGTCTCCTTTTCAATACCTGTCTTACAATCTCTTTTTTTTTGCCAGGTCTTACACTTAAACCGCAAACCGAAATCAAAATCAACATCATCAAAATCAAATTTAAATCTTATTGTTTATAAGATTTAAATGCAAATTTGTTTTAAGTTTAACAATCTCTGACGAAAAACGTAGAAACCAAAAAAAAAAAAAAAAACAGCCAACCAACATCTAACAACTGATGCATCTTTTGTGGCAAACCACAGGTAAAGGAGCTTAGCGATTTCTGGCAAAAACATTCAACAAAAAAACCTCAATTGAAATATTCACAAAATCCAATGTAACTTAAGGAAACGTTTCGTTTAGCATTTTGGTGGTTTTTCTGCTTTTTTCTGTGTTTCCTTGGCTTTTTTGATTGTTAACTTTAAATTGATTTGGTTACCTTAAGTTGGCGAAGCGAAAGAAAATACACTAAAACCAAACAACAAAACTTCCCCAAAAACATAGCCAACCTCCTTTGGGCCAAAATTTAATGCAAATTATGATGGGAAAATTCAAATTAAACTTCACTAATGAATCGTTGACATTATCGATAAAAGTTTCAAGCATCCGTCTGCCTGACCGGCCAAACTTTCGTCAATGGTTTGTTGTGGTGGTGGAGGTGGTGGTGCTGAGTTCCTTGTCTATATTTGCCGGCTTGGAAACACTCACTCACTCGCTCACCCACATCAATTGTATTCGAGTGCTATATTCCATAGATCGCATCAGTTTTGGAACGGTTTTTGTTTTATGGTGTGTTGTTTTTTTTCTTCTGAGGTTTTTTGGTTTTTGCTAGGGATTTGAAATCACATTTCATTACTTCGAACAATTTGCCTTAGGGTAAGATCGTTTTTCATTGATTTGAACAGGGAATTTGTATTCGTGTCGAAGTTTTTCTTAGTTTATTGTTTGCGGATGAAAACGTATTGATTGCCGGCAAATGGGTATTAAATGCTTAGATAATGAAGTGATTAAATATCACATTTTAACAACAAAATAGATACAATAAAGTGAATCAGCGAGCACAAATTCCTTTGGGGAAAATTTGAAATTGTTCATTGTTTTGTTATATAAAACTTTGTTTTTGCAGAAGATCTCAACGGATAACATGGAATTAGGGGGTAAAGATTGGAAGACAAACAATCGCTAATATATAATTCAAATTGATAACATTTTAATTACTTTTTATTAAATAATCAATAAATTTAACGTTATTATAGTAACTAGAAGACTTTATTAGTGGAATTAATATGTATATTAGGGTGACAATGAAATGTATAGAGCAATAATATTTCTCGAATGTTAACAAATATCAAGCGGATTCTTATGCCATTTGGTCTAAAACTAATGTGTTGAAAATTTGAGCGCAATCATATAACTCTAAGCCGGCCCGAGTTGTGGTCAAAATTTTCGGGTTTTGGCATTTTGGTTGCAAATTTGTATACACTAGAAAATTTTCATTTCTGAGTTCATTTGAATAAGAAATTTTCATTTCTAAGTTCATTTGAATAAGAAAATTCACATTGATTTAGTTTAACCTGGATATAAAGTATTAAAAATTTGAGTAAAATCCTACAACACTCGGGTATCAAACTCTTAATTTGAAGAAACTTGAAATTTCTATAAAAAATTTAAATTTGGGTTTTTTTTGTTGTTTGTTGGCTTGAAAACCCGGTTTGAACAAAACCCGGTTTGTACAATACAAAATCCATTTGTATTGTACAAACAGACATGACAACCGTTTTTGATTATTGAAACCGGTTGGCCGTCTTGCAATTGTTTGATTCCGCGGTTGTTAAATGATGTTGCCCTAAATTTATCGCCCTATCGGAACCTGCTATACCTTTTGTAAATGTCAACAACTGTCAGATTTATCTTGATATTTTTCAGATACAGTGTACACGATACAGTGTACACCTCGCACATTGTGGCAGAATGTGGGAAAACAGGGATTTATTCAAAAAGGTGGGTTGATATTTCATATCAAATGGAAGTGAAAAAGAATATATTTTGAGTCATTCTAAATGTAATTTTTTTTCGGACAAGTGGTTAAAAAACATGGAACCTACAATGACGAAATTTTATATATAAACTGAACGGAAAAGCATCGTCACAGGGATGCAAATTGTCATCACCCCACCAACATTTGTTGACGAAAGTGACCTAACGTGCAGTTTCATTCCCGCTACGAAAATGTGTTCATCAACGGCAACTTGTTCGTTACTGTGATGAAAGTATGCAATGAATTTGACGCAATATTGCAACGAATTTATTTCGCTGCTGCAATGAATTTGTTTCGTTGCTTCAATGAATTTGTTTTATTGTTGCAATGAATTTGTTTCATTGCTGCCATGAATTTGTTTCATTGCTGCATTAAATTTACGGCAATGCTGCTATGAATTTGTTTCGTTGCTATAATGAATTTGTTTCATTGTTGCAGTGAATAAGTATCGTTCCTGCAAAGAATTTATTTCATTGCTACAATGAATGTGTGTCATTGCTGCTATGAATTTGTTTCGTTGCTGCTATGAATTTCTTTCAGTCGTGCTATGATTTTGTTTCATTGCTGCTGAGATTTTGTTTTATTTCTCCAATGAATGTCTTGAATTATGTTTACAATTATTTATTGTTAATTGTACATAAATTACGGTTAGGATTTCATTGCATGTGCTTTGATAAAAACTTTTCGCCTTTTTAATTTGGAAATGTTCTTAATTTGCAAAATAATTATATCCATTTCAAGTTGAAACACTCGTCTGGAGAAAGATCATGTCCGTCGAGGGTAGGCGTTATTGTGGCCGTTATATTCTGGTCCTTCAATTATAAACAAATATGAGGAAAAAGTTACGATTTATCCAATCGTTCATATTAATAATTGTATTTATCTTCCTGACGACGCTACCCAAACGGCAGCGAAATATCGAAGAATACAATTATTTAAAAAAACGACCAAATATCCTGGCAGTTGGTAAATTGCAAACGACGGTGGACTGGGTTTGCCTCCCGATACCGTTCATAATGGCTGTGAATATATGTACATAATTGAAAAAGAAAACATATAAATACAACCCCTATTGATGACGATCCCGCAAACGTTATTAGGGCCACGATTTACGAATATGCACTTGGAATATAAGGACTCCACATAGATCCAGTGCAAGTTTCCAACTGGCAGATGTCCTCAATTGTTATAAGGCTGACATTACCGCCATCCAGGACATGCGATGGACAGGACATGGCTGACAAGGCTACTTGGGTATCCCCTGATCAGAGAACGAATGACCAAGTTGATCAAGTAGTAATTGATGGAAGGCACTCATCCAGTGTAATGGATGTACGAGTGATCAGAGGAGCTAACATAGATTTTGATCACTACCTGGTAGCAGGAAAGGTTAGCACAAGATTGGGTAGACCGAAATCCGTACGAAACCAGACGGAGAGAAACTAGACAACGGACAGCCGCTTTTACCAGATGTAGCCAGAACTTACTTAAGGAAACGCTCGCAACTTTTGGCACAGAACAAATCCCCTCCCGATGACGTTCCTGAAGCGGAGTGGAAACCCATTTTCGACTCTAGAAAAACATCCGCAACAACCGTACTTGTGTTTGAAAAACCCTTTCGCAACAAACTTTGGTACGATTAAGAGTGCGGCATAGCAACTGATGAAAAGAACGCTGCACATATGGCATTGCTTCAGCCAGCTGTAACGCGAGCTGCGACTGAGCGGCATAGGGAGAAGAGAAAGGAGGTAAACCCTCTCTTTAGGCGTAAGAAACGACAGTGGAGAAAGCTCGAGAGTGAGAAAATTGAGACATACAGAAGGAAGAACGAAGCCCGAAAATTTTACCAAAAAGTCAAAAACGGAACTAATTAACATGGCTCAAGGCCCCCTTCTGTAAAGATGACGATGGAAATCTCGTCGCAGATGTACAGAGCATGTTGGGAATATGTAGGGATAATTTTTTCGTGCTGCTGGTAAATGAGATATACAGTGACGATGAGACGATCGATCACAATTTCTAAGACGATGTCGATTGCCCCTTCATAACCAAGACGAAGTTAGAACAGCTATTGCCCAGCTCAAGAACAACAAAGCCGCAGCAGCCGATGGATTACCATGGGAGATATTTAAGGCTAGCGGCGATGAGTTGATAAGGTGCATTCATCAGCTCATTAGCAAAATTTGGTTAGATGAATGCGTACCCGGCGATTGGAGTCTCAGTGTCATATGCCCCATATTAAAAAAGAGGCGACCCGAGTATCTGTGCCAACTACCGTGGAATAAGCCTTTTAATCAATGGATATAAGGGTCCAGCCAGTATAATGTGCGAAAGACTAAAACCAATTATCGCTGACCTGATTGGACCATACCATTGTAGCTTTAGGCCTGGAAAATCGACAACCGACTAGATTTTAGGCTACGCCAAATCCTGGAGAATACCCACGAACAACAAATCGACTGGTGTCATCTATAGGTCGATTATAAGGCGGTCGTCTATAGCCCGAAACGGAAGAAACTCTACGAACCAATGTCTGAGCTTGGTATTGCTGCAAAACTCGTACGCCTTTGCAGGACGACTTTCACGAACACCAAATCCGCAGTGAAAGTTGGTAAGGATCTTATCCAACCTTTCGAAACCAAGGGAGGCCTCATGCAATGCGACACCCTATCGTGCGATCTCTTTAATATCTTAATGTCGATCATTATGAGAAAAGCTGCAGTCACCGTGAATAAAACCATTGGTAGCAAAAGTCACATGCTGCTCGCGTATGCTGATGATACGAGGGCGGATAAATAAGTCCTTGACACTTCGAACTTTCCTCGAAGTTATATAAAATGCAACACTGCTCCCATCAAGTACCCCCAGCGAATAGACAACTGTCAAATTTTGAGTCAGTTCCGTCAGTTGCTTTGCGTTTAACAGCTGTTCAAAACATACAACCTCGTGCATTTTTTTAAAAATGGAAAAAGTGAATTTCGAGTGTCTATTAAACATTATGTTTTGCGAAAAAACATTCAAACAAAACAAGGAAAAGCTTGATAAATACTATGGGGACTCTTCACCATCGATTTCAATGGTAAAAAAGTGTCTACAAGATGGGTGCCGCGTTTGCTTTCAGTTGACCATAAACGTACGTGTGCACACGTGTGTAGTCTCAATGGCAAAATTCCATGAATTGGGCTACGAATTGGTACTTCATCCAACAGTCACTATTTCCTATTTCCAAACCTAAAGAAATGGCTCGGTGGAAAGAGATTTAGCTCCAACGACGACATTATTGATCGAACAAATGCCTATTTGATGGACCTCGAAAAACCATATTTTTTGGAAGGGATACAAAAAATGGAGAAACGTTGGACAAGTGTATTAAGTTAAAAGGAGATTATGTTGAAAAATAATTTTTTTTGCAAAAAAAACTGTGTTTCATTCAAAAAGTCACGGACTTATTGATCCGCCCTTATACATATGATTGGGCGCACAATTAGAGAAGTTACTGCGGTTTTTTCGAGAATTGAGAAGGAGTCAGCAAAAGTGGGTCTGACGGTAAATGAGGACAAGACAAAATTAATGGTTTCAACGAACAGCGCCTGCACGCGGTTAGACCAAAGCGTGAACGTTGATATCCGTTATAATTTCGAGGTGGTGGACGAATTTATCTACCCCGGATCTGTCGTAGACGAAAACAACGCCAGCCTTGCGATTAAGCGGAGAATTGTGCTTGGGGCTATGCAAGCACTTTAGAGATAAATCACTCTGTCGTGTAACTGAAGTCCACCTGTATCAGACTCTTTACAACCTGTCCTGCTAATTCTGGGTCTTATCGCAAGCAGACCAAACATCCCTGGGAGTCTTCGAGAGAAATATACTGCGAAAAACGTATGGGCTTATTATGCACAACGGCGAGTATCGGCGATGCATGAACCATGCGCTGTATGACGAAGTTAAGCGGATTAAAATAACGCGATTGCGCTGGCTATCGTCATGTCGAATGGAAGAAGACGAACCAGCACAAAGTGTTTGCGAAACCGAACTGGAAGGAAGACGAAACATAGGAAAACCAAGACTCCGCTGGAGAGATCAGTTGGACAAATCCCTGCGTTCACTTGGTATTGCTAATTGGAGAAATAAAGCAAAAGATGGAACTGGTTGGCGACATTCTGTAAGGTCCCTGACCCGCCGGGGTTGTTCGAGACCGTATATGAATGTAAGAAATTTCCTTTAAGGCTTAGAGATTTTCTTCAACCTTTGTTTGACTTACCTCATGTCGTTAGACTTACCGCATGTCGTTTAACACTGCAAATCCAAATAGCAAAAATCACCCAATATGAAAATTTTACAGCATCTTCCAAATGTTCGTTTCATAAAACTGAATAAATGGTTTCGTTAATCCAGTTAAATATTTCTTTGTTTGTACATTAATAAAGCCTTTCGTAAAATTTACGAAAGATTTCATAAGGTTTACGTAGAAATCATTTTTAGTGTACCTGGCAAATGGTTTTCAATTATAAGAAATATCGTGGTGTTGCTTAAATATATCGTGGTGTTGCTTAAATATTTGAAACTATACATATAAATCATTATATGAAGAGAACGTTAAACTAAACTGTCCTCATTTTTCTACTATTCCCGTCTCGCTTTACCTTAAATTCTAATT
Organism: Phaonia tiefii; assembly: GCA_963931995.1. Taxonomy (NCBI): domain Eukaryota; kingdom Metazoa; phylum Arthropoda; class Insecta; order Diptera; family Muscidae; genus Phaonia; species Phaonia tiefii. The sequence continues at coordinate 32,437,839 of OZ008371.1, read as the reverse complement.
AACTTCTGAACAAAATTTTTTTTAACTCTGTCATCTTATACCTATGAATAATAACAGAATCCCCCTCGACCAAAAAAGAAAGCACTTGACTAAAATATAATTACAACCCACAAAAAAAAAACAAGTGAAAAAGGAAAATTATGCTGGCTTAATCGCATTTATGAATTTGTGTATTTGAAAAGAAAAACATGAATATTAGTTGGTATCTTTTGGAAATGATATAGTCCGAAAAACATGACTACAAATCTAATTAGTACAGCAGCTGAAGCATGAAATTGAAAAAAAAAAACAACCGCATATATTTTGAGAATGCGAATGCGAACATTAACGGGTGAAAGAAAATTAAGAAATTGCCTATATATCGTACTACATAGATATGTATTTGAAAAGTAACAAAAACCATCCACTTTGTTGCAATTTCAAATTTGGCCAAATATATAAATATTGCTAATATGTGATTCTATGCATTCATTTGCATTTACCGCGAAACCCCATAAATTGGTTGAACATTTTAAAATGCATTGAGGTGTAAGTGCAAAATAATTTATGTTTTTCATATAAATAATTCAAATTTATTTAAAATAATAAAATTGCAACGAATTTCATAAATAATAGCGTGGAAATATAAAACCACGAAAAATATTATTAAAAAGGTACCCGCGCAAAAAAAAGTTGAGAAAATAAAGCAGATTAAATGTTTATGTTATTGCGGAAACAGTTCGAAAAACAACAGGAGAAATATTAAAAGATACACAATGTTTACAATGAATAACAAAGCACAGTGATTCGATAAAAATATATAACTTTTTATTACATTTCGTTTATATTGTCATGCCTTTGAATATGATGCCCAACAAATGTGGAAATCGCAGTCAGCAACATTTCGCTGAACATTTTTTTTTTTTAAATTTGTAACCCTCCCTACATTCTTCTCTATTTGATGAACACAAAGGATTTTAGTTTTATTTCTTTAAAAAAAAATGTTTTAGTTTGTTTTAATCCAACTGTGCGCTGAAAATGATATCTCTGAATATGCAGCCAGAGAACTCATTGTTTGAGAAGAGGTTGTAGCAACCGTAAATTCGGCTGTTGGTACCGAATTGCGGTTGCCACAACCGAATTTAGTCTCCACAACTGAAATTCGGTTGCAGCCGTGCATTTTTGAAATTGATTTAGTTGTGACAACTGACTCTTCAATTATATTCGTTCTGTCGACTAAATTTCCTAAAATTTCGGAACTTCTACTGTTTTCCCAGTATTCTCTCCAGTGCGGAGATAGAACCTTAATAAATAATTACAGGCCTATTTCTAAGCTGCCAAACATTGCTAAGGTGTTTGAGCATATTGTGTATGATAAGTTATTTTTTCTAGTTAAGCGCCACATTAGTCTAAGTCAGCATGGATTTATCGCTGGACGCTCTACCACTAGTAACTTAGCTGTTTTTAATAATTTTTGTGTTAATGAATTTGAGAGACGCCTTCAAGTAGACACAATATATACGGACTTTTCCAAAGCTTTTGCAAGAGTTCGTCATGATATTCTTAGTTTTAAATTGTTCAGAATGGGAATCCACTCTAATCTTTTGAATTGGTTTAGGTCTTATTTTTCAAATAGAATATGCACGGTTTATATTGATGGTCACTATTCTGCTCCATACTATCCAACCTCTGGTATACCTCAAGGTAGTATTCTTGGTCCCTTACTGTTCAACTTGTTTGTTAATGATATTGGACTGTATATCTTTAATTCCAAGCATCTTATGTACGCCGATGACCTTACAATTTTTAAGGCGATTTATTCACTAAATGATGTTGCGTTATTGCAAGAGGATTTAGATAGAGTTTCAACTTGGTCTTATGTCAACGACTTACCTTTCAATACTAATAAATGTTTTCAATTAACTTTTCACCGTTGTAGAAATATTATTGACTCGTTTTATTCTATTTGTAACACTAATTTAAATAAAATTTTTGATTATATGGATTTGGGTGTTGTTTTTGATGTTAAATTAACATTAATTTGCCATCTTAATTATATTATTCCAAAATCGTATTCCTTTTTGTATTTCATCTGAAGAAATATTTCTGCGTCTTCAGATCCATACACAAAAAAGTTTTTATTCTCTTCTTTTGTGCGTTCCAAGTTGGAATCCAACTGCTGCAACTCACGCTAAACGTATTGAAAAGATTCAGAAGTCTTTTCTAAAGTTTGCCTTGTTTTCTCTCAACTTTAATCTTCCGTTGCCTTCATATAAAAGTCGCTGTCTACTTATTTCTCTGAAGTCATTAGCATCCAGGAGGGACATATCCTCGGTTATGTTCCTATATGGAATTGTTTCTGGAACTGTTGATTGTCCTGAGTTGTTGTCCCTTATTCGTTTTAATGCGCCATCACGATCTCTGCGCCATTTCCAAACTTTTAATATTGATACACACTTAAGTAATTATGCTATAAATGAGCCCATTAATCGATCTATGATTATTTTAAACAGTATTTGTTATCACATTGATCTTAGTCTTCCAAAAGTAAAGTTTAAAAAATTGTTATTGAATTTAATTAACTGAATTACATATGTATCTAAGTTTGTTAATAGTTAAGAAATTGGAGTATTTCCATAGACTTAAATAAAGAAATTGAATAAAGCGAATTTGGAATTAATTCGGGTGCCACAACCGAAATTGGTACCAAGTTGGAGTAACTGAGTGTGTCAGCAATTCAGGTGCACCAACCGAATTTTGCATCAATTCCTTTGTAACTATCAAATTTGGTATCCAGTCGGCCGCAGTAATCGAATTTATCGTTAAGTCGGTAGCAACGACCGAATTTGGCAACAATTCGGTTGCTGTAACCGAAATTGTCATGCATTCTGTAGGAACAAAAGAATTCATTTTGAATTCGGTTACCACAACATAATTCCACGTACAAATATTATATAAAAATGGTTAAGGAAAGTCTAGTAGTTGCTGTCGCAGTGATATCAAGATTTTAACGTAGAATACGTTATACGGTAAGGTAGGGGTGTTGATCTGGAGCAGAAAATTTTGAGAAAATGTTTGTCAACTTTCACCCACTTTTACTTAAATATTAAAACATATTTTAGCAATTTTTATATGTTACTCAGTTTTGGTAATATGTTTTGTTTCGAATTACATTAAAAAAATTATATGTCTATATATAAAAGTTTTATGTAGTTAAGGAAATAAATATTTTAGAGCATGATATTTTAGACTTTTTTTGTACATGCCGCTGTTGTTGTTGGTTTGTAAATGCCGCTGTTGTTTTTGTTGTTGTTGTGAAATCAAATGATTTTGGCTTTGCTGTGCTTTGTTTATTTATCGAGCAGCGTGTAAATGTGTGTGTGTGTACATTTCGTTTTGTTGGATCGGTCGGTTATTAGTTTGTTTGGAGGGGAACATAAAATGAAGGCAGGGGAGCGTGGACACTTGTGTGTGCTTGAAACTTTACAGATCTTTGCTGTCGTTTGTTTACTTCTGCGAGCAGCGTGTAAATGTGTGTGTATGTACATTAATACAAAGGATTGGCGATGAATACGCTCACTATATCAATGGCGTTTTTCCTAAACACATTTCTGTGAATACATTGGGAAGTAGTTGGAAAGCAGCTAATCTATTGTGCTGCCATATCATAAAATGTATTGCTGTAGCTGTACTTCAAATGAAGATCATTTATCAAAAATTATATTTAATTCATATATTTTAATTGCAAAATGACTAACGTATTCTACGTCTGACCTATGCGCCCGTGTTATCTAACACAGGCTTGTATTTTTTTTTTGGTTGTTAAGAAAGGTAAGTATAAATATTGTAATTATGGTTTTTGTATAGAAACGTTTTGTTTTTTGCAAAAAATACCCTAGTAGATATTAACAGTATTGAAGTGTTTCCAGGTCCGTTGTTTCAGATCTGCTGCGATCATCTGTATAGGACCAAAGCCAACAGATACAATACGTCAGAATCGGTGAGGTGATCCACGATTGCAGGGAGTTAAAAAAACTAAATTTACTACCCTATATAAATAAATTTATTTTCTCGCTTTGTAATTTTTCAGCAGGATACAGGAAAATAAATCATCACTTAATAACAAAAAAAAAACTTTCAAAAGTCATTTGTGACACCATCTAAATTCGGTTGTGATCAGTATTCAAACTAACTCGCTTGCCCGAGCTCTTCGTCTTTTAAAATTAAGAGGAGGCGCACACGAATGCTCAAGGCCCTCGGGCATAATAACACAACAGCTCCAGCACTCGGAGGCGCTCATTAAGAAATACCTTGATTGTATACTTTAAACGAGCAGCGCCGAACAAATGCACACAAGTTCGTCTGACGGCAGAGAATTGGTTTTTAATAGAATGTGAGAGACGATTTGGATCTTAAGCAGTGTTTCCACATACAGTGGTCGTCGGTGGTGCAATGGCTAGTGTGTGCAGCTCTTGTGCATGAGAACGTAGTTTGGATACCTATTCTGAAATTTCTTTACGGCGGCACCTCGCTTAGTGATGGCGACACTATCCAGTACTTAGCCATGAAAATGTTTCTCAAACTACCATTCGGAACCGGTATAACAATTTAGATCCCAATCAGTACAGCTCAGTGGTTGTGAGAAGCTCTCTCTTCTCGCTTCATGGGATGTAATAGGAAAATATTTATTTATATTATTGACATTTATGAATGAGCCACATCGTCCTTAAAATGACTTGCACCACTGGCTTTACAGTACCTCATTCGATGTACCCAATTTGTCAATAAATTTTCGATTGTTTGGGCTTCAATCCGAGGCCGCAGCCTACTCGGAATTATTTGCGTAACACTTGTCTTTCACGACGCCCCAGAGATAATAGTCTAAGGCGGTCTAATCGCAGCTGCGAGACGGCCAATGGAAATCCAAGTTTCGGCTGGTTACGAAGTTTCCGAACACAGCGCACAAAAGTTCGATTTTAACGTTGGATGTGTGGCAGGTAGCTTCATCCTGATGCAACCATACGTGGTCCATATCATCATCCTCTTCGCCTTTAGTGAACAAAAAATCGTTGAGCATGGTAGGATCACACTCGCCATTGACTATAACGCCGGCTCCCTGATAATTTTGAAAAATATGGGCTTATGACGCCGCCATGCCTAAGACAGCACCAACAGTGAATCGTTGTGGAAACATCGGCTTCTACTTGACGACATGTGGATTGTCCGAGTTCCAAATGCAACAATTTTGTTTGTTAAAGTTGCACTTGAAGTGAGCATGAGCTTCGTTGGAGAAGATTGTTTTCCTGAAAAAATGCTTGTCTTCAGCCAGGCGATCTTCAGCCCATTCAGCGAAGCTTAAATGAATTGGATTGTCCCGACGCTTCAGTTCTTGGAATAATTTGTCTTTATACGCCCTCAGACCGATGTCTTTATGGAAAACTCTGCGTAAAGAAGTGCGCTAAATGCTCAATTGCGCGAACGGTGGCGAGTTCATGTTGATGACTGTTCAAGCACACTTTCAGCTACAGCGGCAATATTTTCCTCTAAATTTTTTTATACACGTCGAAGAAACGGCCTCCGTAATATATTCTCTCAAGTACATTCTACAGGAACCATATACATGTTTAGAACACACTCTACATAATCATATATTTCTAATTCCTAAACTCCTTATATTTTAATGCAAACATTATCATGTTTACTTGCAGATATGCATACTTGTACATTAGGGCGGGTCGATTTGAATGAAGGCAAAAAAAAACGCTCAACTGACAAGGAAAATCGTATTCTAGGGACCAAAATAAGAAACTTTGCCCGAGGAACCATACCTCTAAAACTAATTTGAAAAATCAGAAATTTGTCCGAAATGTACTTGGAACAATATGCGTGTTTCATACCAAACATCCATATATTTACATCGAAGCATTCGTGTATTTCGTCGCAATCGAACCATTGGTGACTGAATCTTTGAAACCGTTTATGAATAACTGACTAAATGAAGGCAAAAATACAGTTACAACAATTTCTCTCTTCATCTATTTTATTATCTTGATTGCGACCAAAATATGAGGTAAACGTTGCAACAAACACAGCTGTATTTGTGGCACAAACAAGGCTGTATTTCAATTGCAAACATAGTCGTCATTTATCGTGAAATCTCTTTAACATCTAAATGGCGGCCATTATGAGATAAGCTGCAGTCAGCATTAATGAAACCATCAGAAGCAAAAGTCACATACTCCTCGCGTATGCTGATGATATCGATATCATTGGGGGCACAATGAGAGAAGTTACTGCGGTGTTTTCGAGAATTGAGAAGGAGTCAGCAAAAGTGGGTCTGAAAGTAAATGATGCGATTAGACCAAAGCGTGAACGTTGATAACCGTTGTGATTTTGAGGTGGTGGATGAATTTATATATCTCGGATCTGCTCTGAACAAAAACACCAACGTCAGCCTTGGGATCAAACGGATTTTAGGCTAAGCAAGCATTTTAGAGATAAAGCCCTCTCTCAAGTAACAAAAGTCCAGATATACCAGACTCTCCTACAACCTGTATTGCTTTATGGCACAGAATCCTGGGTCTTATTGCCAGCAGACGAAACATTTGCAGGAGTCTGCGGGAGAAAAATACTCCGAAAAATGTATGGGCCTATAGTGTACAACGGCGAGTATCAGCGACTATATCCCGACACTGACGCGTTGTTAAGCGGATCAATATATCGCGATTGCGATGGCTAGGCAATATTAGTAGAATGGATGACGACAAACCAGCACGAAGGGTTTTCGAAACCGAACTCGAAGGAGGATGCAAAATAGGAAGACCAAGACTCCGCTGGAGGGTTCAAGTTAACGAATCCCTGCGTACACTTGGTATTGACAACTGAAGAGTTAATGCAAAAGATCGAACTCGTTGGCGAAATATATTATCGTCGTTCTGCAAGGTTCCTGACCCCACGGGGTTGTGCGAGACCGGATATGTAAGTCTTATACAGTTACGGCAATCTCTCATTGCTCCTGTTTTATTATTCTGCTCTCGCCAGACCCTAGTGACGAAAAAAATTTAATAAACGGTGCACCAACCACAGCTGTAGTTGTGTCACAAACAAAGCTGTAATTGAATTCCAAACATATATTTTTAACATATTAATCACTGTGACTATACACGCAATATTGAATAGCAAACACAGTGTGTTAGGACACGGGTACACTATATTTGCCACAATCTACAAACACACCTTATATTTGCATCCAAACAAGAAAATAAAGTCACATTTTCAGCGTGTAGATTTCCAACAGTTTGTGTTGAAGACTCAGAACTTTGGAAGAAAGTTTTTATTAATTTCCCATTTTCTTCAAGCGTAAAGAAACCCATATTGTGACTTTATAACCTTTAACTTATAATGTATTACTGGACAAATGTCAAATTGGTCATCTGCTTCGAAATATCGAGGGTTTCAAATTCCAAATTTGACATGGCCCACCCCTAACATATCATTACCCAACTGTTCTGTTTGTAAGCAAATAAAATTTTGAAAAAAAAATAAATGGTTTCCCATTACATCCCATGAAGGGAACGGGGAGAACGTCTCACAATCCTTGAGCTGTGCGCTTTCCAGTTTTCACTCACTGATTGGGACCTACAGTTTTACACCGATTCCGAACGGTATTTTGAGAAGCTTTTTCATGGCTATATAGTCGATAGTGTCGCCGTGACTATGCGAGGTGACCGCCGCCGAAAGAAATTTTTTTGAAGGTGGTCAGAGCAGGGTTCGAACTCAGGATCTCATGTACAAGAGCCGCGCACACCAACTAATGCACCACCGACGAATAAAATATACATAAAGAAGAATATGGATATACTAAGTAAAATACATTTTTGTAGAAGGAGGTATATTTTGTATGTATGCATGGACAATTTTAATTCGCGCCAAACATAATATGTTTGTGGCGAAATATATGTATTTTTGGAAGAAATCGAACTATATTTTCAGGTAAATACATTAAAATAAGCTTCGTATATAATATATTGGTGATAAATAGATTATACTTTCGGAACTAAAAAATAATAATTACAATTTTTAAATTTTTCACAATATTTTTTGATATATTTCATATTGTTTTTCGTTGTGTTTGTAATTATATATATGTTTCTCTGAACTTCGGTGTAACATCAGCAAATCAAATTACGAAAAACAGAACAAGTGAGCAGACTATGTTAAATATATGTTAAATTCTTCACTCCCACACCACTGTGCATACGTAAAACAATAACGCCAACCATAATAATTTCAACAACAACATATTACAAATTTATACTCACCAAATGTTTAAACTTATTTGTGGACTTTCAACGGCAACAAAATGCGATTGTTTGCTTATGCATTTTTGGCCAAATATTATTTTGACCGTTAAAAGCTTTTGTTAGTTTTTTGTGCGGTTCTGCCTTTTTGCACTTGCCAAAGATATAATGCGGTGTGTCGGTTGGTTCTCAAACCGAGGAGACCGGAACAATGCTGGCTATGGGCTGGCTGATAGATTATTTATGTAATTGTTTAAAAGTGTTTTGAGTTTTACAACCATTTAATGTTTAGAGAACGGATATGGCACTATGCGCTGCGGTGTTGTCGACAATGGTGTTAGACCATGGAACTTGTGACCACCACATACTACACTCCAGTGTTGTTTAAATATTAATGAATTGTATTTCCTTCCGCCATTAATAAAGTCAAACAGAAATGGCGTACAATTTTTATATTCCACGACTCGTTTCAATACATATTTTAGACGGTGTTAATATTTAAAAGGCCATTATCAAGCAATATAAATCATATGGTTACAAGAAGAGGCTAAATAAAAATGGTTTAAACTTACAATCGACAAATGTAATTATGGACTGGTATTGTATGCAATTTAAATATTAAAAAAATTACTACAATGCATCACCAACTTTAAGTGTTAAAATTTTTTGATTGACAATTCATAATTCATTCATTCATATTTGCCTGACTCTAACAACCATTCGGACACCATTTCCCAGTCAATGCGGTCGAAGAATTGCTCATTTTTTTTTATCGAAGTTTCTTATCGCACGTTGCTGGATGGGGGCTGAATGAAAAGAAAATTACACAACTTTTGTTTTAGCACTATTATGCTACAACCCACCATTAACAACTATATTGTTTAATTTACTTTGGTTTGTGTCTAGACTACCTAGATGTCTCACTCATGTTGTTTAATGGAAAGTTCTCTAGGTGGAGCCTGTCACCAATATTTAGTATATATTGTAGTTTTGAACCCAATATAAAGTACATTTAGAAAAGCCAAAGTGAAAGAAGTTTAAAAAAAGAAAATTTTCTTAAATAAGTGCCATTTCTTAAAAAAAGTAAATTTTCTCCAAAAAAAATACCTATTCATATTCTTAAACAAAGTACCTTTCCTCAAAAAAAAAATACTTTAACTTAAAGAACTACATTTGCTTAAAAAAGTAAATTTTTTTACAAAAAGTACATTTTCTTAAATAGTATTTTTTTTTAAATAAGTACCTTTTCATAAAAAAGTAAATTTTCTTACAATAAATGCCTTTTCTTAAAAAACTACATTTTCTTCAAAGAGTAAATTTTTTGTGAAATAAATAACATTTTTGATGTGTTAACATCTATAGCGGCGTATAGGGACTAAATCTATCAAAGTCAGATTTTATGCTGCTGCTAAAGCAAGATTTTATGCTGCTGCTAAAACCAGATTTTCTGCGACTGCGAAAGAGAATAATGACGTTTTAAACAAAAATGAGCGAGAAAGAGAGCAATGAAAGAGTGTTGTGGCAGGGGTGAGGCAAACGAAATTGTGTCTATAGCGTATGTATTAACATAATATTGACTGTACGTACATGTGTCTGTTGCTGTTGTTGAACGGAGATATAAAGCATAGCCACGCAAAATTCCATTTGCAAGGCTTGCGTAGTCGACGTTATGGTGACACACTAATACGTCAACTACTTCGTACAAAGTATGTGTGATGTAGTGTGTTTGGTTGTTTCGTTGTTGTTGCTATGGCCAAACAAAGCGAGTCATTTGATGTTCAGCATTGCCCGGTGTATACAAAAAAACTATTATTTTTTATTTTCCAATGTAACATTTACTAATGTGTTCATAGAAATCGAACAGGAACCGTGTAGCATAAAGGTGTTAACACATCATCCGTGAGTTCGAACACTCACTGATTTTTTTTATTTAAGTACCTACTCTCAAAAATTTACCTATTCTTGAAAAAAAGGCAATTTCTTAAAAAACTACTTTTCTGCAAAAAATAGGAAAAAAAACATTTGCTTAGAAAAAAAACTTTTCTTACAAAAATTCCTTACCTTAAAAGTACAATTTTTGTAGAAATAAACTCATGCCTTTTCTTTTCTTGAGATAGTCGCCTTTCTGAATATTTAATAAATGTGATTAAAAAACTAACCTTTTCCTAAAAAGAGTACCACTTCTTTAAAATGTACCTGTTCTTAAAAAAGTACTTCTTTGTAAAAAACAATATATCCCTTTAGCTACTGTACAAAAATGGTTTCCCATTACATACCCTGAAGGGATTGAATAGAGCTTCTCACAATCAGTGAACTGTGCCTGCGCATTCTAGTTGTACACTCACTGACTGGAAGCTACAGTTTCACACCGGTGAATTTTTTCACGGCTAAGTACTCGATAGTGTCGCCATCACCAATCGAAGTGATTGTCGTCCAAAGAAATGTAAGGTGGTCAAGAGCACACTTTCGCATATGCCGCATAAAAAATTGCAACACCCGCGGTCACAGCTAGTTACATACTTAGGTGGACTCAAAGAACCCAGAGGGGTCAAGGTCCTTGCAAAATGTTGATAACTCCAACCGGCTTGATCTTAATTTTTTCTCCTCCAGTTGGTAACACCAAGATCTCGCAGGCAATATTCCACCTGGTCTTTCCAGCGAAGTTTTGTTCATCCAATATTCCGATGTCTTTCGGAGTCACTCTTCGAATACCTATCGTACGGGTTCATTCTGATCCATTCTACTGCATGTAACCGCTATTTTGATTCGTATAACTATGTAGATGTCGGAATACAGATTATACAGGTCATGGTTCCTCCGTCGCCGATACATGCCGTTCTATATTATTTGACCAAATATATTTCGGAGACATGGGACTGTCCGCTAGGGTGGAAAGTTTCTGTTAACCATTCATTTGGGAGTGGCCAGAATTGATTCCCTCATTGGGCAGTCCAAGCAGCTGACTACTTCCATGCAGTATATTCTTGGCAATGGCTTTATCGGAAACCTCCGTTAGCCAGCTAAAGTGGGCAGGTGAAACAAATGAGAAGTCTGATTGGCTGTGCGTCACTGATACGTATCAGGTTTAGTAGGTGACTGATGTCACTGAAACTCATCGTGCTATCGGGCATATTGTTTTGCCCATAAAAGGAGGATGAGCCAAACACAAGGGACAACGGCGGATAGAAACTAAAAGAAGCAAATCTAAGATTGACATATTACGTCCTGGTCAGCATCTGATCCATTAGGGGCCGCTGCAATCAAATATCTTGGCAATAGGTAAAATGCAAAAGCCCGATGTACTTTCGTTCGTAATGGCAGTGCATATACAAGAACGAAAAACGAAACATAAACAACCCCGATTTGTTCACGACCCCCGTAAACGTTAGAAGCACCACGATTTACGCACATGCACTTAGAATGTAAGAACTCTATATACACGCTGAAAAATATCGACCCCAGCAACACATTGCAGGAAATATGTACATCTTTGCAAGCACTGTATTCATGAATTGAAGATCTGCTGCTTTTTTGTTTCTTTGATGTCTGTCTCGTATTTGTTTTTAGCGTTTTTCAACAAAAGAATTCCCATTTGGGGCTCAAAACCATATATTATAGCATATTAACCATTGTCTATGTGTCTCAAACATGTTATATTGAATAGCAAACACAACGTGTTTGGGCACAAGTATAGTATATTTGCGACAAGCTACAAACACGTTACATTTGCACCCAAAAAAACAAAAAGTACAGATTTTTCAGCGTGTATATCCAATTGGCAGATGTCCTCCAAAGTTATAAGGCTGACATTTCCACTCTCCTGGAAATGCGATGGACAGGACATGGCTGCACAAGAAAAAGAAAATTCGATATATACTACAGTTGCCATGGGGAAAAACATGAATTTGTTTGCGGATTTGTAGTTGGCAAAAGACTGAGACATCTGGACTCTAGGTTCAATCCTGTGAGTAAACGTATATCCACAATGCGCATAAAAGGGAAATATTTTTGTATTTCCCTAAGTTGTGTGCATGCCCCGACAGAAGAGAAAGATGATGATGCCAAAGACATATTCTATGAGTTCCTAGAGGAAACGTATGACCGTTGCCCTGGTCATGACATTAAGATTGTATGAGGAGATGTTAATGCTAAAGTAGGCAGCGAAAATGTGTTTCATCCAACTATTGGCAATTTCAGTCTACATGCTGACAGTACCGAGCACGGTATGAGTCTGATTGACTTTGCGGCGGCAAAAAACAATGTCATCAGTGCACAAGATTCAAGGAGAAAGAAATCCGTAAGGCTACCTGGTTATCCCCTAATCAAAGAACGAGGAAACGAATTGATTACGTGATAATTGATGGAAAGTTCACATCCTGTGTAATGGACGTAAGAGTGACCAGACGAGCTAACATAGATTCTGATTAATACCTGGTAGCAGCAAAGGTTCGCACAAGGTTAAGTAGAGCGAAAAGTCGTACGAAACCAGACGCAGAGAAAGCTAGACATTGGAAAGCTGCAATTACCGGAGGTAGCCACAGGAAGCTCTCGAAACTTTTGGCAGAAAACCCACCCCTTCCAGACGACGATCCTGAAGAGCAGTATAAACCCATTTCTGACTCTATAAAAAACTGCTGCAACAACTGTACTTTTTTTTGAAATACCGCTTCGGAACAAACCATGGTACGATGAAGAGTGTCGCACTGCATATGATGAAAAGAACGCTGCACGTATGGTAGTGCAACGCGAGTGGCAACTGAGCGGTATAGGCAAAAGAGAAAGGAGGTACACCTTTTCTTTAGGCGTAAGAAACAGCAGTGGAGAAAGCGCGAGAGTGGGAAAATTGGACGAAGCCCGAAAATTTTACCAAAAAATCAAAAGCGGAACTAATGGACACGGTTGAGGGCCCCCCTTTTGCAAAGACAAGGACGGAAATCTCATCGCAGATGTGCAGAGCATGTTGGGAATATGGAGAGAGCATTTCTCCGCGCTACTCGTACCTGAGATATCTAATGATGATGATACAATCGAACGCAATTTGGAAGACGACGTCGATCCCCCCCTTCCTAACCAAAACGGGGCCTGAACAGCTAATGCCCGGCTAAAGAACAGAGTGTTGGGTTTGAACTTTAACTTCCTGTCGAGTAAAATATATTTTGCGCTTTTATGGTGAAATAGAGAATGCTGAGAAGTAGCAATGATCTTGGGTAGAATTACATGAATCACTGTTTCCAATATCTATAGAAGGGAATACTAACATGTGACGTTTGCCCGTGTATGGGTGCCACTTTGGAAATTATCTATCTTACCTGGACAAAGGGTGACTTAATGTAGATTGAGGTAAAAGTTCAGGAGCTGGGAAGCCAAAATATATAGGGCACTTTGGTGCTTCACTAGTGCTATGCCATCCGGGGCTGGAGTTTTTAAAGAAAATGGTTTCGAAATACATCCCATGATAGAACTGGGGAGAGCTTCTCACTACCAGTAAGCTTTGCGCTTTCTAGTTTTACAGTCACTGATTGGGATCTACAGTATTTCACCGATTCCGAACGGTATTTTGAGAAGCTTGTTTTCTGGAGATTTATAAGATTACAATCTTCATACCCACTACGCACGATATTTTCCGCAATGTGAGACATGATGAGGTTTGCCGGTAAGGCCGACCATTTGACTGCGGATCTGTTGACATTTGGAAATCCATTTGAAAATCAAAATACATTAAATTTGTTCAAAAATCGTTATATCTAGTTTCAAGGAAACACATTTTAACTTTTATCAAATGTAACGGGTTTTTCAATAAGAGCGCTACAAAAGTTTTTTTAAATAAAACAAAAGCGGTTTTAGATACCACTGAAATTCTTTATTCCTGTGAAAGTACGTTCGATGCCATTATGTATGGAACTCGATTTCTTTTGCATGGCTACCACGGGCACGCTTGCAGAAGTCCAGACGCTGAACCCAATATTCGACGGTTTTTAAGCATAAATCGGCCGATACTGCAGCAATTTCACGTTTGATACTCGTACGAAGTTCATCAATCGTCACTGGCTTGTTGGCATAGACCATAGACTTGACGTAGGCCCACAGGAAATAATCTAACGGCGTCAAAACGCACGACAGAGGCGGCCAATCGACTGGGCCATTTCGTGAGATAACACGTTCAACAAACTTGGTTTCCATGAAATTGATTGTGGCATTAGCTGTGTGGGTTGTGGCGCCGTCATGTTGGAACCACATGTCCTCCAAGTCCATATTATCCAATTGGGGCCAAAAATATTCGGTTATCATTGAACGGTAGCGATTCGCATTCACAGTAATGTGCCGGTCTTGATCATCACGGAAGAAGTACGGCCCAATGACGCCGGCGGCCCGTAAACCACAACAAACCGTAATTTTTTCGGGATGCAATGATGACTTATGGATTACGTGATGATTGCTGTCTGAGCAATAACGCATATTTTGCTTATTGACGAAGCCATTCAGCCAGAAATGAGCCTCATCGCTGAAGATGATTTTTCGATGAAAATCCGAATCATTTTCAAGTTGTTGCTCAGCCCAATTCACGAATATACGACGCTTATGGTGGTCAAGCAGCTTCAGTTCTTGCGTCAATTTGATCTTGTAAGGATGTAGGCCAAGATCTTTTCGCAAAATTCGCCATAACGACGTCACAGAGATGCCCAACGCTTGAAAACGACGTGTGAGAGATAAATTTGGGCTTTCTTGAACTGAAGCCTCAGCGGCAGCAATATTCTCGACACTACGGGCACTTCTTTGTCTCACTGGCACGGGAACATTTTGTACTGTGCCTGTGGATTCAAATTTTTCCACTAGACGCTCAATTGTTGATCTGGTAGGACGATTATGACGACCATAAATTGGACGAAGCGCTCTTAAAGTTGAGGCCACTGACTCCAAATATCGGTAGTAAATTTCAACAATTTCAACTCGTTGTTGGCTCGTATATCTTTCCATGATGAAATGGCTAACCTTACTGAAGAGAAATGTCAAAAGAGCGGGAAATAATATGGCGTCGTTTGCTGTCCTTATTGATTTTAAATTTTTTTTCTTAAATATTTAAATTTCTGATAATGAGTTTCCCTTTTTGATTGGAATGTTTGTATACAAATTGATATTTATTTAATTTCAATTCAAAATGTGTTAGCATGCAAGTGCTTCACGTATTCTATTACAAAAATAAATCCTGATTTTATGTTGAAAAATTTAAATCTACAACTAACGCAAACATTTCACTGCTTACGTGTTGAAAGTGGTCGTTCATCCACACTTCATCCCCAAACACTGCATTAGCATAAGTCAATAGCATTTGTATCTTCGTCGAAGCAAATCCATTTTTGGCCATATTAGTGACAATGTTGCATTGCGATAACAATGTTCACAAAACGCTTATGACACCACAACTGCCGCCACCGCGACCGCCACTGCCACCACTACTACCATCACCACCAGTCTTAGCAACAGACAAAATAGTATCTGGCAAAAACATTGTTGGTCGGCAGTGAACTATAGGGAAAATTTGAAACCATTTGAAATCATTTAAACTATTTACAATTTGCCATCATCACGACATTTCGAACAGCTTTTTATGCAAAAATTGCTAGAAATGGAAAACTTAACGGCTGTAGACCACCAATCTCCCCATCCCAATGCGGAGTGCGACGAGTGTGTCACTATGCAATAGAGAAACTACATCAACAACCACTGGTTTTTCATTTTCAAAATAGTGAAGGGTATTATATAGTGGAGTGATGGATGATACAATTTTCTTGGTAAAAAATATACGAAGGGACATTTTTGTCTATTAACCCTCATAAAGACAATTATTATGATCGAAAATCGCCTTAAAGCCTTTAACCCTAGAACGTCATCCTTATTTGTTGTACACTAACGTCATTCTTCGTCATTTTGACTACGACCTATTTCAAGACGCTATAAATAATATCGTCACCAAGAATGGGAACCAAAATTAATGTTATTTGTTCATTTAGTTAATTTTTAACGAATCTTCAACAAAAAATCAGTTCGCAAACGACTAACGCTATACGAATATGCAAGACAAAATAAACGAAAAGACATATTAAAGCTCTAAAATAAAATCGCGCATCGTCGTTTTGACGAAGGATGACGGTGCAGGGTTAAGAAATGTATAGTTTTGATGTGTTATCATCTATAGGCACGGGTAGGGCAATCTATCAAAGTGCACACATGCAAACAACACACAGTGTTAGCATCGTGGTTGTTGTACAACAGTATTCTCTGCCTGAAAATAAGTATGATGGTATTGATGTAGCAGCAGCGAACAAACAAACAGGTCGTCGTCGCCAAAGAGTATTGAATAGTATAGAGAACTCAGGGATCGAATTGCATGACTTAAAAGTACTGGCGACGTCTAGCGAATGATTCAAAACGTATTACACTCTTTTCGTCATAACTTGTTGGTCCACTCATAATTTTGATGTGAAATGTTGATGCATTTTGAAACATTTATGCTTTTTGTATTATTTAATGTAATAACATCGTCGCAATGGTGCATTTATATTGAAATATTCTATAAAGAGAATAATTTATGCTCTTTTACTCAGACTCTTTACAGGAGAGCGAAAAAAGAGTGCAATAAGTTCTTTATACTATTCAATACTTTTTGTCGTCGTTCTGTTTATGACAAAACAAAAACAATTACTTCAGTGAGCTAAATATTGCTTTATTTATTTTAACTATATTCCATCTAATATTAAAGCAGATGTAAGAAAAAAGAAAGTGCAATAGCAAAAGAGCCTTAAGCACAAAAAATATTATTTCTTTTATTTTCCAATGTAACAATTACTAATGTGTTCATAGAAGTCGAACAGGTACCGTGTAACAAAAAATTGTTAACACACATGCGAATTATTCAAGAATTTTCATTATTTCATTTCATTGGTCAAGAAATATTTGGAATTGGTGTTGAACCCACGTTTAAAGAATAATTGTAAGACTTTACGTTTCAAATGAATCACTGAACGAAACATTCACACAATTAGTTAGACTACCATCACTCATATGCGGTAGCATCCTTTTCAAAATTGACGTTTAAGATGACGACGACTCTAAGGACCAAGAAGACGGCTGCAATGATGATGACTAAACTAAACGAAACGACTAATCGTTTTGCCAGAAAATGAAACTTAACAAGCAGAAAACAACAACAACAACCATAGCACCAGCAACAACAAATACTTTAGCTTTTACAACAACACAGCGCACAAAAAGGGTTTATTTTAAAAACTTAAGTAATTCTTTCTTTTCAAGCAATTGAAAGCTAACACAACAAAAATTGTATGGTGGTGGGGGGTATAAAAAGCGACTCCTCTATTCAGACTTTTTCTTCACTTCAAGCTTACTACCCCCGCACTACTTTCCCACCCCATTCTCACTGAGCGTTTCACATTTTCAACTGATTTCTTAAGCATTTGGACTTAAGTCGAGCGACTGAAGCAAACAAAAAAAGCATTCACAATATTATTAGACGTACATTACGTTTCAACTAAATGCTCTCGTCGCTCGAGAAGCTGATGAAATCCCAATTGCAGGCTAAAGAATTAAGTGCAAAAGTAACAAAACAATCGAGGTTAAAGGTCAATATGATTTGAAGTTGAAACGTTTTTCAGTGTTTTTTGTTTTTGTTTTTTTTTTTTTGGTTCTTATTTTGAATTTGTGTAAAGCATAGACCTTTATTTGTAATATTTGCACTGAACCAGATTTGAGTTGAACTGTTGTGCTCTGCAATCAATGTGCTAAAGGAGAGGGAGGGACGTGACATTTGTGGGTTGAAAGGTGATTTTTGTTAAAGTTGAAATGTCATTTAGTTAATTAGACATTGTGCCATAGAGAGTGGTAGGGAGGGTATTGAATAGGATAAAGAAGCGATACAAATTATCAAATGAGACACTTTTTTCTGGCAAAAAAATTTAAAACTGATTAGTTTGCCATATGTGTGTTCAAGAACTTGAATTTGAGGGAGCGACACCCATACTAAGTACCACTATAAGTTAACTGCTCAAATGCACCAAAAATATTAAAAACTTGGGAATATAACCTAATAGAAAATACCTACATACAGAGAAGAGATTCGTTGTCACAACTACACTCCGGTTCACGTATTTAAAGGCACTAAAAATTCCATATTCAGTAGCATGTATCCTTTGCAATTTGTAACCGATTACAGAATTTTAAAATGGAAATGGAAGCTAGACGTCTTGAGATATAAAAATAAATCATTGTAATAGTGGTTTCCTAACTGAAGAACTTTTTTTGAGCAATTTATAAAAAAAGTCCAAAAATGTGCTTTTTTTTTTGGTTCACTTGAATAAAGGCACTTTATTATTTTTTTATTATTATACCCTCCACTGTAAGTGATAGAGGGTACATATCAGTTTGTCAATCTGATTGTAACATATAGAAATAAGGCTTTGCGACCCCATAAAGTAAATATGTATATTCTTGATCCTTATAACAACCGGAGTCGATATAGCCATGTCCGTGTGTTGAAAACATTCTCACGACTTCAATCGGCGATAACACGGTTTGGTTTTTGGCCAGAATGTTCCACGTATTCCTGAGCAGTTTGGTATTGAAAATCAACGAAATTGGTCCATTGGAAAAAATTTTATGATTGGAAACGTAAAAAAACTCATAAAATTTTCTCACTAATTTTTGTAGTTTTATACTAAACTACTCCTTTTGCCGTCTGGTGAATTTCCATGTTGAAAATCTTTGTTGTTCTTTATAATAGGTAAGTACTTTAGAATGTTTAGATGTACTTTCATGTGTTCATACATTTATATGAATTTTGTCACACTTCATCTAAGGTCGCTGTGGCCTGATGGGTAAAGGGTTGAGCGTGGGAGTCTGAGGGTTGTTGGTTCAACTCTCGTCCCAGCTTGTTTTTTTTTTTTTTTTTTAAGTTCAAAAAATGCTGTTTTATTTTTAAAACATGCTTTTTGCAGCTTGTTTTTTTTTTTTAACAGTTCTTCAAAAAATGCTTTTTATTTTTAAAAAAATGCTTTTTTATTTTACTTGTGAACAAGTAACTTATTTTTATTTTTTTTAAAAAAGTACATTTTCTTAAAAAAAATACATTTCTTAAGTACATTTCAAAGTACATTTCAAAGTACATTTCAAAGTACATTTCAAAGTACATTAAGTACAGTAAGTACATTAAGTAAATTTCAAAGTACATTTCTTAAGTACATTTCATTAAGTACATTTCTTAAGTACATTTCTTAAGTACATTTCTTAAGTACATTTCTTTCTTACATACATTTCTTAAGTACATTTCTTCTTAAGTACATTTCTTAAGTACATTTCTTCTTAAGTACATTTCTTCTTAAGAACTTAAGAAATGTACATTTCTTAAGTACATTTCTTAAGTACATTTCTTAAGTACATTTCTTAAGTACATTAAGTACTTTAAGTAAATTTCAAAGTACATTTCTTAAGTACTTTCATTAAGTACATTTCTTAAGTACATTTCTTAAGTACATTTCTTTCTGAAGTACATTTCTTAAGTACATATCTTCTTAAGTACATTTCTTAAGTACATTTCTTCTTAAGTACATTTCTTCTTAAGTACTTAAGAAATGTAAATTTCTCTTTTTCTTTTTCTTCTTAAGTACATTTCAATGTACATTTCAAAGTACATTAAGTACATTTCAAAGTACATTTCAAAGTACATTTCAAAGTACATTTTCTTAAGTACATTTTCAATGTGAGCATTTGAGCATTGTGAGCAATGCATTTGTGAGCATTGTGAGAATTTGTGAGCATCCTGCATTTGTGAGCATTTGTGAACAAGTAATTGCATTTGTGAACAAGTACTTATTTTTATTTTTTTTTAAAAAAGTAAATTTTCTTAAAAAGGGTCCTTTTTAAAATTAAATATTTTGCTGGTTAACACTAAGGTTGAGGGTATCAAAGATTCGGCACAGCCGAATTTAACACTTTTACTTGTTTTTAAAGTAAGCGATGATTTTTTGTAGGGAGCGTTTGCTTATCACAATTTATTACATTTTAAACAACTCCAGGATCAACGAGTACCTGGAGGTTTTGTCGGAATATTTCGACAGGTGCAAACTCACGCTTAACGTTGACAAATGCGAGGGAATGATATTCAAGGGGAAACGCACCCTTCTGTTCCCTAATGCTAGAGCGTTCGTACCCAGCCTACAGGTTGGGGGCCGCGTGATCAGGATCGCGGACGGATTTAAGTACCTAGGTGTCATATTCCGTACGAACTTTGAATTTTACCGACACATTGACCACATTTTGGCCAAGGTGAAGGCAATTTTCGGCATTTACCTCCACACGCTACGTTGCCGTGGAGGCCTTTCGACCGAGGTGAAACTTTTGATCTACCGTCAGATCATAAGACCCATTATTGCCTATGCGTTCCCTGTATGGTTTGGAATATCTTCCAGCCAGATGGAGAAACTTAGGAGATGGGAAAGACGTATCCTCATGAGCTGCTTGGGCTTACAAATGAGGATAGCCGACGATGGTTCGGTTAGAAGGCCATCCTGTGCTACGCTGTACAGGAAGGCCGACTTTGACAGGATAGACGTGTACCTTGTTAAAGGGGCACTAAAATTTCTAGAAAGGGCATCCTTTCTGGAAAATGGACTGGTCGAGAAGAGTTTGGTCCAGGACGAGCGCCTGGAGCGACTTCTTGAGTTAGGGTATAGGCCGCCGGTTGGCCTCGCGACCTTGGATAGAGGCGGACTCCTCTTCGTTGATGACAAGCTCCTATTCTATCATAGGAGGATAGGATCTTTTGACCTGGACGACATAGTGTATATTACGGACCAGTAGTGGCACCTCTTACCGTAGGTAGGGTTGTAAATATGTATATAGTGTAAATATTTGTAAATAGTAGTTTGTATATTAGTAATTTAAGTTTTAGTAGTTAGTTTGTTGAACTCTCCCCTTTTTAATAGTCCTTTTTTGGGGAAGCCTCTAGTGGGCAGTAGACTGTTTAGTTTTTTCGTTACGATTGTTTTGTATGTAGTTTCTACAACTTAAGTTAGTGTGAAGTATATAGTCCTGTAAAAATTATTAAATGTAGGGAAATACGTAAGGATAGATTTAAGTTATCTTTAAGAAACTTTTTGTCATTGAATTTTAGGACCAATAAATGAATTGAATTGAAAATTACATTTTAATCATGTAACGAGTCAAAATGGCAAAACAAAAAATTTTATATCTATAGGGAAAAAACTAAAATCGATGTTTACCGTTCTGAAGGATATTCTAACCGCGCAGTAGCTAAGAAAAATTGGATGGAGCCCAACAGTTGTCGACAATTACATCAAGGACCCCGAGGGGTATTGAACAAATTTTAAAGGAAGGGTTTCGTTGTCTTTATCTACATATGAGAGAAGAAAATTCATCAGAATTGCTTCTAATTCTGCTCTATCCTTGTCAGAAATAGGAGCTCAATTTGGAGTGGAAGCGAGCAAGTCATCAGTACGCAGAGTAATTAAGAGCTGTGAGTATCTTAAATACCTGAAATTACAAAAAATCCGCCACATAATGCTCCTCGTAAGGAAAAGGGGCTTCAATTCGCAAGAGACTACATGGTATGGGATGTGCAGCCAAGAGGTTGTAATTACGGATGAGAAGAAATTTAATTTGGATGGACATCACAGCCGAGAAGGCGGCGCTATGGTGTGGGGTGCTATTACGTACTATGGCACCATCGATCTTGATTTTCAAAGAGCAAAAATGACTGGCGCAAGCTATAAAACGTTATTAGAATAGGGTTTTCCGAAGTTCACTGAACTAATTGGTCCTATATCTAGGATATTGCAACAGGATAATGCCCCTATGCACAACGCCAGAGTAGTAAAGGAGTTCATTGCAAGCCAAAATGTTAATATTCTTGGCTGGCCATCCTATTCTACAGGTCTAAACATTATCGAAGATGTCTGGAGTTGGTTATCTCGTAAGGTCTATGAAGGAGGTAGACAACTTGATGACAAGCAGTCACTAAATCAGGCCATTAAGGATGCTTGTAATCAAATTTCGTTGGATTACATAAATTCTCTTTATGTCTCAATGAAAACGGGTATATTTGAAGTTATTAAAAAGAAAGGGGTTTGTACCCATTACTAATAGTTCTGAAATAAAGTTAAATAAATTAAAAAAACAAAAAAACTCTGTTTCATTAAACTTAGTTAAAGTGACTTTATTCAAGTGAACCAACAAAATATTTAGCACATTTTTGGACTTTTTTTTATAAATTGCTCAAAAAAAGTTATTTAGTTAAGAGACCACTATTGTCATAATTTTTTACATATCTCAAGATGCTTAGCTTCCATTTCCATTTTAAAATTCTGCAATCGGTTACAAATTGTAAAAGATACAGGCTGCTAAATATGGAATTTTTAGTGCGTTTGAATAGGTGAACCGGAGTGTATATTTACAGACAACTAAAATTTTGCGGTTCTTTGGAATATCATATTCTTCAGCTGTGATTACCAATAATTGTGTTCAATATCGCCAAATGTTGTGCATATCAATTGATTTGCAATTCAGTTTTGGTTGCAAAAACTGAAATGTTGAGTTGAAGCCACAGTAACAAAGAAATAAATGTGATCTGTCAATCAAGTTTTAGTTCCAGCAATCAAATCATCCTGTAGTGGTGAATATTCTATTAGTTGGATAAACGAAAAATGTAAAAACTAATTCGGTCGTACCAAATAATATATTAGTTTGCTCAACTAATTACTTTAATGGCTTTTGGAAAAAAATCGCAAAAACAATAAATTGTTTACCTCCAAAAGAGGTTGTAACCAAGGATGTCTTTAATACGTGATCAAACAAGCAAACAAATCGCTAAAACTAAATTTTGCCGAAAAAAAATCGTTAAACCGGCATTATGTATATTAGGTATGTGATGAAAATCGATCGATTTAAATCGAATACGATTTGACCTAATAATGACGTTTATTTTTGCAAATAATAGATGTTAATTCATTTAGTACTCTTTTTATGCCATTAAATAAAGTAAATATAAAATATTGGTTTCCCAATATTAGGAGTTAAGTCAATAAAATTCGTCAAATATTCAAATCGAATTCGACTTTGACTCGATCGATTTTCATCACATGCCGGTATGTTTCGCAAACGGAGCGTTCAATCGAAATATAACTAAATTCGGCTTTCTAAGGCGTTTTCATCAAGTGCTCCAATTCGTATGGAATGTTTTTCTAAAAATCGCCAAAAATAAGCTAATCGCTAAGATAATAAATAGTCGAAAACGGTGCGTCCAACCGCAAAAGTAATAAATTTTGTAATTAATTTTTTTCCGTTAAACTAACATTTTTCAAATAAAAAATCGCCAAAACACACATGTATATGTTGGAGATCTTTATATTAAAGACATCCACTGTTTAAAGTCTCTCATAGAGGAAACAAAGTTAATATTTTTGCGATTGCACGCACCGTTTCAGAGTTATAGCCATTTTATATTTCATGCGATTTTAATTTTTGACGATTTTTTGAACAAAATATCTTCCATACGATTCGACCAAAAAATAAAATAAATAAAAATACAGCAGACAGTTGTCCTGCAGGCTGTGTCAGAGACACGGCCATTAAGTTTAAAGTAGAATACGCCATTCGATAAGACAGAAAACATATATAACAATAAATGATAAATAACATAAGCAAATGAATTTATTTCTGTGATAGTTACTTTTGATAATATACATAAGCTGATGGTAGGAAAAATAGGATAAATATGTTTTTAAATTAAAAGAGTAAGGATAAATGATAAATAACAGACGCAAATCAATTTGAATTATATTTTTTATAATTATATATCCATGTTAAATTCAAATTCACATTTAACATTTTGTTTCACTTAAATACATAAGTAAATATACGAAATTTCAATATTTCATCAATCAAAACAACAGCCGAAGGTTTGTGTCCACACTGAAACAGCAGCATAGTTTGTGTTCACGCTACAAACTTAAACACTCAACCAAACACCACACATATGTTTGAGTGTATGTGATTAAACAATTTTCCTTTGAGAAATTTAAATATTAGGAAGATATCATCCAATATTAAATGTATATCAAACGAAAGATAACACCTTCATTTACCTATAAAAAAATATTTAAAAAAAGTTATCTCGCCGTTTCCTCAGAATCAATGAAATAAAGATTACAACAATAACAATCTGACATGACTCCCTATACCGTAAGGTAAGACGTATTCTACGCCAAAAAAAAAAACAATTGGAAGCAATCCGAGCTTGGAATAGGGGTGTTTTAGCGATTTTTGATTCAAGAAATTTAAATTTTAGCGATTTTTAAAAATAAAAGTACTGCCGTATTGAAGATATCCATAGGGGAAAGCCTTCGATGGAGGTAAAAAATTTATTATTTTGCGATTGGATGCACCGTTTCCAAGATATAGCCATTTTTTGATGTGTTAACATTTATAGGCGTAGGTATGGCCTAAATTCACAAAGTGAATACATCCAAACAAAGTTTGTCCGACTGCGATCACACAGAGTGTCAGACTGCGAACACACAGATTGTCCAACTGCGATCACAGATTGTTTGATGTTAAACTTCTCCGAAACGGCTGGACCGATTTGTATGAAATTTTGTGTGCATATCGGGTAGGTCTCAGAAGCGGCCAACATCTATTTTTCATACCCCTAAATGATAGAACACAGATTGTGAGACTGCGAAAAAAACACACACCGATGTAGCGGCAGCGAATAGTTGCCTTGTGTGGGTGCGGATCACTCTCAGAGCAAGGAGAATAATGATGTGGTTATACGTATATAAAAATGAGATAGCAAGAGCGCAACGAAAAGTGTGTGAACTTGTGTAGCGTATGTACGAACATAACAATGAATGTATGTACATGTGTCTGTTGCTTTGCACTCTCTTTGTTTTTTGTGGGAATAAAACAAAAAGTATTAAGCAAAAAAATACATATACACATCTGCTCGCGCTGGACTTTAAATAATTTTAGATAATAATATTATTTAAATGTAACGTCATCATATGATTGAACGCTGCTTTTTATTTTCATTTACTAATGTGTTTATAGAAATCGAACAGGTACCTATATTAGCGATTTTTTTGATAAAAAAATTATTTCATGCGAGTTGGAACACTGTGAGAAACGCTTAGTAACTTGCAAAAATTTGATATTTTTTCGATTGGACGTTTCGTTTGCAGATAAATTTTTTCTATATTTTCTAAATTTTTCATAATTTCTATCAAAATGAAGGATGGGTTACCCTGGGTATCATATGTATGTTTAACTTAATTATTTTGTCATCTACAATAATAGCTCGTCCAGCCAAGTGTTCACGTGTTTGTGAAGGCGTCAATAGTAGCGTCAGATTCAACGATTGTGTCTAAAAGTCACTTCACCTCAATATATGATAATATGTGACCCGCTCCACGAAAGGGGACCTCCGCGCCGAAAAGAAGTTATTGAGGAAGACGCGTTTAAAAAAAGCGCTTCGTTTTTCCGTGTTTTGCGCATGGTTATGCAACTCTTCCTTCAACCTGATCAGACAAAGGTGAAAAGCAGCAAAAAACAGAGGAACCACCAAAAAAGCGTGTTAGGAGTAAAAAAGAGTAAAATTGTAATATTTTTGTAATTTTGTACCTTTGATATTGAACTTTTTTTAAATTTCAAATATTATATATATTATCTGTTTATACCACATTTTTCAATTTTTTCATTAATTATGTTCATCTTTACAGGTGATTTGTAAAAAAACTAAAAGACATAGAAACTTGCGGTTTGCGGCATTTGATAGAGCGTTTTTTTCCTATAAGAATCACTCAAAAAGTAAAAAAAAATTTTTCGGCGCAGAGGCCCCACTTCGTGGAGCAGGTCACATATGTATCCTTCGCTGGCTGATATCTATACACTTTATTGTTTTTTTCACAACTTTGGTTATCACTTTCTGTTTAAAATATGTAATAGTTTCGAAAATACGCACATGTGTCCATGTTGTTATATGGAGGTTTTTGGGGGGAACACGCTAATGCTTTCATAAAAGTATATGGATGTTTTGGATGAAGAATGCATATGTGTCCACGTAAAAGCATACATGTTTGCCAGTAAACATGCCATTATTTGCACTTAAATACAAGTGTATTTGGAACTTGGAAACTAATGCATTTTTAAAATGTGTTCGAAACTTACACATGGTTCCTGCAGAATATGTTTGGGAGAATATTTTACAGAGGCCGTTTTTTTCAGCGTGTAATTTTAATTGTGTTGGCATCATTTAAATGTAATTTTAATTCAACCTTGTTCACATAGCTATAACACATAAATGGAGATCTGAATAGAGTAAACACTGCGAGAGTTAGAAGACGGAGTAACTTCGTTTTTGGTCACTCCACACAAAGAGTTTACGTGCTTGCACGCTGCAAAATCTGTCGTTGTTTTGTTATTTGGATGCAAATATAAAGTGTGTTTGGAGCTCGTCTTATACTCGTATGCAAAGACATAGTGTTTGCTAATCAATATTACATGTTTGAGATACAATGATTAATATGTTATAATAGTATTTGCGACCCAAATATATATGTGTTTGTGATACAAATACAGCTGTGTTTGCTGCACTGTTTGTGTTCACTCTAGAGCAAGAGAATAAAAGAGGGAATATCTTCTAGTGTGTATCGCCATTTTTGAATTATTCTCTCAGTCAGTGATTCATAAATTTTTCTTAATGTGGGTGTAGAGGATATTTTTGCATTTAAATACAAGTGTGTTTGGCCTTCCACTTGGGACTTGTTTGGGTGTTCCAAACATATACATTGTTCCTGCAGAATATTTTTGGGAGAATATTTACAGAGGCTGTTTTAATTTCAGCGTGTACGCATTTCAGCAGAAATGCTGCACGAACACTCTGACCAATGGAGCTTTTTATACATCTATTTAATTTTTCGAGGGTTCGTTCAAACGCTGTTTGGAAGATGTGGGCGAATAGTTAATAAAACACAAATAAACTCTTTTAAAATTCACATAATTTTTCTTATCAAATTCAGAGGCCCCTGGTCCTAAGTTTGGACTTGGTCAGTGTTTTGTTGTCGACAGGAACGGGTGAGCTTTTTATTATTAAATCCTCAAAATAAAAGAGGAATTGACAGCCGAAATTCATTTAAATTACTTTAAACAAATTTAGATTTCTTCTCATATCCTGTCCAATGAGTCAATAGTATGAGAAGTTCCCCCCAAATCTATGCCTGGTATGCCAAGGGAACCTAAGTTTTTGTAAGCTTCTACGAGTATCATGTTAGCAACATATTTTTTAAATTTCTTTAATAAAAATTCATAATTTTTGTTTCTTTGTTTTATGACAAACCAAATTTCTCCTTAAACATGTTAAAAGATCATAACCTTTAGTTTTACCTTTGTCCATGGAAAACTTCGATTTCTTTCTCCACAAATCCATATTAAAATCCAAAGTTATTTTTTTGTTTTAATAATTCCTCCCTTTAAAATGGCAGACATAAGCAGCCTTTTGAATTCTCTTGGGCTGGGGAATCATTTGTTAAGAGAAGCTTCAACTATTTTGTTGATTTGGTAGCAAATATCAATAAAAATTTAACATTTTCTTTATTGGAATCGTATTAGCAGCAGCCAGTCAACTAGTTAGTAACAACAAAAACGTTTATTGTTATTGATCTAGCCATGAGTCCACGATGGATCGTCGTGAAGGAACTAGGTACTTGGGATGAAGTGCCTGCCAGCCAAGAGAAAGAACTACTACGAGAGTTGGTAGGAGGAAAGAAAGAAATGCCAGTGCTGAAAAACAAAATCTACCTTATGACCATTAAAAACTAAAGCGCTACATGACACGACTACAACTTATTGTTAATATTGTTGTGGTTGCTTCTGCTATTGGCGAAGCCGATAACTGAGTCTGGTGAGGATGTGGATGTGGTTACCATTATGATTCCTAGTGGTTGTATATTTTTATATGTACTACTCGTAATTACCGACAATATGCCAATGAAAGTTAGAGGATTTTCTTTTTTTTCCGCCAAAGAAACAATGAAGAGTTCAAGACCTTTGGATGTGGTCTTTTGTTTTGTTGCTGTTCTTGTTTTTGTTGCTGACTTCATATTGCAGGCAACATTATAATAAACATAAACAAATTAGTGGTGAAATTTTTATGTTGAATATTAAAGGTCAAAGTTAAATGGAGGCGGGTGGGGAGGATTGTTCCTTTGAATGTGCTGGTTTTCATGGAGAAAATATGGTTACGTGATGGGATTTTTTTGAAAATCTTTAAGAAAGCTTTAAAATTTGGCAAATGGAAGAATATAGACATTGTTCCTGAAGTATCACTATACATTGGTGTAAGAAATTTACACGCTAAATTATAGTGTTGTGTGATGTTAACACCAGTAAGAAGTTGTAGGTTAAATACTGCGCTTTCGCATCTTTAGGACATCTTTATAGCTTGTGTAGTTTAAACAAGTTGTCAAAAATAATATGGGATATGACTTATTTACTAGTACTTCAGTATTTAATATAAGTATCGTAGTTATAGGCTAAAACCCGACAACAAATATTTTTCACTTTATTTGTAATTTTATTGTATCACTATTCCGGCTATGTTGGGATTTGTTTGTTATTAACTTGTCTAAATTTCAAGGACCAAACAAAATCTCATATAAATTAACTTTCTTTACTTCATAGAATACCGGGCAAACAAGTAAATAATGTGACAAGTAAATAAAATCGATTGAGAGAACCGAGAAACGTTTACAACAAACGACTTATGATATAACCAAACTCGAAAAACAAAAGTAGACGAGTAGCGAAAAACTGATTAGTACCGATACCAGGGACTTGATCGCCGACTGAGTTTCCGGGAAGACATTGACCCAAAGACTGCGGGACTGTTATTATACCCAAAATCTGCAGGACCCAAAGACTGCTGGACTAAAATTTCTGCCTAATTCACGCTAGAATGATCAGCTAATTTACGAGAAAGATACAACCCAAGTTTCCTAGCCTTCACGATCATTCATTCAAAGAAAGCTTGCTGTCCAAAATAACACCCAGGTATCTTGCATACCCTTCAAGCTTTGCTCTTAAAAATGCAAAGTGACGGTAGCTATTTTATACTTTTGGGTAAAAAGGACCAGCTCGGTATTGACCGTTTTCACACCTAATTCATTTGCACACATCCATCTGTCAAAGTCCGTTCGCACATCCATACTCGCCCGTGTGTGATCATTTGGAAATGGGTGTACCACATGATCCCCAAACTCAAAGTCCCCAAATTAATAAAGCGTTTATTTCGGATGTTGGAAATTTTTTTTGTTTTGGAGACGCCCGACCGTCCTTCCGGGTTTAGTTTATTTTATCCATTCGTTTATTTCCCTTTTTCTACAGAACTAGAGATAATATATTTTTTAACTTTGGGGATTTCGTGATTGGGCATTTTGATTTTGGGGATTATGTGGCAGTGACTGTGGAAATAAACAAGTTTAAGAATTTAAGAAATTGAAATACAAGGTGGCGCAAAAGTAAACTTCCGATGTTTTTTGGCTGTAATTTAAAAAAAAAAATTAAAAACTTTGATTCTTCTTGTGGATTATTTTTATTTGGTCTTTTATTTTTTTTTACATCAAGTCGAGAATATGATGTCATGTAATTGGCCGCCGCCACAGTTGATTGTCATTTGAGCCCTTTTTATGGCATTTTCCATCACTTTGGCCAAAACTTCCGGCGATACGTCCTCACATTCTTGACGGATATTGTCTTTAAGAGCTGCAAGAGTCTGAGACTTGTTGACATAAACCCGCGACTTCAAAAAGCCCCACAAAAAGAAGTCTGGAGCGGTCAAATTAGGCGATCTTGCTGGCCAGTGCAAATCGCGAAAACGGGAGATTAGGCGACCGGGAAATGCATCCTTCAGCATATCGGTTGTGGCACGTGCAGTGTGTGCCGTTGCACCGTCCTGTTGGAACCACATGTTTTCCAATCCCAATTCATCAAGAACTCGTTGATCATTGCTCTGTAGCGCTCACCATTCACAGTAACCGTTGGGCCCGCGACGTCTTCGAAGAAAAAAGGTCCGATGGCATCCTCGGCTACAGCAGCAATATTCTCTGCAGAACGGCTACTCCGGGGTCTGCCACGCCTGGCAGCATCTCGTGTTGTGCCAGTCTCTTCGAGGCGAGCGGCTAAACGTCGCAGTGTTTCACCAGTAGGCGTTGGACGGCCAGGAAACCTGGAACGAAATTCACGTTGTGCCAAAGTCACCGACCGATTATTGGTCAAATAAATAGTCAGCAATATTCCGCGTTCTGGAGCAGTGTAGCGTAACATTGTTTCTTAACGTGTATTTCGCATGTGTTTACTACACAAATGGCAGAACAGAACTGACTGACATTAAGGGCCAATCGCAAAATTTGTAGCATTTTCTGATAGGAGGATTGTTTTTTGCGCCACCTTGTACATACTAATTTCAATAGTATATGAATACCTAAAATCGGGATATAATATGCAAAATATTCAATATTATGTACTTACCCTAAGCTATGATTTCACAGCTTCCCCAATGCAAATATAATGTGGCTTTTAATTGTCTTTAAATAGGCTTGGAAGTATCTAGAGTTATAATGTCGGTCCTCGACAAGGTCGTTCTCAAACTGATAAATTGTATTATGCCAACGCATACGTTGCACGAAGATGAACACTTGCCTGATTGGTTTACAAACAATTCAAGAGATATTGTAGAGGATGTGTGTGTTTATATTTGTATACACTTGATTTCTATCATTTGAGGATCTACCTTTAATCGGGGTTGGTATTAGCTTCTTTCTTTTCACAAACTAGCTCGCAGTTTGGAATACCGGAGTCAAAATTGAATGTCAGCTTGCGGCCGACTCGCAAATATCAACTAGTCTGCACCAGGCCTAAAAAAAAGATTTGGTGTTTTATTGAAGGCATGTGGTAATACTAGACATTTGCAGAAGACGTGTTGACAAGATATTTGATTTTTTCCAAGATATTTACTGTACCGAAGTTGCGACAAACGAGTACTGCAGGGTACTGTGTCGACAAAGCATTCGTTAAGGTGTGTATGTGTATATCCCCAAAACTACGATACGATGTGAAGCGAAACAAATTATTTCTATCATGTTTTTGTGCTCTACAGCTTCAAACACAATATAAATACTTATTTTCGCTTCACATCGTATTGTTGTTTTGTGCACATGCACACTTTCACGAATGCTTTGTCGACTGTACACCGATGTATTTGGTTGTCGCAACTTCGCTACAGTGAATGTCTTGGAAAAAAGCAAATGGCTTGTCAAGACGTCTTGTGCAAATGTTTAGTTGATACCTTTGAACAAGATCGCAAATGGCTTTAGTTTGATTATTGGTTGCTCCGTTTCCGACTGACGACTATAGTTGGTTACTTTTATTTTGGCGATTTCTTCTTTTTGACGTAGAATACGTCTTACCTTACGGTATGAGGAGTCATGTCAGGTTTTCATTGTTGTAATCTTTATTTCATTGAATTTGAGGAAACGGCTAGATGAATTTTTTTAAAATTTTTTTTGTTGGTAAATGAAGATGTTATCTTTCGTTTGATATACATTTCATATTGGTTGATATATTTCTAGTATTTTAATTTCTCAAATGAAAATTGTTTAAACACATACACTCAAACATATGTGTGGTGTTTGGTTGAGTGTTTTTGGTTGCTCAACATTGCTTAAGAACATGTATCTAGTAAAAAGTGAAACGAACAGCAAGCTAATGTTGCTTGGCAACATGTATCTAGTAAAAAGTGAAACAAACAGTAATCTAACGTAATAAAGCTTTTTTGCGAAAGCTTCAATAAAGCTGTTGTAACATTAATTTTGAATTGTAAAGCGTAAAGCTTTCATACAACGCTCGAATGCTAATGCGAAGACTCGATAAGGTAAACCTTTTTTAATATTAGGGCGGCCCTCTCAACATTCGCAGAACTTATTTCAATAAAAATATTAATTAAAATACATAAATTAAATTAAGTTTAAAAAAATTGAACATAATATTTTTTTTTTAAACGGACTTGAATCAAATGCCGTTGGTAAATATAAAAATTTCAGCAGACAGTTGCCCGAGTCCTTCGGACACGGACTGTCCCTGCAGGCTGTGTCAGAGACACGGCCATTAAGTTTAACGTAGAATACGATATCCGATAAGACAGAAAACATATATAACAATAAATGATAAATAATATAAGCAAATGAATTTATTGTTATATATGTTTTCTGTCTTATCGGATGGCGTATTCTACGTTAAACTTACAAGTCCGTGGCCGAAGGCCTCGGACAACTGTCTGCTGTAATTTTTTTCGTCTTCTGTCCCGCATTAGAGGCACCTCTTTATCCAAACATCTTAGACACCCTCAAAGCATAAATTACGAGAGCGGTCCCAAAACTAGCCAATTTGACGTATATATTGTACTAGTAGGTTGAAAAAAAATATTTTAATCAATAGTAATAACCTTATATGTTACAGTGGCCATGTTGTTTAGTATTTTTAATTGAGCCATCAAAATTAAACGATCTCAGTGAATTTGTAAACAATATTTCCATTTGAAAGGCCTCAGTCCAAGCAATATTTCAGCCGATCTATATTCTGCTCTGGGGGAGTCTGCGACTTCGTTTACGACTGACCTTAAATGAGGCTGTACGAGCTGCCAAGACGAACCAGTTGAGGTGTCCACTCCAAACACGGTTAAGAAAATCCACAAAATAGTATTGGGTGATCGCCGGCTGAAGGTGCGTGAGCTAGCTGAAATGACGAAGATTTGAAGATGGGAAAGCTGTGCGCAAGATGAGTGCGGCGCATGTTGTCAATATAGCGAAAAAAGCGTCTCGAAAATGTTACCGTAGAGTGTTTGGCGATGTTATACCGCAATAAAGGCGAAGCTTTGCGTCAATTTATAGCCTTGGGTGAGACATGGCTCCTATCACTTCACATCTGAGACAAAGGAATAGTCATATTAGTGGACTGGAATGGGAAAATCGTGCCCAAAGAAGGCGAAGACGGTTCAATCTGCAGGCAAGGTCATGGCGTCTGATTTTTGGGATGCGCATGGAGTAATTTTTATTGATTATCCTTAGAAAGAAAAGCCTATCAATGGTGAATATTTTGCTAATATCTAGCAGCGCTTAAGTGATGAAACTGTGGGAAAAATGCGGTATTTGGCGAAAAGGAAAGTCCTGTTTCATCAAGACAATGCTCGAGTTCACACATCCATTACTGCGATGACCGAAATTAATGAATTAAAGTTCGACTTGCTTCAGCAGGTGCCCTATTCGCCAGATTTAGCTCGATTGGACTATTTTCAATTTGCAATCTAGAAAAACTGGCCCAGTGGTAAAAGATTTGCCAACAATGATGAAGTGTAGACCGCCGTTGATGGCTGTTTTAAGGAGTGACTATTTTACAACTCATGTGGTCAGGTGCCGTACACATATTAATTATACAAACAAATGTCAACATAATTCTCCAACTGGTTCTATTCTTCACCCTTTCTCGCCAGTTGGTAACACCATGGATAGTGAGAGATTCTTCTGCCTCGCCTTTGCAGCGGAGTCTTGGTCGTCCTCTTTTCCTGCTTCCATCGCGTACGTTATCGAAACCTTTCGTGCTTCTTCGTCCTTTCTGATAACATGGCCTAGCCAACGCAATTTACCTATTTTGATTAGCCTAGCTATGTCCACGTCAGAATACTGGTGATATAGCTCTTGGTTCCAACAACATCGGTACTCAACGTTTTCTTTAACAGGACCATATATTTTACGGAGAATTTTTCTGTCGAATACTCACAGATATTTTTCATCCTCTTGCGATATGACCCAAGTTTCGGAGCGTTATATTAGCACAGGTAAAATGAGAGTTTGGCATAGCTGGACTTTTGTCTGTCGAGTGAGGGCTTTGTTCCTAAACTGCTTGCTGAGTCCAAAATAGCATATATTTGCATGCACAATTCTCCTAGTTATCTCCAAGCTGACGTTGATGTGGTTGTTCATGGCGGATCCAAGGTAGACAAATTCATCTACCACTTCAAAATTAAATCGGTTGTCGACGTTCGATAGGTCAAGTCCAGAGGTTCCTCTAGTCGTTGACACCATCAATTTTGTCGTGTGGTTACAATCAACACTATCTTCCACTATCATTACCTCCTGATCTTCAGTGGAAGAATCTGAGTGGAGTAATGCTGAAAAGTGGTCTCTCCATATTTTGAGCACACTCTGCTTCTCAGCCACCAGATTCCCATTCTCGTCTTTGCAGAAGGGCAGCCCATTATTAGGCCCGTTATGCAATCTTCTTACCCTCTGGTAAAACTTTCGGCATTCACCATTTATCCTGCACATTTCGGTTCTTACACTCTCTCTCTGCTCGCACTGCCATTTTTTCCGCCTAAATAGTTGGTTTTCCTCCCTCCTCTGCTTCTCGTTCCATTCACTCGCAGCACGCATTGTAACTGTCTGTTTCGTTGCCATACGTGCAGCGTCTTTTGCGTCAGTTGCAATCCGACATTCTCCGTCGTAGCATGGCTTATCCTTCTGCGGTTTTTGGTAGCCAAGTTCATGCCTTGCAGCGGTTTCCAACGAATGAAAGATGTGCTTCCACTGCGTATCTGGGTCTGGGTCTTCGGTAAGAGGGTATTCCGCTCTAGCATGAGAGAGAGCTTCTGTCAATAGGACATTGATATCCCCGGTATTTGTAGCTTGTCAATATCCAGCTTTTCCTGTGTTCGGCTTCGTACATTTTTCGCCCTGCTCAGTCTTGTGCGAACTTTTGCAGCCAGTCGAGTCGAGCTAAAGCTTTTAAAACATGGAAGGGTCAACTCGTTACAATACACTCCAAAAACGGAACATACCGTGCTCTACAAAAGTTCGCTAAAATCAACTAGTTCAGCTACTATGAGGCAACTCTGCGGCAATTAAGTAATATGGCTGGTAACACTGATGCTGGGGTTATGGAATTTGTAATAATGTAAATTATTGGAACCGGTATAAGATATATGTGAAATAATTGGCCTTTTCCGCTGTTTCAATAATGTAAGGTATTGGCTACCCCCTGGCTAATAGTTAAATACGGTGTTTGTTGTCTTCCAGTTTAAAGTAATATCCTTAACTCTAGTTGGCCACATGGTTGCATGCAATCTGTTATATTTACTGCATGGTAAAAGTGAACTATTTCGCTTAGCCTCCTTTGTCTAGAGATTTTGCCGATTTCACAAGTCAACATCTATTTTTTTTTGTGTATTTTAATCATCTATCAAATAAATCCTTTAGCCACACACCAGACTTGTTAATACTTTGTTAACTAGTTTATAGAAGAACAAACAGAGAAGAGAAAAAAAAAACAGAAAAACGAAAAATTGATTGCTTTTGGTAATTTGAAAAAATAACGAAATTCAATCTGAATTTAATTTCAATACCTCATGTTTTGTTCGCCGGGCCGTCTATTTGTCCGCCCCTACGATACGACTTTTGGGAAGCTGAAAAATCGTTTCGTTTTTTGTCCCGCAAAAGAGATGAAATTTATTTAAAGTTTGGTTGGTGCCTTTTTTGTAACTATTTTTTTTTTTTTTGGGTCGGTTATTTTGTTTCGTTTTTGATTAATTTGCATACGACAAGAAATTCGTGATCTAAATTATTTGGTCTTTAACGTTCGCATACAATTGTAGGCAACAGTTTGTTGTGTATTTGTAGTTGTTGTTGTTGTTGGTGTTTGTTTCGTCTTATTGTTGGTCACAGTCGAACAATTGTTGCCATAGCTGTTGCAGCAACATTTGGCTGCAGCTTCATTCTCTTATTCAGATTCAACAGATTTGTTTGCCTTGGCGTTTTCGTCTTATTCAATTCATTTAAAGTTGTGAACTAAATTCTGATTTTGAGACGACGACAGTCAGGAGGATTCCAAAAGCTATGCTTGCCAAAATGGAAAACAACCACACGTCTCTTGGAAGGAACTCAAAGGAAAAGAAAAAAAAAACTGCTTCTATTTTGAAAGACAAATACGTATTTGGGAATTTCGAGAAAGCGAGATCATTTACAAACAAATGTTTTGTTGTTTTTAAGAGGTTGGAATTAAATATTCCAAACTAAATAGGGATCAACACAGATATATCAGACGACATCATCCAGAAACAATCACGGCCACAGTCACATCATCACCATCGTCGCCGTCATCATCCTGCTCCTCATCATCATCATCATTGGCAGCATCATCATTCGTATCAATGTTTAGGTGGCATGATTATTTTAGTGTACCCTACAGTAGGTCAATTAGTGTTTGGAATCATGCAATTCATGTCAATAGTTTGTTTTCTTGTACCTACAAAACTCAAACTAAATACAAGGTGTTTCAAAAGAAGTCATCCGATGTTGTTTGGCTCTCATTTTTTTTCTAAATGAAAAACTTCGATGCTGTTTCTTGGTTCTGTTTATTTGAACCTTTAGAATTTTATTGGTTGAGTTGAGAAGATGATATCGGTTAAATGGGCGCTGTCACAATTGATTACCATACGGGCTCGTTTTAGGGCATTTTTCATCACTTCGGCGAGAACTTCGGGCGACAGATTCTCGCACTCGTGTCGAATGTCGTGGAACTCGTGGGTTCCAGGGTCTCGGGTGTGTTCACGTAAACACGGGACTTCAAAAAACCCCACAAAAAAAAGTCTGGAACGGTTAAATCGGGCGATCTTCCGCGCCAGTGCAAATCGCCTAAACGAGAGATGAAGCGACCCGGGAACGCCGCCTTCAGAATATCGGTTGTGGCTCGCGCAGTTTGTGCCGTTGCTCCCTCCTGTTTGAACCACATGTCCTCCAGTCCCTATTCGTCAAATTGCGGCAGAAAAACTCGGTTAACATGGCCCTATAGCGCGCACTGTCCACTGTTGTCGTTTGACCAGCGGCGTTCTCGAAAAAAAATGGCCCGATGACTCCTCCAGCGTGAACAGCGCACCATGCAGTCACTTTGAGCGGCTGTAATGGCTCCTCGTGCATCACTCGTGGATTTTCGGTGCCTCAGAAGCGATAGTTTTGCTTGTTCACGTACCCGCTGAGGTGGAAATGAGCCTCATCGCTCATTATGACTTTGGTGGAAAAATCGTCCACTTCGTCCACGACATTGAGGATGGCTTGGGCGTAGGTTACACGCGTTTGGCGGTCGACAGGCAGCAGCTGATGCACGGACTGGACTTTGTACGGGAACATTCGCAGGTCTTTGACCAAAGTTCGCCATAGGGACGACCGGCTGATGGCTACTTGCGAGGCACGGCGTCTGGTCCATGTTTCCGGCGACAGCTCGAGATCCTCGGCAACAGCGGCGATATTTTCGGCAGATCGGGCGCTCCGGGGCCGGTCACTCCTGGCAAAGTCTCGTGTGGTCCCATACTCTTCAAGGTTAGTAGCCAAATGGCGCAGTGCTTGCGCAGTCGATGTCGGACGGCCGGGTAATCGGCGACGGTATTCGCGCTGCGCCAACATCACAGACGAATTGTTACGCAAAAAAATAGACACGATTATCGTATCGCTCCATGTCTTGTTTACTTGTAATCTACACGTGTCTAGTCCACAAATGTCAAAACAGATTTGACATTGGCGGCCATTTGCAAAAATAAGAGCATCTTCCAATAGGGTGGTCACTTTTGAACACCCTGTATTATCCCATTACGTCCCATGAAGGAACAGGGGAGAGCTTTTCATAATCAGTGAGCTATGCGTGTTCTAGGTCTACACTTACTGGTTTTAAATGGAATTTTTGAGCCGCTTTTTCATGATCTATTACTGTATAGTGCCGCCGCCCCTATGCTTGGTGACCGTTGTCGGTGGCATGTAGGTTGGTCCTTCTCATATACACGAGTAGCGCATATTAACTATTGCAACACCGACAGCCAGTGGTTAGAGCGAATTTGAGCCTATGCTATTGGTTAAATTTTAGTTTGGAGTAGAAACATTAAAGTCTGTAGTCTAGACTAAAGAATTACAAGATTTTTCGCCTAAACTAATGTATACAGGCTGAGAAAAGGCCCATCAACATATTTCAGAAACCATGTATATGTTTGCAAGCATTGTTTTCATGAATTGAAGATCTGCTGCGTTTTTGTATCTTTTTTTTTGTTTTCAGCTGTCTTCAACAAAAAAGCCATGTTTGGGTCACCATAACATATATTGTAACCTACTCATCATTGTGTCTTCAACATGTTAGGATGAATAGCAAACATAATGTGTTTGGACTCAATATATATATCTTATATATTAGCGATATTTGCGGCTAACTATAAACATGTTATATTTGCATCCAAACAATAGTATAGCACAGATTTTACAGGGTATATAAATAAAGCTGAAAAACAAGTTAGAAAATGGCATGGACAGAGGTTTCATTTAAGTTTCTCAAAAAGAGATTGCAGACAAATAAATTGTAGATGTTAATTATCAAAAGTCATGCAAAATACACAAAGTATCCCAAAATGCATCACCCTATCATAAGATGCTACAACTTGTATAAATAGCGACAGTTTCTTATGATATTTCTAAAGAAATCAAGAATAGAATATACGTCGACAAGCTTATGCCAGTAACGCGGAGCTCTCGTCACTATTTTTTTACGGAATAATTCGTCAGTTATGGTGGCGTAGATTTTCCGTCAGTCGTCCGCCAACTGATCACACTTAAAGGCGATTACCTGCTCGCTTCGTAAGGAATGGAAGGAGTCGGGACAAAAGAGGTGCGGGAAGGCATCGTAGTTTTCGTTGTAAGGACAATATCGCTGCTGGTTCTGACATATCGTAAATGGGCTGTCAACATTGTACCTATACCTGAAAACAAAAAAAAAGGAAGAGTTTTTGTGTTGAAGGCTCGTTTTCTATTGCACTTTCTTTTTTCTTACATGTGCTTTAACATTAGATGCAATATTGTTAAAATAAGTAAAGCAATATTTAGGTCACTGTAATAATTATTTTTGTTTTGTCATAAACAGAGCGACGACAAAAAGTATTGAATAGTATAGAGAACTCATTGCTCTCGTTTGCCGCCCTCATGCAGGGAATCTGAGTAAATAAGAATAAACGAGTCTTATTCTCTGTACAGAATACTCCAATATAAATGCACTATTTCGGCAATGTTATTGCATAAAACAGTACAAAAAGCATAAACGTTTCAAAAGGCATCAATGTCTCACATTAAAATTATGAATGGAGCATGTTATAACAGAGAGTAATACGTTTTGAATCATTCGCCAGATGTTGCTTGTGCTTTTGAGTCATACAATTCTTTCCATGCGTTCTCTATACTGTTCAATACTCTTTGGCGGCAACGACCTGTTTGCTTGTTCGCCACCGCTACATCAATATCATCATATTTATTTTCACGCAGAGACTATTGTTGTACAGCAACCACGTCTGTGATGCTAACACTGCGTGTTGTGTGCATGTGTTCACTTTGATAGATTGCCCTACCCGTGCCTATAGATGTTAACACATCAACAAGTTTATTTTGAACATTTAATTGAACGTTGACACTCGTCATTTAAAAACCCAATTTAAAAACTAACACAAAATTTACATATTAAGTGACATTGAAATGACACACACCGGGAATATTTTGTTAAATGAAGAATGGCTAACTGTATTACTGCACGTGAGAAACTCGCGCCTAAATTTTGTATAAAAATTTGCGTGTTCACAGCTTTCATTTTGAAAAGCTCTGAAAGAGCATCATAAATGGCTAGAAAATATAAATTTTATTTGTATTTTTATTTAATTTTTCCCCGAATATGGGAAATTCACAAGGAAAAAATTAATTTTGTTAGTAACGGGGTTTTCAATAAGAGCACTACAAAAGTTTTTTTAAATAAAACAAAACCCGTTTTAGATACCAATGAAATTCTTTATTCCTGTGAAAGTACGTTCGATGCTATTATGTGCGCAACTCGATTTCTTTTGCATGGCCACCATGGGTACGCTTGCAGAATTCCAGACGCTGAACCCAATTTTCGACGGTTTTCAAGCATAAATCGGCTGATACTGCTGCAATTTCACGTTCGATATTCGTGCGAAGTTCATCAATCGTCGCTGGCTTGTTGGCATAGACCATAGACTTGACGTAGCCCCACAGGAAATAATCTAACGGCGTCAAATCGCACGACCGAGGCGGCCAATCGACTGGGCCATTTCGTGAGATAACACGTTCACCAAACTGGGTTTCCAAAACATTGATTGTGGCATTCGCTGTGTGGCTTGTGGCGCCGTCCTATTGGAACAACATGTCCGCCAAGTCCATTATCATTGAACGGTACCGATTCGCATTCACAGTAATGTGCCGGTCTTGATCATCACGGAAGAAGTACGGCCCAATGACGCCGCCGGCCCATAAACCGCACCAAACCGTAATTTTTTCGGGATGCAATGATGACTCATGGATTACGTGTGGATTGCTGTCTGACCTATAACGCATATTTTGCTTATTGACGAAGCCATTCAGCCAGAGATGAGCCTCATCGCTGAAGATGATTTTCCGATGAAAATCCGAATCATTTTCAAGTTGTTGCTCAGCCCAATTCACGAACATACGTCGCTTATGGTGGTCAAGCGGCTTCAGTTCTTGCGTCAATTTGATCTTGTAAGGATGTAGGCCAAGATCTTTTCGCAAAATTCGCCACAACGACGTCACAGAGATGCCGAACGCTTGAGAACGACGTGTGAGAGACACATTTGGGCTTTCTTGAACTGAAGACCATAAATTGGACGTAGAGCTCTTAAAGTTGAGGCCACTGACTCCAAATTTCGGTAGTAAATTTTAATAATTTTGATTCGTTGTTCGCTCGTATATCTTTCCATGATGAAATGCCAAACCGTACTGAAGAGAAATATCAAAAGAGCGGGAAAAAATATGTCGTCGTTTGCTGTCCCTATCGATTTAC
The DNA here is from genome assembly GCA_963931995.1 of Phaonia tiefii. Lineage (NCBI taxonomy): Eukaryota > Metazoa > Arthropoda > Insecta > Diptera > Muscidae > Phaonia > Phaonia tiefii. The sequence continues at coordinate 32,396,542 of OZ008371.1, read as the reverse complement.
TTTGTAGCGTGTCTGCTGAAAAACCCTTTATTTGCAAGCGATAACTAATTTCCTTGTACCGAACTTTCTGGTCGCCTGAAGCCAATACTGTAATTAATTCACATTCCCTGATTTGTCTTTGAACCAAGAAGAGTCAGTCGATTAATTCATTTTCAGGGACTGGCCTTAATACCTTTGGCAAAACAGAAATACGAGTACAAACTCAACATAACAAAATCACAACACTGGCTCCCCAAATGGCTTAATAGTATTGTAACATTTGTTTAATTGTCGAAAACAATTTTTGTAAAGGTTTCAATTAAACGGAAACCAAACACAAAGTAGGCAAACGGACGGACTGACAAGTGAAATAAATTACCGAATTGGAAATACAAACGAAAGAGAATAAAGTTTTTTTTCGAAAATTTTACGAAATTAGGGAATGCAACAAGAATGAAGGGTTGAATTGTGGAACAGTGTTGACTATGAAATTTATAGATTTTTCAAAATAATAATAACAGACATTTATGGTTTCAAAGACTGGAAGTTTTTCAATCAAGGAATGTCTAGATATCTTTACTTGCTGTGGCTTTTTCCTAATTCAATTCATTGCCTATTTCTAAATCCTTTACATATTAATACAAACTTCATCGAAAATTCATGTTATTTACCTTTTGTGGTTATTTCAGGAATGCCCTTGGAAAAATGTTGATTTGCAATTTTCTACATTTCAATCTAGGAACGAAACACGAAATTATATCGTTTGTTTTATGTTCAGAGAAAACTACCAACCACAACAGCAATAAAATCCTTTTGTTGTGCTATTTTATTTGTTTAGTTATTCTCTCATCATCACAGCTACTCTGCTGTGCTTATATCAATGTCCTTGTAGATCCTTTTGATGCCCCAAGCAAAAGCAACTGCTTTGTTAGTACTTTATTGTTTTAAGGCTGTTTTCAGTTCGACTAATCAATTTTTCAGTTTTACCAAACAAAAATAAATCCAAATCCGTAGCTCAAAATAAAGATACACAGAAACTCATTCAACTTTCTTTGTATTTGTGGTTTCTTGCAACAGATATTTGTGCCACAAACCAGCAGCATTTCCCAGCCCAGGATGCATCACATGTGGAATTGGTGATTCATTTTCTGAGATGATGGTTATATCATCATCCATGTCATGATGAAAAATGCATGATGTCATATCTTTGCTTGTGTTGTAGGCTGGAATTGGGCCGAGGCTTGGGCTGGTTATAACTTAGTATTTGATTTTGATTATTTACAAGTTACTTGCTGTATAGGATTTCTGTAGGTTCCTCTTAAGGCTTACTTGTATCTCAAGGATGTTTATTTGTACGGACTAGAGATTTTAAATTGTTTTTTTTTTTGTCTTTTTGTTTATCAAGAATTTGTCTAATTGAAATTGTTTGTTCAAGTAACCTTAATATGAGGTATGGATTTTGACAAGTTACAGTGGGCTTGGAAAGCTAAATGTTTTGGGAAATTATCAGTAAATGCCGTGGATGGTTTTACTTGTTTTTTTTTTTTTTTAGCAAGTATCGTTACAAGTACACTCAAAGAAAAAAACCTTTATTGCTCGTTTTTTAATTTATTTATATTTAGTTTTATTAATTTATTAATCGCACCCGTTTATGTAGTTCTCCCAAATAGACTCATATATCGCAAATGTATATCATGTTGTAAGAACGTAAATTTCTCTCATTCTGTCGACTACAATGTATACACAGTATTCACAGTCTTACCCACTCGTTTGGCATATACAGGGTGGCCCAAAATGAACGAAGGGGTTTGAATTCGTTATAACTTTTTATTTAAGACATATTTATTAATTTTTTTTTTTAATACAGTATACAAATGGGGAATATTTTTAGTTTAGTTATGAAAAGTAATATCTCGCAAGTGGTGGCCATTTTCTACTTAGCATAGCTATTCGTGCTCTTTCCAACACATTTTCCATCACTTTTCCCAAAACTTCAGGTATAATGTTGTTTATTTCGTCGCGTATATTGCTTTTTAATTGCTGGACGGTTCTAGACTTATTAGTGTAGACTTTTCCTTTCAAATAACCCCAAAGAAAACAGTCTGGAGCGGTTAAATCCGGTAAACGCGGAGGCCAATTAAAATCACCTGTACGCGAAATAATTCGTTCACCAAAGATGTCCCGTGAAAGAGCCATTGTGTCCCTTGCAGTGTGGGCTGTGGTTCCATCTTGTTGGAACCATACTTGCGGATGGTTTTCCACGGCTGGCCTTAAAAAATTGTCCAACATTGTCCGATATCTGACACCATTGACGGAAACGGCGACCCCGTGTTTATTTTCAAAAAAATAAGGACCAATTATCCTTTCCGATGAAACACCGCACCAAACCGTACACTTAGGTGGGTTTAATTCTCGCTGTTGAACTACTCTCGGATTTTCCGTAGCCCATATCCTGTAATTTTGCTTATTAACGAACCCACTTAATTGGAAATGGGCTTCGTCGCTCATAATTAAATTATGAACAAAATTATGATTTTCTTCTGCTTTTTGCCGGAAAAAAACTGCATAATCAAGTCGTTGCTGGTAATCTGTCGGTTTCAATTCTTGGATAAGCTGAATCTTGTATGGAAACATTCCTATTGTATGCAAAATTCTCTGCAGCGACGCTCGTGAGAGGCCAAGTTGTGTCGAACGTCTCCTGGTTGATGTTTCTCCATCTTCCCGAATACTCCTCTGTACCAGTTCAATATTGTCATCCGTGTGCACCATTCGTCGTCTGCCAGCACCAGGAAGGTTCCTTACTGCCCCCTGTTGGCCAAAATTTGCAACCAGACGGTTTATTGTTGACTCTGAGGGTCCAACCCGCACATTAAAATAACGACGATATGCACGCTGAGTCAAAACAATGGATCGTTGATTTGAAAAATAAAGCTCAACAATTTGGGCACGTTGTTCAATTGAGTACTGCTCCATTTTAAATTCCCCAAGTCTTCTTTACGAAATACTGAAAAGGAAAAAAAAATTATAATAAAAAAGTTATAAGCAATTCTAACCCCTTCGTTAATTTTGGGCCACCCTGTACAATCACGCATACACATAAAGGTAATAACACCATAGAGTAATCTCGTACTAGAGAGAATATTTGGCTCAGCTGACGTTTCCTTTCACACTCTTCTTAATGCGGTCGGTGTGGTAGAGAGATGTTTGACGAAAAGTGACATACACCAGGTGGAATTACAAGAACTTATTACTTTAAATTTTCATGTCGTTTTGGTGAAAAATTGTGAAATTTAAATGTGGTTTAAACTTCTTTATTGACAGTTATTGTTAGCATACATTTGTGCTGTATTTAACACAATAATTTTAACACACCAAACGAAATGCCGTTGTTGTTATTTTGTTCGTTGTTTTGAATCATTGCCTCTATCTGGTATTAGTAAAGAAATTCTTTTCAACATCGAACGTAAATATCACACCAGGCCAAATGTCATCAATTTGGTGAGAGAACTATTAGGTCTACTATAAGCATTAGTCTATGAATCATACACTCTAATGCTTCTATCTTGTCAACATACATATCTTGGATGGACAACTGACGCGTTTTTTTACAACTCGGTTGTTGTTTTAATTACAACTCGGTTGTTGTAACCGAAATAGCAGCTGGTGGCACCGTTTTTTCGGCTCTAATTTTTCATACATCGTTTACTGCAAACGTTTTTCAGTTCTCCCAAACGTTTTTTTTTAGTTTGGTGCAACTACAACACGATTGCTGTAACTGAAGGAACAGTATTTCGTTTATCGTGAATGTTTTTTAGCTCTCATTTCTCATAACTCGTTTACTGCAACCGTTTGTCAGTTATCGTAAACGTTTTTTAGTTTTTGGTTAACGTATGAGAAATTCATACTACAAGCTTACAAATCACGAAAATTTTTCTAATTGAAAAATGGTTGGCACTGCAACAATGCGAGAATGCATGAGGAAAAGAAGAACATGTTGGAAAAAACCTGTGTGTTCTTGTTGTTGGAATTATAGGTCTTTCAGTGATGTTGATTCTTAGGGATCTGCGATCGATACTAATTCGGATATATGAATTGCAGAATTGGGTTTGTATGTAAACGATTGATGATCAACCGATGGTATCACTTCAGGAACAGTAGTTTGGCATCTGATGATCACGGAGTTCGAAACTAGTCATGCCAGTGATTGTGTGTTGAACTGAATTGTCTATTATTTCCTACAAAAACCAACCATTTTTCAATTAGAAAAATGGTCATGACATGTAAGCTTGTAGTATGAGTTTCTCATACATTAACCAAAAACTAACAAAAATCGGTCATAAAAATTCAAATTCAAGTAAACGTAAACGTTTTTTATTTTGGAGTAACCATAAGTCGGTTGGCTGTAACCGAAACAACAGTTGGCGAAACCGTTTTTCGGTTCTGGCCAACTTTTTTTTCAGCTTATGTTTTTCATAACTCGTTTGCTCCAAACATTTCTCGGTTCTCGCAAACGAAATGACATGTATGGATTGACAGAATTTCGTTTCCCCCAACTACAGTCCCCAAACGAACTGAGATTTCGTTTGGGAGGAACGGGTTTTTTCTTTGCGAGTATGGATATACCGGGATCGAGGTGTTTCAAAGGCTTTGATATAATCATAGCCAGAGATGACTTTGGTGCCAAAAAGGGATGGCAAATAGAATCAGTATGCTACTGACTTTGGTAGAAGGTACACGGTGAAGGAAGACACTATTGATCATATAAATATAATATATTTACAAACTACCATGTATATGCTGAGGATATTATTCCAATTAAATTCTAAAAGTGAAAGCTGCTCTTATTCAGTGAATTATTGACATTACTATACATACCGTGAGAAGCTCTCCTCAATGCCGTCATGGGACAGCACCCTTACTGCAAAAGCGGCATTACGCTTTGTAATAGGTTGCCTAAAATTAATTACCAAGCATCATTCCTATACCTGTAAAATCCTGATGTAATGATTGTGGAAGACAGTGTAGAATGAAAGATTGATGAAATGTTCTTCATCAATTCAATGAAATGTGTCGTAGGTTGGAAATATGGAAATGTTTCATCATATTTATGAGTTCCTTCATCTTCATTTTTCCAGTGTAGAAATTGGAAAAGTTCCTACCGAACCACTTAGTACGAAGCAAGACCTCAGGCAGAGCGACACCCTATCATGCTATCACTTTAACATATTAATTGAGATTTTTGGGAGAAAAGCTGCAGTCTACAGGAGTAAAATTATCAGCAGCAAATGTCACTCGCTGCTCTCGTATGCTGATGATTTAAACATCACTGGGCGAACTCTGCGAGAAGTTGATGCAGTATTTTCGAGAATTGAGAAGGAATCAACAAAAATACAATTGGCAGTAAACGGGGACAAGAAAAAGTTAATGGTTTCGCCAAGAAAAATATCCAATCGATTGGGTGAAATGGTCAACGTTGATAACCCTTATAATTTCGAGGCAGTGGATGAAATTATTTCCGTCCGATCTGCAGTGAACAGAAGTAATGAACAGGCAGCCTTGAAATCAAGCGAAGAATCGTGATTGCAAACAAGAGATATTTCTGGCTGAGCAAGCACTTCAGAGATAAGACCTTCTCTCGAGGAACGAAGAGCCAACTATAAATATATAAGGATATAATACAACCTGTCTTCCTGTATGGTGCAGAATCGTGGGCCATGTCGCTGGCTCATGAAACATCACTGGAAGTCTTCGGGAGAGAAATACTCCGAAACACAGTTTGTCCTATAACAGAGAACGGAGAGTATGGACTTCAATGGTGCAATGGTTAGTGTGCGCGCCTCTTGTAGATGAGGCTGAGGGTTCGATTCCTGCACTGACCACCTTAAATTCTTTCAGCGGCGGCCACATAGCATAATAAAGGCGCCAGTATCGAGTATTTAGCCATGAAAGAGCTTCTCAAATATGCCGTTCAGACCCGGTGCAAAACTGTAGTTCCCAATCAGCGAGTATAAAACTAGAAAGCGCACAGCTCACTGATTGTGAGAAGCTCTCCCCAATTCCTTCATGGGATGTAATGGGAAATGGTTTACTTTATTTTGAGTATGGACAACTGATGAACTACGAGATGTATCATCTGTATCCCGACATCGACATACATAGGTATGCGTTTCAAAATAGGTAGGTCATGTCAGTAGAATGGATCAGAAAGAACCAGTGCGGAAGCTATACGTAGATGTACTCGAAGGACATCGAAAAATAGGATGACCAAGACTTTTACTGGAAATACCAGGTGGAATATTGCCTACAAGATCTTTTTGTTACCACCTGGAGGAGAAAAACTCGAGCCGGTTACAGAAATGTGTTGCCCTCATTTTATAAGGCCCTTGACCCCTCTGGGTTGTTTGTGGCCACCTAAGTAAGTAAGTTAGTACTGTTTTACACAGATCGCTATGTCTAAACTTTGACACTGTTCTAAATTTGTATGTTCAGATTCTACACATAACTCCTTTATAGTGTAACTTCTCCCTGGTGCTTAAGCAACTTTCGAATATCAACATTCGTATTAATCTTGTGCCTAAAACACTGTTCATGCTACATATGTATATTGAAATGTCTATAGATGTAGTTTTTGGCCAAAAGGAAATTTAAATATTTGTCTTGTTTTGTGGTTTTAGTCCTGTTTGTATGTCGTGTCTGTGTCACTCTCTGTGTATATCTTTCTTAAGTATTGTGTCAACAGAATAAATCAAATATATATTTTAAACAATTATGAGTGTTGGACTTGAAAATTTCTATTAGAGACAATAAAAGCCTTAAGATAATCAAAGAAAATAAACATTTGGGTGAACGCTTGAATAGGCAGTTATGCATACATGTATATACGAATACTTGTATATAAATTTGTACTATATTTAAGTTGAAGAAAAATATCGAAACTATTCATGCCAATGAGTGTGATTTTCTTAAAAACTAAATATCTACCAGTTCGTACAATTTCTCTATACATAGTAGCTGATTTTAGTTAGTTCCATATTTTAACTTAAAAAAATCAATGAGTGTTCGAACTCACGGGCGATGTGTTAACACCCTTTTGATGTGTTAACATCTATAGGCACGTTTAGGGCAATATATCAAAGTGAACACATACAAACAACACACAGCTTTAGCATCACATACCTGGTTGTTGTATAACAATAGTCTCTGCCTGATAATAAGTATGATGGTATTGATGTCGCGGCAGCGAACAACCAAGCAGGTCACCGTCGCCAAAGAATATTGAATAATATAGAGAACTCATGGATCGAATTGTATGACTGAAAAGCACTGGCGACATCTGGCGGAAGAATCAAAACGTAGCACTCTCTTTTTGTCATAACTTTATCCGGTACCTGTTCGTTTTCTATGAATACATTAGTAAATGTTACATTGGAAAATAAAAAAAGGATAGTTTTTGAGCTGAAGGCTCTTTTGCTATTGCACATTCTTTTTTCTTACATCTGCTTTAACATTAGATGTAATATTGTTAAAATAAATAAAGCAATATTTAGCTCACTGAAATAATTGTTTTTGTTTCGTCATAAGCAGCGCGACAACGACCTGCCTGTTTGAATGCTGGCATACAACAGAATACAAAAAAATTTATTTTTTTTGTCATAAACAGAGCGACGACAAAAATTATTGAATAGTATAGAGAAATTAATGCACTATTTTCCGCCCACATGTAAATGGTCTGAAAATAAGAGCATAAACAAAGTCTTATTCTCTTTATAGAATATTTCAATACAAATTCACCATTCCGACAATGTTGTTACATAGAACAATACAAAACGCATAAATGTTTTAAAAGGCATCAATGTTTCACATCCAAATTAGGAGTGCACCAAGTTATGACAAAAAGAGAGTAGTAGGTTTTGAATCATTCACCAGATGTCGTCAGTGCTTTTGGGTCGTACAATTCAGTCAATGAGTTCTCTATACTATTCAATACTCCTTGGCGACGACAACCTGCTTGTTTGTTCGCTGCCGCTACATCAATGCCATCATACTTACTTTCACGCAGAGACTAATGTTGTACAACAATCACGTATGTGATGCTAACGCTGTGTGTTGTTTGCATGTGTTCATTTTGATAGGTTGCCCTAACCGTGCCTATAGATGTTAACAAATAAAAAAAAATGTGGTTTCCCATAACCTCCCATGAAGAAATAATGTATTTATAATTCAATTGTACGGGAATATTGGGACACCCTTATAGGGTCACAGCGCTGTGTTTTAGAAGGAGATTAGGGCAATCACAAAATGTGTAAGAAGTCAGAGCGATGAAGCTGGACACTAAAATATGAAGGTATGTACAGATAGTCAGGCGGCAATCAATGAGATACCGTCAGAGAGTGTTAAATCGTTTTCTATTCTTGAACGCCAGTAGGATTTAAACAACACAACAAATCATCCACAACTTGCAACCTTGGTATCATATGAAACCCAGGACACCTCGGTATCTTGGGTAATGAAAGTGCAGATGAACTCCCTCGGATGGGTTCCAACAACTTAATATGGAAAACACCAAATCTTTGGAGTTTATAAAGACCAAACTACGATATTGGGTAAGAATAGCCCACATAAGGTAATAGCATGGAATCGATCCTCTGGGACGATCTGAATGATTACAGCGCTGACAAGGGTGGACAATCTCGAATTAACTCGGCTCATTGGTGTCCTCCTTTGGTCACAACAAGTGGGAGTACGACAACGAAACGATAGAACATTTCTGTGCAATTGTTTCGCTTTTGCAAGGGTTAATGTTGCAACACCTGTCTGGCGAGATAGTACCTAGACTGGACAGTATAAAGGGATTGGAGAACTCTTGGGGAAACTCTTGCAGCACGAATTTATTATAGAAAATTGAATGGTTTGCCAGGCAATACGAAAGTCTACAGCTGACCTCCCTACGAACTTAAATGTTTGGCCAGAAATGGGTCTTGGGTGGAGATAGAAATGCTGTTAATCATTTCTTTTAATCTGCACGCTGAAAAATCCGAAGCTTTTTGTTGTTTGGATGCAAATATTACGTGTGATTGGAGCTTGTCGTAATAATAGTATATTTGTGTCCAAGCACATTGTGTTTGCTATTCAATAGTACATGTTTCAGACACAATGATTAACATATTCTAATATATGTGTTTGCGACTTAAATATACCAGTGTTTGTGATACAAATACAGCTGTATTTGTTGCACTGTTTATGCTTTCTCGAGAGTAAGAGAATAAAAGAGGGACAACGAGAGAGTCTATATTATAAGTGTGTATCTGTATTGTTGCATTATTCTCTCAGTCAGTAATTCATAAACATTCATAAATGTGCGTGTAAATTGTAGATGAAGTCAGTGTTTCTTATTTTGGTTGATGCAATGCGTTTTAGTTTCATGTATTCAGTCTTCAATGGTTTATCGGACAGAGGTTATCAAAAGCGCTGGATCAGTGAAAAAAGAATAACCAATGTGTTTCGTATATAAGGATGTGTGCTACTAAATTTAGAATAGGTTTTGGGGAAAGAATCGGGAAAGGGCAACAACGTGAATCCTTTGTCCGTCCGAGCCTCTACTGAGAAAATCGGAACGGCGGACCTTTTTTGAAATATAATAAAAAAAACACAGGTAATTAATACACGCTTGACTTGCACGAACTAGATTTGTATATAAGTATAACTAACGTATAGTTGAAACCTTCTGAATTCAAAATCGTAAGAAACAACGAAGGAAGGAGAAGCAAAAAAGCAGCAAATTGCAAAATCATGAGTAAACTAATAATGCACTCAATGCAAGTGAATATAAAAATTATTTACATTAATTTATTAATATTGATAAAATTAATTATAATATAAAATACATATATATTGAAATCAAAGAATAAGTCGTTTCTAAATATAATTATGTTTGGGAGGAAATACACATACGTTTCCACGTAAGTATATGGATGTTTGGAATGAAGGACGCATATGTGTCCACGTAAAAGCATACATGTTTGCCAGTAAATATGCTACTGTTTGCATTTAAATACAATTGAGTTTGGGACTTGCAAACATATGAATGTTTGAAGTGTGTTCGAAACATATACAATAGGGTGGCAATGAAATGTATGGAGGAAAATATATATTCGAATTTTAATAAACGCCAAGCGGATTCTTGTTCCCTATGGTCTAAAACTGACCTGGTGAAAATTTGAGCCGAATAAGACAACTCTAAGCCGTGCCGCATTTTAGCCAAAGTTTACGGATTTTGGCATCTTGGGTGAAAATTCGTATACACTAGAAAATCCTCAGTCCTCGGTGCATTTGAAAAAAAAATTGCACATTGATTTAGTTTAACCTGAGTATAACCTGGGTTAAGGTTGAGTATAATCCGACCACTGTAAGGGATCCAATTTGTAATTTAAAAAATTTGCAATTTTTAACAAAAATTAAAATTTGTGTGTTTCTGATTTTTTCCAAAAATTGTATCTAAATGAAAAAACTATTTATTTAACTTGGAGTCCAATACCTTCTAGCAGAAGTCTATATCCTTCCTATAAATAAGACGAAATATTTATACAACGGTTTCATGGTGTTATCGTGGTACCCTTATAAGGCCATCTTGGCGATTTTTCCTCGAGATAGCCTATTTTGCCACACGATAACACCATGCAACCGTTGCACGAATATATCGTGGAATAGCTTATTGGAAGCGTATGGACTTCTACTTGAAGGTATTTGAATCCAAGTTAAATATATTTTTCATTTAGATCAATTTTTGGAAAAAAACCGAAAAACCCAAATTTTAATTTTTGATAAAAATTTAAAATTTTTTCAAATTAAAAATTGGTACCCTTAGAGTAGTGGGATTTTACTCAAACTTTATCCAGTTTGTATTCAGGTTAAACTAACTCAATGTGCAAATTTCTTTTCAAAACCCCTGAGGAATGAAGATTTTCTAGTGCATACGAATTTTCTCCCGAAATGCCAAAATCCGAAAACTTTGACTAAAATGCGGCACGGCTTAGAGTTATCCGATTCGGCTCAAATTTTCACCAAGTCAGCTTTAGACCATAAGGAAAAAGAATCCGTCTGGGGTTTATTAAAAATCCCAAGTTGTTTTTTCATTGCCACCCTAATATACATGCATCCTGCAGAAAATGTTTGGGAGAATATTTTACAGACGTGGTTGTTTTTCAGCGTGTTGTTTGGCATGTTTGTTGGCTGCCGAACAAGAACAAAGACAGATTTTTCAGAGAGTGGTTTGGTGGGCCACCATGTGCCTCCGAATTTTGTATTTAAAAAATAAACATAATCTGATCAGAGCGTAATAAAAGACTAGTTGAATCCGCTGAGTTTGCGTCCAAAATTCTGTTTAAATTCAGGTCATATTTTCTATATTTCCTTAACTTATTTGGTCCAAAATGCTCATAAATATTTCTAGGAAATAATTTCTTGCATCAAAACTAGTTCACTCTAATAAATTTCCCAAAACTACGATAATTGTTTCTGTACTAAATCATTATTAAAACCTATAATTACTATGACCACTTTAAGAGGAAATCGTTCCAATTTCTACGACAACATATGTGTGGCATTCCTATCTACAGATATTTGTGGGACAGAACACACACATCGATAATTACTGGGAATAGTATTGAATTTTTTTGTAATTTCCAAATCATTTTTCGAGTTTTTTTTTCTAATTTTTCTAGAACGATTATTTCATCACTTCTCCGCCAGCGAACATGATTTGAAACATTGTAATTAATTACAAATTATCAGTTTGATATCAAAATGCCACATAAAAAAAAAAGTCAAAACTCAAATCGATATAGCACAAGTCGACAAACAGCAACAGGGCCACACAAATTACCCATTGATGATGATGATGATGATGATGGTAGCAGCTACGGTTGTTCCTGCGATTCTCAAGCTCTGGAAAAGTCAATTGGTTATCAGTGGAAATGAGCATTAGTGGAAATCAAAGCGAATCGTAAACAATGAGATGTAGTGAACTGACATGAAGACTGAAGGACGGACGGCAGGACGGACAGACAAACCAATGGTTGGTTGTATTTCAAGCCCCTTTAAGAAAACTGAACCTCCAATGTTGCTCTGTGGAACGACAAGTTCTCTTTGGCAGTTTTCAATTAATTACAAAAAATATACTATATAAATGATCCCATAAAGATTTCTATACAAAGATTATTATTACAAGAGCGACATACAAGAGCTGGAGTTTCGGAAAATTGATAAAAGATCGAAACAGTCGAAATTAACAAACATCAGAGTAACAAATAGACAAACTCTGCAAACTTCTTTGTACCCAACAACAGCGAGACAAGACAGAGAGACAATCAGACAGCATTTTATTTTATTCTTATTTTTTGAAATTTGAATATTTCTAGCAATGACATTGAGTATTTCGTTTCAAATCCGTGCATCTTTCTGCCTACAGTCTGTCCATGCCATCGTCTGCCATCTCTTGACGTAGCCTCCTCTGAGAACAGCTCATCATCGAATACTTTACAATGACATTTGGCAATTGTTCATCAGAATACTTCTAGCTGACTTCCTTCACTTCACTTTTACAACGGCTGACTTAACTGAAATCTGATTCCATCAATTCTCTTTGGCAATTGGCAAAGATGACTTAAAAGTCATCAGCGCTTTGGCTTTGTCAATCATTCATTATTGGCTTTGCAGTAACAAGAAGAGGACAAGAAGAAGAAGAAAGCTTCAGCACAGATTTTGGCCTAAAGACTATTTATTTATTTTGAAGTCTTGATTGCAGTCGTCGTTTACAACGCAGCAATTAGAAATAAGAATTGGAGAAAAAAATACTCTTTGCCGTTTCTTGCTTACAGGCTGGCTGCCTGACTGGCTTTTCCTTCTGCTGTATTTCGTTAATCTGAGACTGAGATAGTAGATAATGTTTGTTAATGTTTTAATGGTTGTAAAGACATTATATTTGAAGATGACGCCAAGAATTTTGGCTGGAAGAACAGAAGTAGGAAAAAAATCCAACGAAATATCTATGACTTCAGTCAACCCACAAAGCAAAGAACAAGACGAGACCACCCAGTAAGATGCGAGGGCAAAAGGTCAAAAGAAATATCTGGGAAATGTTTGGGACAAAAATGCATCGCGTATTTTGGGAAAATAAGGGTTTGTCAATCAGGATATACAAAGCTCTTACAGTGAACGCATACATGTAAAGGGGTAAAAGTAAGTAAATCGATAGGGACAGCAAACGACCCCATATTTTTCCCCCTCTCTTTTGACATTTCTCTTCAGTAAGGTTTGCCATTTCATCATGGAAAGATATACGAGCCAACAACGAGTCGAAATTATTAAAATTTACTACCGAGATTTGGAGTCAGTGGCCTCAACTTTAAGAGCGCTACGTCCAATTTATAGTCGTCATAATCGTCTTACCAGATCAACAATGAGCGTCTAGTGGAAAAATTTGAATCCACAGGCACAGTACAAAATGTTCCCGTTCCAGTGCGACAAAGAAGTGCCCGTAGTGTCGAGAATATTGCTGACGCTGAGGCTTCAGTTCAAGGAAGCCCAAATGTGTCTCTCACACGTCGTTCTCAAGCGTTGGGCATCTCTGTGACGTCGTTGTGCCGAATTTTGCGAAAAGATCTTGGCCTACATCCTTACAAGATCAAATTGACGCAAGAACTGAAGCCGCTTGAAAACCATAAGCGTCGTATGTTCGTGAATTGGGCTGAGCAACAACTTGAAAATGATTCGGATTTTCATCGGAAAATCATCTTCAGCGATGAGGCTCATTTCTGGCTGAATGGCTTCGTCAATAAGCAAAATATGCGTCATTGGTTTGGTTCGGTTTATGGGCCGGCGGCGTCATTGGGCCGTACTTCATCCGTGATGATCAAGACCGGCACATTACTGTGAATGCGAATCGCTACCGCTCAATGATAACCGAATATTTTTGGCCCCAATTGGATAATATGGACTTGGAGGACATGTGGTTTCAACAGGACGGCGCCATAAGCCACACAGCGAATGCCACAATCAATTTATTGGAAACCAAGTTTGGTGAACGTGTTATCTCACGAAATGGCCCAGTCGATTGGCCGCCTCGGTTGTGCGATTTGACGCCGTTAGATTATTTCCTGTGGGGCTACGTCAAGTCTATGGTCTATGTCAACAAGCCAGCGACGATTGATATACTTCGTACGAATATCGAATGTGAAATTGCAGCAATATCGGCCGATTTATGATTGAAAACCGTCCAAAATTGGGTTCAGCGTCTGGACTTCTGCAAGCGGGACCGTAGTGGCCATGCAAAAGAAATCGGGTTCCATACTTAATGGCATCGAACGTACTTTCACAGGAATAAAGAATTTCATTGGTATCTAAAACCGGTTTTGTATTATTTAAAAAAACTTTTGTAGAGCTCTTATTGAAAAACCCGTTACTAGTTATAAATTGATGTACTAGATAGTTCCAACACGCTTAAGGTGCCCGTTGAAAAATACGATAATTTAGATACTTTTTGTAAAATGATACACTTTTTTTAAGAATTTATTTTTATATAATGTATTTTTTTTAAAAAAATCAATGAGTGTTCGAACTCACGGATGATGTGTTAACACCTTTTTGCTACACGGTACCTGTTCGATTTCTATGAACACATTAGTAAATATTACAGTGGAATATAAAAAATAATAGTTTTTTTGTATACATCGGGCAATGCTGAACATCAAATGACTCGCTTTGTTTGGCCATAGCAACAACAGTGGAAGAACCAAACACACAATATCACACATACTTTGTCCGAAGTAGCTGACGTATTAGTGTGTCACCATAACGTGGACTGCGCAAGCCCTTGCAAATGAAATTTTGCGAGGCTATGCTTTACATCTCCGTTCAACAACAGCAACAGACACATGTGCATACATACATACATTATTATGTTAATACATACGCTATAGATACAATTTCGTTTGCCTCACCCCTGCCACACCACTCTTTCATTGCTCTCTTGCTCGCTCATTTTTGTTTAACACGTCATTCACACTCTTTCGCAGTCGCAGAAAATCTGGTTTTAGCAGCAGCATAAAATCTGACTTTGATGGATTTAGTCCCTATACGCCGCTATAGATGTTAACACATCAAAAAAAATAGTATATTTTTAAACCCTATTTATACGAATATGTATTATATTTACCCGAAAAGGTAATTTTTTAAAGAGAGCTACTTATTTGCTTTTAATGTTTCTATTAAGAAAAGGTACTATTTTTAAAAAGAAGTACGTTCTGCAAGAAAAAGCCATAAGAGTATGATTTTGTTTTACAAAGAAGACCTTTTTGTAAGAACAGGTACTTTTTAAAGTACTTGTAAGTTACATAATACCGGACTACTTAAGTTGCTGTTTAAAATTGAAGCACGGGATCTGGCGAAATTTTGTTCCAACAAGACAACACTACTTGGTACACAACCAGTGCAACTATTGCACTATTGCGAGAAAAATTCGGAAAAAAGTTAGTTTCACACTTCGGCCCGGAGAACTGGACACCTATGATGTTCTATCGGTGGTGCAATGACTAGTGTGTGCGCCTCTTGTACATGAGACCCTGGGTTCAATCCCTGCTCTGCCCACCTTGAATTGCGGTCACCTCGCATAGTCACGGCGATACTATCGAGTGTTTAACCATGAAAAATCTTCTCATACTACCGCTCGTAATCGGTGTAAAACTGTAGATCCCAAATCAGTGAGTATAAAACTAGAAAACGCACAGCTCACTAGTTGTGAGAAACTCTTCCCAATTCCTTCGTGGAATGTAATGGGTGCCGCGTGTTTTATCATGTGATATCACACATTTAGCCCGTTTTTCTTTAAGGCTACGAGAAGTCTAAAGTATATATGGATTATCGTCCAACGATTGATGAGTTGCAAGCAAATAAAGGGTGTCTCAAAAAAATTTACTTTTTCATTGTAAAATAAAAACACGTATGTTTTGAGATAGTTGTGATTTTTTTATTGGACTGTATAGAAGATATATTCCTATTAAGAATGGAATAAAATATTCGTCAAATGACCCCCACGGCTCTGATTTCATGAAATTTTCCATGACTTCCAGGTGTGGCTGTATCTCACCGATGATAACGATAAACCCGAGATTTTTCAAAGCCCCAAAGAAAGAAATTGCATGGCTTTTCATGCGGGGTGTGGCAGGTTGCTGGGTCTTGCTTAAACCGCATGTCATCCAGATCAATGCCGTTCAGTTGGGTCCACAAGAACTGTGTAATCATGTTGCGGCAACGAATGCCGTTCACAGTCACTACAACTTCGGCCTCATCTTCAAAACAGTAAGGCCCGATTGCGCCGCCTGACCAAAATCCGCACCAGGTAGTTGCTCGTTGTGGGTGAAGTTGTTTGTCATGGATTGAGCAAAAATTTTCTGAGCCCTAAATTCGGCTATTTTGTGTATTCACGGAGCCTTTTTTTTTTCTTCGTTTATTTAAATTCATCATGTGTACTTATACACTAAAATAAACAATAGTTTACATGTGCTTAAATATACAATGCCCCATTTAGAGTACTCTAGTATAATCTCCTATAATCAGATCCTTTTTTGACAATTATATATCTGTAGGTTTATAATCCATAGCAGTTAATTTAATTAGATCGTAATGAAAAATATTGAAAAAAATCACTTATATATATGTTAAGATAAAATAAGTGTTCACGAAGCCTTTCAGATGGAAATGCGCTTCATCGGAGAAAGTGACTTTTTTTTGGGGAAAATTGCCATTGACTTCACTTTGCTCTCACTCATTGAACGAATTGCTGGCGCTTTCCACGGTCTGCTGGTTTGACCTCCTAAGTAAGCTGTATTTTGTATGCATGAACGTGGAGGTCTTTTGTCAAAATTCGCTACGTCGTGCTTCGTGAAATTTGAAGTTGATGAGTACGATGCCGAATTGATGTTTTCGGGTTTTCGGTGACACTCTCGTTTACAGCAGCAATGTTTTCAAGTTATCGACCGGTACGTTGACGCACAGGAGTCTTACTGGTCATAACCGACTTAGTTATTTCAAATTATTTGACCACTATTCGAATGGTTGACACATTGGGTGCACTTTCTTTATTGCAAATTCTTCGAAACTTTCCAAATTATTGTAATAAGTTTCCACAATTATAACGCGTTGGTCTTTCGTAAAGAGATATATTTAAAAAAAAATAAATAAATGGTTTCCCATTACATCCCATGAAGGGACAGGGGAGAAATTCTCACAATCACTGTGCTTTGAGCTTTCCAGTTTTCACTCACTGATTGGGAAGCTTTTTCATGGCTATATACTCGATACTGTCGCCATCACAATGCGAGGTGACCGCCGCACAATGGCTGAAAATCGTCTTTCATTGGCCAAAATTTTACACTAAAAAAAAATAGTAAAATCAACTGGAGATTTTGCTATTATTACAGAAAAATTCAAAATTTTTTGCTGTCAAATTTGCCAATTTGTTTACACTCAAAGAATATTTACACATAAAAATAACGTTAATAATATTATCTAAAAATCTTGCTATTACTACAGAAAAATTTATTATTTTTGGCTTTCAAACTTGATAATTTTAAAAAAATTTTAAAAATAAAATCTGCCAATAGATTTTAATAGCATTTGTAACAATGGTAGGTTCTGTTTATTATTATTTTTTACTAATACTAATACTATAATTATTATTCATTTGACTCAAATATTGATTGAAAATATTCCATATTTTGTTCTGTGCTATTTCTGTTCTTTAGTAGTTTTTTGGCTTCTTCATCTAAATCCCGATGTTCCACTTTCCATTGATTTCGAATACTGGAGATGAACGGATCTGACGTTGCCAATAATATATTAAATAGATCTTCATTTGTGGAATTTCGTGAAATTTTTCTAGTATTGTGCTCTATATAAAATCTGTAATCCTTGTTCCTTTTTTCCTGAGCCTCCTCTGATAGATCTCAAAGTGGCACCAAATGATAGTCTCCATGATAAAGGATTTTGTGAACTGTTGCAGACATATTTCTCCATGGGTAGTTGGTTGTATATATTTTTGCAGTTTCTTTAGCATAATCTCCAAATTTTCTAGAGTCAATTTCTTCATTGCACGCAAGTACTTCTAGGATTATTTTAAATCTGAAAATAAGGTTTAAATCCACTCCTGTTATTTCAGATGCTGTTTCTGGATCTGAAAAGAATCTTCTTGCGGTATTGCCATCATTTGTATTGCCTGACCCTTGTTTTGGCTGACCTATAATCAATCCAAATTTGCGATATTCATCTTGAACATGTTTCTTTTTTGAACTTCTTAACTTTTTGTTGGTTGCGTTGTTTCTTATTGATGCTGAAGACCCGAAATCCAAATCATAACTGATTTTTAGTATGTGTTCCATAAGTCGTATTCTTGCATGTAGTGGTGATAATCCAAATTCATATGCATCGGTATTATCTAATGATTTTGTCGGGACTTGGTTTAATTGGGTTGATGTTGCTTGGCATATAATGCAGCTGAATGCAGCCTTCGTGTCAGTCAAAGCCTGACCTACTTTTCCATCTATCATTGTCAGCACTAATTGGTAGCTTACTTCAACTTGCTGCCCATCTAACTGTCATTGTAATGGCTGTAGTGTTGCAATTTGGGCCTTGATATCACTAACTTCTTTGTTAATGTCATCATGAGTTTCTTTTTTGAATTCAAATTTGATTGGCCTGCAGTATTTCGTGGAAGATGGTGTCTCATTTTTCCAAATATCCATTGTTTGCGTTGTACTAGTCGAAGGCTCTGAATCTTCCAAAATCTTTTTCAATCGCAATGGTACAAATGATACCATGAACATATCTGAGTCCGAAATATTTTCACATACAATTTGTTTGTATTGTTTTTGTCCCTAAGAACCATCACATCCCCATTTACAAAAAAGAATTAACTTTGTGTTTCCCTATTTCTTTAACTCATTTCCTGTTGTTGATTGTAGCAAGCGTTCGGCTGTGTGATCAAGTAGAGATTGTAGTTGTACCTCTGCCGAAATTGGTGTGATTGCAATAGTTTCGTTTGATGGCAAACAGTCCATTTTAGCAGCGGTTATGTGCTGATATGCTGGATACATATTTCAGCCTTTTTCAATCACACGCAATAGGAGCTGAATATATTGCTGTTTTGTTAATTTCAAATCCAGAAATAATGCTAATGCCTCCTCATTTGTGAACTGTTTTGCATCGCTCGAAGTTGGTATACTTTTAAGAATCCGTTTTGCTCTCACTGGACCAGCTTTAAGAACTTTTTCAATGATATCCACTTTTGTTAATTGGTTCTGTGATCGTAATTGATGTAGGAAAGATTCTTTTATATTTGTACAACCAATTTCATCGTTAACATCTGTAAGTTTCCTCCTCTTAGATCTATCGCTGCAGTTGTCCAATGATTTGCGTGGTCTTCCAGCCTTATCTTGCTTTGCTGTTTCTGCAGCGACAGTAAATTGGCCTTCTACCCAGTTTGCACTTTTTATATAAAACTTTTGTTTACTGTAGCTAACTTCTTTGTAGCGTTTTTTTAGTGCTTTGACGAAATCAGATAATTGTTCTTGTATTTCGGTGCTACACGAATTTAAGTTTAATTTTATTTTAACGTAACTAAGAACATCTGCCTGCTTTATGTTTCTAAAATACTCTTCGGCCAGTTCATTATAACTGAAGCTCTCCATATTTTTCTGAATATTTTTATTTGCGTCTGTTATTGCTGAAATATATTAGAGCAGTTGAGTTTGTATTCAAATGTCGCTTTCTTATAAGCCTTCTCATAAACCATCAAACTATATTTCTAGGTAAAATAAAAAGATAAGAAAATGGCATTAGTGCATTGTTAGGTAAAATAAAAATTAATTACATCCTCTGTGTATTGACATTCTTACTTACAAATGCATTACTGGTAATAGAAAAAATAATGACTATTATAAGCTATAAAATAACTAAAGCACAAATTTAATACACCATTTTATACGAGTACTTATAGGGCTGTTTAAATTATCGTAATTCGAATTTTTTAGAGTAATTTCATTAAAATCAAAAAAGTGTTCTACCGGCGGGTCGTGGCGGGTGCAAAAGTATATAGAGGTTTAAAGAGGACACTTTCACCTTTCTGCGGGTGGTATACGTTTCTTGTTCCCTTTTGTTCCCTAGAAGTTCTATTCTACTAAACTTTAAATTTAAGAAAAATATAGTACATAGTTTCATAAATATTTCATAACGCCCCTAATATTAAACTCTGGAGCTGTGACCACTTGCAACAACTAAAGACTATAATCCTACCAACATTATAAAAAAGACCGCAGGTCATTATCGATGATAGCTTGCGAGTAGTAACCATTTATTTTTGAAGTTAAAAAAACAGTTGAGTTTGACAGCATGCCACGCCCATAATTAGCAATAGTTTACCCTAATTTGTTGGCTATCTTAATCTGGATATAATAGCTACAAAAAGCCGTAAAAATTTTAAAAATCGGTGACAAAAAAAATTAGACTTTTGGCCAATGAAATCAAAATCTCAGCCACAGTGCGCCGCTGAAAGAAATTTTAAGGTGATTAGAGCAGGGTTTGAACCCAGGATCTCATGTACATGTACGTGTACCATTGGGAAAATTACAAAATATTACGAAATGAAATACACATCAGAACTTGAAAAAGCTAAAGGAGGCTACATAAATAACAAAGTAAACGGATGCACAAATAAAAAGGATATGTGGAGAACCATAAAAGAATTAGTTCTGAAAAAAGATGAAACACAATTACGTGAAATTACTATAAATGGTAAAACTATATAGAAAGAATTAGAGATTGCAGAGATCTATTTGTAAAGTATGAAAATTTGATAGACGTAAACCCCCAATACAAATACAAATTTAAATTTGAATTACTAAATATATCGAACTTAAAAGAAACGATGAAAAAGATGAACAATAAAAAAGACCATAATTTGTTAAAAAATGTTACTGGATAATTTCGACATAATCGGACCACATTTACACCGAGTAATAATAGAATCTTTACAAACAGGGGTCTTCCCTGACAGTTTAAAAGAGTCATGCGTAGTTCCGATTCAAAAAGTTAAGAATACTAAAAATCCTAATGAAATAAGACCAGTAAATATGCTATCAACAATAAGTAAAATAATGGAGAAAATAGTACAAAATCAACTAAATACATACTTGGAAAAAATTATTTATTATATGATGCACAATTGGGATTCAGAAAGTACCATAGTTGTGAATCTCTTTTAAACTTGGTGGTATCACAGTGGAAAATGGAAATAGCGCGGAAAAACTGTGTCATTGCAGTTTTTACAGACCTAAAGAGAGCTTTCGAGACCGTTAACAGGGATATTTTAATGCAAAAACTGGAAAAGTACGGTGTAAAAGACACTGAGTTAAAGTGGTTTCAGAGCTACTTGAGCAACAGAACTCAAAAAACCAAGTGCGGTAATTTTATATCAACACCAATAAATATTAACTTAGGAATGCCACAAGGGGCAGTTCTGGGAACTTTACTATTTTGAATATACATAAACGATATGCAAAAGTAGGTCGAAAGTATGCATGTTTGCTGATAATGCTCTCGTATATATTTCCGGATAGGATGCGGATGAATGTGTGCAAAACTTAAATGAAGAAATGAAAAATATTGAGACATATCTAAAAATGAATAAGCTTAAAATCAACACTAGTAAAACGAAAGCTATGATATTAAACGGAAATACTACGGAAAATGTTTATATCGAGGGAGATCCGATAGAAATCGTGAAAGAAATTAAATATTTGGGTATTCTTATAGACAATAAATTAAAATTTGATTTACACTTCGACTATATTTGCAAAAAAATATCTAAGAAAATTGGAGTTTTAAGAAGAATACGTTACAAATTATCAACTACAACAGCCATAACTATTTACAACACAACAATCAAACCTCATTTTGAATACTGTTCAACGTTATTATTTCTGGGAGGCCAAACTATGAAGGCAAGACTCCAAAAACTTCAAAATAAAGGAATGCGTTGTAGTATTCTTCGGTGCCATCAAATGACTCATATTAGAGAAATGCTAACAAGATAGCAGTGGCTTTCTGTAAACCAACGACTTGTGATGAATGCTTTAATTTTTATTTTCAAAATTAAACAGGGATTATTGCCAGAATACATTAGAAGATATTTCGTTGACGTATCTGATGTTCAACCCTATTATTTGCGCAACGAAAATGATTTCAGATTAAATTTTACTTCAACCAATTTTTGTCAAAATTTGTTATTTTACAATGGTCTTAAATTATTTAATGAAATGCCAGAAAATTTAAACTGTGAAAACAATTTATTTATATTTAAACGTAGCATTATTTCATATGTAAAACAAAAGTTTTAATGTATTAAAATCCATTATAATAATAATGTTATAACATTTTACAAATAATAGCATGCATGCTAACTAAATATACAAAAAAAAAAAAAAAAAGTTTGATAGAGCAGCATAAGAGAGTTATTTAGTTTTTTGAACGTTTGCAAATCAACAGTGACTACAGGCCGCGGCTGAGGTACAAACTCCCTAACCAGGATACCATCCGGGATAATTGTGCCACGGTAGCGACGTTTTGACATTATTGAATTCTACTAATCGAGCACTTCTTCACACTTCATCCTATTAACAATATGGAAAAATGTACATAAAGACTTTCACAACTAATTCGGGATATTCAGCAAAGTCTAATTAATTTAGCGTTGGTCGTTACCACCATTTTAGCACGTTTTAAAGTTTTGCTATCTCACTTAAATACATTCTGTTCTTCATAACACCCTCAATATTCTCAATGAATTTAATAACAAATATTGTGTCTTTACCAAAGTCCTTAGCAAATGACTACGATACTTCTTCTTCCTTACCAATAAGTCCTTCCTTCATAAGCCGCCGCATGTATAGATGAATATTGATTACAAACAAACTGCATATCTGAACCCAGAGAGGATGCAAAAAATATTCCAAGTTTGATTATTGTGTATTCAATTCGAGCACTTCGACGGTCGTTTGTAGAGTTCTTCAATGCTTCCTGACTTCATGCTACACTTATACTGGGTGATTGGAAACTTCCCTCCCGTAAAGGTCCCAAGCGTAATGTGGTGTCAAATTGTATATACTTACCTGGTTCTTTTTTATGGCGCCTTTTGGGGCTCTTTGTCTTTCAAGTGCAAGCCAAAAAGTTTCATTTCCACGTAATAGTGTCACATGTATTTCACATTTTGCATTTCACAATGATGTCGCCTGGCGTGGCTGTTGTGCTATGTATTGTTGTTTGATGCGCCTTTAGTTTATAGTTCATTCACAAGTTGCAACATTTATTTGTCTTGATAACTTTTTGGGTAAATACTCTTATGGGTATTTATAAACACCTTTTGTCTTGTGTGCTTCTTGTGGTGCATACAGTGGTGTAGTGATGTCATTTAACATTCTTGTGTCAGTGGAACAATTTTTTTATGGATAAGGTTAAGACGAGGCATTCGTAACTACAAATCGAGTTTGAAGAAAATTGACACCCGAGCCATACAATCCGCTGTACGGTACAATGAATAGTTTATAGTTGATGACGAGAGCACTATATTTCTACTACTTCGAGGTTTGGTTAGGTAGAAGTCGCAGTCACTATTGACACTCCTATTCCAATGAGGGTTGTTGTGATACCACTGGACATCTTGTTCCGTCACCAGCATTGTACCTGTAAATTTATCTAAAAGAAATGGGATACCATTACATTCCATGATGGGATTGAGGAGAGCTGCTCACACCCATTGAGCTATGCGCTTTCGAACTTTGGGGATTTGGCATCGACAGTTTTACACCGGTTCCGATTGGTAGTTTGAGAAGTTTTTGATATAAATTGATATGATATGGTTAAAAGGCGTTTAAGAAATATGATACCTTATCCCGATATTTCAGGATGTGTCCTTAGAAGAGACGTATACTTATGTACAGGGTGGGCCAACTTCGACTGACTGATTTGAAATGTTTATAATATTGTGTCTCTCGCGGTATTAGCCGTACCTCCATCTTACTGCCACCATATGCCATGATTATTGAGAACTACCGGACGTAAACAAATTTCCAACATGTTTCGATATACTGCCCCGATGACGGTTTCTGGTTCCCCAGCTTCATTTTCGGAAATATGGGCCGATAATTCTATCAGCCATAATTTTGTGCATCTCAGAGGGTATAATTGTCGCTGATGCTCTGCCTAGGATTTTCGGTACCCCAAATTCGGCAGCTCTCTTTATTAACATATCCATTTAAATGAAAATGTGCTTCATCGTTCATAATGAGGTTGTTCAAAAAATAATAAAATAATAATATTGAAAAATTTGTACACGTTCTTGCATTTAGTATGATGACATTAGAAAATTTTATTAAATTGTTTATTACCTAAAAAAAATTAAATAAAGAACTGTAAAAAAATAACATTTATAGGCATTTCAAATCAGTCAGTCGGAGATGGGCCACCCTGTATAAGTATATTAGTCCCTGGGTACCCAATTACTACTCAGCCGCTGGTGTGGATGGGCTACGTGTCGAGCTTTTTAAGGCCGGTGGCGAAGGACTGCTAGCCCACACGCCTCAACTTATGTGCAGCGTATGGTTGGAGGAATCTATGCCTGACGATTGCAGTCTCAGTGTATTATGCCCTGTATTCAAAATGGGTGATCCGTGTGTCTGTTCCAACTATCGCGGAATCAGTCTTTTATCCATCGCGTATAAAGTCTTGTCGAGCGTATTATGTGAAAGACTAGAGCCAATTGTTGAAAATCTGATTGGTCTCTATCAGTGTGGTTTTACACCAGGCAAGTCCACGACCTACCATATATTCACGCTACGCCAAATCATGGAAAAGACCCACGAAAAGCAAGTCGATATATTTTTCATCTTTTTGTCGATTACAAAACTGCTTTCGATAGCCCCATACGGGGAGAATTGTACGCAGCTATGTCTGAACTTGGGATTCCGGCAAAACTGATCCGCTTCTCTAAAATGACGCTGTCCAACACCAAATCAGCAATGAAAGTGGGGAAGACCTCACCAAACCATTCTGCACCGAATGAGGACGAAAATCAAGCGGCACACTTTCGTGCACTCTCTTCATCATTTTAATGGAGATAATAATGAGAAAAGCTGTAGTAAATACCAACAAGCCACATAGACATCATCGGGGGAAATTTGCGAGAGGTTACTGCAGTATTTTCCAGAATCGAAAATGAATCAGCGAAAGTTGGTCTTGATGCTAATGAGGGCAACACAAAATTTGTGATGTCAAGGACTAAACAAGCCTCTCGACGTTGTCCGCACTTGCACTTTGACAACCGATTTAATTTTGAAGTGGTAGATGAATATATTTACCTAGGATCCGCAATTTAAAAACAACGTCAGCCTGGAGATAAATAGGAGAATTGTGCTTGCAAATAGATTCTATTTTGTGCTCAGCAAGCAGTTAAGGAACAAAACCCTCTCTCGACGGAAAAAAGTCCAGCTATATCAGACTTTCAGTTTACCTGTCGTGACATATGTCTCCACAACTTGGGTCATATCGCCAGTGGTTGAAAAACACCTGCGGGTATTCGAAAGGAAAATTCTCAAAAAAATATATGGTACTGTTAAATAAAACCACGAGTACCGGAGCCGTCGGAACCAAGAGCTATATCATTTATATTATAACGTTGACATTTTCTAGGCGAATCAGATTAGGCCATTTGCGGTGGCTGGGCTATGTTATCAGAGTGGATGAAGATGAGCCAGCGCGAAAGGTTTTCTATGACTTACCCGATGGAAGCAGGGAAAAGGGACGACAAAGACTTCGATGAAAAGACCAGGACGAAGAATCCCTCCGTATACTTGGTGTTACCAACTGGTGTGAAAAGGCTAAGGATAGGACCAGTTGTGGTAATTTGTTAAAATTAGTTTAATTCGTTTATTTATTTGTTTAGTTAATACGTGTAAGACATCTGACCTCATGAGGTTGTATAAAAGTCAGTAAAATTAAATAAAGGTAGTAAGATCATTCAGCTTAATACTCTGAATGTCTGTTAGTGATCCAACATGAACCAAGATTCTAAATATTGTCTGCTACTGATAGAAAAGACCGGGTTGTACAATTTAAACTATTTGACACTCTCATACTCACTCCTCTTCACCCCCACAGCTTCCGCAGTAAGCATTACCTACAATTCCAAGACAAGACGCATGTGTGCCATTAAACAGTGTCCAGGGATCACACCTACTACTAGCACAGGCCTCTTTTGTCTAGGACAGGACATCAAGTTTTGCTTACGGTTGAGGCCATTACTTGGCAATACTTGACTAGTGATCATGAATTTTGTCCCTCCAGACCAGGTATCATTCGCATGTCTGAGAGCTTCGGTTTTAAATGCTATACCTACATTAGTGTAATTACAAAAAAAAAAAAATTTATGAAACCACTTGCAATCGAGGAAGTTTTTTGTGTAATGTAAGAATATTAATTGCATTTTTGTGTTTTTTAAAAAAAGTTCCCCCCCTTTCATTCGGATGAAAAAAAGTGAAAAATTAATTTTTTTCAAATAAATTACATGCTGTTTTTGGTTTATTCAAAAGATTAATAGTAAAAAAATTAATAATATAAAACAGTTAGTAATAAGTACAGAACGTACAAAAAAATGTTTAAAAATTATTTTTTCCTATGAACTTTAGATTCAGAAATTCAAATTTTTTCGAGTTCGCATGTAGTCCCTCCATCAGTTTTACAGCACGTTCAGCATTTTGGTTAGATCTGGGAATGTCAATTAATGACTCCTCGACCGACCAGCTCGTCTTCAAACACTTAATTGCCTTCTTGCATTTTGTCTTGGTGAGTGAGGTTAACAGTTCATTGAAGGACGCTTCGTTGTAGTGTAGCAGATGAAGTCACATGCTGTACCGAGGATGCGGCGCCACTCTGGCATCAGAAAAAAGGCTATAACAGCATATATTGCACACGAGTTCCATCTTGCCTGGTGTAAATTTGGGAGTTTCTTCCAGCTGATTCGGGGCCATCGTGAAGTTGTTTTGTACTGACGGTATGTCTGACAAAGTTCATATAAGAACTTTAAATCACCTCGCCATCCAGCGTTCTCGTCTGTGTTAACATCATCTGTCGCAACTTGGTGGTAATGAGCCTGAAGAGAGACATAGTTTTCTCTTAATTTGTCAATGAAGGAATAGTTCAAGTTTTGGTTTTGGTTTGCTCATTGGCTCTTGAATAAGAAAATTCAGGACGTGCTTCAGAAGGAGGTCGAGTACATGGTGCTGACAGCCAATGTATTGTGGCTTCTGAAAGCCCTTGCTCAAGACATCATCCTGTATCAGATTTACAATCCCGTGCAAACGACCAATATTTACTGCTGTTGTGTCGCAGATTATCATGCGAATATTTTCCCAAGCATCGTATTCATCAATTAGCTGATGTAGTTCCTTGTGAATGGCCGCGGCAGAACCACTCTCACATTTCAGAATACCGAGTTTGATTTCGGTTGTGGTATTTTTCAGCAGAACTACTTGATACTCTTCCCCTTGGACTCTCTTACCATCAAACTGAAGACAATAGGGATCTTTGCTTTGAAGTTTTTCAAAAATTTTGGCTTTCATTTGCTGTCCTTCTGAGATTACTCGTTTCCAGACACCCGACTGACTTGGAACCGGCACATCATAACCCTGTTTAGCAATGGTTGCAAGAACGTTATGTGCTTTATGTGTAGAAATGTTGTTTTCCAGTACCAGTAAATTCGCTGTTGTAGTGGTTGTTCTTTAGTATTTCGGTTTGCATTCAGAAGAAGATGACGTGGAAAAAGAGCTTGGAGACTTGGGTGAAGAATCGGAGGCAGATTCAGAGACAATATCATGTGTGGGTTGCGTTTGAGAAGTACCGGGTTGAGCTTGAGATATTGATAGTCGGATTCGTTTTCTTGGGTGGATTGATTCCAAAGGGGCTTGCTTGACCGTAGAATAACCAAGCTTACCTCCACTCTCAACTTGACTCTGGTAGAACTCTTTATCTTCCGAGCTTTTCCATTCTACATTCACGTTGGTGACATTAAAAAGTGTTGCAGTGAATTTGTCAAACGGTTTCTTTTTGTTTTTGCCATTGAGATCAATCAGCCGATTGAGTTTCTTTCTGATGAGTGCGCTGGATAAAAGTGGAAAGTCTAGAGATTCCCTCCAGTGCAATTCTATATCCGTAATCATATTTTTGATTCGATCCAGTCGCCGTTTCTCGCTGTTGAACAGGAAAGTGAAGTTTCCAAGAATGTGGCGGTTTGTCGGCATCCGTGTGAGATTGGAGAGCTTTTCGACAGATTGAATGCTTGGATCCCATTTCTGTTTAGAAGAGGAAGGTAGATTCTTCGTCCAAATAGACCTGTTTGCGTTTACACTATTGCTGTAATTTCTATGAGACATTTTATGGTGGTTTAAAAGAGATTAAATGACTTTGTTGACAAATGGCTACTAGTTAATAATAATTTTGGCAGTGTTTGCAAGCCACTGATCGTCCAGGGTAAAAAAACGAAGACAACGGAAAATAGCAAAAGAACAACTTCTTGTTGTATTCAGCTACGATGATGGCGTGAGTGTTACAACAACAATAGCGAAGGCAGTGGCTGAACAATGAAACAATGATGGGCAATGACGACTGCGACGATTACTTATTGCTTTGGTGCTTTGGTTGTGAAATTTGTTCAAGTGATCGAAGGTGGTTGATTGTTGTTCTCTGTCTATAGGGTGTTTTGCAAATATTAACTGTTTTGTGACAAACAAATAATATTCATCAAAGGGCAGACAAGAACCAAGAATCAAAGTGTGCAAAAAAAATTTTAACCCATTGTGAAGCAACGGCTGAACAGACTTCTTCTTAGTAAGACTTCCACTGAAAAGATAAAAAAAAAATTAAAAATTAAAAAGGGGGAACTTTTTTAAATTTCTTTTTAAATTTGATGTTACTAATGCCATCTGAATGCAATTATTCCCCGAATTTGAGGGGTTTCATTTTTGTAATGTAAAATAATAAAAATAGTAATCACCATAACCTACATACTTTCCCCGTATACAGTGGAACAAGTAAGATTGTCCCTAATCTCACCAGATCATCCACACTATGGATCCCTGTAATGCTCCTGTACCACGGCACCCATATAAGCCGAATATCGAATTGATTGGCCATCATATTTAAAGATGCGCTTTAGTTGTGAAGCGTTCTTGAAATCAGGAGTACAGATTACAGACATTTTATAGCAGCTTTACTGTCACAGTAGATATTGATACTTCAGGCTTTGATAGTCATAGCCAAAGGTCAACTTCCCGGATTGCCATGAATTGTGCCTGAAAACTACTACAATAATCGAATAGCCTTTGTGCAGGGTGTAGACTCAGCTCTTTAGAATAGGCTCCAAATCTTACTTTGCCATAAATTTTGGAGTCACCAGTGTAGAGGTTCAAAATACTTGTTATGTAGTCGACTTCTCTTGTGGATTGTCACAGAGCCCATAAAATCGTCCTATGATCGTAAGTGCTAGTGATTGATCGCAAGGAATGTCTTAGGCGGTTTGCCAACCTAGCAGCCATTTGGCGTCCCAGCAAACCTAGTAGTATGTGGAGGATAACCCCCAAATCCTCGGTATGGGTTGCGCGAAAGGCATCTGTCGTACGCGCTGTAAATATGGTCCCCGTAACATTATGCAGGAGCCATGTTTTAAACTGAGGATGTGCTGCTCTTTTTATGTTTATTTGTTGTCTGTCACGTTTTGTTTTAGAGGCTTCGACAGGCGAAGCTAAATTTGGATCAACAACACATATTTTAAGCATATTAATCATTGGGTCTCCAACATGTAATATTGAGTAGTGAGCACAATGTGTTTGGATACTATGTATAGTCTACTATGTTTGTCACGAGCTACAATCACGTTAAATTTGCATCCAAAGAACAATAAAATACAGACAAATATATCGTAGCGTGTACACATTCGTGGCATTCACTAGACATAGCTAAGTTAGTTTTTGCAGGAACCCGCCACCGAACGACAATGCAATGCAGAGCAATATCAAGCGGGCTACAGGTGTATATATATCCACGAAAAAAATTTTTTTGCACAGTTGCCACAACAATACTTTGATTGATTTGTATTAATTTAGTAATCGAAACCGTTCATGTAGTTCTCCCAAATAAACTCGTATATTGCAAATGTGTATCATATTGTTCGAAACGAGTTCTCGTTTGCATCAAACCTACCTTGTCAATATATCGTTGATGGACAATTGACGCGTCGTAGTTTGCTTCGCTTTTAGTTGTTATTTGAATGCAAGGCGTGACAGACGTGTAAGTAGACAGTGAAAAAATAGACAAAAATGCCAACATTTTTTAAAACCAACTTAATGGGTAAGACCAAAATCAACTTTTTCTTAGTTTAGAGTAACTACAACTCGGTTGCTGTAATCGAAAGAACTGTTGTTGGAACCGTTTTTCGTTTCTCGCAAACGTTTTTTCAGCTCTAGTTTTTCATTACTCGTTTACTGCAAACGTTTTGCAGTTATCACGAACGGTTTTTTGTTTGGAGCAACTACAACTCGGTTGCTGTAACCGAAACAACAAACATTTTTTCAGCTGATATTTTTCACAACTCGTTTAATGCAAACATTTGTCGGTTCTCCCAAATGAAATGACATGTATGGCTTAACAGAAGTTCGTTTCTCCCAACTACAGACCCCAAACGAACTTCAGTTATCTGAGATTTCGTTTGGGAGGAACAAGTTTTTTCTTGCCGTGTATGTATTTAGGTGAATATATCTATTTTGGATAGGCTCTATAGTCCTCCGATGGTCCCTTTATACGAACATAGGGCCCCTGTGGCTCTGCTAAGCCTTTCCATAGTGATTTACTTGAATCTGAACCATCTTGCAAGAATCACACCTATATATCTTGCTCTATCGTTTAGGAAATTTTCTGTACCACATCGAGACAGTATATTCGGCCGCTGTCTCGATGTGGTACTTCTGCTTCCTGCTAAAGACAACAAGCATAGGTTTAGTCGGATTTACAAACAGCCCATTCTACGTGGCTCAGTTAGAGAGACCCTGAAGGCTTATTTGAACTGCACTGCAATTACCAGGTCGTCAAACCCACAAACTCTAGAAATGCACTATAGAGTTCTAAACTCCCGATAAGTGGAGACAAGGCTTTCTCTTGGGGTATTTTTCGACTCGAATTTCGGGTCCAAGTCATGTAACACAGAGACGAGTTTATATGCCGTGGCGTAAGCAATCCATAAATAAAATTAATGATGCCCTTGTCAATGCCAAGTGTCGATAGAGCCGAAGTTATCGATCCAGGTAAGACGTAGTTGAAGACACCTTCTATGTCATCAAATGAGATTATGGCATTCACTTGTCGTCTGAAATTGTGTCATTCCCAATTTCGTTGACCGAAAATAATCGGAGGTTGATTCTCTCATGTGTATAGACAAACCATACGTACTTAAGACGATTTGTCAAATGACATTAGCGCAATCAACGATATTTCACGCAAAAAATATAGTTTCGTCCTACATCCCATGGAGGGATTGGTGAGATCTTCTCACGACTAGTTATAAATTTTATAGTTCTATACTCACTGATTGTAACCTACAGTTTCACAACGGTTCCGTACGGTATTTTGACAAGCTTTTTCATTCCTAAATAATTGATAGCGTCACCGTCACTAAGAGAGGTGAATTTCGTCGAAAGAAATGTAAGGTGGTCAGAGCAGGGATCGAACCCACGTTCTCATGTACAAGCGCCGCTCACATTACCATTGCGCCACCGACAGCACACACTACCCATATACCACCGCATGTTTGACTTCAACTACACGCTGAAAAATTTGCCTTTTTCTGGTTGTTTGGATGGAAATATAACGTGTTTTTAGTCTGACGCAAATATAGTATACTTGTGTCCAAACACATAGCGTTTGCTATTCAATATAACAGGTTTGGAGCACAAAGATTTACAGGTGATAATATATATATTTGTGGCCCAAACGTGCTGTTGTTTGTTGAAAACAGCTGAAAACACAGCTGTCTGTCACCATAAAGAAACAAAAACTAGCAGATCATCTATACACGAAAGCAATACTTGCAAACATATACAAAGTTCCTGCAATATGTTGCTGGAGCCGGGGTTTTCAGCGTGTATTTTCAAAATTCGCGAAGCTCAAAAATTTTTCGGTCGTTGGGACCAGGGACAGAGCGTTAAAGGCACTAACTACAAGATTAATAATAAAGGTTATAATATTTCATATCAATACATCGAAGAGATTATTACTGCATGAAATTACACACTGAAAAATTTGTATTTTATTGTTGTTTGGATGCAAATATAACGTGCTTATCTCAAGCATAGTATAACTGTGTCGAAACACGTTGTGTTTGCTATTCAATATAACAAGTTTGAGAGAGGATGATTAATAGGTTATAATATATGTATTTTTGACCCGAATCTGTTTTTTTTTTTGTAGAAACCTGTTGAAAAGAAAAACGTGACAAACAATAAACAAACAAAATGCAGCAGATCTTCAATCCACGAAAACATTGCTTGCAAACATGTACTTGGTTCTTGCAATATGTTGCTGGGGCCTTTATTCTTCAGCGTGTGTGAGTGGAAACCTCTGTCAAATAAAACGTACGTCGATTTAATCAATTCACAAATTGAAGAAGAATGTGGCCTGCGAAATCACAATATTTTTTGCTACAAGAAAATAAATTTGTCATAACTTCGATTCCCATTACATCGCATGAAGGACGTGGAAAAAGCACCTAATATGCTATTCACTTGTTAGATTAAGGCAATGTAAAAAATCAACAAGAAGTAAGAACAATTATTTCGTTTCCTGCACACAAAACCACGCAAACCACTGTGCTTCTTTGAAGTTGCGCAATGTCGTAATATTGTACAGTATTATACCTGCTACCATCACACCATCCCATACAAACATATATCTCTACATCGTGTGTAAGACCATCATCATTTCAACTCCCATGAATATACGACGGATACAATCCCTGTCTTATGTATGTGTGTATATTTGTGTGGATGTAAATGTGTGTGTGTGTGTGTATGAGCGTGTTTGTGACTTGCCTGAACACACAAAGATACCCATTTTTCTGGAATACTTTTTGGCTCAAAGTCATTTGCAACTCACACAAGAGGTAGGGAAACTCTATTAGATATTCATTTCCTTGTTTCACTATCAAAATGAAAACACACATACCAATGTCAGTACGTGTATGCACGTGTACGTGTGGGTGTATTTATATCAAAATGTACATATATGTACAGTATAATGGTGTGAAGTGCAATACAAATGTATTTGCATTATAGTGCAACAAAAATAAAGGAGGAAGGCACAGACACTCGCCAGTTTGGAAAGTAAAGAACAAACAAAATAAAAGCTGGCAAAGAAAGTAGCTTTCCTTTGGCCTTTATCCTTGGCTGGATGGTAATGAAGGGAGAAGTTTTCGTATAAATATAGTTGGTAGTGTTACTGTTGTTGAGGCTGTTGTTGCCTCTTAGCCATCATTTATAAAATGTTTTGCATACAAAATACAATGCCAGGATATTGTCTTTCTTTATCGGAAGATAAACAGTGGGATGTCATGAGATGCATTTGGATAAATTAGGAATCATCTAGTATTTTATTCAAAAATAAAAAAAAAAATACTACGACCACCTCTCTTACTTAGAATAATAGTTGATGTTTCGAACTATTCTTTACACCACACGTCAAACAATCATTTGGAGAAATCGAACTAACTTTTGCCTGAAAGCTATTTCGTTTGCTACGTAAATCAAGCGTTGACGCTAAAAGTTTAAACCTTTCCCGTAATTCAAAAACGTTTCACGTAAAATTTATTTATATTGCTGTAAACGAACTTTATTTGATCCTAAAATTTTTTATGTTGGGAGATTTTTTTGCCGTTTGGTGTAGTCAGTGTATAATTTTGGACAGTTTCCTTGTGATTCGTGACATGAGTGGAAATTAAACAAGATCAATTCGCATTGAAATTTATCAAGGCGAAACTTACACCCGAACCGCGTGTTATTCTCAAATTTCGTTTTCGTTGAGAAATGTTTTAAAGCACGTGGTCTGATGTCCAACCAAGGACACTAAATAAGCTGCTAATTCATTCTGAAAAATTTACAGATTGATGTCGATATACTAGGTCGCCCCAAAAACACCCATGCGCCCATTTCCCACCATTTTTTAAAAAGTTCATCTGGACCCCTAAAATTTCTTTCATTACCATTTACGATGTCATATATCACTGTGTGTAATTTTTTAAGTCATGGCAAAATAACCATATCCGGACACCACTACGTGATAAAAGACTAAAAAAAAAAGACCCGTGTTTCCCAATTTTTCCCAAAGTCATGCACTTTTTTTTTTATGGGCCGCCAAAGATTTGGGGCCTAGGTATAATTTTCGTAAAAATGTGATCATTTTCTCAGGCTCATATCTTGCAAACCGTTCAGAATTTCGATTTACTCTCTGAGGCAAAGTTGTAGCTCTTGTCATAAAGAACAAAAATTGCGAACATATAAAACCAAAAAAACTTCACCTTCCAGATCAAAATCGCAAAAAACTTAAAAAAATTCGATTTTTTTTAACTTTTTTCCCGTGTTCAGGGCCATAGGTAGCAAACCGTTCAAAAGTCAAGGAAACAATCAACTACAAAAATTTACCTAAGATCTCAATAAACAAATTTCTAGAACATGTAAACTTCCTAGAGATGATTCTTAACACTGTTTAGGTAGCACGCAAAAGTGAAAAATTTGCCGAAAATTTTTTAATTTAATTTTTTTTAACTTTTTCTCCTGTTCAGGTCCATAGGAAATGGCTGTCACTATTGGCACACTTAGTTCAAATAAGATCATTGTGATACCACGCGCCGTTAGTTTCCGAACTATCGCTGAACCTATAAATCGACCTGGTGTGGTTATGGGACGTTCAGCTTATATGATGTCCCATCCGTATGGTTGAAAATGGGGGTTATATTAGCTCCTGATGAAGCAATTTGTGATTTTGAGGTCATTCAGCTTAACTACCTGAATATACTGTATATTCAAAAACAAGTAAGAACGAAGAATAAGAAATATTTTCTCCTACTCAAAAAAAAAATGCTTGGCACGAGCATCTCTGATGTTCTTCCTCTTCCTGATCCCACCTGCTACACTAATCATGTGCTGAGATTGCAAGTCTAGTCACGTGCCCATCTATTATAAATAAATAAATGGTTTCCCGTTACATTCCAGGTAGGGATTAGGGAGAGCTTCTCTCAACCAGTGAGCTGTGGACGTTCTAGTTTTATACTCACTGACTGAGACCTACAGTTGTACACCGTTTCCGATCGGTATTTTGGGAAGCTTTTTCATGACTAAATACTATATAGTATCGCCGCCACTAAGCAAGGTGACCGCCGTCGAAAACAATTTTAGGTGGCCAGAGCAAACGCAAACCGCGTCTGAGCGGTATCAGAGAACTTTGTGCGAAACTCTGCTGCATCCCGGTAGTGATCCTAATCGATATTATCTCCTCGAATCACGCGTACGTCCGTCCTGCCTTCCATCAGTTACCAGGTGATCACTCTGGTTCTTTGTCTGTTGATAAGGGGATATCCAAGTAGCTTTATGTATTTCATTATGTTGGAATCTCGTATTACTAACAACCATGTTTTTCGCCGTGTTAATATCTAACAGTCTCATTCGGTTCTCGAAAGTGATGACGTGTAGACTGAATTTACCGATGGTTGGTTCAGAGACACTTTTCCTGCCGACTTTTAAAATCATCTATAACAATCTGAATGTCATGGTCAGGGTAGTGGTCGTGTGTTAACTCTAGGCGCTCATAGAACACGTACATGGTGTCATCGTCCTTTTCTACCATAGGGGCATGTTCCCGGATTAGAGAAGTGTTAAAGTGTTTCGCAGTTATGCGGATGGTGGCTATACGTTCACTCATGAGCTTGAAAGTTGGAGACCACATTTCAAAATCTTTTGCCAACTACAAATCCGCAACGAAATTCGGCTGCAAATGCCACTGTACTATTCTGAT
The DNA here is from genome assembly GCA_963931995.1 of Phaonia tiefii. Classification (NCBI taxonomy): domain Eukaryota; kingdom Metazoa; phylum Arthropoda; class Insecta; order Diptera; family Muscidae; genus Phaonia; species Phaonia tiefii. The sequence continues at coordinate 32,360,356 of OZ008371.1, read as the reverse complement.
AACATTTGTTTTGGATGATAAACACAATAACTCCCATAAAACCCTACACATTGTATTGATTATGTCAAAAGCTACTCTGATTTTGAAAATAAACAATTTTGCCATGAACAATTTTCTCATGGTTTTTTTAAAACTTTCCCCATTCATTTCCACTGTATCACTGTACATAAGTGCTGATGTTAAATATCTGTGTTATTTGCTACTGCAGATGCAAATGTGGCAAATGAATCCAATAGAAAAACCGGGCACGTTCTTCTATCAGGTAATACTCGAGACAAGAAAATATTGCTGTTTATTTGTGAAACATTGAAATTCACATTTTTCCACCCCAAATCAAAAGAGGAAAGTAAAATAAAAAATTTACAACAAAAAAGACCAAAACTGAACAATAAAAAGGGATAACGAAAATTGTATGTAATGACCCATAAAATACGTAAAGGAAATTTTTGTCCAAATCCTATTCTGCAATTCCTAACTTTGCCACAATCCAAACACTTTATCTTTGTACATTGGCAGTTGGTAGTTGTTGACCCAGTAAACTAGAATTTGTAATCAATATTTACTTGAATTGTTTTCTTATTTAAATTATTAACATTATCAGACAAAAAAAAATGTAAATCACTGCTATTGTTTGTAACTGTTGCAATTGTTGGTGGCTGTTGTTGTTGTTGCAACATCAAGTTGAATACTAACAACACCAGCAATTTCAAACTGTCATAATGACACTGCCACTTTGTATTAACTGGAGGTCGTATGGCCGGCCGTCCGCCACTAAACTGTGCCACTACTCCACTTTAAGACAGTCGCTGAGCGAACCCCTTAATTTGATTGCAATGGCAGTTTGGTAGTTTCTTCCGTCGAAAGTGGGTTGTTAACTTAACTGCTTTAAAGGGGGTAGGAACGAAGGCGAGAGACAATAAGTTGTGATTTCTGTGGAAATTTTCGTAATTGCCTGCCATTATTACTACTGGCCACAGAGAGTTAAATACAAATTACTAGAATTAGAAAATAAAACATTGCAAGGGTAAGCAACAGCTGAAAACAGTTGCAAAATGTTAATTTTAGGACAAATTGAGAAGAATTTAAGGGGATTTATGTTTTAGGGGTATTATAAACTTGTTGCCCCCCGCCAATAAGACCAAGTGTTTCTCTTCTATATATAAGTTTTGCTTTTCTAGTAGAAAGTGCTGATGCCTGACACCAACTCTGTGTTTTCCCTAGGCTACTATTTAGATCAGTGAGTATAATAAGTTTACTTTAAGTTCAGCCGAAGAATGTAACAGTGTTAAGATTTTCATTAGCAATAAAGGAAATCTGATCGCCTTCAAAAAATATTAAAGACTAAAGAGTCTATGGTCAGGTACCTGAACCGTTTTTGGGTAAAGAAGAAGAACTAATTAGGAGCAAGCTTCCTTGATCGGATTCTGGACCTAGTACGGCGTTTACACAGATTGACGGTAAAGCATAAGGAGTATAAGGAGTGAGTAATTAGGAGCAAGCTTCCTTGATCGGATTCTGGACCTAGTACGGCGTTTACACAGATTGACGGTAAAGCATAAGGAGTATAAGGAGTGACTAATTAGAAGCAAGCTTCCTTGATCGGAATCTGGACCTAGTTCGGCGTTTACACAGATTGACGGTAAAGCATAAGGAGTATAAGGAGTAACTAATTAGGAGCAAGCTTCCTTGATCGGATTCTGGACCTAGTTCGGCGTGTACACAGATTGAGGTAAAGCATAAGGAGTATTAGGAAACATTATCTGTAGTGCTGAAGAGTTCGTCTTTTTTTGTTGTTTGGATGCAAATATAACGTGTTTGTAGCTTATCGCAAATTTGGTACACTTGTGTCCAAACAAATTGTGTTTGCTATTAAATATGACCTATTTGGGACACAATGAATAATATTTTATAATATGTGACCTGGTCTACGAAAAGGGAGCTTACGTGCGAAAACTAGTTTTCTGTGAAAAAGCTGTTAAAAGTAAGCAACTCGTTTCGTCAGTTAGTACACTTCTAAGCAAGTTAGGATTTTTATCTCGTTAATTGTTCTCCGCGCCGGACGTCCAGTAAGTGTTGTTGTTGGTCCAGTAAGTGTTGTTGTTGGTCGGAATATTATTATAGTTCATCGTGTAAGTTGCTAGTGTGGAACATTTAAAAAAGTAACACTGAAGAAGTGACGTTTACTGTTTCTGTTGATTATCGTCTTCGCATTTCGCATGAAATGAAACATGAGTGTTGATAAGGAGTTCAGTGCCGTATACGGACAATATTTCCATGAAAAGGATGATGAAAACGATGATGAAATCTATGAAGAGGTCGATGATGATGAAGACGAAGTATGTGTATCTCAGGCAGAAGATGATACCGGACAAACTTTTAAACCGAACAAACAAATAAAGCTGTATCGGCTGAAAAAGTCGTCTGGTATGAATGCGACAGCTATTTTAAACCACTGTACAAGTCACTTGTTGGAATAACGCAATTCCATCATTTCATAATCTCTACAGATTGTGTAAAAACAAAGAAATTCGCAGACAGTGAAGAAGTGCAGTCCTTTAAGCTTCTGTTAAAACCTATCGATCCTGAAATGCCGAAAGTTATACAACCAGCCGGTTTATCTTTGGAACGTCAGTGGTACATCTATCACAATCTTGGCAGCTTAGTTTCGCATACATATATCTAAAGTAGATATTGTGGCTCCATTGCCGAAAAATTTGCCATCGAAGAAACGGAAGGCAAAAACTAGTGAAGATGTTCTCAAACCAGACGAGGAACCAGGTCCATCTTCCTCAGGATCAACACGTAAAAAATTCCCAAGGAAAACGACAACAAAGAAAAACACATAAACTACTCAGCATTATTATTTTTGGCCCATAATACGTTTTTCTACTGTATAATGATGTCTTTATAGCTTATAATTCAATGTATTTTGTTCATTACCAATAAATTATATTTTGTCGTATTTTTACTCTTCTTTCTCTACATTTTTAGTACACTTCTAAGTAAGTTAGGATTTTCTGCTTTTCACCACGTGAACTGCAGCGTCGATTTCGTGAGCTCAGGCCTAAATGGACGACACGTGGATTTTGTGAACCCAAAATGCGGCAATTTTGTTTGTTAGCGTGAATTGAGGTGAATATCAGCATCATCGGAATAGGTGACTAATCGGCAAAAATTCTTATCTATCAATCTCAGAACTTGGGAAGAAAATTTTTTAAAATTTCCCAATTTGCTTTAACTGACAAACTGCCTATGTGCTTCGAAATAATGGGATGCTCAAATTACACATTTTACATGTCCCACCCTTTAGAAGCTTTCAAGGTCTCATATAATGTGAAAGTGAAATTTTCTTGTCCTTAGATGAACGGATGAATCAAAGTTGCCGAACACGCGCGGATGAAAAGGCAAGAGGAAGAGACAACCCACGTCCAACGGACCCACGGGACGTGCAGTCCATTCATCGCTTGAAGTACACACTGAAACAAGGCCCTAGAAATATATTGAAGGCACCATGTAACTATATGTCTGCAAGCATTGTTTTGATAAACTGAAAATCTGCTGCTTCATTCTTTTTGGAACGAAGTTCCTTATCACACGTGGCAGGATGGGGGCTAAATGAAAAAATATTAAACAACTTTTGTCAACACGATTATGCTACAAACCACTGTTATCATATATATTGTTTACTGTTGCTTCGGTTGGTGTCTAGACTAACAAATTTTGGAAAATTTCTTGTTTAATGGGAAGTTTTATAGGTGGAGCCTGTATCCAATATTTAGTTTATATGGTAGATTTGAATCCAATAAAAAGTATATTTAGAAAAGCTAAAGTGATTGAAGTTTAAAAAAGACAATTTTCTTCAACAAGTGCGTTTTCTTAAAAAAGCAAATTTTCTCAAAAAAAAAAATATTTATTCCTATTTTTAAAAAAAGTAAATTTTCTTAAAAAATGCCTTATCTTAAAGAAGTACCATTGCTTAAAAAAGTAAATTCTTTTACAAAAAGCATATTTTCTTAAAAAAATTATTTTTGACGTAGAATACGTGTTACCTTACGGTATGAGGAGTCATGTCAAGTTTTTATTGTTGTAATCTTTATTTCATTGAATTTGAGGAAACGGATAGATGACTTTTTTTTTAAATTTTTTTTGTAGGTAAATGAAGATGTTATCTTTCGTTTGATATACATTTCATATTGGTTGATATATTTCTAGTATTTCAATTTCTCAAATGAAAATTGTTTAAAAACATACACTCAAACATATGTGTGGTGTTTGGTTGAGTGTTTTTGGTTGCTCAACATTGCTTAGGAACATGTATCTAGTAAAAAGTGAAACGCACAGCAAGCTAATGTTGCTTGGCAACATGTATCTAGTAAAAAGTGAAACAAACAGTAAGCTAACGTAATAAAGCTTTTTTGCGAAAGCTTCAATATAGCTGTTTGTAACATTAATTTTGAATTTTGAAATATTAATTAAAATACATAAATTAAATTAAGTTTAAAAAAATTGAACATAATATTTTTTTTTTAAACGGACTTGAATCAAATGCCGTTGATAAATATAAAAATTACAGCAGACAGTTGTCCGAGGCCTTCAGCCACGGAGTGTCCCTGCAGGCTGTGTCAGAGACACGGCCATTAAGTTTAACGTACAATACGCCATCCGATAAGACAGAAAACATATGTAACAATAAATGATAAATAATATAAGCAAATGAATTTATTGCTATATATGTTTTCTGTCTTATCGGATGGCGTATTCTACGTTAAACTTAATGGCCGTGTCTCTGACACAGCCTGCAGGGACAGTCAGTGGCCGAAGGCCTCGGACAACTGTCTGCTGTATTTTTTTTTAGATAAGTACTTTTTTTTAAAAACGTAAATTTTCTTACAACAAATTGCCTTTTCTTAAAACAGTACATTTTCGTTAAAGAATACCTTTTTTGTGAAACAAAATAACTTCTCTTGAGATAAGTACCTACTCTCAAAAATTTACCTATTCTTGAAAAAAGGACTAATACTTAAAAAATCACATCTCTTACAAAAAAATATTTTCTTAAAAAAAAATAATTTAATAATAAAAATTTTCTTTTGAAAATAAAATAAAGATATTATTTCTCTTTCTTTCTTCTTTTCTTGAGATAAGAAGCCTCTCTGAAAATAAGTAAATTTTCTTAAAAAAATAATAACATTTTCCTAAAAAGGGTACAAGTTCTTTAGAAAGTACGTGTTCTTAAAAAAAGTACTTCTTTGTTAAAAAAAATGCATACACTTATGGCCTGTTCTTACATACATTACTTCTTCTTAAAAATAGTAAATTTTATTTAAAAAAATTCAGTTCTAATAAAGGGAGTACATCTCTTTAAAAAATGAACTTTTCGGCCAAACATAATACATATTCCTACAAATATACTTTTTGTTTTTAAAATACATTCTACTGAATATATTTTGTTAAATATCCACTGAAATTATCGTGTTCTGCAACTTACGCCTTAGGCGTGTTGGAATTAACTACCCAGTTGGAAATTTTGTCTTGAAGACATCGTCAGTAGTATTCCGTATTATTATTTATTTCCTTGACATGTCACTAGTTTTGACTGAAGTGACATAAATTGTGAAGGGGCTGACAATCTACGTCAGACCGTCCCATTAATTTGTCAGCACTTTGTTGCTTTGTTGCTGACTCTTAGAAAGCCAATGTTGAATGTAGATGAGGATGTCTTCATCATTTGTCAGTTACGAGTCGTGTGTGTGGATTTTCAAATTTTTCAAAAACTTCAAACTGAATTTTTTTTATTTATTTGTAGTGTTGAAATTATATGCCAAACGTTTCCAGAATTTATGTCAAAATATTTGAAATTTATTAAAAGAATATGGTAAATTTGAGAGCTTTATAATTAAGTATGTATGTCTCTCCTTTTGTCATCTTATCTTTCAGATTTTATTTTCTTTCAGATTTTATTATACAACAGAACGGATACATACATATGTACTTATACATTTACATAAATTCCAATAAACAAGTACCTATAAGATGAACCGAAACACCATATTTAACGACGTCTTGAGTAATTGACCCACTGATGAATGGTTACTCAATACTTCTTGTGTACATGTTATAAGGTCATCACCACTGTTGACAAACTGTGAAAAATTCCTGCTGACTTTTGACCAAATGTATGAAAATATCCGTAGGTATGGGAGTTCTTTGTCATGGATGAAGTCTATTGGAAATTTCCAACTGGGTAGTACATAATACAAGGTGGCGCAAAAGTAAACTTCCGATGTTTTTTGGCTCTAATTTAAAAAAAAATGAAAAACTTTGATTCTTCTTGTGGATTATTTTTATTTGGTCTTTTAATTTTTTTTTACATCAAGTCGAGAATATGATGTCATGTAAATGGCCGCCGCCACAGTTGATTGTCATTTGAGCCCTTTTTATGGAATTTTTCATCACTTTGGCCAAAACTTCTGGCGATAGGTCCTCACATTCTGGACGGATATTGTCTTTAAGTGCTGCAAGAGTCTGAGGCTTGTTGACATAAACCCGCGACTTCAAAAAGCCCCACAAAAAGAAGTCTGGAGCGGTCAAATCAGGCGATCTTGCTGGCCAGTGCAAATTGCCAAAACGGGAGATTAGGCGCCCGGGAAATGCATCCTTCAGCATATCGGTTGTGGCACGTGCAGTGTGTGCCGTTGCACCGTCCTGTTGGAACCACATGTTTTCCAATCCCAATTCATCAAGTTGCGGCAAAAAAAACTCGTTTATCATTGCTCTGTAGCGTGGCACGTCGTCTGGTCGATGTCGACGGCGCTTCCATGACATCCTCGGCTACAGCAGCAATATTCTCTGCAAAACGGCTACTCCGGGGTCTGCCACGCCTAGCAGCATCTCGTGTTGTGCCAGTCTCTTCGAGGCGACCGGCTAAACGTCGCAGTGTTTCACCAGCAGGCGTTGGACGGCCAGGAAATCTGCGACGAAATTCACGTTGTGCCAAAGTCACCGACCGATTATTGGTCAAATAAATAGTCAGCAATATTCCGCGTTCTGGAGCAGTGTAGCGTCACATTGTTTATTAACGTGTATTTCGCATGTGTTTACTACACAAATGTTAAAACAGAACTGACATTAGGGGCCAATCGCAAAATTTATAGCATTTTCTGATAGGAGGATTACTTTTGCGCCACCTTGTATATAGCGAAAGGAACTTGGTTCCAACCGGGCGTTCCCAGACACCTCATATAATTTTGCTGTTGTCCGTCACATTTTTGTTATCAGCAGTTTTCAGCAAAGAAAGTCACATTTGGGTCACAAATGTATATATTATAACCTACTAATCATTGTGTCTTCAAAATGAAATACTGAGTAGCAAACATAATGTATTTGGAGACACTTTCATCCAAACAAGAAAAAGACGGATATTTTCCCTCACTAAGGTTTTCCGTCCGCTTTCAAAAGTTGCGATTTTTTGACTTAAATTTTGTTAATCCGTAATTTAAAAAAAAAATTTGAGAATTTGTTTAATTAAAAGGAAATGCAAGTTTTCTAGAAGTCTTTGCCGTTGGTTGTGCAATAGTAGCATGCGCGGCTCTTGTATATGGGAACGTGGGTTCGATCACCCTCTGGCCATCTTAAATATCTTTCGACGGCGGTCACCTCCTACAGCAACGTTACGTTTGCATCCAAACAACAACGAAAATATTGATTTTTCAGCGTGTAGATAAAGTATACACTCCCGTAAATGCGGTTATTCAAAACACCCACAAATGTTATGGGGATTACAATTTACTGATAGGCTTGTGGAATGTGAGAACCCTATACAGATCCGGCAGTATTGAACTGACAAATGTCTACAAAAGTGATAACGCTGGCATTACAGGCATCCAAGAAATGCATTGGGAAACACGTGGCTATAAAGTGGATAAGAACTGTACCATCTGTCATGAAAAAATAATGAATTTGTTTGGGATTTTTAATTGGCTACGACATCTGATTTCTAGTTACAATCCGTAGAGTGAATTTGTATCGACTATCCAAACGACAGGTAAATATTCCAAAATTTATTTGGTTTGAGTTCATGCCCCCACGGAATATAAAGACGATGAGCACAAGTTCTGTGTGTGCTTAGAAGAACCCTATGACTGCTGCCCTGACCATAGTATTAAGATAATTCCACGTGGTTTTAATGACAAAATTGGCAGGGCAAATGACTTCAAACCGGAGCTCGTATTTCTTGGGAAATGAGTTACTGACTCACAACATGGCCAATCCATATATGCCGCCGTGGAGAATGGGTACGGTCGTTTATCGTTTGGGTAGTGCCATCTACACATTATATACAGAGATTGATAATTACCCATTAATGGGTAATCGTGCTCATATTTACCCATTAATGTTACGAATAACAAGCACCCGTTAAGGGTTTCCACTTCACATGTGGAATGGGTATAATCGCCATGGATAAGTACTAGAAATCTGCAATCTCATGAAAACACAAATACCAAGCGAGACCATTTTTTTCAATTCAAGTAGTGCCAAGAAAAGCACACAACGTAAATGTAAACTACCGAAATTTTAAATTCATTTGCGGGTAAAATATAAGTTAAGCGAGCCAAGACCACACCAGTTTTAACATGAATCAAATCAAATTGCTTCGGTACTTTCTCCATTAGTCTATACAGTCCCGATTTGTATATACAGTCTAACAAGCTACAATATTAGTGACGGAATTAGAATGTGATTCGAAAATGTTTACAATTTAACCCCACCCTCATTTTAACCCCACCCTCATTTAGCCGTCGGTGGTGCAATGGTTAGTGTGCGCGGCTCTTGTACATGAGATCCTGGGTTCGAACCCTGCTCTGACCACCTTCAAAAAAAACAAAAAAATTCTTTCGGCGGCGGTCACCTCGCATAGTGACGGCGACACTATCGAGTGTATAGCCATGACAAAGCTTCTCAAAATACCGTTCGGAATCGGTGTAAAACTGTAGGTCCCAATCAGTGAGTGAAGACTGGAAAGCGCACAGCTCAGTGATTGTGAGAAGTTCTCCCCGGTCCCTTCATGGGATGTAATGGGAAACCATTTATATATTATTCATTTAGCTCCCATCACTGATGATGACCTTATCAAATAACAAGAAATTGCATTTTGTACCTCATCAGATTGCAACGAAGTAACGCTATGTTCAGGTGTACTGAGATTTCGCAGTTTACGAGATTTCATTGTAATAAACAGCTGGTTTTTGTACAACAAAACATGGGTTTGGTGGGTTGAAATCACAAAAACCGCGAAATCTCAGTATACCTGAACGTTGCTTAACGTTACGAGGCTTGAATATGAATGTATTTGTGTGCTTGTTTTGTTAGAACAGCTGATTTGATTTGTTTCTTACCGTGGCACTTGCCAACTGCCAATAAAAAAAAAAATAAATGGTTTCCCATTACATCCGTATTTTGTTTTGTACTTTATTGTCTACCTTTGTTGTTGGTAATACATTTATGGCGAATTTGACAGAAGGAAAGTGCACAAGCAAAATAAAATATCTGTTGTTGTTGCCACAATTACAACAACGTCTCCCGCAACTACCGTGTATTTGTACCATGGTTGCTGTGAAACAAATTTTTATAAACAATACAAATGCAAGTATAGAGCAAATTTTATCCGATTATTTGAAATCGATTCGTTTACGCTTCGGAAAACTTTGACTCGATTACGATCAAATCAAATATTATTTGTTGTTTATTCTTCGTACTTCGTTTGCTTTGTTCTTGACGACATAACCGTAAGACATCTTGAAAGTGTGCAGATTGATGCTACTCTCTTGTAAGTACCCACGGCAATCGGTAATTACTGACTACAATTACAAGCAAGATGAGTCATCCTAATATTTAGTTACCCATCGCCATGGGAAAGTGCAGATATCAATACTCATTTCCCATATGTAATTTGCAAATGATCGGTACACATTCGTATGGCACATGCGGAATGCGTAAGCAGCCTTTACATATTACCTATGGCGATGGGTAATGAGTTAAAAAAATTTAAGTTCAAAGTATTAAAGAAAATACCTCGGAAGCACATGTTCAAATCCAAAATATTTCCATTTTTCTTAAGGGTTCCTAAAGTCTTTTAATAATGTGGTCCCATTCATATGAATGTAATGTTTTTGGGTGCCAGTATATCCGGTAGTAATATAAGACTGATAGATTTCGGTGAAGCTACAAATATAGTCAGTTGTGCGAGATTCCAATATAAAAACAACCACAAGACTGCTTGGGGAAGAACAGAGAATCAGATTGTTCACATGATAATTAATAGAAGCCACTGACTCCGTTCATTGCGCGTACGTTTGATTCGTATAATTACTACCGATACCGACCATAACCCGGTTGCAACAATGGTCCGCGAAAGAACAAGCAAATCGATATTCAAACAAAAAAAAATAGTAAGGAAAAATAAAACCGTAGATACTACAATGACACCCAAAAAAATAAGCCGTATCCGAATTCCAACATTGTCACAATCACATTACTTACTTACTTATTCGGTTTCGGACAACCCCGGGGTGTCAGGGATCTTACAAGACGAAGATAACATATTTCGCCAACCAGTTCGATCTTTTGCTTTATCTCTCCAGTTGGCAATACCAAGTGTACGCAGGCATTCGTCAACCTGATCCCTCCAGCGGAGTCTTGGTCTTCCTATTTTTCGTCTTCCTTCGAGTCCGGTTTCGAAAACCCTTCGCGCTGGTTCATCTTCATCCATTCTACTGACATGGCCTAGCCAGCGCAATCGCGTTATCTTGATCCGCTTAACTTTGTCAATGTCAGGATAAAGCTCATACAGCTCATGATTCATGTGTCGCCGATACTCGCCGTTGTGCACTATAGGGCCTCTCGAAGACTCCTGCAGATGTTTCGTCTGCTTGCGATAGGGCCCAGGATTCTGCGCCATAAAGCAAGACAGGTTGAATGAGAGTCTCGTACAGCTGGACTTTTGTTACTCGAGAGAGTGCTTTATCTCTGAAGTGCTTGCTTAGCTCAAAATAACATATATTCGCAAGCACAATTCTCCGCTTGATCTCAAGGCTGACGTTGTTGCTTTTGTTCACGGCAGATCCGAGGTATATAAATTCGTCCACTACCTCGAAGTTATAACGGTTATCAACGTTCACGCTTTGGTCTAATCGCGTGGAGGCCCTGTTCGTTGAAACCATTAATTTTGTCTTGTCCTCATTTACCGTCAGACGCACTTTTGCAGACTCCTTCTCAATTCTCGAAAAAACCGCAGTAACTTCTCTAATTGTGCGCCCACTGATATCTATACCATTAGCATACGCGAGCAGCATGTGACTTTTGCTGCTGACGGTTTTATTCATGTTGACTGCAGCTTTTCTCATAATGATATCCATTAAGATGTTAAAGAGATCGCACGATAGGGTGTCGCCTTGCCTGAGGCCTCGCTTAGTTTCTGTCATATATTCATTAGCTGTCATTATATGTGAATTAGTGATTGTCACAACAGCAGTGTGGCAACCTCTACTGCGGTTGTGATTTTTTTACTGCAACAGCTTTTCAGTTGTTGGGACTAAATTCAATCGTGACAATCGGATGTGGCAACTGCAATTCGATGGTACCAGCCGAATTTGTGGTGGTCAAGGTAATAATATAATTCAGTGGTCCAATACACAAACCTTGACATAGTTTCCTAAACAACTACACACAATAACATTTGAATATAACTACGAATACATTTTTTTTAGTTATGAAAATAATTTCCTATTTTCTATTTCGACCGAGGCCTAAAGTGAAATTAAAGATATGCATTTTCTATCAAGCTCCTTTAAACAAGGTGTAGTTTTCCACCACTTTTTCCTGCGGTAGATTATGGCTATCGAATCAACGACTTTGTGGGACCACGAGTACAATTGGAAGTTGATTAGTTAGTTAAGCTGATTGAAAGTACTTGAGCTGCCGACGCTGCTGTTGCTGACATGAAACCGTATAATTTACCAATGACGAGTTGGCAGGACGGACATTGCTGGAAACTAGACAAAATGTCAATAAAATATTGTATGCCTCGCATCAGGCTATATGCCTTAGTCGTGCTTGGAAACATCTCAAAATTCAAGTGCAATGTTGTTGATTTTCCTGGCTAGGCATTAGGCCAGATTTGTTTTGAATGAATGGTCATTTGGCAGTAGTTATGGCTTGCATTTTGAGCTGTTGCTGCCCCAACCTGATTTTGCTTTCCTCAATTCTGTTTTTCCTTGTTTTTTTTAACATTTTCTTTTGCAATATTTTCGAGCAGTTTTTTGTTTTGTTTTCTATAATATTTATTTTGATTGGTAACAGATTTATAAACGAAGACAGGTGAAAGGCTAAATTGTCAAATTTGCAAAGCAAGTTGAGTCGCGCAGTGCAATAGTTTCCACAGAAACTGAAATTCAACACAATTTTAACAAGAAGTGGGCCACCAGCTTTAACAAAAAACACGGTTTGGCCACTTGAAGGAGGCTGTGGTTTTTGGGCTGCGCAACAATTGCAGCCATAATCAGCGGCCTTAGCTATTTCTTGTAGGTTGTCGTCATCAACGCTGTGGTACTTGTAGTTGCAGTTGCTGCTGCAGTTTCGTTTCTGGTGCACTAAAATTATATTATGGTATATTTAAACAGGTTAGTAGTAAATTTCCGTTTGCTTTAGTAGTTATTATTTTCCCGAGGAGTTGATATAAATTTAGAAATTGAAAGCAATTGCTAACAGGGTGGTGGTAGAAGGCGACTTTGGGTTTCCTTAATTACAATTAATAAGGAATTCAAATTCGTCTTATTTCTAGGGCCGCAGAGTCTGGTCAAATCTGGACGACTCAGACTCCAGAACTTTGACATTGCAATGTCCACTCAAGCGAGTTGAATGTGCCCTCTGAAAATGTGTTATGTTGGTAACACTATTTCTAGTTTTGATCCTCGTGAGAGAAACAAACAAATCTTTAATTTAACACCGGTAAACAATAACATGTACACACTAAAAATAACAGCTTCAGAAATATATTGCAGGAACCATGTACATGTTTGCAAGCATTGTTTTCGTGAATAGAAGATCTGCTCCTTTTTCTGTCTTTATTATCTGCCACGTATTTCTTTTCAACGGTTTTCAACAAACAAAGCCGCATTTGGGTCACAAATACATATATTGGTGGTTGTTTGTTTGAAAAGACTGCAAGCCAGCACGATGTCTAGCACACTTAGGCTAAAGAAGAAGCCCATTGTGATACCTGCAGTTTCCTCTATAGCAACTATTGACTAGCCATCTAGCCAATTTGCCCTTTCAATGAATTTGTCTATAAGACCTACAGGAATATCCTGTAGGGCTACGGTTCTAACCAAATGTGTACCGAATATCCTACTTCTCAGTCCTGTCAGAGCAGGGCAATCTAAGAGAATGCGTTTCGTCGTTTCTTCGTCCCCTTCCATGCAACATCTACAGAGAGTGGAATTTCTATGTCCCACGACAAGGCCCCTCGGCAAGTTAAGTAGTTGCCTAGTCCTCGTCCTGTCCACCTATGACCAGAGGACACTGGCTTGTTTGCAAGTTGAAGTAAGTTTCCACTTGTCCTTGAACATATTATCGGCCCACTGCTTGATCTGCAAACGGCAGGTGCAGGTTGGCATACTAACACCTTCTTTTACCGGAAAAACCTGTGCCGTAGTACCCTGTCCAGCTAACCCATCCGATACGCAATTGCCTGGAATGTCGCTGTGTCCCGGTACCCAGATGAGCCTGATGTCAAAATACTCTGCCATCACCCAAAGTGATGAGTGGCATTCTTTAACCGTCAGGGACGTAGCAAACATGGCTTCCAGGGATTTTATGGCAGCCTGGCTGTCTGTGTTGATACATATTCTCCGGAGGATTGTGACACTACTTTTCAGAAGTTCAACAACCTCCAGTATGGCGGTAATTTCCAGCAGAAATACACTACAGTGATCAGGCAGATTGAAGGAGATATTTACATTTAGGTCCGGTGAATGAACCCCATAGCCTACTTGCTCGTCCAACTTTGATCCATCTGTGATGCATATATTATATGAGTAATCTATTAATCGTTGTGCTCCAAAACTGTTATATTGAATAGCAAACACAAAGTTTTTGAACACAAATATACTATATTTGCAACCAAACAACAAAAAACTAAAAAAGTTTTAAGTGTGTATGAAATTGTGACTGAAAGAAAACAGTTTCTTAGAACTCTGCCTAAGAAGTCAAGAACAAATAATAAAAACGGGTTAACAAATAATTTTTGTCAAAAACTTTCGAGTTTTAAGAAACGATTTTAATAATCAGTGGTTGTTCAGTCGGAGTCTGGGCTACTTCTCGAGAGTCGGAGTCATTCGAATTGTTACGACTCCGACTCTACGCAAATAACGCTGAGTCCATAACACTGAATATTAATAATCCCTAAAAATGCAACAGTTTCGTACACCCATGAAAAAACCAAACGTATTCTGAAAGTACACGCTGACAAATCTGCATTGTTTGTTGTTTGGATGCAAACATATCGTGTTTGTAGCTTGTCACAAATATAGTGTACTTGCGCCCAACTAATTGTGTTTGTTATTCAATATTACATGTTGAGGACGCAATGATTGATGGGTAATTAATTGGATGCAAACATATCGTGTTTGTAGCTTTTTGCGAATATTGTGTGCTTACGCCAAACTAATTGTGTTTGCTATTCAATATTCCATATCGTATACACAATTATTAATAGAGTATAATATATGTTTTTGTGACACAAATGTGGCTTGGTTTACTGACAACTGCTGAAAACAAAAACGTGACAGACAACAAAGAAACATAACGCAGCAGATCTGCAATTAGTTAAAACAATGCTTGTAAACGTATACATGGTTCCTCCAATATGTTGCCAGGAAGGGGGTTTTCAGCGCGTAGAGCAATTACACAATACGCGTGTCGGTCATAGTTCCGAGAACAAGTCGTTTAGTGTGTTTGTTGGCATTTACCTTGAATCTTTGTATGTCACAATTGGTGTAAAAACCACTAGCCGGAATTTCGCTCTACGTACGGACTTTACGGTTGAAAAACAAATTTTCTCTATAGTGTGTAGTGGGGATGAGAGTTCCTGGAAAGCCGGGTATTTCGACTAAATATCCTCACTTCTGGCATAAGGTGACGGATGTCCGAGGAACACATACCGTGGATGTATCGATAGCGCTGTTCTACCCACAATTTGACGATGCTCAAGGGAAGCAAAGCAAGATTTAATATTTGTAACATGAGGAAGCTATGATCAGATATCATCAGATATATGGTGTCAACAATAGGCATCATCGGTCTAAGATGTCAAATATTACAAAGAAATCCCTTTAAAAAGAACAAATTTCACAAATTATACAAATGTTGTTACTGAAAACATGTTGCGCAAATAAAATCTCATTCTGCACTGTAGGGGAAATAAACTTTTCGAACAATGTTACTCTTGAAATATTCCAAAATATGTCTTATGCCAAGATAGGTGGGATATTATGCAAAAGATTAGTCACAGGCCCATTAGTGGGCAAACATATTAGCCAGTAGGTTAGCCTGTTGGACGTTCTTGAAGGTCAACATATTTTGCCATCAGAAGTTCGCTTTGGGCACAAATTTTGTCAATGTTGTTCCGCCAATTTTCCTATGATGCCCCGAAGGAGTTGAAGGGTAGAGGGGTTGCGACTTGAAAACGAAAGTATGGCTATAAGAATGAAATTTTTCCAATTGAAAACGAAAGTATGACAATAATGTTCCATTGAATCTTTGTCCACCTCATACTGAGTGGGTTAATGAAGATCGTTTAAATCGATATGGAATATCCAGTTGTAGTTCATTTAAACCGATGGCGAACATATCTAACTTGAAAAAGTTATATTTTCTCCAGCTCTGTTTATGGATGTGTAGGACCTGTTGCCGTTACGGGTATCCAACACAAGGAAGTCGCAATTCTACTCTCTTCTCCATATTCCCAAAACTGTTTCTTTAAAAATACGTTGCGTCGAACGAAAATTCGGCTGCTGCAACCAAATTTCGTTTTCGCAACCGCATTGTGCTGAATTGAGCAGCTGAATTTGGTCTCCAAAAATTGAATTTGGTCTCAGCAACCTCTACTCATATGCTGGATATCGGAAAGTTTTAATTTTCCGAAATAACTACGTAATCATGGTCCTGAAATACAGTGGGAATACATTTCCATACCGGATGGCAACTGCAGCCGAGACCAGTATTTAGCCATGGAAATCTTTTAAGATTTTCAAAAGATAGAAGCAGATAGTAGCTGGTAACTGTGCAATTTTTTGTAATTCTCACAATTCAATTCAATTCAATTCAATTCAATTCAATTCAATTCAATTCAATTCAATTCAATTCAATTCAATTCAATTCAATTCAATTCAATTCAATTCAATTCAATTCAATTCAATTCAATTCAATTCAATTCAATTCAATTCAATTCAATTCAATTCAATTCAATTCAATTCAATTCAATTCAATTCAATTCAATTCAATTCAGTTCAATTCAATTCAATTCAATTCAATTCAATTCAATTCAATTCAATTCAATTGAATTGAATTCGATGATAATTCACTTCAATTCAATTCAATTCAATTCAATTCAATTCAATTCAATTCAATTCAATTCAATTCAATTCAATTCAATTCAATTCAATTCAATTCAATTCAATTCAATTCAATTCAATTCAATTCAATTCAATTCAATTCAATTCAATTCAATTCAATTCAATTCAATTCAATTCAATTCAATTCAATTCAATTCAATTCAATTCAATTCAATTCAATTCAATTCAATTCAATTCAATTCAATTCAATTCAATTCAATTCAATTCAATTCAATTCAATTCAATTCAATTCAATTCAATTCAATTCAATTCAATTCAATTCAATTCAATTCAATTGAATTCAATTCAATTCAATTCAATTCAATTCAATTCAATTCAATTCAATTCAATTCAATTCAATTCAATTCAATTCAATTCAATTCAATTCAATTCAATTCAATTCAATTAAATTTAATTCAATTCAATTCCATTAAATTCAGTTCAGTTTAGCTCAATTCATAATTAAAGTACAGGAATTATCATCGTTAAACAGTTTGCTGAGAAAAAACTTGTATAATAAATAAATAAATAAATGAGTATAATAAAAGTTCCAATGTGCAATGTTTAATGTAAAATTTGAAAATCATGTTTGAAAGAAATTTTCATGAATGATAATCTTATAAATTATAAAACATTAATTTATAAAGTATGTACACTAATTTAAGTTATTAAATTGTTATACGAATGATGAAGTCATTGCGAAATTAAAAACTGTTTCAAATCTTATTATTATATTTCAAAATAGATGTCGTGTTTCCGAATTCAAAAAAATAATTAATATGTGAAAATTATACATTTTTTGATTCATTATTGAAAGTTTGTAAGAACTTTTAACAAAAATTGAGTATAAACCGGTTAATCTAATAACCGGTTATTCTAATAACCGGTTTTCGGGTTTTTCGAAAATTAATTTTTTTAAAAAATGAATTAATTGTACGAAAACCGGTTAACCGGTTTCTCCGGATTTTCGGTTACGGTTTCGAACACTAGTTTGTATAGATCCAGCGAACAATCCACGATGAGTGACCTCGTTTGCATCCTATATCCCGATATACGATGTAACTTACATATAGCAACCTTTTGGTGCCTTCTATGCGATTCTCAATTTCTCAAGTGACCTACCACATATGAAAAATTAATTTTTTTTTGTTGAACTTTGTGCTTATATCTGCGATCGTTCAAATGTTGAATTTTGTGTCTACCACGACAAAGAATGATGGAATCCGGTTGAAAGATGAGTCAACCATTGTCTATCACAACAAACTTCAGAAATTATTTGAAATTATATCGAATGGTTTTAAAGAGGAATTATGGATACAAATAAATTAGTAATATTATAAACATTTAACATAATAAAAATTAAAATATATAAATTAAATAAAAATACACATATGTATGTAGGGTAGCTATTGAATTATGGGTCCATAATATTACTCATGTATGTGAGAATTACAAAAAATTGCACAGTTACCAGCTACTATCTGCTTCTATCTTTTGAAAATTTTAAAAGATTTTCAATGGCTAAATACTGGTTTCGGCAGCAGTTGCCATCCGGTAGGGAAATGTATTCCCACTGCATTTCAGGACCATGATTACGTAGTTATTTCGGAAAATTAAAACTTTCCGATATCTAGCATATGAGTAGAGGTTGCTGAGACCAACTTCCAATTTTGGAGACCTAATTCAGCTGCTCAATTCAGCTCAATGCGGTTGCGAAAACGAAATTTGGGTGCAGCAGCCGAATTTTCGTTCGACGCAACGCATTTGTATAGAAACAGTTTTCGGAATATAGACAATATTGACGCAGATTTGAATATGAGATAAAGCAGAAGAGAGTACAATTGCGACTTCCTTGTGTTGGATACCCCTAATATCAACAGGACCTACACATCCATAAACAGAGCTGGAAAAAAAAACGTTTTCTAGTCATATATATTCGCCATCGGTTTAAACGAACTTGAACTGGATAGTCTATATCGTTTTAAACGATCTAATTAACCCACTCAGTATGAGGTGGACAAAGATTCGATGGAACATTATTGTCATACTTTCGTTTTCAATTGGAAAAATTTCATTCTTATAGCCTTACTTTCGTTTTCAAGTCGCAACCCCTCTACCCTTCAACTCCTTCGGAGCCTCATAGGAAAATTGGCGGGACCACATTGACGAAATTTGTGCCCAAAGCGAACTTCTGATGGCAAAATATGTTGACCTTCAAGAACGTCCAACAGGCTAACCTACTGGCTAATATGTTCGCCCAGTAATGGAACTATGACAAATCTTTTGCATTCTCTCCCACCTATCTTGGCATAAGGCATATTTTGGAATATTTAAAGAGTAACATTGTTCATAAAGTTTATTTCCCCCATAGTGCAGAATGAGATTTTATTTGCGCAACATGTTTTCAGTAACAACATTTGTATAATTTATGAAATTTGTTCTTTTTAAAGGAATTTCTTTGTAATCTTTGACATCTTAGACCGATGATGCCTATTACTGACACCATACATCTGATGATATCTGGTCATAATATAAATATTAAATCTTCCCTTGAGCATCGTCAAAATGAGGGTAGCGTGTCGGTGTTCTATCGATACTTCCTGGTATGCGTTCCTCGGACATCCGTCAACTTATGCCACACGTGAGGATATTTAGCCGAAATTCGCGGCCTTCCAGGAATTCTCATCCGTTTTTCAACAGGTGGCCGGTTGATCACACTACATCCTGTAAATAAAATTTGTTCTTCAGCGTTACAGTCCGTATCTGAAATAAAACTCCGGCTAGTGTATATCCCGCCAATTGTGACGTAAAAGGATTCAAGGTAAATGTCAACAAACACTACTCCCTCTTCCACCCACCACTACCTAAATTTTCCTTCCCTACTCAATGCACTGCATTTCTAGGGGGCATGCCCTGAGTGTTGGTTTGATAATAATAAGACGTAAACGAATTTATCTTGAAAGTATGAGCGACACGCGAATTCTATAACTGGCTCTACACGCTGAAAAAAAACGTCCCCGGCAATACATTGCAAGACCCAAGTATACGTTTGCAAGTATAGTTTTAATGAATTATAAATCTTGCTGCTTTTGTGTTTCTTTATTGTCTTACACGTTTTCTTTTCAGCAGTTTTCAGCAACCAAAGCCACATTTGTGTCACAAAAACTTTTATTATAATCCATTAATAATTGTGTATATAGTATGTAATATTGAATAGCAAACACAATTAGTTGGGCTTAAGCACACTATATTTGCAACAAGTTACAAACACGATATGTTTGCATCCAAACAACTCACAATGCAGACTTGTCAGCGTGTACTTTCAGAATCCGTTAGATTGGGTTATAAAAGAGTTGTATTTTGAGGGGATTGTTAATAGTCAGTGTTATGGAGTCAGGGTTATTTGCCTAGAGTCGGAGTCGTAACAATTTGAGTGACACCGACCCTCGAGAAATCGAGAAATATCCCAGACTCCGACTGATCAACCACTGATTATTACAACCGTTTATATAATTTGCTCCTGAATTTTTCGATAAAAACTGTTTGATTTCAGCCACAGTTTCATACACTTCTGCCCAAAAACATTGTGTTTGCTATTCAATATAACATTTTTGGAACACACTGATTAATAGGTTATAATATATGTATCACGGATGGATCCAAGTTGGACGAGCAAGTAGGCTATGGGGTCCAGGACGTAAATATAGATATCTCATTGAAGCTGCCTGATGACTGTAGTGTACTTCAGGCGGAAATTACCGAAATACTGGAGGTTGCTGAACTACTGAAAAGTAGTGTCACAACCCTCCGGAAAATATGTATGGAATTGGAATTGCATTGAATTGAATTGAATTGAATTGAATTGAATTGAATTGAATTGAATTGGATTGAATTGAATTGAATTGAATTGAATTGAATTGAATTGAATTGAATTGAATTGAATTGAATTGAATTGAATTGAACTGAATTGAATTGAATTGAATTGAATTGAATTTAATTGAATTGAATTGAATTGAATTGAATTGAATTGAATTAAATTGAATTGAATTGAATTGAATTGAATTGAATTGAATTGAATTGAATTGAATTGAATTGAATTGAATTGAATTGAATTGAATTGAATTGAATTGAATTGAATTGAATTGAATTGAATTGAATTGAATTGAATTGAATTGAATTGAATTGAATTGAATTGAATTGAAGTGAATTATCATCGAATTCAATTGAACTGAATTCTATTGAATGGAATTGAACTGAATTGAGTTGAATTGAATTGAATTGAATTGAATTGAATTGAATTGAACTGAATTGAATTGAATTGAATTGAATTGAATTGAATTGAATTGAATTGAATTGAATTGAATTGAATTGAATTGAATTGAATTGAATTGAATTGAATTGAATTGAATTGAATTGAATTGAATTGAATTGAGTTGCATTGAATTGAATTGAATTGAAATGAACTGAACTGAATTGAGTTGAATTGAGTTGAATTGAATTGAGTTGAATTGAATTGAACTGAATTGAATTGAATTGAATTGAATTGAATTGAACTGAATTGAATTGAATTGAATTGAATTGAATTGAGTTGAATTGAATTGAATTGAATTGAATTGAATCAAATTGAATTGAATTGAATTGAATTGAACTGAACTGAACTAAATGAAATTGAATTGAACAGAATTGAATTGAATTGAATTGAATTAAATTGAGCTGAACTGAACTGAATTGAATTGAATTGAATTGAATTGAGTTGAATCGAATTGCATGGAATTGCATTGAATAGGATTGAAATGAATGGAATTGAATTCAATTGAATTAAATTGAATTGTGTTGAATTGAATTGAACTGAATTGAAGTGAATTGAACTGAATTTAATTTAATTGATGTTAATTGAAACCAGTTGAATATTTTTATTGGTGTTTTAATCTCTCAATTTCAATTAAAATGTAAATCGTATTTAAATTTGCAATGCACGTTGAATGTAAAATTGACAATATTCACGTTAAATTTGAAAGCAATTTTCATGAATGATAATCTTATAAAGTGTAATAAATTAATTGATATACTAATTTAAATTATTTAATTGTTATTCGAATGATGAAATCATTTTCAAATTAAAAACTGTGTAAAATCTTATTATTATTATTTTTATTGGTAAATAAATTAATTTAAAAAAAAGTCTTAAATTACGATTACTTTTTTGTTTAATTATTAAAAGTTTGTAAGAACTTTTAAAATAAATTGTGTGTAAACCGCTTAACCGACACCTAATAAACGGTTTTCGGTTTATTCGAAAGTTAAATTTTTAAAAATCCGCCACACGGTTAATTGCACGAAAACCTGTTTCTCAGGTTTTTCGATTTCGAGTTTGAACAGTCTACTTGAAATAGATGTTTTTCCCAACGGACATCACATTGCATTTTCATGCCAAGGATATCATGAGCATTTGATTCATCAATATTCACACCATCCATAGACAATGGTGGTCTAACCCGCATTAAAATCTATTATATTCATTCGACCCCATTCAACAAAGGACACCAGATCCCGGTCGAGTGTTTCGTTCATCGTCCGGCGTTTGACTTCAATCTCATGAAGACTTGGCCTACGGTCGAATGAAGAAGAATGACAGATACATAAAAGAGTAGATCGGATTCACAGTCTGACCCCGGAGATCGTCCATGAAAATAAGAAAAAGAGTAGGAGATAGAACAAAGCCCTGTGGTACACCTGCAGTCAATTTAGGCTAGTCGGATGAAACCCTATCTACAATCTTGAATGCAAAACAAATTGTATACTTCGTTGATTAAAAAGAGATTTGTATTAATCATTTTGAAATAACAGTAGTTTAAATAAACAATATTTGTATTGTTATGTAGTCTACGTATTGAATCACTGAGGATTATTGTGGAATATTTTAAAATTAATAAAAAATCGTTGCCATGAATTTTAAGATGGCATATTCGGTATTGCCTTCAGTGCAGAATAGTCACCTCTGTACGATTTCAACCCCATCTTAACTGGGTCGTTGTCGTGCTTAACTGTGAAAATTAATATATCATTGTGCTTCTGCATTTCCTAAATTCATTTTTTTTTCCTGAAGATTCAATTGGAATCACCTACTGTAGCGTGCCTGGCATGAAACCTTCAAACCAGTGTACACCATTTTCTCTAGTAACCGATAAAGTTACTTCTAACCAATAATTATGAGCGAAATTATAGTATTTCTCGATTTGATTATGACTTTAAACTTTTAACTTTTCAATATCTCCCCTTGTCGTTTTCTTCTTCTTTTTCATAGACATTGAAAGCAAAAAATCTCTGGTAAACAGAGGTATTAAGTGAAGGGGATTTTACTGTAGTACAGCAAATTTGAAAAGTCGTCTATTTAGCACAAATCAATAAATACTGACCAAATGCATGAATACGACGATTGTGTATGGATCTAATAACTATGTACATTTGGTTTTTTTTTTTATTTTTTAGCAAATTAAACTTTAGTTAAAAAGAAGCCATAAATCATGATATTCTTTGGATTTGCGAAGATGTTTAGTGAAGTGGAATACATAATCACAAGTAAGGAATATGCATGAGTGGAAGAACATACCCGTACATATCTATCAATTCCCATTTTACACATTAATTTTCATTAAATCTGCTTTTCACAGTACAAAAGATGCAAAAAAAAAATTGCATTTTTGCAAAAGATAAACCAAGGAATATTGCTAATAAAAAAATGCTATTCATTAGTTTTACTTGAGGTTACATGTCGAAAATACTTGTGGCACTTTTGCATAAGCAGGAAAACTTTAACATCATGATCATCTTCCATGTGGGTAATTTTAGTTAAACTTCTATTCATAGTTTCTATCCCATATGATTTGAAAGTTTGGCATATTTCTTAGACATTTATCTTCCAAAAAACTAAATTCCAAGAGGTACTCAATAATGTGTATGCAAGTGTTTTCGAAAAGTTTGAGGTGCAAGTTCCTGCCAATAGTGATGATGTGAAATAATCTTCATTGCGGAGGCGCCCCATCCCGCCAGCATCATCAGGTAATAAATTTTAATTGAATTTTACTTCACTAGAGGGAATCGTTATTAACTATTTTCTTTGTGATTATAGCGAAAAATTATATTAATTTCAAAGCCGCTAAATACTCGTATGTTCACGTGAAATTTTACGAAATTCCTTACAAAAACGAAAGCTTGGCGAAAGAGGTACTGACTCGAAATATCAGCAACATGTATAGAGCAACATTTTAATGTTTTTAACAATAGTATACTTTAAGCCCTATAAATCAGCCGGACGTGACCGGATAATTACCGCGCAACTACAGGAGGCACTATACCTATCTTGTAGTTGGTTTGCGGCAATCTTCCTAATGCTGGGAGTCATTCCTCGCATTTGATTTGGACGCAAACCAAAGTCGTTTTCGCCCCATAAGCGTGCAAATACTCTCATTTCACACCAAAGGACTTTAGAGCAATAAGTCTATCATACTTTGTTCTTAAGACATTTGAAAGGCTACTGAACCTTTATGTTCGAACTAATCTTCCACAGAATCTACTTTCGAGTTCTCAGCATGCCTATATCAAGGGCGAGTCAACTGAGACGGCTCTCCACTCTATAGTCAGCATAATAGAGAACTCTCTTAAGAATAAGGTCTTCGCTCTAAGGACCTTCCTGGACATCGAGGGAGCCTTCAATAACATTCAACCTTCGGCGATTCTTAGGTCGTTACAGAATCTAGGATTCGACAGCTTAGTGACATGCCTAATTGGGAAGCTTCTGGTGGATAGATCCGTCAAAGCTGAATGGGGTGGTGTTACAATTGCTAGGAACGTTAACACCTCAGGGGGGAGTTCCGTCTCCACTATTATGGTTAACTTGTGTCAAGGAACTGGTTCTTGAATTGGACAGGGCCGAATGCCAGGTCTTTGCCTATGCCGATGATATTCCTATCATCTGTACGGGTAGAAACCTCAATTTACTTAGCATTCGTACAACCAGCCTACTTAGTCTGATTTCGAACTGCACCGCTAACACGGGACTATCACTGAACCCACTTAAAACCCAGCTTATCTTGTCCTCTCGGAAATACAAAATACCCGCATTTGAACTGCCGTCAGTTAATGGGGTGCAATTACAGTAGACGGATAAGGTCAAGTATCTGGGAATAATTCTCGGCAGAAACTGTCTTGGAAACCGAATGAGGAGGAGAGGGTGAAAAAGACGGTGAAAAAGACCTAAAACAAAAACTGTTAAGGGAATGCAAAGAGTGGAGAGTGTGAGTGCAAATTGTCATGGTGGAGGGTATATAAGCTTCGGCCCGGACGAACCTAACACCGTTTCTACTTGTAGCAACATAGCAACAACAACCCGGCCGAACCTAACACCGTTTCTATTTATAGCAACATGGCAACAACAACGAAACAACCAAACACACAACATCACACATACTTTGTCCGAAGTAGCTGACGTATTAGTGTGTCACCATAACGTCGACTGCGTAAGCCCATGCAACGAAATAGCAGACGAAGGTCGATCTCTTTGGCCGGCCGTTGATGGAACACGTACCCAAGGGCTGCTCTCCATTGCGAAGAACGCACTCAGCACTCTCACAAGAGTCATAAATGGACACTAGGGTGGACCTTGTGTCGATATTTTGGTAGATGAGGGCTCTATTCCGTGCCTTTTTGAAAAAAAATGACAATGCCGAAAAAAAAAATTAAAAAAAAAAAACATTAGGGGTTGCGCACGAGCCGAGAAAAAGGTCCACTTTGCCAAAATTAGGGGGGAAATTGCCATAGGTCATCAGGGGTCACCCGTAGGAGGGAAGAATGTATGGCCGACCCCCATTAACTTTTTACCGCCAACATTTTCCCCCAAGACACCCACCCCCTATCTCCTCCCCTTAGGGGGGTCACCATACAAAAATGGAGGTTGCTCAGAATTTTCGAAAAACACCATAGGTCATCAGGGGTCACCCCTAGGGGGCAAAATATATGACCGACCCCCATTAACTTTTCATCCCCAACATCTTTTCCGAACAAACTTACCCTCTATCTCCACTCCTTGAGGGACTCCCCATACAAAAATACTGAAAATCTATGTATTTACAGTTGCACAATATCGAGATTTTTTTGATTTTTTTACAGAAATTCCACCAATATTCAAGAGTGGTCATTGTTTGGAAAGTCTTGAAAAATTTGAAACGCACACGTGCTGAATCAGGTACATAGGCACCCTTAGCAGATGCCCCCATTCATCAGTACCTGGCAGTAAAATATTGCAAAATACGTAGTAGTTATAAATAGCAGTTCATTCATCGATTGTTGTCATTCAACAAGTGCCGACGACCGCGAAAAGTAAATTGATTTTTCTCCCGTTTTTTAAAAGTTAAGATGACAACACGACTTAGATCGCGCGACGATATTTTTTTGATTGGTTATCCAAGCATGAATATTACGGGGAACAAATTACCGTCGAAGAAGCAAGTGCTAAGAATGCATTTCTTCAACATTCGCAAACGAAACATGTCGAAGAAAAATAGTGCGGTTATAGTCGCGGACGCAGTGATGATTTATTGGCGCCAAGCAGCTATTCCGACGAAAGCCAGAGGAGATGTTACAAGAAAAATAGCTGCGCTGCACGATGAGTGGGATGCTTTAAGAAAGTCATCTCACAGAAAGACTGAGTCCACTAGAGAAAAAGAGAATACGTTTTCTGATAGCTTGGATAATCTTTTCGACATCGCACACGCCAACGCCCTTGAGAAAATGACAAATACCGAAGACATTGAGTTTCTGCTAAAGCAAAGAGAAGATGGCCGGCCAGGAACTATGGGAGGTGTGGACGCTACTGATACTCGAACGAGGAAAAGAAAAGCTGAGCGCGAAGAACAAGAAGAGTTGCGACGCAAACGTGCAACGGAATCTAGTAGAGATCGATTCGCTAAAGGCGGTAAGCTATTTCGCGGTTTGTGTGTTCGTCCAATGTTTATATTCAAATGAAATTCGTTCAATTGCAGTGGTTAAATTTTCAAGCAGTGATTCAAGCGATGATAATGGGAGACAGGACGAAAACTTCCCGGCAGAAGCTGGCCCGTCAAATGTTGGTGACGGAAGAGGTTACAAACAATGTTTTACTGAACGAGTCCTATCAGCTTTGGACAAGTGCAAAGTGACTGACCGAGACGCGGTCGGCATTATGATAGCGGCGGCAGAAGCATTTGGACGCGATCCTCAACAATACACAATAAACCGTACGTCGCTTCGGAGATGTCGGCGTTCAAATCGAGAGAACATGCTGAGTTATGTGAAAGACAATCCAGAAGTAAGATCGCATAGATTTATTTGCTCTCATTCAGAATTCTTATTCTTCAACGCGTTTCATTCATCTCCAGCTTGTCGCAGCTAAATCCTTCGTAGTCCATTGGGATGGCAAAATGCTTTTGGATTTTGTGGGTACAAAGAAGGTGGACCGTCTACCGGTAATTGTCTCGTACGGAGAAAAAGAACAACTTCTTGGAGTTCCCAAAGTAGAAGATGGGAAAGGAAAAGGCCGGAGAATAGCACATGCCGTTTATCAACTGTTGGCATCTTGGCATATGACACATCGAATACAAGGACTTTCTTTCGACACGACATCAACGAACAGTGGCCCATTCTCCGGAGCCGCAGTTGCTCTTGAGCGGCTGTTGGAGAGAGAAATCTTATATTTACCTTGCAGACACCACGTATACGAACTGGTGCTAAGGGAAGTTTTTGAGACAAAAATGGGAAAGACCAGTGCACCAGGCGTTTCTTGCTTTGACCGTTTCAAACAGGAATGGGACGCTGTAAAGGTTAAACCATTCCATTCTGGCTTGATAGACGATCAAGTCGTCAGAAAAATTCCTGTGGCAATGCAAGTCGGCATAAAGAAGTTTTGCTTAGATCAATTGAAGGAGAAACACCCTCGCGATGACTACAAAGAAATGCTACAATTAATTCTTTTGTTTCTGGGTGAAAAACTTGAGAATTACCATTTCCGACCTCCAGGACCCGTTTCCCATGCTCGATGGATGGCAAAAGCCATTTACAGCCTCAAGATGTTTTTGTTTCGGAGAACTTTTCACTTATCTGTATGTGAATTGAATGGTATTCGACACGTTTGTATTTTTGTGGTGCGACTTTACGTCAAGGCATGGTTTGGTTCTTCTCGAGCAGCTGAGGCGCCGAATCAAGATTGGAAGTTTTTGAAGGACATCGTCGAGTACAAGTCCGTTGACCAGGATTTATCTCGGGTAATGATAAAGAAATTTATCGGTCACCTATGGTATCTCGCCGATGAGCACATAGCCCTTGCCTTTTTCGATGACAAGGTTTCAAATGAGTTGAAGGCCAAAATGGCCCAAGCATTGCTAGAAAATGAGAATGACGAAGGTGGAGAAGATGAAGAAGACGAAAAAGGTGAAGAAGATGAAGAAGACGAAGAAGGTGAAGAAGATGAAGAAGACGAAGAAGATGAAGAAGACGACCCGGTTCCCCCAGCTCCTCGCGTCGTAATCAAAAGCACCAGCGTTAAAAAAATCGAGGTGAAATTCAAAGATGTGAATGAGGAATTCTTGGCTAAAGACTTGAGCAACTTCGTATCTCATGATACCAAAAATTTATTTGTACGATTTGGAATATCGCAAGATTTCATTCTTGCAAATCCAGCAACCTGGAAATCTCGCGCAGACTATCAGGAAGGTCGTAGAATTGTAAATAACTTGCGCGTTGTGAACGACACTGCCGAAAGAGGAGTAAAAATGATACAAGATTATAATAGAATACTGTGTCAAGGCGAAGAAGAGAAACAGTATTTACTACATGTTATCGATTCTTACCGCAAGAAATACCCATCAGCGAACAAAAATATGTTAATTTGACTATATTATATTAAGAGTGCTTAGTAGTACTACTCAATTACAGCTTCTTTTATTTTTGTATGGGGAGTCCCTCAAGGAGTGGAGATAGAGGGTAAGTTTGTTCGGAAAAGATGTTGGGGATGAAAAGTTAATGGGGGTCGGTCATATATTTTGCCCCCCTAGGGGTGACCCCTGATGACCTATGGTGTTTTTCGAAAATACTGAGCAACCTCCATTTTTGTATGGTGACCCCCCTAAGGGGAGGAGATAGGGGGTGGGTGTCTTGGGGGAAAATGTTGGCGGTAAAAAGTTAATGGGGGTCGGCCATACATTCTTCCCCCCTACGGGTGACCCCTGATGACCTATGGCAATTTCCCCCCTAATTTTGGCAAAGTGGACCTTTCTCTCGGCTCGTGCGCAACCCCTAATGTTTTTTTTTTTTAATTTTTTTTTTCGGCATTGTCATTTTTTTTCAAAAAGGCACGGAATAGAGCCCTCATCTACCAAAATGTCGCAAAAATGTCATTTCAAGGTCCACCTTAATGGACACTGCGTGACAGGTCACATCGCTGCACGCATAAAACTTCCATATGAAGACTTATTCAGAAATTGTTAAGATAAAGAAGAGGAGGAGTCAGTGCAGCACTTGCTTTGTTCATGTAGAGGACTGCAAGAGAATCGTCTAGCCTTCCTGGGAGGCAGGCTCGTCGAAAATCTCAATGACCTAGCAGACGCTCCAGTTAAACCTCTCGTCAAATTCATAGGAAAATATCGCTGGTTCTGCAGAGCACAAGAGGACAACTGAGAAACATTTTTGGGCTAGACTTTCTCCTTTAACTTAACCTCTCTCCTACATTCTTCCTCTTCTCTACAACTATACCTTTCTCCATTCAATTCTTATAAGAGAACCATAATGTGCAGATATTGCGGCCTCGAGTGAAGTCGTTATTTGTTTCTAACTCAAATGACAGGCCTCCCTCTCAACTTAACCTAATTCTAAAGTTAGGTTTTTTTAATTTTAGAAGATACTGAAAAATTTGTAACCAACGGTAATGGAATTGGAAGGATACCGTATCTAGGACGAATTAACTGGAGACTGTGAATCACAATAAATTAAATCTCAAAAACAGTCCACTCTATTCAAACACTTTGAAGAAGTTTTTAACCAAATCTCTTGATTTACTTTCCGAAATTCAATTTAGTTTCTTATGTTTTTCTTTATATTTTTCCTGATAATTTTTATCATAGAGTAATGTCATATAGAGCTGCCATTCTACCCATTCGACATTTTCTTTCACACTATTCGTGGTGCGAATTTATTTGACATAAATTGACTTACACCAGGTGTAATTACAAAAATTATTGATTTACATTTTTCATGTCGTTTTGATGAAAAACTGTGAAATTTAAACGTATTTTGGCATTTTAGTTTGCTATGTGAAGGGGTTTTCAATAAGAGCGCTACAAAAGTTTATTTTAAATAAAACAAAACCGGTTTTAGATACCAATGAAATTCTTTATTCCTGTGAAAGTACGTTCGATGCACTTATGTATGGAACTCGATTTCTTTTGCATGGCCACCACGGGCACGCTTGCAGAAGTCCGCACGCTGATCCCAATTTTCGACGGTTTTCAAGCATAAATCGGCCGATACTGCTGCAATTTCTCTTTCGATATTCGAACGAAGTTCATAAATCGTCGCTGGCTTGTTGGCATAGACCATAGAAATGACGTAGCCCCACAGGAAATAATATAACGGCGTCAAATCGTCGACCGAGGCGGCTAATCGACTGGGCCATTTCGTGAGATAACACGTTCACCAAACTTGGTTTCCAATAAATTGATTGTGGCATTCGCTGTGTGGCTTGTTGCGCCGTCCTCTTGGAACCACATGTCCTCCAAGTCCATATTATCCAATTGGGGCCAAAAATATTCGGTTATCATTGAACGGTAGGGATTCGCATTCACAGTAATGTGCCGGTCTTGATCATCACGGAACAAGTACGGCCCAATGACGCCGCCGGCCCATAAACCGCACCAAACTGTATTTTTTTCGGGATGGAATGATGACTCATGGATTACGTGTGGATTGCTGTCTGACCAATAACGCATATTTTGCTTATTGACGAAGCCATTCAGCCAGAAATGAGCCTCATCGCTGAAGCTGATTTTCCGATGAAAATCTGAATCATTTTCAAATTGCTGCTCAGCCGAATTCACGAACATACGACGCTTA
Organism: Phaonia tiefii; assembly: GCA_963931995.1. Taxonomy (NCBI): domain Eukaryota; kingdom Metazoa; phylum Arthropoda; class Insecta; order Diptera; family Muscidae; genus Phaonia; species Phaonia tiefii. The sequence goes on along the minus strand of OZ008371.1, from coordinate 32,329,550 downwards.
TGGTGGTCAAGCCGCTTCAGTTCTTGCGTCAATTTGATCTTGTAAGGATGTAGGCCAAGATCTTTTCCCAAAATTCGCCACAACGACGTCACAGAAATGCCCAACGCTTGAGTACGACGTGTGAAAGACCCATTGGGCTTTCTTGAACTGAAGCCTCAGCGGCAGCAATATTCTCGACACTACGGGCACTTCTTTGTCTCACTGGCACGGTAACATTTTGTACTGTGCCTGTGGATTCAAATTTTTCCACTAGACGCTCAATTGTTGATCTGGTAGGAGGATTATGACGACCATAACTTGGACGTAGCGCTCTTAAAGTTGAGGCCACTGAGTCCAAATTTCGGTAGTAAATTTTAATAATTTCGACTCGTTGTAGGCTCGTATGTCTTTCCATGATGAAATGTCAAACCTTACTGAAGAGAAATGTCAAAAGAGCGGGGAAAAATATGGCGTCGTTTGCTGTCCCTATCGATTTACTTTTGTAGCGTCTCAGTTGAAAAACCCGTTATTACTGTTGTGTTGTATTTACACAAAAATTTTAACACACAAATCGAAATGCCGTTGCTGATTTATTGTTGGGTGGATTGAGCCATTGTTGCCTAGCATCCAATAGGCAACATCCATATGTAACACATCAAACTTTGTAAATGTACTGAGCCAAATCGCTAGTCTATATGAAATTTCTCTATGGTTTTCAGAACTTTTACCACCCACTGTCATTTCTTTTTAGTTTCAAAACTTGCATTGACACTATGGGAATAAGTGTTGAAAAGAATTTAATTTTTGCTAATCTTTTGTTGATAAAAAAAATTATTGTGGGATTTGCAAGAGTTGAGAGTCGATTTTTAATAAAACAAATGAAAATTGATAGAGAGCCAACGAAAGTTGAAGGAAGCACTTTTTTGGCATTATAAAGAAAATAAAGAAAAGGGGAATAATGTTCCAACAGTGTATAAGTTAACGTCTCTTGCAAGAGATTCTCACCGGCAGTGAGCTGTACACTTTGTATATTTCGCACTGTTTTATACCGCTTCCAATCGGTTGTACTTGCAGTGATCTAGTCATTGCAAATTACTCGATCCGTCACTAAACACGGAATTAGTCACTTAAAGGAACTTAAAGGGTGCGATAATGGGATACTGGGACCCAGGCTCTCATGTGAAAAAACAGCGAATGCTAACCTTTGCACAACCGACAAAAATCCATAATTGTTGAAGATTAGCTTTTAATGTTAATGTATGAGAAGTTCATACTACAAACTCTCAAGGTCTGATACATTTTTCTAATGACAAGTGGGAAGTTTTCATTAGAAGCATAGATAGTTCAGAAAACAACACTTACTGGTATGGCAAATTTCGAACTCCGTGACAAGTTTATCATCAGATGCCTACTCACTGTGCCTGGATTGGCACTAGCAAAGAAAAAACTGGTTCCTCCTAAACGAAATCTCAGATAACTGAAGTTCGTTTGGGGACTGTAGTTGGAGACACGAACTTCTGCTAATCCATATATGTCATTTCGTTTGGGAGAACTGAAAAATGTTTGCAGCAAACGAGTTATAAAAAATATAATCTGAAAAATCGTTTGCGAGAAGCGAAAAACGGTTCCGCCAACTGTTGTTTCGGTTACAGCAACGAGTTCTAGTTACTCCAAAATAAAAAAAAACGTCTGCGAGATCTGAGGAACTTTTGCAGTAAACGAGATACGAAAAATTAGAGCTGAAAAATGTTTGCGAGTAACGATAAACGGTTCCACCAACTGTTCTTTCAGTTACAGCAATCGAGTTGTAATTAGAACTTTTATTTATGGCTTCCATAAGCCTTTTTTATTTAAATTTCCAACTTTTATGATTTTGGTTTTACACATAAAATTTGTTTTAAAAAATGTTGGAATTTTTGTCTATTTTTTCGCTGTGTACGTACACGTCTGTCTCGCCTTGCATTCCAATAACAACTAAAAGCGCAGCAAACTACGACGCATCAATTGTCCGTCCAAGATATATTGTGGAAAATAAATGCGGGGTATTTATATAGATTACGAGTCCTTTTCGTCCCTGGCAAACATAGCTTTTTGGACTATTTTTCAAATACGATGTAGCTTCAAAATAAAAATTTCATCAGATAATAAACATTAGTGTGGCCTAAGGTGGTATAACCTTCCGGAGTTTTAATATACTCACCTTTGGCATTTATTCCGCAGAGGAATCATTCTCCCCCTGACAATTATCTCCCTTTTGTTGCACTGTGTAATCAGTCCACGTTGTCGCAATACAGATATAATGTATTTACGACGCCGTTTGTCGTGGTCAGGTTAGTGGCAACCTTGTTCCCTAATCTCTGCCGTTTACACCACCCACTCCCACTGGCAACACCGTGCTTAGATAAACTCCGCGCCGATACAAAATTATCGAGGGCGGCGGCACAACAGAATAATGAAGTTGGCGGGTATTGGTTTTTCCAATTTTGTAAAAATTGGGGTTTTTATAGAAATAAGTGAACCTTTAAAATTGGAGAAGTGGGCCAAATCGGACCAGTCCGTTATATAGGCTCACAGTTTAAACCAAGAAGAGCCATTTATATCGGCGGCGGCGAGAATTTCAGAAAAGTTTTGGTGGCGGCGACGGCAAGCATTTGATTTTTTGTTCCGACTGGCAAACAGTTGATTTTTTGTACATGTTTTTATTATTGTTGCATTTTTTTTAGTAACAAACAGTGTTGCATCAAAATGTACACCAGTTTAACATGAGGTTAAAAATTAATGTTCAGTTTCTACAGATTAAAATTGAATGAGTAATCTTCCGGTTCAACGCGGGTTGACGCAGTTAACCTTCGCATTGCGTTAATCTAGTTCGGTGTAATGCCGTATAATGTCGTATGTACACCACTGTTTATCAGGTCTAGGTTAGCGATAGCCTTGTTCTCTAATCTTTGCCGTTTACTCCACCCCATTTGAGATTAAATTGACATTTCAGGTGGCAACTCCTTGCTTACACAAACTCTGCGCCGAAACAAAATTACCGAAGATGGCGCCACAAAAGAAAAATTAAGTTGTGGGTTTTACCAGTTTTGTAAAAATTTGGGACGTTTTTGAAATAACTGAACCTTCTACATTTTGATCAGTGGGTGAAATCGGGCCAGTCGATCAAATCGGCTGACATTTTAAACCAATAAGAGCCAATTATATCGGCGGCGGCATAAGTTTCAAACAATTTTTGGTGGCGGCGATGCGGCGGAAAATTTTCGATCGCCTTCCGTTTGTCAAACAGTTGATTTTTTGTGTATATTTTTATTATGGTAGCATTTCTTTTAGTAAAAAACAGTGTTGCAAGAATGTATGCCAGTTTAACATGAGGTTGAAAATTAAAGTTCAGTTTCTACAGATTAAAATTGATTGAGTAATCTTCTGGTTCAACGCGGGTTGACGGAGTTAACCTTCGAAATGCGTTAATCTTGCTTGGTATAAACGCCATATTAAACTGCAGTTACATCTACTAAGTTTATCGCTTTTTCGAGATTATAGATGTCAAACTCCATGAGAAATAAAACCGTAGATAATCTCGAATATACGCTAATCTATTTTAGTGTAAATGCCGTATTACTGATTACCAAAAAATTATTTATGTGACGGCAACGTTGAAACGAAGCCATGTTGACATAAAAACGTCAACGACGTCGACTACGAAAACCGTTATAAGGACTATTCCAATTAAGTGGATATTTACGCCTTTTCCATCGCCCTACTTTGGAAAACAGTTGATAATTCCGTCAAAAAGGTTTTAAAAACACCGTTTTAGTTGAAGCTATAAGATAACATACGATACAATCCGATGCCTGACCTTCGTTGCACTATCTTTGAGAAAGTCATTTGTTTGTTCCGCTCGTGGATAAATCATTAATTTTCCCTCGACTTGCGATGTACAGTTCCATTTTAATTTTCATTGTCTGTATTTCAAACACCCAGCGTCATTAGAAGCATTCAAATATATCAACGTCCTTAGACTCTCTATAAATTGTATGGTCGTGGAGGAACACAAAAGGTCTAAAATAATCACAGCATTTCTAAATCAAAGCAAATTGTTTGGCGCTTTTTAACTCGTTAAAATATCTATAGAATGAAAACTATACAAAATGAACTGCATAAAAATGAAAAAAGAAAAGAAAAATATTATATAAAATAACAACCATAAGTATCACATTTGACTTGAAATGGTTCGTTTAATTTTAACGCTCAATTTAAATTGTTATATGAGTATGAGTATGCAACAAACCATTGCGCAAAGGATGCGCCAACAGTTGCAATTTATATTCACAGAACAGAGGATAAAGTGTCGCCAGCTCGAATGGACTCGAGCAACTCCTACTACATGCAGAAGGCATTAAAAAATGACTTTTGCATTTTATGCAGCAAAAGGATAATAAGGATATCAGATATGCACACACACGCCCCCACCCACATACTTGCACTTAAGCTGCATGTTGCCGGTTGCATTACTCGTATTGCTAAGTGTGCGTTTGTTTGTGCAGGCACAGCGGCATCATAAAAATATTAAATTTCATGTGAGTGTCTTCCTTTGCCGCTCCTTAAAATTATGCAGACAATTGTTGGGTAAATATTTGAATGAAGATTTTATTACTTTACTTAAAGTCACCCATGAAATCTCAAGCAAATAAAGGAACACCTGGAATTGTATGTAAATGTGCAAGTAGTCTGGGAATTATTAACAGCCTTTCAATATAATCTTTAGTTTTTATATCATGGGAAACATTTAATTGACCCCCTTCCCATAAGGATGGTAAAAGTTCAGAAAATCATTGGTGCTTAATTAAAAAAAAATGAGGTGGAAAGTATGAGGTAAAGGTAAATAGTTTTAAATATAACGGGTCCGCCAAATAACTTTTTTTTTTTTGAAAATGCTATAAAAAAAAAACTACTCAATATTTTCTCAAATTTCTTTTTTTATTTGAAAGTACAATCCTTCCGGTTAATAATGGAAAATAATTTCATTCAAATGGCTGCCTCGGCTGGCCATGCAGTAGCCTACACGATCGGTCATGAAAAATGATAGCAATTTTTCTCTTTGCTCTGAGAGTGCTCCGCACCCACATTTTCTTTGACTTACCTTTCACAATAATAAGAAAAGGCTTTCAATCATATGATGACGTTTCATTTAAATAATATTAATACTTCATAAAACTTAAAAATATTTAATGAAAAGTGTCATTATTTTCTTGCTTAATACATTTTATTTTATACCCGCAAAAAACAAAGCGAATGCAAAGCAACAGACGCATGTACTTACATACATTGTTATGTTCGTACATACTCTACACAAGTTCACACAATTTTCGTTACTCTCTTACTATCTCATTTTTATATACGTACAACCACGTCATTATTCTCTCTGCTCTGAGAGTGTTGCGCACCCACATTTTTTTGACTTATCTTACACAATTTTTTTTACCTGCAATCTGGCTGAGCTATTTATGTGAATTTTTTTTCCATTTTTTCCGAAAGCTCTGTATCTCGGCAATTTGACTTTTATCCGCTTCTGAAAGGCCTCTTAAAAACCTTTCCAACAAGCCTAAAATCAAAAAAATCCGACCACTGCCTCAGAAGTTAGCAACTTTACCCTATTACCCTCCGACCACCAATCCCAAAATTTTGAACCCGCTGCCATTTCGCACCCTTGCATTTTCGGACATGGCCCAAGTGGACTTTTCTTCATGAAATGAGCCAAGGAATACGGTGGAGAAATTTGTCCGGAACTTCCTGAATCACCCTGTATACTCTCTTCCACTATCATTACCTCCTGATCTTCAGTGGAAGAATATGATTGGAGTAGTGCTGATAAGTGGTCTCTCCATATTTTGAGCACACAATGCTTCTCGGTCACCAGATTCCCATTCTCGTCGTTGTAGGAGGGCCCGTTATTCGATTTTCTTACCCTCTGGTAAAATTTTTGGGATTCATTATTCATCCTGCACAATTCGGTCTTTTCACTCTCTCTGCTTCCACTGCCGTTTTTTCCGCCTAAATGATTGGTTTTCTTCCCTTCTCAGCCTCTTGTAGCGCTCACTCCTAGCACGCGTTTTAACTGGGTATTGTGTTGCCATGCGTGCAGCGTCTTTTTAATCAGTTGCAATGCGACATTCTTTGTCGTACCATGGCTTAACCTTCTGCGGTGTTTGATAGCCAAGTTCAGTTCTTGCGCCGGTTTCCAAAGAATGGGAGATGTGCTAACACTGCGCATCTGATTCCTCAGGAAGGGGGCATTCTGTCCTAGCACGACATTAAACTTTTATTGATAGGACATTGATATCTCCCGTATTTGTTGCTTGTCAGTATCTAGCATATCCCGTGATCGGCTTCGTACGTTTTTCGCCCTGCTCAATCTCGTGCGAACTTTCGCAGTCGATATTGGCACCTCGAATTACACGTACATCCATTACACTAGAAGAGTGCCTGCCATCTGTTACCAAGTGATCAATCTGGTTCTTCGTCCGTTGATCAGGAGATATCCAGGTCGCCTTATGAATGTCCTTATGCTGGAATCGTGTGCTACTAACTACCATGTTCTTTGCAGCGACGAAGTCTATCAGTCTTATTCCACTATCGGAGGTGTTGGACTGTGATTACCGATGGTTGGCATAACGAACATAAATTCCTTTCCCAATTTGGCATTAAAATCGCCTAGAATAATCTTAATGTCGTGGTCAGGGCAGCGTTCATATACTTCCTCCAGGCGCTCATAAAATGTTTATTTGACCTCATCATCTTTATCCTCTGTCGGTGCGTGCACACAAATTAACGAGATATTGAAATATTTCGCTTTGATGCGAATTGTGGCTATGTGGTCACTCAATGGGTTGAACCTTGAAACTAGGTATCGCAGTCTCTTGCCCACTATAAATCCGCACCCAAATTCATGCTTACGCTCATGGCAACTGTAGTAAATATCGAAGTTTTGCTTTCTGGTGCAACCATATCCTGTCCATCGCATTTCCTGGATCGCTGTGATGTCAGCTTTATATTTTCCGAGGACATCCGCCAGTTGGAAAGTGGCACCAGTCCTGTATAACGTTCGAACATTCCAGGTACATATCCTTAAATCATGGTACTTATAACGTTTGCGAGGGTCGTCAACAGTTGGGGGGTTTCTTTGTTCATTATTTTTGCTGTGTATTTTCATTGCCAGTATAACGGTGGCTGGAGGCAAACCCAGTTGCATTTTACCTACTGTCAGGATGATTATGTTTCAGCCGCCTATTATGGATCAGACACTGACCAGAATGCAGTGTGTCGAAATTGGATTTTGGTTTCTTCAATTTTGATCCGCCGTTGGCCAGGGGTGTTGGCTCAACCGCCTTCAAAGGACAGAACAATATAGCCACTACTTCGAAGAGCTTCAGTGACAGGGCCGCCTAATAATCCTGAGATGTATCAGTGATCGCATTACCACTCACGTGGCTCATTCGTTTCGCCTTCTCACTTTGGCTAGCTAACGGAGGTTTCCGATAAGCCATTGCCCAGGACATACTGCATGGAAGTAGTGAGCTGCTTGGACTGCCCAATGAAGGAATCATTTCTGGCCACTCCCAAGTGAATGGCTATCAGAAACTTTCCACCTCCAAGGACAGTCCCATGTGTATTCATCATGTCCCTTGAGGTTTGTTTCATTGTCTCCATTCACGTCCCCGTATCGTCTACCAGCGCTTCTAACTGGACATGGGTCTTAGAGAAGAATTTTTGCATCTACATAAGACAAAATATATAAAATAAAGCATCTTATTTTGAATATAATAATTTCGTTGTAGTAGATTCAAGTCGGAATGAGACACTAAAATATGGGACAATCCAGCAAAAAGGGAAACAATCCCGCCAAAAGCGGGACGGTTGGTGAGGTGAGGTATAAGTAACCTTTAAATATGTAGCCGGAAAAAACTCTGCTACAAAATACCCATTCTTTTGATTTTTCCAGAATAACAGAAATTGCAAAAAGTTTGCACATTTGTAAGTCAAAATTTTGAACCAATATGGTAAATAATTGCCATCAGTTCAAAAAAAAATGGATTCACTTTTGAGGCTGTGTTTAAGAAAGTATTACATATTTTGTCATACTCGTACTGCTAACACCAAATCAGGAGATTCTATATTTTGAACGTTCATAATATTAAATGCCATTTGAAGTCAGTTACAGCTATAAATTCAATTATTATTTTTCCTGTTTCATTTTCTTTGCCACCATATTTTATTTGTGCTTCTTTGACCTTTCCCTTCGTTCTACTTTCAAATATCCAAACTCATTTATGCAGCTGAAATTTATGCTCGTTATGCCTATTAAATATCCCATTAAAACAATCTTGTTGCTAGATTTGCATTCTTCTGCTCATGTTATTCCCACAGCCTGCAATCGTAATGAAATTGTTCTCATTTCAGATTTTTAAGAAAAAAAAAACGCAACTTACAACTCAGAGACTTCAAAGAGAAATTCAACTAAATTTAACTAATTTCCATTATGAACTGAATGCGGCAACACCAGCTACAAGAAGAGAGGGGGAGAGTTTTTGAGAAAAAGAAAATATCTAAACTAGATAAAGAACATTTTCTTTAATTTCATTTGATATGCATAAATTCCTCATTCATGTCCATGGTACAGAACTTTCAGCTATGAGTATGTACGATACTGATGAAGCTGTACAAACACAGAAACTACTATGCTTAGGAGCAACAATGTAAATCAGGTCAAGCTCATGGTACAAGGCAAATTTACACTTGTAAATTTTCTGAAAACTGGAGAAACAAAAAGCTGATTCCCCCCACAAGAAATACAAGAAAATTGGATGGTATAAATCGAAATACAAGAGCCACTACAATGAATATGAAGTCTCATAATAATTGCAATTGGTAAATATGATTGATTAAATAGAACATCTCACTTTCATTGCATTAGATGCCTAAAGATTTCCATAAAACTATTACGAAAATTTTTGTACAGGATATGTTAAGGCAAGTTAAGGGACCCATACACAGACTGATGACAAATTGAATAAGGTCGTGCTTAAATGAAAATCGTAAAAAAATTACCAAAAATTACACTGAAAAAATTACACTGTCATGGACATTTTTGGCGTAGAATACGTCTTACCTTACGGTATACGGAGTCATGTCAGATTGTTATTGTTGTAATCATTATTTCATTGATTATGAGGAAACGGCGAGATAACTTTTTTTAAAAATTTTTTTGTAGGTAAATGAAGATGTTATCTTTCGTTTGATATACATTTCATATTGGTTGATATCTTCCTAATATTTAAATTTCTCAAATGAAAATTGTTTAAACACATACACTCAAACATATGTGTGGTGTTTGGTTGAGTGTTTAAGTTTGTAGCGTGAACACAAACTATGCTGCTGTTTCAGTGTGGACACAAACCTTCGGCTGTTGTTTTGATTGATGAAATATTGAAATTTCGTATATTTACTTATGTATTGAAGTGAAACAAAATGTTAAATGTGAATTTGAATTTAACATGGATATATAATTATAAAAAATATAAATCAAATTGATTTGCGTCTGTTATTTATCATTTATCCTTACTCTTTTAATTTAAAAACATATTTATCCTATTTTTCCTACCATAAGCTTATGTATATTATCAAAAGTAACTATCAAATAAATAAATTCATTTGCTTGTGTTATTTATCATTTATTGTTATATATGTTTTCTGTCTTATCGGATGGCGTATTCTACGTTAAACTTAATGGCCGTGTCTCTGACACAGCCTGCAGGGACAGTCCGTGGCCGAAGGCCTCTGACAACTGTCTGCTGTATTTTTTTAAGTCATGGAAATATAACCATATACGGAAACCACTACCTGATAAAAGACCTAAAAAAAGAGCCATGTCTCCCAGTTTTGTCCAAAGTCATGCACTTTTTTTATTTTTTTCATTTTTGCAAAAAAAAAAATTATCATTTTGTCAGGCTCATATCTTGCAAATCGTTCCAGATTTTGATTTACTCGCTGAGGGAAAGTTGTAGACCTTGTCATAAAGAATAAAAATTGTCAGAATATAAATTCAGAAAAACTACATCTTCAAGGTCAAAATCGCAAAAAACTTAAAAAAATTTGATTTTTTACCTTTTTTCCCCTGTTCCGGTCCACATGTATAAAAATAAAAATGTACCTAAGATCTTATAAAAATGTACCTATAACTATAAAAATTTACCTATAAATATGTACCTGTAAAAATGTACCTAAGATCTTATATTGTGTGCTTCGTCCCTTTTTGCGTGTGCTGAGCTTACTGCTTTCCCTGTGCTGCTGCGGGCGGGGAGATAGCATAGTATCTCAATGTTATAGTAAACGGTATTAAGAATCATTCTAGAAAGTTGTTTATTGAGATCTTAGGTACATTTCTGTAGTTGATTGTTTCCTTCAATTTTGTACGGTCTGCTACCTATGGACCTGAACAGCGGAAAAAAGGTTAACAAAATCGAATATATTAAAGTTTTTTTTTTGCGATTTTGACCTTGAAGATGAAGATTAAGTTTTTTTGATTTTATAGGTTAATAATTTTTGTTCTTTGTGACAAGAGCTACAACTTTCGCTCAGAAAGTAAATCAAAATTCTGAACGGTTTGCAAGATATGAGCCTGACAAAATGATCGCTTTTTTGCAAAAATGACACCGAGGCCTCAAATTTTTGGGGGCCCTTAAAAAAAAAGTGCACGACTTTCAAAACTGGCACAAACGGGTCTATTTTTTCGGTCTTTTATCACGTAGTGGTGTCCGTAAATGCGAGCCTAGTGTAGCCCACCGCCTTCTAGAATAGGAGACGCCCAAACACAGAACATGATGTATTGACTTCATCGTCTCTTCGTCTTCCGCAAAATTATTTCTTAACGCTTCAAGTCTCTCTACACCCTGCAACATATTGCAGGAGCCATGCAGATGTTTCGAAACATTGTTTTCGTGAATTGAAGAACTAGTGTTTTTTGTTTCTTTATTGCCTGCACGTTTTTATTGTCAGCAGTTTTTAACAAATAAAGCCGAATTTTGGTCTCAAAGACACACATTATAACCTGTTAATTTTGTATCCCAAATATATAATATTGAATAGCAAACACCATGTGTTTGGACACAAGTATACTATATTTGCGACAAGCTACAAACGCGTCATATTTGCATCCAAACAATGAGTCAGTGACCCGTCGAGATAGGCACGATAAGTCAGACGTTCGGGTTCTCTAGAACGACTGCAGGACATTAGTGCGTTGACAGTCTAGACACGTCAACATCACCTTGGAAATTGCAAAGTTTCCTACCTACTACACGCTGAAAAAAAAACATTGTCTGTAACAAATTCTCTCAAATACATTTTGAAGGATCCGTGTATATGTTTCGAACACACTCCAAATATTCATATATTTATAAGACTTGATGGAAATATTAGCATGTTTACTTGCAACGAGCCATATGTTTCCGCCGAAGACTGTTTCCTCCCAAAACATTGTAAATGGTTGTAAAATAGCTGCAGTTATCCAGGGTTTCCCTTTGAACGGTTTGGCTGGAAGATTATCCATTCCTGGAGCGTAGTTATCCTCAAATTGGATAATATCGATTAAAATTTCCCAGCAGACTGGCGATGGAATGAAGAATTTGTGGGCGACCTGCTGGATCTGGTGAAACGAGATGTCATGATTCAGAATTTCCTGAAAGTGATCCCCCACCTATGTAGTCGTTCTCAGACGCTTTTTATCTATTCCGTCCCCGATTTGCGTTTCATGTATTGACCATCTTCCAGAAAGCTTTCCAATCATGACGTGGACCATTTTTAGGTTCCCCGTATTAGCTGCATTTTCAGCTTCGGATGCAAGTTCATCGATGGAATTTCGTTTGTCCTTTGTTGCCCGTCCTCTGATTTTCAGCTTCTGCATACAAGTTCATTGATGGAATTTCGTTTGGCCTTTCTTGCCCGCCGTCTAACCATTTCCATAAAATCGGCGTATCCATTTTGTCGACTGATCATTACTTCCTTATTTTCGTCCGCTAAAAGTAGTTATTTTGCTTCTCGCCTTTGCCCAACGAGATCCCATAATATTTGGTATAACCATTTTCTTCCCCCCTTTCCGGTATTCCTAACGATCTCCGTTGAAGTGCCCCTGAATATATCCTTTATTCTGTTCCATTCTCCGTCAAAATTCACATGTGTTAGTGACGCGTATATAGGGTTGTATGCTTGATAGATTTTGTTAACGTATCTACTTCCAGTATCGTTGGATTTGAGTTTTGAGGTGTTGGATTGTCCTCACAGGAGTCGCAGTTAAGCCTTTCAAATTTGAATTCAGTTCCGTTGTAAGAAATAGCGTCAGCACTTCGTTCAACGGGTAATGCAAAGTGAAGTCAATGCCAATTTTTCAATTAAAATTCATCATCTCCGATGAAGCACATTTCCATCTGAATGGCTTCGTATATACACAAAATTGTCGAAATTGGCGCCCGTAGACTCTCATGCAATCCACGTGAAATAAATGTACCCACAACGAGCCACTGTCTGGTGCGGATTTTGGTCAAGCGGCGTGAGTAGGCCTTACTTTTTTGAAGATGCGGCCGAAATTGATCTGGAGGACATGTGGTTTCAACAAGTCGGCGCCACCTGCCACCCAGCGCAGAAATCAATCAATTTCTTGCAGCAACGATTTCCAGAATAAATGATCTTAAGAAATTCTGATGTCAACCAAGATCATGCGATTTAACGGTGTGCGATTTCTTTCTTTGGGGTTTTGTGAAATCTCGGGTTAATGAGAATAAACCAGAAACAATTCATGAGCTCAACTCCGAGATGCAACGCGTCATCGATGAGATACAGCCACAGCTCTGTGAACAATTTATGGAGTTTTGCACGAAAAGATTGATGGCCTTTCGTCAGAGCTGCGGGGGCCATTTGAGGGATACTTTAGTTCGTACTTAATCGAAACATGTCTTCTTTATAATCCAATAAAAATATCATAACTATTTCAAAAAGTACGTGTTTTTATTTTAAAATAAAAAAGTGTATTCTTACTGAGACACCCGTACATTATGTTCTTCCGAAAGACAAATACATCCTTTCAATCCCTCCCGCATGTTGTATAAAAGGTATAAATTGCTCTCTCAAATGAGGAATCAAATCCCCTGCCATTCACTTGCTTGCCTTTAATTCCGTTCATAGGGTGCCCCCTGACTATCTTTATTAGATGCCACAAATTTTTGAGCGAAAGAAAATTTAAATCTGTTATTTCCTCTGTTCAACATTTATTACAACGACCTCATGCTAACACTAATATAGAGAGTAAAAGAACAAATCTTAATGTCTGGCGTGGTGGTAACATGTTAAGAAATCATTTTACCTTGTTAACAACATGCAAAAAAAGAAAACGAGGAACAGAAATATGAAAAAGAAATCTGCAACAACCGAGAGTGCAACAAGACACACATCGCACTCATGCCACATAAAACAAAAGAGCCACGAACAAGTGCTGCTGCTGCAATACCAGCACAATATTTGCCACACCAAAGCACCAGCAGCAACAAGAGTAAGAGTATCTATCGTTCATAACTCTAAAATACGGGGCAAAAGACTTGGCTAACTAATGTTGTGGTGGTGGCAGCAGCAACTGCAACTTATTGCAAGAGCCGTGGTACTTGGCGCATCTTAGCCGGCAACCTCAGCAGCAACTTTGTGGCATGGACAGTAAACGGACGGACATGCTAATGTTGGTCGGTTGTTAAGTCACGGTTAGGATGAATCGTTAGAGTTTGAACAGATATGCAGTTAGAAAGAAGACTAATGTTACTAATATCATGGTGGAAGAAAGAAGAGGAAAAGAAGTGGTAGAGGGTAAGCGACGAAGAGAGTATATAGAAGCGCATACGGCAAGGTAAACTAAGAGAAGAACAAGAAAATGTACGCCAATTAGTGTTTGACATTTTATGACAATTCGAGCTCAGATAAACTTCATACAACAGGTACACGGGCTCTTTAATTCTAAAACCGAACTCTGAGTAGAAAATGAACAATAGAGACGCAAAAAACGTTCTATTTCTTCTTCTTCTTATATTGTGAAATAGTTCATATTTTATCGCATGTGTGAGCGATTGAGTTAGGAAAAGAAATTGAAAGGGGGTTTTGTAATTGGCGTGATTATATTGCAACAAAGAAAAATCGCTTACTTTGTGGGAAATGAAATGCAATGAAACCGAGTAAGATTCAAATCCGCGAAAGGGAAAAATTCGTTTGGCGAAAACAGTACTTCGTTTGCTAGATCTAAGTTGAAATAAAAATTCTGTATTGGAGTTTGATTCAAACCGGCTTAGGCGAAAAATACCTTTGTCTGGAAAATAATTCATTTGCTAGACTTAAATTGAAGTTAAAACGTGTATTATAAAAGTTATTTCTATTGTAGTAAACAAAATTTCGTTTACCCCAACAGTAATACATTTTATTTACTTATGATTGAGTACAATGTCAGTTCTGTACAATTATCCTAGTTTAAATGGAAGCGTGCCCATATAATAAAGGGGTTTCCAATAGGGCCCCTGGGATGTTAAAATTGAATACAGCAGGTTGCAAGGATTTTTTGTTTTATTTCATAGGCCGGTCCTCCTTCAAGCTGCCTGATCACTGTAGTGTCTTTCAGGCGGAAATTACCGCCATACTGGAGGTTGCTGAACTACTGAAAAGTCCTGTCACAACCCTCCGAAGAATATGTATCCACAAAGACAGCCAGGCTGCCATAAAATCCCTGGAAGCCATGTTTGCTACGTCCCGTACGGTGAAAGACTACCTTTCATTACTTAGGGTGATGGCAGAGCATTTCGACATCAGGCTCATCTGGGTACCGGGACACAGCGACATTCCAGGCAATTGCGTAGCGTTAGCTAGACAGGGTACTACGGCACAGGTTCTTCCGGCAAAAGAAAGTGTTAGTATGCCAATCTCTACCTGCCGTTTGCACATCAAGCAGTAGGCCGATAATATGTTCTAGGAGAAGTGGAGACTTACTTCAACTTGCAAAAAAGTCAGGGTCCTCTGGCCTCAGCTGGACAGAAGGAAGAATAGGCAACTACTTAACTTGCCGAGAGGCAGGTTATCCACAGTGATAGGAACACTTACGGGACATTGTCTTTTAGGAAAATATGCCCTAAGATTGGGACATAGAAACTCCACTCTCTGTAGATTTTGCATAGAAGAGGAAGAGGAAACGTCGAAACACCTTCCCTTGGATTGCCCTGCTCTGGCAGTACTGAGAAGTAGGATATTCGGAACACATGTAGTTAGCACCGTAGCCCTACAGGATATTCCTGTAGGTCTTATAGACAAATTCATTGAAAGGGCAAATTGGCTAGATGACTAGTCAATAGTTGCTATAGAGGAATCTGCAGGTATCACAATGGGCTTATTTAGCTTAAGTGAGCTAGACAGCGTGCTGTCTTGCAGCCTTTCAACCAACCAATCAACCATAGGCCGGGTAATGATATTTCGAGGGCGGTCCGAAAAGTATAAATAGTGCCAGTAGTTTTAAAAAAAAATATTTGGAGGAGAAGTGATAGCCTTATAAAACATATGGTTTAGGTTTCAAGGCGCCACGTTGTTTTGAATTTTTATTTGAGCCATCAAAGTTAAACGATCTCAGTGAATTTCAACATGGAAAAAATTGGTCTCAGATATGTAATCCAATATTTCGATCAATATTAGAGCCGAGCTAAATTCTACTCTGGGGAGTCTGCTCCTTCGTTTAAAAAAAAACGTTTCTCATTACATCCCATGAAGGGTTTGGGGAGGGCTTTTCACAACCGTGAGTTGTGTGGTTCCTAATTTGTCACCCACTGATTGGGACCTATAGTTTTACACCGGTTCCGAACGGTATTTTAAGAAGCATTTTCATGGCTAAGTACTCGATAGTGTCGGCATCACTAAGCGAGGTGGCCGTTGTCGAAGGAAGTGTAAGGTGGGCAGAGCAGGGATCGAACCCACGTTCTCATGCACAGGAGCCGCGTACACTAGCCCTTGCACCACCGATGGCCATCGGTTCCTTCGTTTACGACTGTTAAATATTGGGTAGCGTAGTTTAAACGAGGCCGTATGAACTGCCAAAATGAACATCGTAGTGGTCGACCAATTAAGGTGTCCACGCTAGACACGGCTAAGAATTCCAATTCCAATATTGTGCAGCAAAGTTTTGACGACGCCATACGAGCTACCAAGACTAACACGGTTAAGAAAATCCACCAAATGGTATTGGATGATCGTCGGCTGAAGTTGCATGAGCTAGTGGAAATAAAAGTTCTGTACATTGTATATTGAACAAAGACTTGAAGATGAGAAAGCTGTGCGCAAGACGGGTGCCGCGTTTGCTTTCAATAGAGACAAAAACAGCGCCGTGAGGATTTTTCAGTAGATTGTTTGGCGATGTTTCACCGCAATAAAGCCGCATATTTTCGTCGATATATAACCATGGATGCGATATGGACGACGTTCGCTCCAGGATGAATTTTACGAAGGTCGTCCAACTTCGCTCGTTTTTTCGGAAACCATCGATGCTGTGCGTGAACTGATAAAGCCAGAGCGACGTGTGACATACCGTGAGATTGAGGCATCCTTGGGCATTAGTACGACAAGCATCAATAAGATACTGCATGTGCATTTGGCCGTGAAATTGATATGCTCTCGTTGGATCCCACATAATTTGTCGAATCCTCAAAAAAAGGTTCGTCACAATTAGATCAAAGAAATTATGAAAAAATACAACCGCGTTAACTCAACTGCAGTGTATAACGTCGTCACAGGTGATGAATCATAGATCAGTGCATAAGAGCCCGAAACAAAACAGCAATCGACCGTATGGGTCTTTCAAGACGAGCTAAATCCAATAGAAGTTGTTCGTGGAAGAAGAACATCGAAGTAAATGATCGCATTTTTTTCGGTGTAACCGGTCATGTGGCCACAGTGCATTCAGTGGAACGTAGGACGGTTAATTCTTAGTCGTATACCACCATCTGTTTGCCAACCGCATTGGAAGAACTAAGGAAATATAACAAGCGAAGATGGATCAGTTTGCATCAGGACAATGCAAGCTCTCACACATCAGCTGAAACAATTATCTGAAACAATGGACAACAGCCTTGATTTGGCAGCCAACGACTTCTTTTTACTGCCTGGTCAACGTTGTTCGACGCCCGAAGCAGCTGTTGAAGCGTTCAATACCCATGTTTTAGAGGCGTCTCAATCGGAGTGGAAAATTGATTTGAGCGCATGCAAAACATAGTGAAAAATATGAGAATATTTTGAAAAACAATAAAACCATTCGAAGCACAAAACAATTTGGTTGCGACAAACGAAATTTTCCGTTGCTACAAAAAAATGGTTTCCTGTTACATCCCATGAGGTGACCGCCGTCGAAAGAAATTTATGGTTGTCAGAGCAAGCATCGAACCCACGTTCTCACGCACAACAGCCGCGCATACTACCATTGCATCACCGGTGGCCACAACCTCATAAAATTTTATACTCTGTCAATTCTGGCGCTTCAACAGAATGCGTCCCGTTGCGTGACCAGTAATTCCAGTTACCGCCATTTCAGTTATCTCTACAGAATTCTTCAGTCAGTGTATCACACCAAAAAAATGTCACACATTTTGAAAACTTGACGTTGCCACTAAGAAACATCCTTTTCATACTGTAGTTATCAACGACTAATATGCATTCATATGTGTCACATGAACTCCATTTTGCATTAGTAACAAATGCAAAGTTGTCAGAAGAGATGTGGTCTTAACCCCTTCTGCACCCACTGTATATATAAATTCTATTTTCTCCTCGCCTTTCACTAAGTTTAAAGTTGCTCTTCATACATTGTATTTTAATTATAATTTTACAAACACATGATATCTAACTTTAGCTCTGCTGTGTCAGATTCTGTTTGCTGTTCCTAGTTCTCAGTTGTTAAGGACAAAACTTATTGAAATCACTGAATTGTTGTAGGAAATAATTTTTTATCTTTTGACAGTTATGCAATTTTGATATTCAAAATATGCTGGGTGGGTGACTTTAACAACAAGTATATAATTTAATTGGACTGGCTTTCCATTTAGTTTCAAGTTATCAACTTGATTGTATAATTTTACTAAATTTGCTAATGCTGGATTGTTTTGGAAACTGCGAGATGTAAAATGGTACCTGCACTACAGACTTAAAGATTACAATAACAGAGGTTTGCCAAGGCATTGCTAGGATACTGATTAAAGAGGATCAATTGTATATATGAGGGCGATCCCAAAACTAGGCGACCTAACAAAGAAGATAAAAAAAAGTTGGGAAAAGTTTTCTTTATTTTTCAACATAATCTTGTTTTAGCTCCGTACACTTTTTCCAGCAATATTCAATTACTTCGATATTTTGTTTACACTAAGAACTGTCAAACTCTTTAAAATAGCCGACAACCGCAGACTACACCTCTTAATTGTTGGCAAATCTTTTACCACCGAGTCATGTTTTCAAGTTTGGAAATAGAAAATTGTCCGAGGGGGCTAAATCTGGCGAATATGGTGCGTGATGAAGCAGCTGGAACTTTAATTCATTAATTTTGGCCATCGTAATTGTGGAAGGTTATGAGAAGCTCTCCCTAAGCCCTTCATGGGATGTACCGGGAACCGTTTTTGATTTTTGATGTGTTAACATCTATAGCGGCGTATAGGGACTAAATCTATCAAAGTCAGATTTTATGCTGCTGCTAAAACCAGATTTTATGCTGCTGCTAAAACCAAATTTTATGCTGCTGCTAAAACCAGATTTTCTGCGACTGCGAAAGAGAATAATGACGTGTTAAATAAAAATGAGCGAGCAAGAGAGCAACGAAAGAGTGGTGTGGCAGGGGTGAGGCAAACGAAATTGTGTCTATAGTGTATGTATTAACATAATAATCTATGTATGTACAAGTGTCTGTTGCTGTTGTTGAACGGTGATATAAAGCATAGCCACGCAAAATTTCATTTGCAAGCGCAGTCGACGTTATGGTGACACACTAATACGTCAGCTACTTCGTACAAAGTATGTGTGATGTTGTGTGTTTGGCTGTTTCGTTGCTGTTGATATGGCAAACATGTGGTTATGTGACACACGCATACGTCAGCTACTTCGGACAAAGTATGTGTGATGTTGTGTGTTTGGTTGTTTCGTTGTTATTGCTATGGCCAAACAAAGCTAGTCATTTGATGTTCAGCATTGCCCGGTGTATACAAAAAAACTATTATTTTTTATTTTCCAATGTAACATTTACTAATATGTTCATAGATATCGAACAGGTACCGTGTAGCAAAAAGGTGTTAACCCATCATCCGTGAGTTCGAACACTCATTGATTTTTTTATTTAATTTTTAATAGTGCAATAGTGGAGCATTGCGTTGATGAAACAACTCTCTCTATTTCGCCAAATGCGGCATTTTTCCCACAATTTTATTAGTTAACCGCTTCAATAAATCAGCATAATATTCGCCGTTGATGATTTTTCCTTTCCGAAGATAAAAAAATAAAATGGTTTCCCATTACATCACATGAAGGGACCAGAGAGAACTTCTCACAATCACTGAGCTGTGCGCTTTCCAGTTTTAACTCACTGATTGGGACCTACAGCTTTACACCGATTCCGAACGGTATTTGAACGGTAATTGAGAAGCGTTTTCATGGCTATATACTCGATAGTGTCGCCGTCACTATGCGAGGTTACCGCCGCCGAAAGAAATTTGAAAGTGGTCAGAGCAGGGTTCGAACCCAGGATCTCATGTACAAAAGCCGCGCACACTACCATTGCACCACCTACGGCCAGCAGATAATCAATAAAAATTATCCCATGCGCATCCCAAGAAACAGACGCCTTGACCTTACCTTTTGGTGGAACAAAATATTCCAGTCTTCTGCTATGACTGTACCTTTGTCTCAGGTGTGAAGTGGTGGATATATGTTTCATCCATGGTTATAAATCAACGCAAAAAATCGACTTTATTGGGGTGAAACATTGCCGAACACTCCACTGAAATATCTTCACGACGCTGGTTTGGTCTATTGAGAGCAAGCGCGGCACCCATATTGACAACAGCTTTCGCATCTTCAAATCTTCGGTCGATATACGAGGTATAGCTCTTTTTGAAATGCCTATCAGTTCAGCTAGCTCTAGCACCTTCAGCCGTCGATCATGCGTGTCCATTTTGTGGATTTTTTAACCGTGTCTGGCATGGACACCTCAATGGGTCAACCACTACGGTGTTTGTCTTGGCTATTCGTACGGCCTCGTTTAAGCTGCGCTACCCAATATTTTACAGTCGTAAACGTAGGACCAGACTCCTTCACCGTAGAATCTAGCTCGGCTTTAATATTGCTTGGACTGAGACCTTTCAAATGTGGCCGTTAGTGGTACAATGGCTAGTGTGCGTGGCTCTAGTGCATGAGAACGTGTGTTCGAATTTTAACGTGGGTAGAGAGTTTTAAAGTGGCATAACTCTGGAACAGCAACTGTCAATTAAAAAAAATTGCAAAAGAAAATTGCTTGGAATTTACCCATCTTTTAAAGTGCATCATTAGTGTTTTATATTTTCATAGAAATTTAAAGCAAATCCGATGCAAAAACAGCAAACAGATTATAATATTATTAGTTTAATACCATGGGTGAAAGGCTTTAAAATGGTATAACTCTGGAACAGTAAACGCAAATTCAAATTTTTTTTTTTACAGAATTACTTGGAATTTATACGTCTTTTAATGCGCATAATTAGTGTTTCATATTTTCCTAGGAATGTTGAAAGATATAAAGCGTTATTAACAAAATTTACCCAAAATTTACGAAAAAAAAATAATATGTACATTATTGAGCAAAATCAGTGCCGAAACTGGTGGTTCGTGCATATACAATAAAAGTTTGGACGTTTAGCTTCAAAAATGTTGACATGCAAACTAAGAAAATCGTGGTTATTGACCGAGTTTGAAGTAAAATTCAAAAAATCTCCGGTATACCCGATTTTTAGGAGAAAGTCGGCTTGTGTGACCTCTAAATCTCTTCGAAAAATCTGAAAAAAATCTCAAAAATACTTTACCCCATAAGCTTTCAAATAAAGTTTAAGCAAAAAAAAATTTTTATTGATGGGACACCCTAATTTAGCCATACAGAGCTTTTCAAAATATTATGCGGAACCGGTGTAAAACTATACGTCCAATCAGTGAGGGAGAAATTAAAAAGCTCACAGCTCGCTGGTTATGAGAACCTCTCCCCAATCCCTTCATGGGCTGTAATTGGAAACGGAGGGATGAGGAGACGTTTCAAAAGGAAATCTTGATTTGTTGGTGACCAGTCCTTCCATGTTTACAAATTTAGTGAGATCGTTTACTCTTGATGGCTCAAACAAAAATACTTAACCACGTGGC
Organism: Phaonia tiefii; assembly: GCA_963931995.1. Taxonomy (NCBI): domain Eukaryota; kingdom Metazoa; phylum Arthropoda; class Insecta; order Diptera; family Muscidae; genus Phaonia; species Phaonia tiefii. The sequence continues at coordinate 32,308,097 of OZ008371.1, read as the reverse complement.
GTCTTGAAACTTAACATATGTTTGACAAGGTTGACACTTTTCACCAAATTATTGGACGTTGCGGAATGGGCGCTAAATGTTAAAAAATTAAAAATTTCTTTCACACTATTATGCTACAACCCAGTATTATCAACTCTATTGGGTACTTTTGCTTTGGTTTGTGTCTAGACTAACATATGTTGGGAAATTTCTTGTTTCATGGGAAGTTATCTATTTGGAGCCTGTAACCAATATATAGTACATAAAGTTTTAAAAAAGTAAATTTTGTAAAATATCGGGTTTTTCAATAAGAGCGCTACAAAAGTTTTTTTAAATAAAACAAAACCGGTTTTAGAAACCAATGAAATTCTTTATTCCTGTGAAAGTGCGTTCGATGCCATTATGTATGAAACTCGATTTCTTTTGCATCGCCACCACGGGCACGCTTGCTGAACCCATTTTTCGACGGTTTTCAAGCATAAATCGGCTGATACTGCTGCAATTTCACGTTCGATATTCGTACCAAGTTCATCAATCGTCGCTGGCTTGTTGGCATAGACCATAGACTTGACGTAGCCCCACAGGAAATAATCTAACGGCGTCAAATGGCACGACCGAGGCGGCCAATCGACAGGGCCATTTCGTGAGATAACACGTTCACCAAACTTGGTTTCCAATAAATTGATTGTGGCATTCGCTGCGTGGCTTGTGGCGCCGTCTTGGTGGAACCACATGTCCTCCAAGTCCATATTATCCAATTGCGGCCAAAAATATTCGGTTATTATTGAACGGTAGCGATTCGCATTCACAGTAATATGCCGGTCTTGATCATCACGGAAGAAGTACGGCCCAATGACGCCGCCGGCCGATAAACCGCACCAAACCGTAATTTTTTCGGGATGCTATGATGACTCATGGATTACGTGTGGATTGCTGTCTGACCAATAACGCATATTTTGCTTATTGACGAAGCCATTCAGCCAGAAATGAGCCATTCAGCCAGAATGACGTAGCGCTCTTAAAGTTGAGGCCACTGACTCCAAATTTCGGTAGTAAATTTTAATAATTTCGACTCGTTGTTGGCTCGTATATCTTTCCATGATGAAATGGCAAACCCTACTGAAGAGAAATGTCAAAAGAGCGGGAAAAATATGGCGTCGTTTGCTGTCCCTATCGATTTACTTTTGTAGCGTCTCTGTAGAAAACCCCTTTACTAATTCTTTCATAATTTATAATTTGTGGCAAATTTTTCACTCACCTACTATAAATTCATTTTCATGATTTCACATATATTTTACAGACCCAAAATACTTTCACATTTTATATTTCTTGTATCTTTAGAATTTGTGAAAAAAAACAAACTTTTTTAGCTACTGAAATTCTGTCTCATTTTCGTCATATTCTCATCATTGTGATTATTCAGTTCGATAAAGAGGAACACATCCTGCAGCAATAATATTTGATCCTCCTTTAGTGCCAAAAGATTCTCAACAGTAACAAGCAGCAATGACAGGTGTGTCTGTTATGAGAGTTTGCATAATGGATCACTTAAGTACGGGATTGCTTGCATATTTTACGCCTCATATACTTTTGTGGCCATTATTGAGGAGTAAGCAAATTCAATCCCTGTCTGTACACATATCAAGGATTTCATATGTGAATAAACTCTCACATCGCTGCTGAGAATTCCTTAGATAACAATGACAAACTGATGGCGTCTTTGTTGGGTAAGGAAATTCAAGAAGTTTGTCAAACATCGATGTACGTACTTACGTACATTTCTCTTAAATCACACCAGGATTTCTAGGGGTTAGACTGATACTTTATTGCTGCGTCGTGTCTTGATTGTTGTGTGTTATTTGATATTTTTTTTATCTAAACCTTTTAAAAAGGTGAACATTTCATTGAGATCAAGGAACTGCTAACAACTACCTGCTCGATTTTCTTAAATTAAGTTGACAATTTTTTTGTGGATTTGCCTCCTTCCTGACGTCTGCAGTGAGGTCTATCGGTGTGTTGCTGCTTTTTGGTTCATTTTTGAAAGGTAAAAGGATCCCTTTTCTTTTCGGATATCTCAAATATGTGGAATAAAGCGTTTAAATGTCAAACTATTGTGATGTCTTTAGACAGTTCGCCTTTCTTGCAATCTGAATATGATACTAGCGCTGTGAGATTTATATAGCACCCTTTTGTTGTCATCACTTTGAGGATTTTTAAGGCGTTTTAGTTTCGTAATTGATTGTTTACGATTATGAGATTTATGAATTTGATTTTAGAAAACTTCAATATTTAGGATATCAATTGATTGTCAAAAATGCAAACCGGAAACGTTTATAAAATTGATTATCGAATTGCAGATGTTATATTTTAATGTAATAACGATACAATATATTGGAAAGCAGCGCAACGAGAAAAGGTTTAAGGCATTGTTGTATGCCGACAAATCAGCAACTCGTGAAGCATTGCAAGCCAATATTCAAGCCAACACCGATGCCATATGGCCAGATTTATTGGAAAAGTGGTCAAAAATTGGACCGATCGATTGGACGATGTAACTCGTAGCCGTGGTGGACACATGACGGAAATCATATTTAACACATAAGTAAAAAAGAAGTTTTCAAACAAAACTGAGGCCATACCGCATGAAAAAGTAGAAAATAAATTTCTCTTCACACACAGAGGTGGACTCAGGTTTTTTTTCTCTGACAATCACCGATATATTTCAGTATGATCAGTGAGAGGTAATGAGTGATTTGATTCATAAAGAGAAAGATTATTCAAGAGAAATGAATTTGATTCATGAAGAGAAAGAATAAATAAATAAATGGTTTCCCATTACATCCCATGAAGGGACAGGGAAGAACTTCTCACAATCACTGAGCTGTGCGCTTTCCAGTTTTCACTCACTGATTGGGACCTACAGTTTTGAGAAGCGTTTTCATGGCTATATACTCGATAGTGTCGCCGTCACTATGCGAGGTGACCACCGCCGAAAGAAATTTTAAGGTGGTCAGAGCAGGGTTCGCACCCAAGATCTCATGTACCAGAGCCGCGCACACTAACCGTTGCACCACCGACGGCCGTGAAGAGAAAGAATATTGAGGAGAAATGTATATTTTTATTTACAGAACTAAACTATTTACAGAACTAAAGAACAAAAGCTTGTAATTGAAAATTTTTCTTGCTAAATACACCAACGGAAGTTAAATTTTAGTTGTTGCCTGATCTTTCTTTACGGCTGCGATGCACTCCGCCATGGTTAGTGATGCTCTCGAGATGATGTGTGGGGTTGATGCAGTGTTTGGAATGAAAATGCTTTAAAAGATTTTCAATAAAAATGTTGAATTTGTTGATTTTTTCAAAATGTAAATCAATTTTCCTCGATTTTTCATGCAAGTTTTCATGATTGTTGAAGAGAAAGTATTGATGCCAGTTGGTAGGAAAAATGATTCCGCATAGGTTATACAATTTCCGGAAAATTTTCCGGAAAATTCGGAACATTCCGGAAATTTTCGGAAAATTTTTTCCAAAAAATTTGGAAAATTCTGCATTTTTCCTGAAACAGATTTATCACTAATCATATCGATGAAAAATTTTCCGATGATTTTTCCGGGTTTTCCGTGGAGTTTTTCACAAAAGTAACTTTATGCAGGTCATTTCGCTCTACAACTTTGTCTCAGGTCTCAAAACGCTTAAACGCTTCCTTGGTCGGAAAAACTCCGGAAAAGCATTTTAGATGAATTTCCCTCGATTTTTTTCTGGAAGTTTTCACCATTGTCGGAGAAAAACTGATGATACCAGTTGATAGGGAACTTGATCCTGCATAATTGAGAAAACTTTTTTACCGGAAATTTTCCGGAAAAGTAGGAAAATTCCGGAAATTTTTTTGGGAAAAATCGGAAAACTCGGCATTTTTGTGGAAAAGGATTTGTCACTAATCAAATTGGTAGCAAATTTTCAAATGATTTTGCACGATTTTCCGGGGTTGCTATGGAAATTTCCGGTTCAAATTTTGATAGATTCAATTGCCATGCGACACGAACCTTTGTGCCAAATTTCAGATTTCAGAGTGTCGAAAATGGTGAAAAAAAGGAATATACAGATACGAGTTTTGCCTCAGCCAAAAATGCTGCCTTTTGGTTTCTTTGTTTTCTGCCATGTTTTGGTGTACAGTGGTTGTCAACAAGCAAAGCCACATTTGGGTCTCAAACATATATATTTTAGCCTATTAATCATTATGTCTCAAACATGTTATATTGAATAGCAAACATAATATGTTTGGGCACAAGTGTACTTATATTTGCATCCAAACAACAAAACAAGACAGATTTTTCAGCGTGTATTAACATTTTTATGATTTAAGTTCTCATGCAGATACAAAAAATACCCGTTATTTAATTGTTCGACCTTGTGTTACCATTAAATAATCCAAGTAATTCGAGCTTGAGATCAGCATTGGAAATATTTCATGATGACGCTGCGAAAATCAAAAGCTACACTGACCTCAAGGTAGAACAATTCTGTTTATTTATTATAAAACAGGTATTTTGAGGTCAAAGCTGTATTAAGATTTTGAGCCAAGTGCTGCAAAGATACATGTCCTAGAAGAAAGTCCGAGATAAGTAAGTTTTGTCTAATCCTTGACTTGTTTTTTTCGAATTTCCCTTCAACCAATTTGTTCTATTTTTTTATAAATTTCTTTTCAAGCTTTAAAGGGAACATTTGTTAGTTTCCCTTTTCTCTTATTAACCTGCATTTAATTATTGGCAATTTTTTCTTTAACCCATAATTATACCATTTGTCAATTTCTTAATACCATAGGTAAGTTGCATGGCTATATCCCCGGTTGGCAACCGTAAGCATTTAACCAACCAAAGACCATAGTTGAAGCTCTGATATTTCACAAAAAAAAAAGAAACAGATAGTCCGGCCCTTAGCATTAACACAAAGAGGTAGAGGCAAACACAAAGAGGTAGAGGCAAACATCCTAAGAGACAAAGGGGATATTCATAATATGACCGAAAAGCTAAGGGCTGCAAATAGCTCAGGCAAACAGAATAGTAGCTAAGTAGTAGCAGACTTGCATAGTGATAATAGTAGTCGCCTTTCATTTGTGTTCATTCATTTCTTTGCATACGAATGTGATTATAGAGAATGCAATTGTTTTTAACCTCGGCCAGGTTAAGCTTTTAGTCTTTAACTGAGTATTGGCCCAGTTTGCAATGCGAAAAATTATACCTACGGTATGAAAAACGTTAAAGGAACACCAACAACCAACTGCCAACCAGCCAGTCTGCCAGTTAGCCATTGTCAGAGGGCATTGCAAAATAATAATAACAAAAATGCAAAAAAAAAGAACAGAAATAATGTATATAAAGGGACTATTATTATGAAAATAATGCTAAGAAAGAACACCCGAGTGTCGGGCAATTCATGTCTTTGGAATGATATGGAAATGCAGTAGAGGTAAAAAAGTTGTATATAAAATTAAAAGCAGGTGTTTTTAACGACGTTTATACAAGTACCTACCTACATACTTGAACCGAACTATGTATATACATATGCCGTGCCGACCATTTGTCTGTCTGACTGAGTGTTGTTGACTGGAAGAGAATTATTATTATAAGCCTTTGCCGTACGGCAGACAGCCCCGGGAAACCCGTAGGAAAAAATTCTGTTAAAGTATAAGGACTACAACAAATACCATAATTAATAGTTATGGTCATTGAATAGTGGCAACTAAATTCATTAAAGTTTATTTAATGAAGGGGTTCCAGTGTTGGGGGAGGACTTTTTGTGTGTGTCAAAAGTTTCAACGGATGAATATTAAATGAAATCCTTAAGTTAAAAATTCACTTTATTTATTTAGGATGATCTCAAAAAACTTTGTAGTTTGTAAACTATTTTAAAGGGCACAAGAGCTGCCAGTCCATTATACAGGGTGTTCCAAATACAAATTTTATTTTTCAAAAGAGAAGGAACCCACGTTAACTTATTTTGTAATATTATCGCATTATTAGAAATAGCAAATATTGCCATTATTTATGGAACACTATTTCATTCGAGTGGCTATCGCGGCTGGCTTCGCAGGCTTCATCACGGCTTCATCCTGTCAGTTATATGTTCCAAAACTTTTTTGAGGGTTTCTGGTTCTATGCCACGAATGGTTCGGACAGCATTAGTTTTAAGCATGTGGATCGTTTCCGAATTATTCGCATAGCATAGGCCTTTAACGGCACTTCACAAGAAACTTTATAAAGGAATCAAATCACAGCTTCTAGGCGGTCAACAGACATCGCCAAGACGGCTGATAATACGATTACCGTGCTTAGAGCACAAAATACACTTTTGTAGTCGAAAACTGTATCAACATTCTAGTAAATTGTATTCGTTAGAAGGAAGTCTACTCAACTGATAGGTACACGCTGAAAATTTTGTCTTTTTTTATAGTTTGGATGCAAATATAACGTCTTTATAGCTTGACATAAATGTAGTATACTTGTGTCCAAACACATAGTGTTTGCTATTCAATATAACATGTTTGGGACACAATGATAAATTGGTTATAATGTATGTATTTGTGATCCAAATGTGGATTTGTTCATTGACAACTCCTGCAAACACTGATGTTTATCACAATAAAGAAACAAAAAGCAGCAGATCTTTAATTCACGAAAACAATGCTTGCAAATGTGTACATGTAAATTTTTGAAAAAAATCGATCTCAAAAAATGAGATACTTTCACTAAATTGTGAATGAGAGTGACGCGTCGATCACTTTTTATGATTCATGTCTCATTTTGTTCATAGATCAGGTGACTTTAGGATAAACTTTACGCTTTTTGCCGTGTCTTATGTTTCTTGCTTTTTTAATAATAAAAAATTTTAATTTTTTAAGCAAAAAAAATAATATTTTTGAACATTATTTGTGGAACGAAGTTCTTTATCGCACGTTGCGTTTTAACACTATTATGCTACAACCCAGTATTATCAACCATATTGTTTACTTTTGCTTTGGTTTGTGCCTAGACTAGGAAAATTTCTTGTTTAATGGGAAGTTTTCTAGGTGGAGCCTGAAACTAATATTTAGTTTATATTGTAGTTTTGATCCCAATAAAAAGTAAATTAAGAAAAGCCTAAGTGAAAGAAGTTTAAAAGAAGAACATTTTCTTAAATAAGTGCCTTTCCTAAAAAAAGTTAATTTTCTCAAAAAAATACCTATTCATATTCTTAAACAAAGTGTACCTATTCTTAAAAAACCTTATCTTAAAGAAGTAAATTTTCTTACAAAAAGAAAATTTTCTTACGAAATGTATACTTTTTTTTTTTAAATAAGTATCTTTTTTTAAAAAGTAATTTTTTCCTAAAAAGAGTACCACTTCTTTAAAAAGTACCTGTTCTTAAACAAGGTACTTCTTTTTAGAAAAAAATTCATACTCCCATGGATTTTTCCTACCGAAAGTACTTCTTGTTAAAAATAGTACCTTCTGTTTAAAAACAAATTAGCTTTTAATAAAAGAAGTACCTCTCTTTAAAAAATTACCTTTTCGGGAAAATATAATACATATTCTTACAAAAACGACCTAAAAATATAAAGGGTTATCCAATTCGTGGTTTCAAAAGTATAGGGCTGGAATTCGACATCTAACAAACTAAGTTGTTAAACAAATTCTTTTTCTTTTCAGTTGAAAGTCTGACATTGACGAACATGGATCGCTTAACTATCACACAACGCATAAAAATTATTAAAACCTACTACAAACATGGTGATTCTGGCACAGCCACATATCGTGCTTTAAGAGGAGATTATGGTTTACATAGTCGTCCAACTACGCAAGCCATTGGCAAAATTGTGAAGAAATTTGCAGAGACTGGAGCGGTTACAGATATTGTAAGGCCTGTGCATCATCGTTTCGCTCGTTCCGCTGAAAATATCGCTGCTGTAAGTGAAAGAGTTGCCGAAGACCCGAATGTGTTGATTCCTCGTCGTTGTCAGGAATTAGGACTGTCTTACGGCACATTCTGGCGTATTTTGTATTTGGATCTACACCTGCATCCATATAAAGTCCAGCTCACACAACAACTGAAGCCAGCTGACCATTCACAACGTCGTAGATACGTGGAATGGGTGCCTGAACAACATGCGGTGGACGGCGATTTTTCGAACAGCGGTGAAGCACATTTCTCACTCGCTGGGTATGTTAATAAACAAAATTGTCGTATTTGGGGTTCAGAGAATCCTCAAGTAATTGAAAAGAGGCCATTACATCCATAAAAAGTCACTGTTTGGTGCGCTCTTTGGTCCGAAGTTGTTATAGGACCTTACTTCTTCGTAAACGACGATGAAACGACTGTCACCGTCAATTCGGAGCGTTATGGTCATATGATAACCGACTTTTTTTTGCCAGCTATTGAAGAATACGACTTGGAGAATATGTGGTTTCAACATGACGTTGCCACATGCCACACAACTCGAGCGAATATTGCTTTATTGCAAGATACATTTCCTGGCCGCTTAATTTCTCGTCGTGGCGATATCAACTGGCCACCAAGATCATGCGATTTGACAACATTAGACTATTTTTTGTGGGGCTACGCGAAAGACCGTGTTTATGCAGATAAACCTTTAACTCTTTAGCACTGAAGAACCAACATTCGTCAAGTTATGGCTGAGATACTGCCCAATATGTGTCAAAAAGTGGTCGAAAATTGCCTCAAAAGAATCAATGCACACTGGGACAGATTGAAAAAATGACCGGACAAAATTAATAACGTCGTTGTTTTTGGTTTTAGTCGTGTCAAACTCATTAGTCGGTAGGTTTTCGAGGGTGCTGAGCTCATTTCTGGCATTCCTTTTTTCATTGGTTGGTGGGGGCTGGAGTTATAGTTGGGGGGGGGGGGGGGGTTAAATTTAAAAAAAAAAACCTTATGGGTATCGTTTCATAGGTTTTTGGATGGCCCGATTTCATTTTTGGCAAATATTTTTCGATCAGGATTTCGATAACTAACATAACGGAGGGAAGAGCATGTGTACTTCTACCTTTTCACATAAAATTTAGTTTCTTAACAAGGTTTAACGTTTTAAACTTTTCTACCAAATTTATTAGGAATTATAAAATAAATAAAAAGTTTGAGAAGTTTGTTTCGTAACCATACAAGATTTATTTGGGACCACAAAAAAAAAACTTGGTTTAAAAAAATCTATATCATTACGTTCGACATTTTCATCATCGTCGTCCTCGGAACTTTCAAAATTTTAGTTTGAAATTTCGAAATTTTAGTTTGTCATTTTATGGTATTGCCAGACCTAAATTCCGACACAGTAATGTATTTGAATTTACACTGAAAAAAATCAAGTTTTACACAAGTAATTTTTATTTAAATTTGAAACAAAAACTAGAGCAAAGTTTAAAAAAAAATTTTTCTTCAGCAAATGGTAGTAAAGGGTAACGAAATAAAATCAGTGACTTCGGTTGGGGTCCAAAGTATTCAGAAGTGAAAATCGCGCGCTGTTCCTAGTTGGTGCTAATTTTTGGCGGTCCACAAAAGATTAAAAAATTTAATATTTTTAGTCTACTACTTTCATTGCAATTTAACTAGAAACCTTAAGTAAATTAAATTAACTTAATATACATTTTCGTAGCTCTTATAACTCAAAATCAATAACAATAGTTTACAACAACCAGAAACATAACCTTCATATAACACACATCTATTAAAAATAACCCAAAATTAGCCTGCATGCATGTATTGAAACAATACTCAACTTTGGGCCCCTTGCCTGATCAACAACGTGCATGGAACCTTCAAAACAGTCAATTTTCGACCTCAGTGGATAATTGGCCACAGTTAAAGTAACTTATTTTATCGGGATTACTGCTCCGATTTTTGGAATTTTGTCCGGTCATTTTTTCAATCTGTCCCAGTGTGCAATGCTTGCAACACTTCGCGTGGTGATCATTTAAATGACGTAGTGTTTCACACATAATGTCAGCGTTCAAACTTTATAATAAAAAAGAAATGTCATGAAAAAAAAATATTTTATGTCTTTTATTTTCGTTTACTTTTGAAACCGCAAAATGGATAACCCTTTACTTAAAAAAAGCATTCTACAAAAAACAAATTTTCTTAAAAAAATATTATCATTTTACAAAATGTAGCTTTTCTTAAAGATCTATGTAAATGATCGTAACGGGTTTTTCAATAAGAGCGCTACAAAAGTTTTTTTAAATAAAACAAACCCCGTTCTAGATACCAATGAAATTCTTTATTCCTGTGAAAGTACTTTCGATGCCATTATGTATGGAACTCGATGTCTTTTGCATGGCCACCACGGGCACGCTTGCAGAAGTCCAGATGCTGAACCCAATTGTCGACGGTTTTCAAGCATAAATCGTCCGATACTGCTGCAATTTCACGTTCGATATTCGTTCGAAGTTCATCAATCGTCGCTGGCTTGTTGGCATAGGCCATAGACTTGACGTAGCCCCACAGGAAATAATCTAACGACGTCAATTCGCACGACTGAGGCGGCCAATCGACCGGGCCATTTCGTGAGATAACACGTTCACCAAACTTGGTTTCCAATAAATTGATTGTGGCATTCGCTGTGTGGCTTGTGGCGCCGTCCTGTTGGAACCACATGTCCTCGAAGTCTATATTATCCAATTGGGTCCAAAAATATTCGGTTATCATTGAACGGTAGCGATTCACATTCACATTAATGTGCCGGTCTTGATCATCACGGAAGAAGTACAGCCCAATGACGCCGCCGGCCCATAAACCTCACCAAACCGTAATTTTTTCGGGATGCAATGATGACTCATGGATTACGTGTGGATTGTTGTCTGAGCAATAAAGCATATTTTGCTTATTGACGAAGCCATTCAGCCAGAAATGAGCCTCATCGCTGAAGATGATTTTCCGATGAAAATCCGAATCATTTTCAAGTTGTTGCTCAACCCAATTCACGAACATACGACGCTTATGGTGGTCAAGCGGCATCAGTTCTTGTGTCAATTTGTTTTTGTAAGGATGTAGGCCAAGATCTTTTCGCAAAATTCGCCACAACGACGTCACAGAGATGCGCAACAGTTGAGAGCGACGTGTGAGAGACACATTTGGGCTTTCTTGAAGTGAAGCCTCAGCGGCAGCAATATTCTCGACACTACGGGCACTTCTTTATCTCACTGGCACGGGAACATTTTATACTGTGGCTGTGGATTCAAATTTTTCCACTAGACGCTCAATTGTTGATCTGGTAGGACAATTATGACGACCATAAATTTGTCGAAGCCCTCTTAAAGTTGAGGCCACTGACTCCAATTTTTGGTAGTAAATTTTAATAATTTCGACTCGTTGTTGGCTCGTATATCTTTCCATGATGAAATGTCAAACCTTACTGAAGAGAAATGTCAAAAGGGCGGGGGAAAATATGGCGTCGTTTGATATCCCTATTGATTTACTTTTGTAGTGTCTCTGTTGAAAAACCCTTTATTTTTCAACGGGCGCCTGAGGCATGTTGGAACTAACTAGTACATAGCAAGGAACTTCTTTCCAACCGGGTGTCCCCTGACACCTCATGTGATATTTTTTATGACTGCGAAACTGTTGACTTCATTGAGAAATGGTGTAGAAGTATATTAAAGGCACTATAATTCTACATTTTTTCAAATTCATTAGAACAAAATCGGACACGTTGTTCTCGAGTAATGATGATATATACTTATACATACAAATGACAATTTTTGAGATACAAAGTGGTTTGTGTGGGGTATTTAAGGTGACTGGACAAACAGATTAGAGTGACTATTAAGATGTTCACAAAAGTTGTTCAGATTTACCATGGGTAAAAATAAAAAAATAAATTGTTTTTTTTCTTCAGAAATGTTCAGGAAAATCTGAAAATTGCTAAAAATCAATTTTTTCTCAAATTTGATTCGGTGCAGGCATTTTATGGGTCCGATCAACTCAGTGGACTTGCGTCTAAACGATACAATTTACTAGAACGTTGATACAAACATTTCATTCCAGAAACTAAAACACTGATATCAATAAGCTGTGTGACATGGTTCGCTATCGTGTTGAAACCACAGATTTTCCAAGTTGATATCTTCCATTATATGATACACGAAACGTCCGTAATCATTGTCCGGTACCGCTCGCCCTTGACTGAAATAGAGTTTTAGCAGCATTTGCGACAAAATGGGCCAATGACTCCAGCACTTCAAAATCCACACCACACTTTGACCCTCTGTGAATACATTGGCTTCTCGTCCATGACGTGCACTTTTTCTGATCCTCTTATGAGGCAATTTTGTTTGATGACATAGAGGCCGAGAAGAAAATGTGCCTTGGCAGAAAATATAATTTTTCGTGCAAATTCGATGTCCCATTGGAGCTTCTGTAAGGGCCAAACTAAAGAGCCGTAACGAACTGGATGGTCATTTGTCTTCAATTGCTGAATCAATTGGACATAGTAAGCGAATAATCCGAGATCTTTGTGTAAAATTCTCGTAATATTGGTGCGTGAAATGCCAAGTTGTAACTTGGCAACAAATATAGTATACTTGTATCCAAACACATGGTTTTTGCTGCTGAATATTACCTATGGGAAACACAATGTTTAATAGGCTCTGACGTATGTGTTTGTGCCCAAATGTGGTTTTGTTTATCGAGAGCGGCAAAAAAACAAAAACAAAAAAGTGACAGACGGCAAAGGTAAAAAAGCAGCAGATCTTCATTTCATGAAAACAATGCTTGCAAACATATACGTGGTCCCTACAGTATGTTTCTGGGTCCGTTTTTTATCAACTTGTAAAGCTCTGGCTTGCTCTCTGGCTGGAGGAGCGAAATGTCCTCACCGGGTAATGTCTCCTTTCAAGTTTCATCGTTCGTTCAAGTCGTTTCAACCGTTGTCGATACACGGCCTTTTCTATTACAGGACCTTGTATTTTTGTGAGCATTTTTCTCTCGTAGACTCCCAGTGATTTTTCATGAGCAGGCGATATGACCCAGGATTCTGCGCCACAAAGCAATACAGGTTGTATGAGAGTCCGATATAGTTGGATCTTCGTTTCTCGAGAGGGGGTTTTATCTCTGAAAAGAGTGCTTAGCTTGAAAGGACACTTGCTTACAATCACAATTCTATGTTTGATTACTAAGCTCACGTTATTGCTTCTGTCACCAGCGGATCCGAGGTAAATAAATTCATCCACTACCTCGAAATTATAACGTTCACCCTTTCATCCAATCGGATGGATGTTCTGCTTGTCGAAACCATTAATTTTGTACTGCCCGAGTTTACTGCCAAACACACTTTTGCTGATTCCTTCCCAATTCTCGAATACTGCAGTAATCTGTCCCACATTTCGCCCAATGATGAGTTTTATTCGCGTTGACACAGCTTTTTTCTCGCTGATCTTAATTTATCTATTGAAGAGATCGCATGATAGGATGTCGCTCTGCCTGAGCCTTCGCCTCATACTAAACGGTTCGGATTTCGTGTCGGCCAGCGTCATTCTACAAAGGCGTATTAGTGTAGAATCAGTACCAAACTTCGATATAGTTTTATAAAGTTTACCCCGTATCCGGCTGTTGATGGCAGCCTTATAGCCTACAAATAGATAGTAGGTACGATTTATTCTTCGCAGGTATTTTCCAGAGTTTGTCGCAATGCGAATCTGGTCGATAGTGGACTTTCCAGGCCTAAAGCCGCACTAATAAGGTTTGATCAGGTCTGCAACAAAATCCTTTAGTCTTTCGCACATTAAGGCTTATTATACGATAGTTGGGACATAAACACGGGTCGCCTGTTTTGAAAACAGAACTTAGTGTGCTAATGAGAAAATCGTAGCTCACTAGCTGTAAAGAAAACAATTCAAATCAAATCATATACAAATGAAAAATTTCAAATATATTTTTTTGTTTTCAAAATTGGCAAATAAAGAGAGAGCTGATTTTAAAACAAAACGTCTCATGAAACGCTTAAGGATAACACTCATTTTCAGTCATTTGGGTTATAGTTTTGATCACTCTAACCCAGAAACTGCCTTGGCAGATTTGTACTTATGCTGTTGACCTCGATTAGATGTTGTATTACCATAATTATCATATGACCTCATCTGAGATCCAGCCATTACACTTAGAGCCATGCAAGGCAATCACCACCACCCGTCGTAGTTCATTGGCCGCATTGAGGTTGCACTGACGCATGGTCGCACTAAACCTACGACCATCCTCCCAAGAGGCATTTACCGTTATTTAAAATACATACCGACAGACAAGAAATCTGAAAGGAAATAATGATAATTGCCTCCAACAAATTATTTACCGAAAGTCACAATGTCTGTCTGCTGCACACCATGCTTCCTTGCAACAGGGGCAACAAGAGCAATAACAGCAAAAAAAAAAACACCTACGAAACGAGAACGATACGATGGGTGCGTTGCATTGAAATGCGATGAGACAAAATGCTCTGCGTTGCAGTGTAGAGGCATCGCAATGCCTCGATGCCACACTCATGCACGCCGGCACAAATTGTATTTGTGGCAGTAAATATAAATTAAATAAAAGTTTTAATATGCATTTAAATTTTTATAACACATTAACTTTATATTTAAGTGTTGCTTGAAACACTTTGCAACACTGCGTACGTATACCTACAACAGTACTGGCAACACACGCGTATCCAACCAACAACTGCAACACCATCAGCGTCAGCGTCACGTGCAACACAGGAACTACTGCAACGGCAATTGCAATTGCAATATGAGTCTACGTGTGTATTTCTGCTGCTGATGGCGTTGATGATGATGTTTTTTAAAGCGGCCTCCCTCTCGTGTCTCTCTCGCTTCTCCTTTTCCTCGCTGAAAAGTATTCGCACAAAAGAACAATAATAATGACAGACTTCATAACAGACGATATTTTTTTCCTGTTTGCTGTGGCATCCAGTTCATACACACAGTCTAGTGACCCCCATAGTACACGACACACGGATGCACTCAACCATCCCAACCATACACTGAGCCAGCCAGCCAGCCACTCAGCCAAGCGTCGCAGGCATCACAGTCCGTCTGTCACGCGGTGCCATTGTGGAGTTTAAATATTATTCATTACAACCATTCATAGGAATGGTTAAATGTATGAATATGTGCCGGGATGTTAAATAATTTTAATTTTTATTCATATTTTTAATCGTAAAATAAAAAAATATAATAAATTTACTAAAACAACAGTTTACTGTAAGAGCATGTAGTCGAAATATAACAAAGCACAGTGTTTTGAAACCAGCTTGCAACAGATTTAAAGAAGAGCAGTATGAAATTGTTTGAAACGCCTTAAAATTGTTAAAGTTTTTTATAATTTCCAATAAACATTGTTTCGAAATTCAAACAACAGATACAAATTTTAAAGAAATTGTCAGAATTTGAATCTACAACAAGAATCACAACATCAATTTTTAGCATTTTACTCAATAAACATTCAAGCGGTGATGCAATTGGTTAGACTGCACGACTATTGTACTCGAGAATGTGCTTTCGATCCGTGCTCGGTAGCTTAACTTATAGATAACGATAGCTTAGTTTAAAACGGAGTTTTCAATAAGAGCGCTACAAAAGTTTTTTTAAATAAAACAAAACCGGTTTTAGATACCAATGAAATTCTTTATTCCTGTGAAAATACTTTCGATGCCATTATGTATGGAACTCGATTTCTTTTGCATGGCCACCACGGGCACGGTTGCAGAAGTCCAGACGCTGAACCCAATTTTCGACGGGTTTCAAGCATAAATCGGCCGATACTGCTGCAATTTCACGTTCGATATTCGTACGAAGTTCATCAGTCGTCGCTGGCTTGTTGGCATTGACCATAGACTTGACGTAGCCGCGCAGGAAATAATCTAACGGCGTCAAATCGCTCGACCGAGGCGGACAATCGACTGAGCCATTTCGTGAGATAACATGTTCACCAAACTTGGTTTCCAATAAATTGATGGCGGCATTCGCTGTGTGGCGCCGTCCTGTTGGAACCACATGTCCTCCAAGTCCATAATATCCAATTGGGGCCAAAAATAATCGGCTATCATTGAACGGTAGCGATTTGCATTCACAGTAATGTGCCGGTCTTGATCATCACAGAAGAAGTACGGCCCAATGACGCCGCCCGCCCATAAACCGCACCAAACCGTATTATTTTCGGGATGCAATGATGACTCATGGATTACGTGTGGATTGCTGTCTGACCAATAACGCATATTTTGCTTATTGACGAAGCCATTCAGCCAGAAATGAGTCTCATCGTATGACGACCATAAATTGGACGTAGCGCTCTTAATGTTGAGGCCACTGACTCCAAACTTCGGTAGTAAATTTTAATAATTTCGACTCGTTGTTGGCTCGTATATCTTTCCATGAGGAAATGGCAAACCTTACTGAAGAGAAATGTCAAAAGAGCGGGGAAAAATATGGCGTCGTTTGCTGTCCCTATTGAGTTCCTTTTGTAGCGTCTCTGTTGAAAAACTCTTTAGATAACGACATTTTCGAGTAATTACTCATAAAAAAGCTTCTCAATAAACCGTTCGTAACCGGTGTTACACTTTAGCATAGAGTAATGCTTAAGAGTTTCCATTACTCTCTTCGTCGCCTCTTCATTACGACGAGGTAGTAGGCCATTTCGTGGAGTATTATTTCTGTGGTCACAAACAACAACAGCCTAACTCAAGTTAGGACAACATTTAAAAAAAAATTGAGAAGTCACCGTGCTCAAATAACCAACTCTTTTATGTTAAGAAGTAAGTAAAAGAATTCGTTTCCTTGTTATCTGTAACAAAGTTATCACAGAAACTCCGACTCCTGATTTCCAGTAAAGATATTAAACTTTAAACTGCTCTCCCTGAAATATTTTAGAATCGACTGAGGCTGTTATTGCTTGTGACCACAGATTTGTTGCTGTATTTTACCAATTTTATACTTTCGTTGGACATAAAATGGACAGAAATCAAAGGGAATGCGTATTTTTGTTCAATGCAAATAACATAAAACATAATATAGCTGTCATTAGTAGCAATAAACACTATTTAAAATTAGTTCCTGTTTTCTTTGGTATCTCATTATCTATCATTTCGCTAGTACCTTTTCGATCAGCTGTGCCATAGAATCCCCTTGACTTTAGGTCCCAATCAGTGAGTGTAAACCTAGAAATCGCATAGCTGACGGATTGTAGGAATATCTTCCTAGTCCCTGCTTGGAATGTAATGTTCATATATTTCTCTATTTATTTATTCAATACATCCGCATCCAACATTTCTCCAATTTACTTCTAAAGGGTGTCTCAGTAAGAATGCACTTTTTCATTTTAAAATCAAAACACGTATTTTTTGAGATAATTATGCTATTTTATTGAATTGTAAAGAAGACATATTCCGATTAGGTACGGGATAAAACATTCGTCAAACGGCCTCCATGGATCTGATAATAGGCCATTTTTCTGTTCATGTCATTTTCCATGAATTTTTCACAGAGATGTGGCTGTATCTCACCTATGATGCATTGGATCTCGGTTTTGAGCTTAGGAATTATTTATGGTTTATTCGCATAAACCCGAGATTTCACAAAATCCAAAAGGAAAGAAATCGCACGGCTTTAAATCGTATGATCTTGTTGTCGAGGTGACATCAGAATTTCTTGAGATAATTTGTTGTGGAAATTGCTGCTGCAATAAATCGATTGTTCTATGCGCGGTGTGGCAGACGGCGCCGACTTGCTGAAATCACATGTCGTCCAGATCCATGCTGTCTAGTTGAGGACACAAAAACCCCATTATTATGTTCCTGTAACGAGTGCCGTTCACAGTCCCGGCAATTTCGACATACTCTTCGAAAAAGACCCAATCACGCGGGATTGATATTTCCGGGTTTTCGGCGACTCTCTTATTTACAGCAGCAACGTTTTCAAGAGAACGACCGGTACGTTGACGCACAGGAGCCTTATTGTTCATAACCGGCCCAGCTACTTTACATATTTTGGCCACTCTTCGAATGGGTGACACACTATTTGCACTTTCTCGACTGAAAATACTTCGAAGTTTGCGAGCGGTCTCAGCATAACTTTCCATATTTTTGTAATAAGTTTTCATTATTATAACATGTTTGCCTTTAGTAAAGTGATCCATATTTAAACATATGTGACAGCTGCCAAATTTCAGAGTTGCCACGTGCACAAAAAAAATACACTAAATTTAAAAGTGCAGTCTCCCTACTTACGTTTCCGTCGGTGGTGCAATGGTTAGTGTGCGCGCCTCCTCTACAAGAGATCCTGGGTTCGGGCCCTCCTCTGACCATCTTGAATTTCTTTCGGCGGCGGTCATCGCGCATAGTGACGGCAATACAATAGATTATTTAGCTTCTCAAAATATCGTTCGTAACCTATGTAAAGCTGTAGGTCCCAATCAGTTCCCAAATCAATTGTGAGAAAGCTCTGCCTAATTCCTTCATGGGATGCAATGAGAAATTTTATTATTTTAGTATTTATTTTAAGCTTACTTGGACATCTTTTATCTTCTTAAGTTTAGCTTTCCATTACACGACAAGAACGAAAGGTCGAGATGTTCTCACAATCCCAGGCGTTCGTCTTCTAATATGTAGACTCATCTACACATTTGCATCGAATTTCAAATTTGATGGCTAATTACTCATTAATAGGGCTGTTTTTTGATTCCATTAAATTATTGCCACTTATGACTATTTGAAAAATACGATCCACACTCAATACACCGAAATGTGGCAACATTTTTTGTAATGGGTGAAAACATATGCGATACGGCAACACGACTGTAACCCGTGCCAACAAATACATGGTAGTAGCAGCAGGTATTGCTCTAGTTGTAGACAATAAACAACGGACATTTTCTTTATGCTCATTCGTTTCAGTTGTCAAACTCTACACAAATGTGTACCAACAATGCAAGAACACAAAAAAGTACAACACCAAAATACATATGAGTTTGACAAATGAAACGAAAAATTACATAGAAAATATAAAATCATCTGTTCAAATGACTTTAGCTGCTACATAATTCTACCATAATTAAACATGTATACCATTTAATGCGCGTTGTTGTGAGATTCCAATTCTATTTTTCAATCGAAAATGAGGACCCAATTTTAGAGATATAAAAATATACGCAGTTATGCATTAAATAAAATAATAAGTGTGTTTTTTCTACCCCGCTAAAGTTAATTATAGCTTAATTTGTACGGGACAGCTAAGCGAAATTAAGTGGCATTTCAATTCCCCACTTAAATTCCGACTTGAGCAATAACAATGTTGCCACATATTCAATTTCAAGAAATGGCAACAAAAAGTTATCTTAGATAAATTTTGTTATTATTTCTTGTGAATGAAAATGTTATCAAGTAGAGACTCAAGCGCAGAAATTTGCAAAATGGCTTATACATTATAAGTTCATTAAACTTATTTAATTTATTGGAAGACTACCAGTACTTTTATATCTCTAAATTTGAAGGATAGATTTTTATTTGCGATTGAAAACAAAATTGGGAATAAATTAAATGTTATACATATTGAACATGGTTGAATTATCTATCAGGTATAGACGTTTAAACAGGTGATGTAATGTTTTCGATGTCATTTTTCGTTTCAGTTGTCAAAATCATATGTATTTTGATTTTATACTTGTTTGTATTCTTGTATAGTTGGTATATATTTGTGTAGAGTTTGAGAACAAAAACGAATGAACGAAAATAAAATGTCTGTTGTTGCTGCTTCCAACTACAACAACATGTGCTGCTACCATGTATTTGTTGGCACTGTGTTGGCACGTGTTGCCATATCGAATTTTTTTCACCCATTACGGCAAATGTTGCCACATTTCGTAGTATTAAGTGTGGATCGTTTTATTTGAAAAGTCTTAAGTGGCGAAAGCTTAATGGAATAAAAAACAGCCTTAATATAAATGAACTTGACATCTGTAAGCCATTTTGGATATTGATGTTTTTGAGTCTCTTCTTCTTGATAAGATTTTCATTCACAAGAACTAATAACAAATAATATCTAGGATAACTTTTTGTTGCCATGTTTTAAAATTGAAAATGTGGCAACCATGAGATTGCTTAATTCGGAATTTAAGTGGGAAATTGAAATTACACTTAACATCGTTTAGATCCCCCGAACGAATTAAGCTATACCTAACTTTAGCAGGCAAGAAACCAACACAAAGTGATACAGACACTTGTAGAAAGGCTTTCAGAGTGTACTTGTTAGGAGCCAATTTGTATCTATGTGTGAATCTAACAACTCTTTGTGACACAGTTTCTGTAGATCTGTTCTTGAGGTACGGTTGCTCGGACCCGGACGACCAACTTACATCAATAACCTTCACTAAGAGTTACTTTATCAGCCGTTCCAGGGTTTTTAATAATAACGGTGACAGAGTTTTTGCATGGAGCAGGGCGTGTGCCCCTCTGTCGCTAGGGGCTGGGACTGATTTCTGTGTATATTTCCAATATTTGGTCTATCAGGCAAAATAAGAATAGTTTGGGCACATCCTAAAAATCCTCTAGTGATACCATATCAGGCCCTGAAAACATACGGGTTTAAAGTTACCCATGTCTCTTTTAATCCTTAATTGAGCCACAGCTTCTTCAATGCAATAAGAAATATGTTCCATTTCGTGTTAAAAATAAGGGTGTTGATTCCATTATTTCTGTAAAGAGTCCAACATTCCGAATACTCCTTCAGGTATATTACTGTTCTGTAGACTGATACCACATGCTGGAAAATAACGGCCTCTGTAACATATTCTCCCAAAGATATTCTGCAGGAACCATGTATATGTTAGGAACACACTACAAACATTCAAATGTTTGCAAGTCCCAAACTCACTTGTATTTATATGTAAACAGTATCATGTTTACCGGTAAGCATGTATACTTTTACGTAGAAAATTGTGTTTTTCATTCCAAACATCCATATACTTGCCTGGAAGTATTCCCCTGGTACCCCCCAAACCTACATATACTTACGTGGAAACATATGCCTACTTCCTCCGAAACATGATAATATTTAGAAACGAATTATTCTTTGATTTCAATAAATATGTATTATTTATTATAATTAATTTTATCAATATAAATCCACATTTACAAATAATTAATACAAACAATTTAAAGATTTAAAAGGCCCCATTTTACGTTTACTTGCACTGAATGCACTTTTTGTTTTTTTCATGTAATGGGAATCTGTTGTTCTTCTGCTTCTCCCTTCTTTGTTGTCCCGCACGTTTTTGTTTTCAGAAGGTTCCAGCTATGCGTTGGTTATCACAATACGTTGCTACACAAACAATATACAAATCTTGTTCCTGCTAGGCAAGCGTGGATTAATTACTTGCTTTTTTTTGATGTAGAATACGTCTTACCTTTCGGTATGAGGAGTCATGTCAGGTTTTTATTGTTGTAATCTTTATTTCATTGAATTTGAGGAAACGGCTAGATGAATTTTTTTAAAATTTTTTTTGTAGGTAAATGAAGATTTGATATACATTTCATATTGGTTGATATATTTCTAGTATTTTAATTTCTCAAATGAAAATTGTTTAAACACATACACTCAAACATATGTGTGGTGTTTGGTTGAGTGTTTTTGGTTGCTCAACATTGCTTAGGAAAATGTATCTAGTAAAGAGTGAAACGAACAGCAAGCTAATGTTGCTTGGCAACATGTATCTAGTAAAAAGTGAACAAACAGTAAGCTAACGTAATAAAGCTTTTTTGCGAAAGCATCAATAAAGCTGTTGTAACATTAATTTTGAATTGTAAAGCGGAAAGCTTTCACACAACGCTCGAATGCTAATGCGAAGACTCGATAAGGTAAACCTTTTTTAATATTAGGGCGGCCCTCTCAACATTCGCAGAACTTATTTCAATAAAAGTATTAATTAAAATACATAAATTAAATTAAGTTTAAAAAAATTGAACATAATATTTTTTTTTTAAACGGACTTGAATCAAATGCCGTTGGTAAATATAAAAATTTCAGCAGACAGTTGTCCGAGTCCTTCGGACACGGACTGTCCCTGCAGGCTGTGTCAGAGACACGGCCATTAAGTTTAACGTAGAATACGATATCCGATAAGACAGAAAACATATATAACAATAAATGATAAATAATATAAGCAAATGAATTTATTGTTATATATGTTTTCTGTCTTATCGGATGGCGTATTCTACGTTAAACTTAATGGCCGTGTCTCTGACACAGCCTGCAGGGACAGTCCGTGGCCGAAGGCCTCGGACAACTGTCTGCTGGAATGTTTTATTTTACTTATTTCACAAATGGTCCTCCGATACGATTTTCTCAGTAAAGGCTCGGACAGACAAAGGGCGTCACAATGTTACCCTTTCTAGTTTGTTTCCTCAAAATCGTTTCTCACTGTGGTAGCATACGTATATATATGCGAAACATATACACAACAACCAAAGCAGCATCACAAACCATTTAACCGTCCAAGCCTTCCTTTATTCGCTTTTCACTGAACAAGCGTTTTTGATGTTCTCTGTCCGATGAACCATTTTTGACTGAATACATGAAACTAAACCGCAATACATTAGCCAAAATAAGAAACACTATTTCATCTGCAATTTGCACGCAAATTCAGGAATATCTACGAATCACTGACTGAGAGAATAATGCAAAAATTCCGATACACACTTACAAGATAGACTCTCTCATTGTTCCTCTATTATTCTCTTGCTCTCAAGATAGCATAAACAATGCAACAAACACAACTGTATTTGCATCACAAACACAGACATATTTGATTCGCAAACACATATATTATAGCATGTTAATCATTGTGTCTCAAACATGTAATATTGAATAGCAAAGAGAATGTGTTTGGACACAAATATATTATATTTACGACAAGCTTGAAACACACTTTATATTTGCATCCAAACAACAACAAAATACAGGTTTTTCAGCGTGCAGTAGCAGCATTAGGAGCGAGGCCTCGAATAAAAATTAATAGATAAACAGTTTCCCATTACATCCCATGAAGGGATTAGGGAGACCCTCTCACAATTACTGAGCTGTACGATTTCTAGTTTCACAGCCACTGATTGGGACCTAGAGTTTAACATAGGTTCCGAATGGTATTTTGAGAAATTTGTTCTTGGCTATATAAGTATACTCGATTGTATTGCTGTCGCTTTGCGAGCTGACCGCCTTCGAATAAAATGTAAGGTGCCCAGAGTTGGGATCGGACCTACGTTCTCGTGTACAAAAGCACACTGACCAGTGAGCCACTGATGGCTACGATATCTCAAATGTAGCATGAATGAATTCACAAAGGTACATCCAGACAAGCCTCTTAATTTACCTGAGCCCATTCTAAGAACGCCTTATATTCAGTTCTTCTTGCTGAAAAATCAGTCTGTTGTATTGTTTGGAGAAAATATGACATGTTTGTAGCTTGTAGCAGCAAATGTACTACACTTGAGTCCAAACACATTGTGTTGGCAACTCACTATTACATATTGGAGGCACAATGATTAATTGTTGGCAATATACATTTTCGTGACCCAAATGTGGCTATGTTTGTTGGAATCTTCTAAAAACAAAAAATGTGACAGACAACAAAGTAACAACAAATCAGAAGTTATTCAATTCATGAAAGCAATGTTTGCAAACGTATACGTGTTTCCTGCAATATGTAGCTGGGTCGGTGTTTCATAGTGTACAATTTACCAGGGTTATGTCAACACGTTCCAGTTTTTGCAGAACCTGTAAGATTGTCCATACTCTGGGTAGCTTAGCCGGTGTGTAGGTACCTTCGTGGTCCTGTGCCCTGGCACCTATATCAGGTGAATATCGTACTGCCTGGCGATCTCGTTAAGATGTCTGCGGACTGCATTAATCGACAGGTGTTGCGTTCAGCACTACTAATGCGAGGGATTTGATCACCACGTGATTTTCACTAATAGCCAACTATTACTTCACTAATAGCCAACATTGCGGTCGGATATACGCTGAAATGTTCAGGTAATGGACGAGAAAGAGGCAAAAAGGTAACATCTTTCATATTTTGCCTGGAGCTAGTGACAAAAGATGGCTCACAACCCCGATTGCATATGGAGGGGCAAGTCCTTAATAACGAGATGAACGTTACATCTTTCATTTGTAGCATTCTCACGCCATATTGGTTGGCTTTGGAATGCACCCGCATCTAAAATCAATGGGATGCCTGGTTTTTTTTTTTGTCTTTTCTGTAAAATGTGGAAAGGGATAGCTGTTGGAGTTCCCTTTTCATGAGGCATATATGATGCGATCAACCCAATCTGTATGCATGTTCGATATCCTTTTTCATTTTGGAACAGATAAGAATTAGTCAACCAAATAGTGTGACCCGGTTTGTTCGAATGTGGGTGAAACTTTATTCCTCTAGGTCAAACCGCAGTGAGCAGGAAAATATTCAGATCGTATTAAATGGGCTTTATACTTCGTACGAGATTGCATTCAAATTCCCAAGTGTTGGACTTTAATTTATGAATTTTTTATTGATTTCGAAACACTGTGCTGTCATAAATTCATAGTACACCATTTTACAGACGAAGCCTATGTTTGGTCAAGTGTTTCGTGGACAACGACATGAGCGCCAAACACAGTGGCTTGTATATCATATTATATATACATAGTCAGTCTACTATATACACACATACAAATATATACAACCGATCTATAACAACAGCAACCACAAGGTAAAATAATGCGTCAATTTTCTTGTTCAAGTTCATGTTTTTCAATTTATATTTTATTTTGCTTTTGTTTTTTTCGCTTATTTATTATTATTTTCGTTATTTCCAACATTCGAGCGGCCATACCACTCATACATGCTATGATTGTTTATCTGTCTGTGTATTTGTATAAATGGTTTATTACCAGAGTTTGATATTTTTACTCCGATGTCTCCACTCCTTGCTCCAAGAGTTCGACACGCACTCGTACTCGCACTTGCAATCAACACCCCAGAATTGGTTGTTCGTTTGTCAGGGTCGCTGCAAATGAATGGATAGAGATACATTTAAATGCTTCCAACAGAGCACCAATCGACGACCGTCCACTCTCGGTCTGCGTACAACTTGAACAGCAGCAATCCGCATAATTTTAATGTCGTAGAGAGGATGTCGTAGCAACATTTGTTTATGTCCATAAAGACAATAACAAGTTGTAATATGTTGAAAATTTGTTTAATTTTTCACAACAGAGAGGCCAAGAGAGATTTAAATAAATGTTTGTTCAATGATTTGTTTGTAGTTTGAGTTGCAGACAGAGTGGAATCGTAGTTTCAGAATCTGGTAGGGAAGAAAAGTAAAGTTGACGCTCAATTAGACTTACGCGTTGATATAATGAAATTGTACATCAATTTTTGACATGTTTTTAACAATTGATTAAGTTTTGTTAATTACCCACATTTTTTTTAATGTGTTAACATCTATAGGCACTAGTAGGGCAATCTATCAAAGTGAACACATGCAAACTACAAACAGCCTTAGCATCACATTTGTACAACAATAGGCTCTGCCTGAAAATAAGTATTATGGTATTGGTGTAGCGGCAGCGAACGCACAAGCAGGTCATCGGCGCCAAAGAACATTGAATAGTATAGAGAACTCATGGAACGAATTGTATGACTCAAAAGCCCTGGCGACATCTGGGGAATGCTCTCTCTTTTTGTCATAACGTGCTCCATTCATAATTTTGATGTGAATCATTGATGGCTTTAGAAATATTTATGCTTTTTGTATGTATTGTTTTATGTATTAACATTGCCGAAATGGTGCGATTATATAGAAATATTCTATA
This sequence comes from Phaonia tiefii, assembly GCA_963931995.1. Classification (NCBI taxonomy): domain Eukaryota; kingdom Metazoa; phylum Arthropoda; class Insecta; order Diptera; family Muscidae; genus Phaonia; species Phaonia tiefii. Next base: position 32,282,238 of record OZ008371.1, on the reverse strand, counting down.
AAGACAATAAGATCGGTTTATGCTCTTTTACTCAGACGCTCTGCGTGAGAGCGGACAAAGAGTGCAATAAGTTCTCTATACTATTCAATACTTTTTGTCGTCGCTCTGTTTATGATATAACTAAAAAAATATTGCTTTATTTATTTTAACAATATTACATCCAATGTTAAAGCAGATGTAAGGAAAAATAAAGTGCATTAGCAAAAGAGCCTGCAGCACAAAAACTATTGTTTTTTTATTTTGCAATGAAACATTTACTAATGTGTTCATAGAAATGGATCAGGCACCGTGTAAGAAAAAGGTGTTAACACATCACCCGTTAGTTCGAACACTCATTAATTTTGTTTAGTTAATCAGGAACCGTGGCACGACCGTCTTTTTCGAGGAATACATGATTTTCAGAGATACGATAGCCATGAAATCGTAGCTGCAATGGTTAGTGTGCGCGAGTCTTGAACATGAGGACATGTATTTGATTCCCGCTCTGATCTCCTTAAATTTCTTTCGACGGCGGTCACCTCGCTTCGTAATATGATATTGTAATAAGTTATTAAACAGATTCTCAAAAAACCGTTCGGAACCGGTGTAAAAAATTTTGATCCCAATCAATTACTATATACCTAGAAAGCATACAGCTCACTGTTTGTGTGCCCATGCTAAAATATCACATGCCAACTATTGCAAATATCGCTGCACGGGTGGCAATGCCTCAATCCGTCGCAACGCGACTTCCCACAGGGGAATATAAGGAAAAGACTACATATTTCGTACTGTTGTACTCCGCCTATGTTTGGGGTAAAACGACAGTGGAAAAAGAGCGAGAGTAAACCAATGGAAGATTACACAAGGGAGAAAAAGCCTAATAATTCTACATATAGGTAAAATACGAAACTAACCGCTCTGGATAAGATACGGATGGGAATCTAGTGACTATTAAGCAATGAGTATTGGGCATGTAAAGCAAACAATATAGTGTATTACTACTCCCAGTGTAATGCGATGCAGGCGAGGGAATTAACGACGTCAAAACAGTAATTCCCCGGCTTAAAAACAATAGATCCGCATGTGCTGATGGACTGCCGGCAGAGCTGCTGAATTCTAGTGGCCGTGAGCTGGAAAGCTGCATGTACTAGCTCATATGAATAAGTTGGTTAGGCGATTTCGCGGCAATTCGAGTCTCAGCATACAATATTGTACGTTTAGAAAAGCTAACTCCAGAAAATGTGCCAACTACCGTGGGAAGTACATTTCATCCTTACTCTGAAGATCTGTCTTTTGTTATTGTTTCGATGCAACTATAACGTATTTGTAGCTTATCGCAAATATTGTATACTTGTGTCCAAACACATTGTGTTTCCTCTTTAATATAATATGTTTGAGGCACAATGATTTATAGTTTACAATATATTTTTTTGTGGCCCAAACGTAACTTTGTTTTGTTGAAAACTGTTGAAACTTAAAACGTTGTAGACAACAATGATCCAAAAGAAAAGCACCAGATTTTCCATTCAGGAGACAGTGCTTGCAAACATGTAAATTTTTGCCCGTAATATGTTTCAGAGTACTTTTTTTTATAGCGTGCATTGAATGCAACATATTCTCAAGCGTAATGTGCCAACAACCAAATCTAATTTTTGCACACGTGAGTGGATCTTATCAGTGTGGCATTACACATTTATATCCACAACAGACTCAATACGTCAAGTTCTTAACAATACCCACGAAATGCCAATCACCACCTGCCATATATTTATACACGGTAGACAAACGGTTCCTGTAGCATTATTCCGGAACCATGTATATGTTTGGAACAGCCAAATTTATACGTGTAAGCATTGTTTTGATGAACTGAAGATCGGCTTTATTTCTTTTACTGTCTCTCACGATTTTGTTTTCGGCAGTTTTCGTTCAACAAATCTGTATTAGGATCACAATAATATAAGTTATAACATATTCGTCATTATGTCCCACATGTTATACAGAACAGCGAACACAATGTGATTGCACACAAGTATATTATATTTGCGGCAAGCTACAAACACATTGTATTTGCATACAAACAACCAAATATACAGATTGTTCACTATGTAATTATTGATAATCAAGAATTAACAAAAGTTAATTAATTGATTAATATGGAGAATGTATACGTAGCTCTAATATGTCTCAGTAAATGTGGACGTTTTGAATTTTGTGGCATTTTTTTAGACCTGGTGGCAGTACCGAAATTTGACAGCTGTCGTCTACAATTGCTGTGAATATTAAAAACGTAGCGCAGCACAAAGGAAGAACGCGTGAAAACCTATAAGAAGTGGGAAAGTTTATGCTGAGACCGCTTAAAAACCTAGCGGAATTTTCGGTCGTGCTACAGATTCTGGGTAAGTTATAGGCAGTACATCTGTTGTGCATCGATGCACCGATCGGTCTTTCGAACACATTATTGTAGTAAGTGCGAGTGTCGCTGAAAATCCGTTAGCAGAAGCCCTTGATATATTTTTATCGAATGCATGCCGTTTACAAAGCATATAATGAAATTGTCAAACTCGTCGTTAATATAACGAGACATTTCAATCAATTGTCAAATATTTTGTTAATATAACGAAACATTTCATTCAATTGAAATAGATACTTTGAACGCTCGCTAAATCGTTGGCGTGTAAAATATGAAGAAGCTGTGTGTCCTAATTCGTGTGCACACATACATGTGTGCTTCAAATTCTTTGATGTATTTCTACAATGTCCGTGTAATTTACGAAGCCGCCAATTAAATTAACAAATATTTCGTTAATATAACGAAACATTTGTTTTTCAGTTTAAGTCAATTCGAATAAATACGTTGGTCGCCCACTAAAACGGTAGTGAGTCAAATAAGTAGACTCCCAGTGTCCTAGACTATTGTGCCGCCAACAGCCACTTTCGTGCCCACTGACATTTTGTCAGCCCCGCCTATGGTTACTTCCCCTCTGGGATACCTTCCTACTTTTCTTATTATTATTATTTTCGCAAATAATTATTTCCCTTCATTAAATTGAAATTGTAATGATAAAAAAGAGGTTAGAGACGAAAAGAGATTCGATTTAACAACTTTTGCATCATTAATACTTTTCATATCATCTGTCAATAGTGAACGATGCGTTGCGTTATAACATGTAAGAGTGAGAACGTGTGTACTCCATGAGGTCTGAGCCGATGTGTGATGTTATTTGTTGTTATTGTGCACGTCACTTTTACCCCCTTTGTTGTTGTTGTTGTTATTGTTTTACACTTTTCCTGTGGACTTCCTTTGCCGGGTTCTGACTTGGCTGACTGCCTCAGCGATTGCTCATTTATGGATTGTGTCCCTCCAACGGCAATGTCCGTCCGCCTGCTTGTCTGTCTATCAGTATTAAGTCTGTCCAGCCATCCGTCCATACGCCTATCTGAATCATGTACATATGAATTGATGTTGCACGTTTGATGTTATGTTCTGTTGGGCTATGTTGCATTTATGTGCGTGTTTTTAATAGTTTTCATGTAGCAACATGTTATTGTTGTAAATATTGTAATGTTATGTAAAAAAAAGAATAAAAAAAGTAAAAAAATTCATCAGCAACTGCTTTAACATCCTGAGCTCACATTTGCTCGATATAAAAAAAAAGGAAAAAAAAAGATTGTCCGAGTATAACGATGCGCTGTAGACCATTCCGTCTGTCCCATTGCCTGTTTACCCATCCGTCCGTCTCACTGTCTGTCCCAACCAGTGATCATCAATTACACATGCTAATGCTTTTACATGTTTTAACATAATTCATTTTTCCCATTCGCTCTTCTCCTCTCTCTCCCCTGGACCACGGCTATTGTCCTGTTTCATTTACATTTTGTTTTTGTGTCCTTTTGTTTTACATCATTTGAACACAACACAGAAAAAAAAAATATAATTATGCAATTACAGTCACTAAAAAACACAGAACGTTTAAGTGAATGCCAAAGGTTTTGGCATTATAATGATGAAATAATTTCAAGTCAATTTAACAAAGTCCAACAAATATAAATTACTAACAATTAAGTGTCAGTTTGGCCAGAAAAGTTCATTGAGTGTGGGGGGGATATGACGTACCCTTAAAGAATCTACACCAATTGCTAACAAATCTATTATAGCGGCAATCAAGGATACTAAATCAGGTATTATAGCGCAATCAGCATAGCAGGGACACTACGTTCAAATATAAAGGATGCCCCCCTAAAAGTGCACGAATTAATTTGAAAATAAAATGCATTTCATCAAATTTTCGACGGCATTTAGACAAAAATATAACGCTATCTCCAATGACCACACGCTGAAAAATCACTCGGTGATGAATATAGTATAATATATGTGTTTGTGATCCAAATATATGTTTGTTTGTCATTCAAATACAGTTGTGTTTAGTACAGTGTTTACTTCAGGTTCCTTGTGCCATGCTATGTCAAGATCAAAATAATAAAAGAGGGACAGCCAGATTGTTCTCAGCCTAACTTAATGTTATATAAATTTGGTAACTGTATTTTTGGATTATTCTTTCAGTTAGTGATTCATAAATATTCCTGAATGCGTGTGTAAATGAGTGTTGGCTGATCTGTTGCGTTATAGTTTCATGTATTCAGTCATCAATCGGTCGTTTGGGAGGAAACATACAAATGTTTCGAGGTAACTGTATGGATATTTGTGATGAAGCGCACATACGGCTGGCCGTGAAAGTATTCATCTTTGCAAGTAAATACTATAATGTTTGCATTTAATATAAGTAAGTTTAGAACTTGCAAATATATGCAGGTTTAGAGTGTCTTCCAAATATGTACATGGTTCCTGCAGAACGTGTTTGCGAGAATATGTTACAGAGGCCGGTTTTTCAGCGTGCAATAACGCCTTGGCTCTCGTCCTTGAGCACAACAGGTGTGTACTGTTTGTTCGTATAAATCCCACGTTCTCATGTACAAGAGCCGCGACACTAATCCTTGCACAACTTAGCCATGAAAACTTGGCCATGAAAAAGTTTCCCAAAAATACCGTTAGGAACCCGCGTAAAACTTTAGATCCCAATGACTTAGTATACAACTGGAAAGCGCATAGCTCACTGGTTTTAAGAAATTCTCCCCAATCTCTCCATGGGATGTAATGGGATCATAGAAAATAGCCAATTACACCATATGACGAAAATTTGCGCCAGATAGTTGCCTTTTGTGGACACATTTGATTGCCTTTTATTACCTTCGATTTTTTTGAACCTCAAATCTTCTTTGTTGCGGAACCCATTCAGAGAAAAGTTCGCCTCGTCTGTGAAGATGTTTCGTTTCGCAAAATCGGCATTCACTTCATTTTGATCTCTCACCCATTTTATGAATCTCCGGTGATATGCATGGTCTGGTGGCTTAAGCTCCTGATTGAGCTGAATTTTGTATAGAGGAAAGTCTTTCATCAAAATTCTCTGCGCGGTGCTTGACAAAATATAAAGTTGTTCTGATCATTGCCTGAAATGTTGCGTTATATTAACGAAATGTTTGACAATTGATTGAAATGTTTCGTTATATTAACGACGAGTTTGACAATTTCATGATATGCTTTGTAAATGCCATGCATTCGATCAAAATATATCAAGGGCTTCTGACCAACCTAGGATTTACGCATAAAAAAATTTTTATTGGACGATCAACGTATGCATTATAATTCACTTAAACTGAAAAACAAATTTTCGTTATATTAACGAACTGCTTGTGAATTTAATTGAGGGCTCCGTAAATTAAATGGACATGGTGAAAATATATCAAAGAAATTTGACCTAGCAGGTATCAACGCAGACGCCAATTTATCGTTATATTAATGAAATGTTTGAGAGTTTAATTAGGAGCTTCGTAAATCTCATGCATATGACGAAAATATATCAAGGATTTCGGAACAACCTATAGTTTACGTAATAATTTCAAGCACGTGACGAAAATATATCAAGGACTTCTGACCAACCAAGGAAACACGGCTTGTTCTTATTTAACACATTGCCATTTTAGTGAGCGTTCGACGTATCCAATACAATCGACTACAAACCGATACGCAGTTTGTTCGTCATATTAACAAAATGTTTGTCAATTTAATTGGGTGTTTCGTAAATTTCATGAATATTATGAAAATGTATCAAAGAATTTTGACCAACCAAAAATTTATGCAAAAGATGTGTCAGTTGTCCTTCAGCGAAAACTTCTTAAGCATTTCTGTAAAAAGAGACTTGAACTATTGTAAATGGGATTTTTAGAGGTATAAAACGTAAAGTTGGCAACAGGGGTTTCAGTGTCAGCCTTTTTTGTCACTGTCAGCAATTTTGAAAAATGATCTTAAACCGGATAATGACTGAAAAGCTTACACTTTTAAATATCGATAAAATAAAAAGGACACCGGAAGTAGAACGAAGGCGGTTCATGGTAACGCCAATCTCTTGGCAATCACTGTTTCTGTTTGAAACAACATCTGTGCATAGGCTTTCATTGACATCCAAGATGTTGAAAGACAATATGTTGTGAATATTGATGATTTCGTTAGAGTATTGCTTTGGATGTTTTCAAGCTAGTAGGTGTTGTTGAAACAATTCTCGATTTTATGAGAATTGTTTATACCTATAATGTGTGAGAATATACCTAAATACTTGAAGAGAGCGCAGCTGACGAGATGCCTTCGTGGCCATTGACTTATCTATATATCAAACCGACCACCATAATAAGCAATTTCACATTATTCCTTTTATAATATATACTATGAAAATCAACATTTAAATATAAAAAGTACTTTTTTGCAGAAATTCATCTTGAACCGGAAAACTTATTAATAAAAGTAAAGGGAGCAACCAACCGAAAATAATTTTTTGCGTTTATCGATTTTTACGACCTATATCTCATTTTGTTCATTGGTTATGTAACTTTACGTGAAAGTACCACGATTTGAAATTTTTTCCAGTTTTGGATTTTTCATGATTTTTACAAATAAAATATTTTAATTTTTTAGGCAAAAAAATAATTTTTTCTTCATCAATTAATATATATCTGCAAAACTGTTGATTATATAGAGAAATGGTATATCAATGGATTAAAGGGATTGGAATTTTTAATTTTTCTAAGTTTGTTGCAGCAAAATCGCGCAAGTTGTTCTTGAGTTATGTCAAACAAAAGAGCCAGAAACGTGACAAATTCCCCTATATGATATTTTCTAACTTCGAAAAAATATATCTCGATTTCTAGATGTGACCCAACGGAAAGCCGGGACATGTATAACTTGTTTTTCACCGATATAACTTTTGCTGGTAGTCAGAATCCCGCCGATGGCTGACTCCTAACATTTATCGCACAGTGTAATACATATAAGTACTATTAAATTGTACATTTTAAAAGAAAAACTACTTTTTTTTGAACCGAAAATTATTAAAGAACGAAAGTTGTTTTCTATAAATATATTTCCTACTATAGTTTTATTAGATACAGTACGTCGTTGGATGAGATACCTATACGCTGAAAAAACCCACCACTTTGAAATTATGCGGGAACCATGGATATGTTTGACACATCCATCTACTTATAGACGTGCAAGCATTTTTTTTTGAATTGAAAATCTTCAGTTTTATTGGAACAAAGTTCCTTAACGCACGTTGCGGGATGGGGATTAAATGAAAAAAAAAATTAAACAACCTTTTTTTTACCACATTATGTTACAACCCAGTATTATCAACTATAGTGTTTACTTTTGCTTTGGTTTGTGTCTAGACTTATATATGTTGGGAAATTCCTTGTTTAATTGGAAGATTTCTAGGTGGTGCCTGTAAACAATATTTGGTATATATTGTAGTTTTGAACCTAATAAAAATTAAATTTAGAAAAGCCAAAGTGAAAGAAGTCTACAAAAATAAAATTTTCTTAAATTAGTGTTTTTTTTTTAAAAATCAATTTATAAAAAAAGAAAATACCTATTCATTTTCTTAAACAAAGTACCTCTCTTAAAGAAAGGACTACGTTATCTTAAAGAAGTACTGTTGCATAAAAAAGTAAATCATCTTAAAAAAAGTACATTTTCTTTCTAAATAAGTACCTTTTCTTAAAAAAGTAAATTTTCTTGCATTTTCTTAAAAAACTATATTTTCTTTAAAAAGTACCTTTTTTGTAGAACAAAAAAAAATTTATTGAAAAAGTTACCTGTTGTTGAAAAAGGGACCAATCCTAAGAAAAATTGCCATTTCTTAGAAAAAATTTTTTCGTCAAAAAATTACCTTCTCTTAAATAAAACCTTTTCTTACAAAAATTTCTTTTCTTAAAAATAAAATAATATTTTTTTCCTTTCTTCAGATAAGTAGCCTTTCTGTAAATAAGTTTATTTTCTTAAAAACAAACCTTTTCCTAAAAGGAGTACCACTTCTTTAAAAAGTACCTGTTCTTAAAAAAATTATGTAAATATTTCTTTGTAAAAAAGCCAACACAATTACAAAAAGTACTTATTAGTTTTCAGTTGTTTCGGCTGAAGGTCATAAGAATACAAAGAAAACACCCTAAGCAATTCTTCTCACAATTTTATTAATAGAACAGTTCAAACAAGAATCAACATAAAAATATATATTATTTTCCCAATTTTAATTACATTTTGAGATAACGCAGAGCGCGTCCAAGTTTTTCCGCAGGCTTATGTCAACTGATTTGGCCTTCTCTTGAATTTGTTAATTGTGTGCCTATAAACTTGCGCACATTGATCTGTATCTCATGTGAAATTAAGCCTTTTCTCCGATGGAACGTCAATTATATGCAGCATTTCCTGGAAGCGACGTCTTGAGTAATTTTTCTCTTCAGTCAGAATTTCCATTTCGTCAAAATTTGGTTTGTGTCTTTTTAAAGTACAGTGGGCTGCTTGTGCTGTCTTTTGTTCTATCGGCTTCTAATGAGCTTTTTGGTCCGACTTATGAGCAGCTATTCTAGTTTTCAATTTATTAATTTTAGTGCCCACATATACTTTCTGGCATATGCTGGACTTGTCACCATTACATGGAATTTTGTACACAACGTTTGGCTTGTCATTTTCGTCAATAATAGACTTTGTCCTACTAAATAAACCATTCACGGTTAAATTCGACTTCAACGCCAATTCACATTTTCCGTTGTCAAATATATTGGAATGTTCCAATCTCCCAGAGAAACCCGGAACATACTTTATGGTCTCATAAATTCTCTCAGATTCAGTACGGCGTTCAGTCGGCTTGCTCGTCTCTGCCCGTGATATAAGAATGTCTATAATTTTCCTGGGGAAACTGTTCAATTTAAGGATTGCCACCATTTCTCCCTTATTCGTCTTGTGGAATTCAGCGTCACTTATCTTCATAACTCTCTTAATGAAGTTGCTCGCAGTGTTAATAATTGTCCTTCTTGGGTGTTTGGAATGATAACACTGTGATAGTTTTTGACCCGAAAAAAAACGAACTTTGATGAATCGTTTTCGAACTATTAGGGGGGAGTCCCCTGAGTGCGAAAGTACATTTGGAAGTGTCAGATTGGCTCCAGTTTCTGAGAAATCGGTATATATGGATATAGCTAAGTCTGCGCTATTTAAACAAATTCTACCGGCCATAGGCCAATTTTTTTTTGGCCTAAAAGGGCTTAGAAAGCTTATTAAAATAGAAAAAACAAATGTTTGCGGTCGGTCCAACTTCTTGAGATATGGGCCTTTAAACCTTGAGTATATAATAGGCAATATCTCACATATTTATAGTCCGATCTGGTTCCGGTGAATATCATTTCAAAGACCATTAAAAACTCTTTAAATCTGCAGATAAATAAATTACATTTTATTAACCCATTGGGGACAAATTTAAAAAATACGATTTTTTAACCTCAAATCTGATTTTCTCAAAAAACAGCCCTAGTAAACCTATTTTCTACCTAGACTCAGTTTGTAGGCAACACTTCAGGCTTTATTTATTTTCTAAGACCGGAGATATTTATGTTCAAAATTTGAAATACAAGAAAAAATGAAAGTTTTTTTACTTTTTTCCAAAATTTTATTTATTTTCCTAGGATAGGCCTCAAGTTAAGCTTCGAAATCAAAATATTGGACTTTTATATATTTTTTTCGTTTTTTTCTTGTATTAATTTTTTTTTTCATTTTTTTTTTGTATTTCAAATTTTGAACATAAATATCTCCGGTCTTAGAAGGGTTAATGCGAAGTGTTATACCTTAAAACAAAGCCTGAAGTGTTGCCTACAAACTGGGGCTAGGTAGAAAATAGGTTTACTAGGGCTGTTTTTTGAGAAAATAAGATTTGAGGTTAAAAAATCGTATTTTTTAAATTTGTCCCCAATGGGTTAATAAAATATAATATATTTATATGCAGATTTAAAGAGCTTTTAATGGTCTTTGTAATGATATTCACCGAAACCAGATCGGACTATAAATATGTGAGAGGTGGCCAATTATATACTCAAGATATAAATGCCAATATCTCAAGAAGTTGGACCGAGCGCAAACATTTGTTTTTTCTATTTTAATAAGCTTTTTAAGCCCTTTTAGACCAAAAAAAAAATTGGCCTACGTCCGGTAAAATTTGTTTAAATAGCGCAGACTTATCTATATCCATATATACCGATTTCTCAAAAACTGGAGCCAATCTGACACTTCCAAATGTACTTTCGCACTCAGGGGACTCCCCCCTAATAGTTCGAAAAGGATTCATCGAAGTTCATTTTTTCGACTATCACAGTGCAATTTATCAATCGTCCCGACGCTGTAGGTTTTTGGTACCAGTCCATTTTGAGAGCATTTCCTTGTCGGATAACCAAACTGGCCAAATATGGTAGACAATTGCTTATTGTACTTATTCTTAAAAATAGTACAATTTCTTAAAAAAACATTAGGTTTTAATAAAAAAGTACATTCCTTTTAAAAAGGGGCTTTTCGGGAAAATATAATACACATTCTTACAAAAAGGACTTTTTTAATGAAAATACGTTCTATAAAAAAATTCTTTAAAAAAGTTTATCATTTTACAAACAGTATCTTTTCTTAAAAAAAAATAAATAAATGGATTCCCGTTACATCCCATGAAGGAATTTGGGAGAGCTTCTCACAACCTGTGAGCTGTGCGCTTTATAGTTTTATACTGACTGATTGGGACCTACAGTTTTACACCGGTTCCAAACGGTATTTTGAGAAGCTTTTTCATGGCTAAGTACTCGATAGTGTCGCCGTCACTAAGCGAGGTGACCGTCGTCGAAAGAAATTTTAAGGTGGTCGGAGCAGGAATCGAACCCAGGATCTCCTGTACAAGAGGCGCGCACACTAATGATTGCACCACCGACGGCCATTTAAATTATCGCATTTTTCAACGGGCGCCTTAGGCGTGTTGGAATTAACTAGTACCTAATATATAGCGCAAGGAACTTCGTTCCAACCGGGTGTCCCCTGGCCACTCATATAATTTTTGTTTCTTTGTTGTTTTCCTCAGTTGTTACCAAACAAATTCATACTTGGGTCACAAAAAACAACCACAATTTGTTTGGACACAAGTATACTATATTTGCGACAAGCTACAAACACGTTACATTTGCCTCCAAACAACAACAAAAATACATATTTGTCAGCGTGAAATACAACAAATACATATAACATGTTTCGATATTTCGCAGATGTTTATCTGTCGCACCAAACTTTAGCGGGATAATTGTGTAACAGCACTTGTGAAAATACCAGGCACACACTCGCCCACTTCAAATTTCCCTTCCGCCAAACCTATACAAATTCTGATTGCGTTAGAACTATTGGTCGTTTCTAAGGTTCGGTGTCTCTTGTGATTGTACGACTACAACGAAATGCAGCAACTGACTTTCTACTGATTGACTTTTTTGATAGAGACTCGCCACTGTAGTTTCGAAGTTATCCTTTTAGCCTAGAAATCTCCCAGCAATTAACACCAGCAGTATTGCATTTGAAGTTACTGGAAAAAGTCGCTATATTTTTCAATCCACTACCGTAAATTTTTTCAATCCACTACCGTAAATTTAAATGATTAACATAAAGTTCTAATTACTAAACGCGTAAATTAAGGAATGTTTTTTTTTAAACCAAATTCCACAAAGCAACCAACCGTGTTTAAAATTCTTGCTAATTTTTTTGAAAAAAAAACAATATAATAAATTTTTGTTTTCTTTGAAACAAAGTAAACATGGAATGAAAACACAAACCAACTTAACTGAATTGTCTGATAATCTTGAAATTCTTTCGAAATAACCCACATTTAAACGAAAATATTCATATATCACTGACATTTGCCCAAATAACGTTAACGACCACAAAAATCAGCTATTAAGATCGCCAACTACTTACTACTGGGGTTGACTTCATCCGCCTGGTTTCTGATGAAGAGTTGTTAAATTAATTTCCGTCTTATGAGCAATAATTCAACAAATTAAAAAAATGTTTTGTTTTCTGCTTGGGTTATGATAAATTCAAAACTTATGAAAGTGTTAGCTTTGTAGTCATCGTATTGTTATATTATAATGATATTTTGGAAATGTTATTTCAAATCTGTTGTTATTCTTTCCCAAATCTCAAGTCATGTGTGGTACGAACATATGTTACACATCTGTGCAAAAAAACCCAAAAAAAAACAAAAAAACATTAACATCAAACGTCCGCGACTCTATGCGGATATTCATATATATATTTGTTTATCTGTTTGCCTGCCACTCAGTCAGCCAGTCTATCCTATCACTCTGCTTATGACAGAATGATGCTGGAAAGGTGTGGTCACATTTGGCGGTCCAACTTTGTTCGCGTTCCCAATGAAATGAGTCAAATGACTCAATGCAAACGAAATATGGTTTTTTATTTTACTGTCAGTGGGATATAACACCTTCAACTGTCATTGCACGTTGAGATATAAATCATAAATTTGCAATGGTGCGGATTTTAAGGGATTTATTTTATGGTCCATAAATTAGAATTGTAATCAAAGGGGTAAGAAAGCATATTAATGTGTTGTATTTGTTTTTAGAAAAATCCTTGAATCTAAGTCTTACGTGAAACAAAGTCCTCCTGTGTTTTATTTGTCTTTAGCAAAGTCAATGAAATAAAGTCCAGGAAAATTATTTACCTCGATTTTGAAATTGGCCATACACGCGTCAGTCGTTAAAATTTAAGAGAGTTAGGTTTGATGTTCCTAGAAATATGACTCTGATTACTTTCTAGTGAAACCCCTATCAAAATTCGTCTAAAAACTATTCCTCTTGAAATGCTCCTTTCACGCTACAACTTCCATGCATTTTAAACATCAATCACTATTATGGACAGAAAAACTGCAAGTTGGAAACCTGCATCATGAAATGTTTCATTCATGCTACAAAGTTGCCGTATGTGAAGCATGATCCCTACACGGAAAGGAAATATTTACATCAAATCTAGAATTGACAAACAATTTTATCAAATTAATGAAAACATTTTTCAGTTTGACAGCTTCATTGAATTGATGATATTTTTACGTCAATCTTCATGATTAGAATATAAAACTAATTAATGGCATCGATTCAAAATATGGACATAGTATTTATTAAGAGCAAAAGAAAACAAGTTAGGAGAAAATTGAAAATAAATATATAATAGAAAATAGTGCAATCGACAGAAGACAATAAACTCACTATTACCATATTCTGTGTTATCTTACACCCTGTTCTTGTGAATTTTTTACAATCAAAAAATAAACCAAAGAGTTTGGCTTCACATTAACAATTAACAAGTTACATCAAAATGATAACCAATTTACATCAAAATGATAACCAATTTACATCATATTGAAGACAAATGTACAGAAAATTGATGAATAATTTACGCCAAAGTGTTGAAAAATTTTGCTTTAACTTGATGCGAAACTTACATCAAATTGATGAAAAATTTACATTACCTTGATGTAACGTTGTCGTTCAATCAACATAAACTGTTGATGAAACATGTATGAAAGATTGATGAAATATTCTTCATCAGTTCAAAGATTCAATGTCGTAGGTTGGAAATGTTTCATGAAATTGATGAATTGAAATTGATAAATTTGATGAAGCCTTTTCTTTCAGTGTACTGGAATGTGCTGTCAATTGGCTAAAAGTACTTGTCCTGAGAGAGGTTAGGAGGGGATATGTCTCCCTATTAGCTTCAAAGTGTTAAAGATGAGTCAACAGGGCAGTTGGTAGAGCGGGACTAACAAAATATAAATTGGAGAATGACCAAATGGATCGGACCCATGGGGTCTACTGGATCAAAAACGAATGGGTTCTCCTAGGATCAAACAAGTGTGGGCACTCAAATTAAAAGCATTTACTTTAAGAATTATATTACGATTCCGATTCCCCATAAAAATAAAAGGTGATAGAAATTTCACATCTCTTCGTGTGATCCATTGGCAAGTTATCGAATACATTTATATACAAGTTTTAATAAACAAAAAAACTTCCTAAGCCACCAGGCCTATGTTGGACCTACCACAGAGAAGGAAATTCGCAAACCTGGCTAAGACTCGAAGCTTTAATAAACAAACATCTTGGACTTATCCCAGAGGTGCAAATTCCTAAGCCCGATCGAAGGCCGGTCAGCCGTAGAGCTTTATTATACAAAAAATGCTATGCCGAAGCCACAAGGACCCACCTCATAGGAGAAAATTGCAAACCCTGGCCGAATTCCGTCCGCGTGTAATCTTTGATTACTCAAAATCAAACTATTAAATGGGAAGATTTTGATAAAAGTGTTTTGAAAATCATTATCAAATCGGAGTATCCAAAAGTCGCACAGTTAACCAGTTTATAAATATGCACATGGTGGAGTTTCGCTCAAAGAACTAGGCAGCAAATCACCGAACTAGGAAGCAAATCACCGAAACATATAAACATTTATGTACAAGAAAAATTGAACTGAAACTGATCAGGTCCTTTAATATGTAGTTTAAGGACTGATTGAAGGACTATAACTATTGAACTAATTAACACCTCGGAGGAGGACAAAACGTACCAGTTCCTCACCTACGCTATTTCTAGAGCTACATGCCCCAGCAATATGCTGCAGGAACCATGTATATCATTGCAAGCATTGGTTTCATAAATGAAAAGCTGCTGCTTTTTCGTTACTTTTTTGCCTGACACGTGTTTTTTTTCAGCAGTTTCCAACAAACAAACCCAAAAACATTATTGTAACGCATTAGTAATTTTTACGTGTAATATTGAATAGCAAACACAATGTGTTTGGACACAAGTATACTATATTTGCAATGCCATACAAACGCGTTATATTTGCAACTAAGCTCAAAGACCAGTCACAGGAACCTATAGGCTTCTTCTGAAGTTGATTTCGTTATACTTTACACTTCGATCACTATTATCAACAGGACATTTATATTGAAAAGCAAACACATTGTGTTTGGACACAAGTATACTATGACACAAACACGTTATATTTGCATGTAAGCTCAAGGACAAGTCACGTGAACCCATAGGCTTCTTGTGCAATTGAATTCCTCATATTTTACACATCGATCACTATTACCAGCTGGAAAAATTCAAGTCGGATCCTACAGGTCGTTATGATAAAACCCTGCAAATACTCATCAACAAAAAGCTTCTCAAAATACCGTTCGTAACCGGTGTAAAACTGTAGTTTCCAATCAGTGAGTGAAAAATTAGAAAGCGCACAGCTCACTGGTTGTGAGAAGCTCTCTCCAATCCGTTCATGGGATATAATGGGAAGCGGTGTTTTTTTTACTGATCAACAAGATCAATGAGTTTAGATGTAACAAGTCTATAAACAACATGACTCGTTGTTCGTCACCAACGTTACTAAAAAGTACGAGATTTAGATTTAGCTTTTCTAGAAATACGACGCAGTATTCTTAATTTATTGTGAAAAACTTTAAATCCGGAAATTCTTCTTTCAGGTTATAACTGACTATCTGTCTGACTGTCGACGTTGTGCAAATAGTAGCAGCGAACTAGTTTCAATGGCCTTTCTGTTCCTAAACAGGGGTTTTGGCTCATTGTTCTTACACAGGGAAATCGGTTTACTGTTCCTTCACAGGAGCTTCGCCTCACTGTTCATACCCAGCGGGCTTAGGCTCACTGTTCCTAGACAGGGGCTTCGACTCGTTGTTACTACACAGGGACTTCGGCTCAATGTTCATAAACTCTCTCTAATGAGTGAAGTGCAATGAATGAGTGCTTAGATGCAATCCTAATTTGCGTCACTACAGCTATGGTACTTAATATTTAGGTGAACTAGACTCAGGGTTGCTTCCAAGCGCACAACCCGATAAGATTATAGCATTTTATCTTGGGTCTAGTTCTGTGAAGGACAGGAGCAATTTTGGTATCCGTTCCTTGGTAAAGACGGTGTAAATACATTTCTACACAGGGCTTTGTCTAACTGGTACTACACAGGGGCTTAGGCTCACTGTTCCTAAACAGGGGATTCGGCTCACTGTTCCTATAAAGGGGCTTCGGCTCACTATTCCTACACAGGAGCTTAGGCTTTCTGTTGCTACACAGGGACTTCGGCTCACTGTTCCACACAGTGGCTTCGGCTCACTGTCGCTACACACGGGCTTCGGCTCACTGTTCCTACACAGGTGCTTCGGCTTAATGCACCTACACAGGGGCTTCCGCTCACTGTTCCTACACGGGGGCTTGGGCTCATGATTCCTACACAGGGGGTTTAGTTCACTTTTCCTACACAGGGGCTTCGGCTTACTCTTCCCATGCAATCCACCTAAAGATAACGGAGCCCGAACCATTCTCACCGGACATTTAAAGCAACAGCATATAAAGTGAATCCAAATAGTCGCGTCTGCAATTCACTGAGCTCTCGATCATTTTAAAATCTAGTAGACTAGTATTCGCAGAAGAGTGTTGTCAAGTCAAGACAACTGCACCAAGAAGAGTATTTTCAAGTCAAGACAAGTGCCCCCGGAAGAGTGTTGGCAAACCAAGATGAATGTTGTCAAGCTAAGAGGAGCGTTCGCAACGAGTCAATCAGTTGAGTTTATTCCTGCAAATTAAATTACTTTGTAAACTGAAAATCAATAAAGAATCTGAATTCAAACCCCCGAATAGGTTACACTCTTCTGTTCTTACTTCGTAAAGTTTGGTGGATCCTAACGAAATGCTCTGGACATGACTGAGGTTTCCAAGTAAAACATTATTCCAATATTGATAAAAGTTATCCTTAATGTTGATGTACAACTTCCAACTCTTTAGTGCAACAACTTCAGACCTTGACAGACACTTAGAACAATGCGCGTTGTTTTGGCAATGCAGAGCGTTTACTAAAAATACAAACAAACACCGTTCTTGTCAACCACACGGAACGTTTTGATCATGACGTATAGAGCTGCCATTGTTCTCATCTAACATTTCATTTCACTCTATTCGTGGTGCGGTTGGTGCGATAGAGAGTTAATTGATGTAAATTGACTTACACCAGGTGAAATTACAAAAATTTTTGACTCAAATTATGCATAGATATAGTTTTGATGAAAAACTGTGAAATTTTAAACTATTTTGAACTTTTTTTGATATATTTTATTGTTAGTATATATTTGTGGTGTATTTACACAAAACTTTTAACGCACAAAGCGAAATGCCATTGCTGATTTATTGTTGGTTGGTTGGAGCCATTGCCTCTATCTGGTATAATTAAAACAATACGTTCCAACATCCAACCTCCCATCTGCAACACACCGAATAGCATAAATTTATTGAGAGAGTAATTACTGTATGGTTTTAATTGTATGAGTTTCATACAAAGTAACAAAAATGCACTTATTCACGCAGCGAAAAAAGTTTGCCATTTCTAAATTAACAAAATGTTAGAGAAAGAAGAGAGAAAGAGAGGAATATATTTTCAAGATTTACCGCATCTGATTCGAAGCGTGTTTTGTAGAGTTGAGTCAGGAAATTTCTATGGCACAGCTGATCGAAAAGGTACTAGGGAAATGATGTAGATTGAGAGACCAAAAAAGAGACATACAGATTACAGACCATGCCGCAACCTAAGTTTAAAAGTGTTTGATTGATACTAATGACAGCTAAATTATGTTTTATGCTGTTTGCATCGAACCAAAATATGCATTCTCTTTTATTATTATCCGCATTATGCCAACCGAAGACTAAATTACCAAAGCAACTCGAACTCGATGAAATGGCTTACTACCTCGTCGTCATGAAGAGCATCGAAGAGAGTAATGGAGGCTCTTTAGTATTGCTCTGTGGTTGGGCAGTTCATGAACTATAAAGTTCATTTAGGGTGGCCAGTCATCATCAGCACGAACATAATTCATATGTTCGATGTGCCGAGTACTTTCGAGATTTTTATATTCCGGCCACCTAGATGAGCGAGATCGAGAATTAGTGAACGAGTTCGAGACAAATCTATTATTTTGTTTGAGGCCTTAAAGCGTGCCAACAATCTAGTTAAAATACTTCCACCTTTTTACGATTTTTTTTTAAAAATGTGGACAAAATTTTATATTACCATTTTTTACGCGTCTTTTGGTCAACTGTTTCAGTTGAATGATGAATTTTCACCATGGAAATTGTTCGTGAAAGCAGTAGGTCCACAAAAATTTACGTGTGACGCGGAATTTCAACGCGACTGTGCTGTATGTATTTGTTGTGTATTTTTCTGCAACAATACAAAACTCCCAATTCTATTTGGAGTAAGCTTAACTTCAAACTCACGTTTAACTTGTTTCATCTATTTAGACCTTTACTCCTTTACTCATTGAATCTTTGCTTCGCTCCTCCCCCCCCCCCTACCCTAATCAATAAATTGTGCCTCTTAAATACCATGCAATCTCTTATATTACCTTCCTAATAAAAGAGGCAAAATTCTTGATCCTGACTTGGTTTTTGGCTACTGTAAGCTAACATTAGGCACATAAAACTGTCCCATAAACTTGTAGAAATAAGAGAGAGAGCGAAAAAAAATACAAAATACGCCAAAGACTTAATGAATATTTATATTCGCCTGCCACTACTAAACAATGATCGTGCATTCAAACACACGTGTTAAGAATGTCTAGAACTCATGGACGTAATGGACAAATGTGATGGCTTAACATGTGTTTATTACATGGAGTAAACATGAATTTGTGGTTTAGAAAACAACAAAAAAAAAATGAAATAATAATGACGGCCGAGAGCTAATCAGAAAATTTATGATTAAATTGATTGATTTTATGGGCATAAGAATAAAAAAAACCACAACGACAAAAACAAACAAGTGAGAGGGTAATAATGTAAGACGGCTAGAATTTTGCAATAGTTAATATTGACAAGGGAGCATTTCCGTTGCTATTCACACGCAAAAGAAAAATTTCGCTACGCCCAAAAGCAGAAATCTAGCTTTTGTTGAATAACCCATATCGTTTTCATTGAGATATATATAAATTCGTTTACGAGTACCATCAACCGTTTATAGCAAGTGGTATATGGTAACTTTGAACTCAAACAACGTTTACGAGAAACGATACATATTTCTGTTCGAATCATGTAGGGCTAAATTCAAATCGATATGATAGAACCCGATCAAAAATAAACAAGAATACTAATGAAAATATATAACGATAATTTATAGTTGTATTCTACTGTGTGCGGCAAAAGTAACGATATTATGTAAATAACGTTCAACTTCTAAATTTGCAAATAGTTAGTCTTTTTTTCTATTTCACAGATAGATCTTAGCAGATATACGAGGGCGGTGCCAAAACTAGCCGACTTAACAAAGAAGACACAAAACAGTTGAGAAAAATGTTCTTTATTTTTCAGCATAAACTCATTTTATTCAATAGCTTCGACGCCCTGTTTATAGTAAGAACTGTCAAACTCCTTCAAATAACCATCAACCGCAGGTTCAACCCCTTCATTGCTGGAAAATATTTTACCACTAAGTCATTTTTCTAGTTTGGAAATAGAAAATAGTCCAATGGAGCTAAATCTGTACGCTGAAAAATCTGTATTTTGTTGTTGTTTGGATGCAAATATAAAGTTTGGCTGGAGCTTGTCGCAAATCTAATGACAGCCAATTTTCAATTAAAGAAAGCAGTGCTACATGGTTCCTACAATACGTTGTTGGGCTCGTTGTTTTCAGCATATTCACGCTGAAAAATCTGTCGTTTTTTGTTATTTGGATGCAAATATAACGTGTGTTTGAAACTTGTTGCAAATATAGTATATTTTCTTGTGTGCAAACATATTGTGTTTAATATTACACACACAATGATTAATATGTTGTAATATATGTGTTTGCGACCCACATATATTTATATTTGTGATACAAATAAAGCTGTGTTTGATGTACTCTCTATGCTTTCTCGAGAGCAAGAGAATAAAAGAGGGACAACGACAGAGTCTATCTTATAAGCGTGTATCTGTATTTTTGCATTATTCTCTCAGTCAATGGGTCATAAATATTCCTGAATCTGCGTGTAAATTGTTGTTTCTTATTTTACCACAATCGCATAGTGATAACCAATGCATAGCTGAAACCTTCTGAAAACAAGAACGTGAGAGACAGCAAAGAAAGGAGAAACAAAAGAGCAGAAGATTCTCATTTCATGAAAAAAACAAATAATGCATTCAATGCAAATAAATGTAAAAAGGGCCGTTTTAAATCTATTAATTTTTTTAGTAATTATTTATAAATGTGGATTTATATTGTTAAAATTAATTATAATAAATAATACATATATAGGGTGATTCAGGAAGTTACGGACAAATTTCTCCAGCGTATTTCTTGGCTCATTTCATGAAGAAAAGTCCATTAGGAAAATGTCCGAAAATGCAAGGGTCCGAAATGGCAGCGGGTTCAAAATGTAGGGCTTATTGGAAAGGTCTTCAAGAGGCCTTGCAGAATTTAGGGCTTGTTGGAAAGGTCTTAAAGACCTTTCCCTACAGAATGAATAAAAAATGTAGAAAAAAGTCAAATCGCCGAGATACAGAGCTTTCGGAAAAAAATTGAAAACAAATTCACAAAACCTCAATTTGGTCAGCGAGATGGCAGGTAACTAATTTTTTTTTCTGTTGAAAGATAGCCATACCTTTTAATTTTCCAAAATGACCTAAACGAAGCCCAGAGGTCTTACCGTTCCAAAGTTATGACCATTTCTGAAAATTTCAATAAAATAAAATTTTAAACGTGTTAAAATCCGACCACTGGCTCAGAAGTTAGCAACTTTACCCTACTACCCTCCGACCTACAATCCGAAAATTTTGAATCCGCTGCCATTTCGCACCCTTGCATTTTCGGACATGGTCCTAGTGGACTTTTCTTCATGAAATGAGCCAAGGAATACGCTGGAGAAATCTGTACGGAACTTCCTGAGTTGTCAATATTGTGTCAAAGTAAGGAACGAAGTTTAGTTTGGTTTCAGTTACATCTACAAACGGACATTTTAAACTTGTAAATACCATTAGCTGTTGTACTTATTTTAAAAACATTTATTTGATATATGTCAATTTTGGTTTTCAAGTATTTGCCATGTGCAGGTTTAAGGAATTGAGAAGGTAATATAGTAGTTCAAAAACAGTCGAACAAATTCAAAATATCAAAACTATAGTTGACTACAATTGGCATCCAATTCCACAACCATTCATTTGCGTTGTTAGATCGAATGGAAGTGGACAATTCTTGGTATCTGCGATGCAATTCCTTGGGCATTTGCATCTGCTAAAGAAATACAAATTAAAATCCAATGCAATTTACAATATCCCAACACTTATGTTCACAAGCCTTCAAAATTTATTATATGTATTTTCGGGAAATACAATACCATCTACCGTGGCTATTACTCTTCTCTTATTATGAAAAAATAAACAGTTTTGCACAAAATTAAGTATCCCAGAGAAATTTCAATTTATATTCCATAGAATGACAGCCGCATTCCCTTTGTTCTGCCGTGGCTTTTGTGCTATTCCGCCAGCAAATATCATGTAAAATCATTAGTAAACAATTTGTTACAAAATATTGTTTATTGTTCACCAAATTACGTTTATTTTCTTAGATGATTTAGGAAAAAAAAATACCGAACTTCATATAGAAATAAATTGCTGGAAATTTTAAAAATGTTGGAAAAAGAATCCCCCTTCACACATCATCAACACCTTTTGCTTAGGTGATGAACTCAGCTCTGCTCAGTGAAAAGTGAAGTACCTCTTCCTCTTGGCTCTTGAGTGTGGTAGATACACAAATCAATCTATCTAATGATTATCAAATTGAAGAAGCCTCAAAGCAAACAAAGGAACACACCACAACGAGCAATGAAGAAAGAAACAGGAGATAGGGCACACCAAGGGACGGACAGGGACATGGACACAAGACCAACAAGAGCATAGACACAAGAGCATTTATGTTATTTGACTAATGATGCTGGTATCTACAGAATCAGTAGGAGTTTTGATTATGTTTTGTTTAGATCTGTTGTGTTGCGGCCCCTGTACACCCTAACAATCGGTAGAAACCAGACAATTCTAATAAAACATTCAGCTTAAGGCCTGAACGCGGAATGATCTTTTTATAAGTCCCACATGCGGTTTCATTTCAAAATCCTTTTGAAATGCATGTTAATTCATTTGCTGGGGAAATGAAATTGAAATGATCATTAAAATTGATCCTTTTTGTATACCGCTCGCTCTCCCTCTCTCTCTTTCTCTAAGCACTTCAGCTGCTTAATGAATTGGATTTTTTCTTCTTTTTGCTCGATATTTATTATGGCTAGGGTTTTCTCGAAACGAGTGTTAAAACTCACACTTGATTAGTGTTGAATCTTGTGTTGAATCGTGGTTTCCAACCATGCATCCATCCATCCATCCACCATCATACAATGTTTCACAGGCCAGAAGAGAAACTTTGCAACCATCATTAATCAATTTGTGAGGATTTAAAAAATCATAAAAGAATACATTAAAACTAACGACAGCCCAGAAGAAATAAATGATACTTTGTATCACTCAGAAGTTATTAAAAATTCATTAAAACATGCGCATGCGCAAATGCATTGAAGGGTACAACCAAGTAACACATGCATGCAACTCTTAGGTTTGCAACTTTTTCAGATCGTGTGAAATTTTTACTATGGTCACATTGTTACTGATATCTATAAATGATATCAATAAAAATGGATCATTATTAAATCCTGTATTATTTGGAATCTTAAATGATTTTGTTTCCTGAATATTACAGTAAAAATTGGTCTGACTCGAAATAATACGGCAATTTACACCAAGCACATTTCGATGCTCAAGTTAAGCACATTTCGATGCTTAACTTCGTTAACCCACGGTAACTTAGAAAATTTCACAAACAATTTTAATCTGTTAAAACTGAAGTTTACATTCAACCTCATTTCAAACTAGTGCACAATTTAATGCAACTCTACTAAGTACCAATAAAATGCTACCAGGATAAAAACATACGAAAAAAATCAACGCTTTGGCACACAGAAGCCCAGCGAAAATTTACCGTCTCACCGCGGACACCAACAATTGTTTTAAACTCACACTGTTGCCTATACACGAGGACAAGCAATGGTATCTGTAACATATCCTCCCAAACATATTCTGCAGGAACCACATGCTGAAAAATATCGGCCCCAGCAATATATTGCAGGAAAAATCTATATGTTTGCAAGCACTGTTTTCATGAATTGAAGATCTGCTGCTTGTTTGTTTCTTTGTTGGCTGTCTCGTATTTGGTTTTACATACATTATAAAACATATATTATAACCTATTAATCATTGTGTTTCAAACATGTTATATTGAATAGCAAACGCAATGTATTTGGGCACAAGTTGAGTATATTTGCGATAAGCTACAAACACGTTATATTTGCACCCAAACAACAAAAAAGTCAGATTTTTCAGCGTGTATGTATAACTCCAAACATTCATATGTTTGCAAGTCAAAAACTCATTTATGTTTAAATGCAAACATTGGCATGGTAACTAGCAAAGATTCATAATTTTACTTGGAGCCACATGTATGTTCCATCCCAAACGTCCTTATTCTTACGTCGATGCTTTCGTGTGTTTCCTCCCAAATGCATGAAATTATAATGCAACAGATCAGACAACATAAACACACAATTCATTTGAATACGCATTCAGGAATTTTTATGTATCAATGACTGAAAGAATAAATTAAAAATAGAATACACTTTAACTCCATTAACTTAGGCTGAGACCAGTATTTCTTGCCCGCCTTTTAGTATTTTGATCTAAAAAATACTAAAAAAATTACAAAATATAGCGAAAAAGAGAAATGAACTTTGCACCAAACACAGCTATATTTGTATCAGAAACAAAGCTGTATTTGGATCACAAAAACACATATATTATAACCCATTAATCATTGCTTCTCAAACATGTAATATTGAGTAGCAAACACAATGTGCAGGGATACAAGTATACTATATTTGCGAGAAGCTTCAAACACACGTTCTACTTTCCTCTAAATACTTATATATACAGATCAATAAATACAAATAAAATACTGATTTTTCAGCGTGTATAATGAGCTATCATCGATTTAAAATGTGAGCCGATTTGACCGACTGCCCAGATTGGGCCGATTGGTCGTGTTTTGAATATTCAGATATTTAAAAAACATCCCCAATTTGCACAAAACTGGCAGAACTAAGAGGCGAAAATTTATTTTTTTTGTTGTGCAGCCGTCTTTGATAATTTGGTCTCGGAACGCAGTGGCGCTAAGTTGGTCTAACCACAACGTTGCCACCAGGAGTGTAAAAAATGGGGTGTTGCAAACGGCAGAGTGTAGAGAACAAAGTAATCGCTAAGCTGGCCGCAGGTATTTCGCGGGTAATGGGTTACACTGGGTTAAACAGCGTAACCCATTATTATTGCCGTGGGGAATGTGTAGCGACACGACAATGGGGAATACCCATCACGAAAGTAAGTTACCCAAGCTGATGGGGTATTAGCCATCACAATTACCCATTATCCACAAGAGTATGGGGGAAAATAATGGGTAGTTAACCACGGCGATGGGTTACCCAGGGTAATATATCCCCATTTTTATCGAGAATATGAAAAATTTCAATATCTCGGAAACGGAGCGTCCAATGGAGAAAATAACCAATTTTTGGCAGTTTATAAGGGTTTTTCACAAAGTGGTACAATTCGTAGGGAAGCATTTTTTTTCAAAAAATCACCAAAATAAGGAAACTCTCTCTTCTTTTTTAAAGAGTGGTACCTCTTTTATTAAAAGCTAATGGGTTTTTTAGGAACACGTACTATTTTTAAGAATTTTTTTTACAAAGAAAAACATTTTTTAAGAACAGGTACTTTTTAAAGAAGTAGTAGTCTTTTTAGGCAAAGGTTATTTTTTAAGAAAATGTACTTATTTTCAGAAAGACTACTTATCTCAAGAAAAGAAAAGAAAAGGTATTATTTTATTTCCAAGAAAAGGTAATTTTAAAAGAAGGAATTTTTGTAAGAAAATGTATTTTTTTAACAGAAGTTATTTTTTTGATGAAAAGCGCTGTTATTAAGAAGTAGAAATTTATTTTTACAATTGGTAATTTTTTCAAGAATAGGTAAATTTTTAAGAGTAGGTAGTTTGGTCAAGAAAAGTTATTTTGTTTCACAAAAAATATACTTTTTAAAGAAAATTTAGTTTTTTAAGAAAATGTAATTTGTTGTAAGAAAATTAAATTTGTAATAAAATGCACTTATTTACAAATAACGCATTAGGAATTGTCACAACCGCATTAGGGATTGTCACAACCGCTTTAGGGGTCGCAACTGCTTTATGGGTCACAACCGCACTAGGGGTTGTCACAACCGCATTAGGAGTTGTCACAACAGCAGCATGGGTTGTCATAACCGCATTAGGGTTGTCAGAATCGAATTATGGTTTGTCACAACCATATTAGGGGTTGTCACAACCTTATTAGGGGTTGTCATAACCTATTAGAAGTGACTTCAGCCAAATTTCAGTTGTGGGGACTAAATATAGTCGCGACAACCTTCATTCGGTAACTGCAATTCGTTGGCAACAACCGAATTTACTATTGCTACAAAATCTTTTTACAGTGATTTCAGAATTAGTTCAGTGATTACAGAATCAATGATTACAGAATCAGAATAAAAATTGCGGGCAAACCATGGGTGCGTCGTTTGTTGCTAAAAACTATGAAGGATTGTTTGTCGCTATTCAACACCAAGCTGGAGAACAGTGTGTACCCCGGGACAAAAAAAAAGTATCTTTTCTTAAGAAAAGGTTCTTTTTGTAAGATAATTCATTATTTTAAGCAAAGGTACTTCTTTAAGATAAAGTATTTTTCTAGGAAAAGGTACTTCGTTTAAGAATATGAATTGGTATATTTTTTTTGAGAAAATTTACTGTTTTTAAGAAAAGGCACTTATACAAGAAAATATTATTTTTTTAAACTTCTTTCACTTTGCCTTTTCTAAACGTACTTTTTATTGAGTTCAAAACTACAATACTTTATACACGAAATATTGGTTACAGACTCCACCTAGAAAATTTACTAATCTCACGAGAAGAAAAGGAATGGTATTATTTTATTTTTAAGCAAAGGTACTTTTAAGAACGGAGTTTTTGTAAGAAATAATATTTTTTAAGAAAAGGTATTTGTTTGATAAAAGGGTTTTTTTAAAAATGAGAATTTTTTTAGAATTGGTCCTTTTTTCAAGAATAGGTAAAATTTTAAGAGTAGGTACTTATGTCAAGAAAGTTATTTTGTTTCACAAAAACGGTACTCTTTAAAGAAAATGTAGCCTTTTAAGAAAAGCAAATTTGTTGTAAAAAAATTTACTTTTTTAGGAAAAAGTACTTATTAAAAAAATACTTTTTTTTAAGAAAAGGTATGTTTTGTAAGAAATTTTACCTTTTTAAGAAAATGTATTTCTTTAAGATAAGGAATTTTTTTAAGAAAAGGTACTTTGTTTAAGAGGTGTTTTTTTGCGATAGTTTACTTTTTTCAGAATAGGATAAGAAAAGAATATAGAAGAAACTTTTATTTTTTTAAACTTCTTTCCCTTTGGCTTTTCTAAATTTTCTTGTTATTGGGTTCAAACCTACAATATATACAAAACATTGAGTACAGGCTCCACCTAGAAAACATCCCATTAAACAAAAAATTCCCCAACTTATGTTAGTCTAGACACAAATCAAAGCCCAAGTACCCAATATAGTTGATAATACTGGGTTGTTGCATAATAGTGTGAAACAAAAGTTGTTTAATTTTTTCATTTAACCCCCCTCCCGCAACGTGCGATAAGGAACTTCGTTCCAAAATAAGCCGAGTACTCACACAGACATAAAGTTATTACCATAGAGAAATGGCATATAGAAAAGCGAGTTGACTGACTCCCTACATTGACGATGTTTGTAAATTGACGAAGTTGCATATGGACGTTGCATTTTGGAAATTTTTGCTTTATATTTATATACCAGATAAGAAAACAGCAACGGCATTTCGTTTTGTCCGTTAAAATTGTTGTGTAACTACACCACAAAGATATACCGAGTTTTTCAATAAGAGCGCTATAAAAATTTTTTTAAATAAAACAAAACCGGTTTTAGATACCAATGAAATTCTTTATTCCTGTGAAAGTATGTTCGATGCCATTATGTATGGAACTCGATTTCTTTTGCATGGCCACCACGGGCACGCTTGCAGAAGTCCAGACGCTAAACCCAATTTTAAATCGGCATGAACCAAGCATAAATCGGCCGATACTGCTGCAATTTTACGTTCGATATTCGTACGAAGTTCATCAATCGTCGCTGGTTTGTTGGAATAGACCATAGACTTGACGTAGCCCCACAGGAAATAATCGAACGGCGTCAAATCGCACGACCGAGGCGGCCAATCGACTGGGCCATTTCGTGAGATAACACGTTCACCAAACTTGGTTTCCAATAAATTGATTGTGGCATTCGCTGTGTGGCTTACAGCACCGGCCTGTTGGAACCACATGTCCTCCAAGTCCATATTATCCAATTGGGGCCAAAAATATTCGGTTATCATTGAACGGTAGCGATTCGCATTCACAGTAATGTGCCGGTCTTGATCATCACGGAAGATGTACGGCCCAATGACGCCGCCGGCCCATAATCCGCACCAAACCGTAATTTTTTCGGGATACAATGATGACTTATGGATTACGTGTGGATTGCTGTCTGACCAATAATGCATATTTTGCTTATTGACGAAGCCATGCAGCCAGAAATGAGCCTCATCGCTGAAGACCATAAATTGGACGTAGCGCTATAAAAAGTTGAGGCCACTGACTCCAAATTTCGGTAGTAAATTTTAATAATTTCGACTCGTTGTTGGCTCGTATATCTTCCCATGATGAAATGGCAAACCTTACTGAAGAGAAATGTCAAAAGAGCGGGAAAAAATATTGGGTCGTTTTCAGATGAGAAGACGTCAGCTCTAAGGCATTACTCGACGTTATCACGTTTTGTTTTTGGTAGCACGAGTCGCGAGCCACTCCGTACATCGATGTCCAAACATATGTATGGTTCATGCATAGTGATATTGGGGTCACTTTTTCAGTGCGACCTCTTTAATGTTATTAACATCTTGGAAAAAATGACATTTCGTGGTCAAATCAATGACAAGAAATAATAGTTCTTTGTCTGTGAAAAATTAATTGCGTTAATATTTAGTGCAGCATATATAAACCTTTATCATATTAATGAAAATATATTCATCACAACAATGAATCATATTCATCGCAGTTGTGAAAAACGTTCGTCAGGCCAACGCTATCGTATCAATAAAATATTTTATATCATATTTAGGGGCAGGGATGATACTTTTTCAGGCAATATATTCAGGAAACAGAAATGTGTATGAAGCTGACGTCAATGTCGATTAAATTATTCATTAAGTCAAGGAAGAATTTTACTCGTCTGTACTCTTGAATGTACTTGGCAGACATCGAAAACAACATGTTGAAATATAAATCCCTATTGTACCTACAAACTTAAGGTCTGTTGGGTTCCAAAACTTCTTTCTTTCATATCTCGCGCAGGACCTAGGTAAGAGACGTCCTTATAAAACTCTGAACTAAAACAAATTTGAACAAAACTTAAGCTTTTACTAGGTAGCCAAATGATGTGATATCTCCTACCTTCCAATTCACATTGCATGTGAAATATTTAATTTATCCTTAAAGTCCGCATCGCAAAATCATAATTTCGCTAACTAATGTTTATTGAAAAGATAAGCGGAGTAAGGACGTTTTATCATTCAATCCCAAGCAATTCGACTAAATTATGAAAACCTTTTAGTCTTCGATTGTCAGCGGACTTGAAAAAAGATTAAATCATTAATAACTGAAATAGCGTTGCAGCAGTAACGTTTAAGTTTAGTATTCCAAAAGGAATTCCCTTTTGTCATGGCTCACATTCACCATACAACAATTTCCATATGCGAGCAGTTGAATGTGATATTACGATACTTGGACTGAAACAGAAACTGGAGAACACGGCTACATACGAAATATTAAAATATTAATACAGAAAAAAACAGAAACAAAAGCAATGAAACAGAAACAGAGACCCAGCAACAAACTCAAAATTTATGACTTTGGCGATAATGAAAGGCGCCGCAAGGTGCAGACACTTAAACAATGACGTTACATTTTGTAAATTAAAAATAAAAATTTAAATCTATATCTTTCACGAGGAGAATGATGGGAAGTGGCGGGAAGATACCAACTGCAGACAAAAAAAAAAAACAAAAACCCCCAGACAATATCATCATAAAAATTTGGAGACTTTTGTTTAAAGCCAAAGTGTGATATTTAATAAAATATAAATAAATATAAAACCAAAACAAAAACTTCCGATTTATATCAACGAAAATTGAAACCATTCACAGACTTTAATTTCAAATATTAACACTTTTACCGAACATTCGTGACACAGCGATGCGCAATTCCAATTCAATATACTTGAAACCACAATCAATTCGTGTGGTGCACAGTGATTTGAACTAATATGAGTACAAGTTAATTTTTACCCGCCACAAGTCATAAGATACGAGCAATAGGTTGTACCGAAAGACTTTGTTTGAAGGGGCTACTTAATCAGTAAAACAGTTTTTAAATTTTGAGAAGCAAAGTTAAATTGTATGCACTGTCTGTCACTCGTGTTTCAGAAAAGTGCTAACGGCGAAGCTCTAAATGAAACGAGAAAATGCCAATAACTGGCTAACAATAATTTCAAGTTTATTGTAAAGAATTCGTAAATCAAAAACATTTCCAAAAAATTGCTCGAGGTGTCAGGGGACGAAGTGTTGGAACGAAGTTCCTTTCGCTGTATATTATGTACTAGTTAGTTCCAACACGCCTAAGGCATCCGCTGAAAAAATACGGTAATTTAAATGGAACTTTAAGAAAGGATACTTTTTGTAAAATGATAAACTTTTTTTAAAATTTTTTTTTGTGGAATGTATTTTAAAAAAAGTATATTTTTAGGTCCTCGTTGTAAGAATATATATTTTATTTTCCCGAAAAGATCCTTTTTTAAAGAGAGGTACTTCTTCTATTACAAGCTAATGTTTTTTTTTTAAGAAAAGGTACTATTTTTAGGAAGAAGTACTTTCTTTAAAAAAAGCCATAAGAGTATGAATATGTTTTACAAAGAAGTACTTTTTATAATACCAGGTACCTTTTAAAGAAAATTTTAATTTAAAAAGAGAGGCAATTTGTTGAAAGAAAACGAACTTTTTTAAGGAAAAGTAGTAATTTAACGCTATTCTTACTCTTTTTAGGAAAATTAATTTTTTTAAGAAAATGTACTCATTTTCAGAAAGGCTACTTATCACAAGAAAATACAAGAAAGGGTATTATTTTATTTTTAAGAAAAGGAATTTTTGTAAGAAAAGGTATGTTTTTAAGAGACGGTATTTTTTTGAAGAAAAAATTTTTTAAGAAATGTGAATTTTTTTGGAATAAGTCCTTTTTTCAATAATAGGTAAATATTTAAGAGTAGGTACTTATCTCAAAAAAGTTCTTTTATTTCACAAAAAATATACCTTTTTAAGAACATTTTGTTTTTCAAGAAAAGGCAATTTGTTGTAAGAAAATTAACTTTTTTAAGAAAAAGTACTTCTTTTAAAAAACATAACTTGTTTTAAAAAAAAATTGTTTTTGTAAGAAAATTACCTTTTTTAAGCTTCTTTATAATAATTTTTTTGGGAAAAGGTACTTCGTTTACGAACATGAATTGGTATTTTTTATGAGAATATTAGCTTTTTTTAAGAAAAGGCACTTTTTTAAGAAAATTTTCTTTTTTTAAACTTCTTTCACTTTAGCTTTCCTAAATTTACTTGTTATTGGATTATTGGAAAAGAGCGAGATATAATAAATATTGGTTAAAGGCTCCACCTAGAAACCTATTCATTAAACAATCAATTTCCCAACATATATTAGTCTAGACCCAAACCAAAGCAAACGTAAGCCAATATGGTTGATAATACTGCGTTGTAGGATAATAGTGTTAAGAAAAAATTAATGAGTGTTCGAACTCACCTTTAACACCTTTTGTTACACGGTACCTGTTCGATATCTATGAACATAGTTGTAAATTTAACATTGGAAAAATAAAAAGAAACGAATGAGTGCTCGAACTCACGGGTGATGTGTGAACAACTTTTTGTCACACGGTACCTGTTCGATTTCTGTGAACACATTAGTAAATCTTACATTGGAAAATAAAAACCGCCGTTAATCATACTATGATGATGTTACATTTAAATAATATTAATACTTAATATTATTTAAAAACCAGTGCAAGCGCATGTGTCATTATTTTCTTGCTTAATACTTTTTATTTTATACCCATAAAAAAATAAAGAGAATGCAAAGCAACAGACACATGAACATACATACATTGTTATGTTCGTACATACGGTACAGAAGTTCACACAATTTTCGTTGCTCTCTTGTTATCTCATTTTTATATGCATACGTATAACCACGTAATTATTCTCTTTGCTCTGAGAGTGCTCTGCACCCACACAAGACAACTATTCGCTGGCGCTACATCAGTGTATGTTTTTTTTTCGCAGTCTGACAATCTGTGTTTCGCAGTCGGACAATCTGTGTGATCGCAATCGCACAATCTATGTGATCGCAATCGAACAATCTGTGTGATCGCAGCCGGACAAACTGTGAATTTAAACCCTACACGCGCCTATAGATGTTAAAACATCAAAAGAATATTTTTTTGTGCTGAGGGCTCTTTTGGTATTGCACTTTCTTTATCCTTTCATCTGCTGTAACATTAGATGTAAAATTGTTAAATTAAATAAAATAATATATATCTCACTGAAATAATTGCTTCTGTTTTCTCATAAACAGAGCGACGGCAAACAGTATTGAATAGTATAGAGATCTTATTGCACTCTTGTTCCGCTCTCATATAAAGAGTGTGAGTAAAAGAGCATAAATGAGACTTATTCTGTTTGTAGACTATTTCAATATAAATTCACCATTTTGACAATGTTATTACATAAAACAATACAAAAAGCATAGATGTTTCAAAAGGCATCAATGTTCCACATCAAAATTATGAATTGAGAAAGTTATAACAAAAGAAGTGTAATTCGTTTCGAATCATTCGCCAGATGTCGGCAGTGCTTTTGAGTCATACAATCCCTTCCATGAGTTCTCTATACTATTCAGTACTCCTTGGCGGCGACGACCTGCTTGTTTGTTCGCTGCCGCTCCATCAATACCATGATACTTATTTTCAGGCAGAGACTACTGTTGTATAACAACCACGTATTTGATGCTAACGCTGTGTGTTGTTTGCATGTGTTCACTTTGATAGATAGCCCTCCCTGTGCCTATAGATGTTAACTCATCAAAGAGGTTGTTTAACTCTTTTTCATTTAGCCCCCATCCCGCAAAGAGCGATAGCGAACTTCGGTGCAATATCCCTTACCAAGTAGCAGGCTTTAACGCAGAAATTCAACAATTTATTTCTAGGCCTTATCTATTTCGCTTAAAATTCACCAGGTAGTACTATGAATAATCGTGAATTTGAAGGGATTTGCACGAATTCAAGAGGAGAGTATCCGTATGCTAACGATGCTAAAGTAGATAAAGTAGATGCTGGAGATATAAGACACAGTATTAGCTGTAGGTCATTTTTTTTAAATAAACAAAAATAATAGAAATATAAATCCTTTTTAATAATGGTTATAGGGTATAAAAGAAGCGGTTTAGAATTCGCAATATGAATTAAAGAGCTGTAGGTTCAACCAAAAATAGAACACAATACAATACTGAATTAGCTTCTGGAAGTCATGAATTCATAACTTAAAAATTGTTTCCAAGATGCGCTTACTGAAAGGTCTGAATTCTGCACATAAAGTCTGCTATGAACGGTGTGCATTGTTTTTGTCAAAAAATGAGTACATTTATGTGGGTACTCACCATATTGGAAACCAAAACGTGACAAACAACAAAGAAACAAAAAATGAGCAGACCATCAATTCATAAAAGCATTGCTTGCAAACATATACAGAGTTCCTGAAATACTTTGGTGGGGCCGGTTTTTCAGTGTCCACTGGTACCAATATCTACTGCCCCTACCAAGCTAACCTACACTCAGAGAACTAATTGTTTGAAAATAGCTTGTGGCAACCCTAAATTCGGCTGTTGCTACCTCATTGCGGTTGCCACAACCGAGTTGAACGGTGCTAACTAAATGTGTTCCGAATATCCTACTTCTCAGTCCTGCCAGAGCAGGGCAATCCAAGAGAAGGTGTTTCGTCGTTTCCTCGTCCTCTCCATGCAGCATCTACAGAGAATGGAGTTTCTATGTCCCAATCTTAGAGCGTGTTCCCTACAAGACAATGTCCCGTAAGTTTTCCTATCATTGTCGAAAACCTGCCTATCTGCAAGTTAAGTAGTTGCCTAGTCCTCTTCCTGTCCACCTGTGGCCAGGGGCCCCTGGCTTGTTTGCAAGTTGAAGTAAGTCTCCACTTGTCCTTGAACAGATTATCGGCCTACTGCCTGATCTGCAAACGACACGTAGAGATTGGCATACTAACACCTTCTTTTGCCGGACGAACCTGTGCGGTAGTACCCTGTCTAGCTAACGCATCCGCTACGCAATTGCCTGGAATGTCGCTGTGTCACGGTACCCAGATGAGCCTGATAGCAAACATGGCTTCCAGGGATTTTATGGCAGCCTGGCTGTCTGTGTAGATACATATTCTCCGGAGGGTTGTGACACTACTTTTCAGTAGTTCAGCAACCTCCAGCATGGCGGTAATTTCCGCCTGAAATATACTACAGTGATCAGGCAGCTTGAAGGAGATATTTACATTTAGGTCCGGTGAATGGACCCCATAGTCTACTTGCTCGTCCAACTTTGATCCAGCCGTGAAAAGTCTGATACTACTGGTGTCCCCTTCCAGTGACTTTTCCAATCATTCCTGTTCGGAATAGAAGTCCTCAGATTTGTCTCTGGCAGAAGGTAGGGGATACAGTAGTCCGTTTTTACGGGAATAGAGTTGATCCGGTGTAGTAATTCAGCGTGTCGGGAATGGCCTGATATTAAAACGCCACAATCCCTGACTCTCACCAGGGATGTAGCGGCTGCCGATTCGGCCATTATATCAGGAGTACATAAGTTCAGGATAGCACAAAGTGCGGTACCTGACGTCGTGCCCATTGCCCCACTAAAGCTAATCAGTGCTGATCTTTGCATTTTCATCAAGGCATTCAGAATATATTTCTTTTGGAGGGACCTCCACCAAACTACGATGCCATAGAGGGGTATTGCACTGACTATTGCCGTTTTAATCCACATGGTTTTCTAAGGATACCGTCCCCAACGCTTTCCTATCGCCCCTTTACAGAAGTAAAGAGCAACAGACGTCTTTTTCACCCTCTCCACCTCATTCGGTTTCCAAGACAGTTTTCTGTCGAGAATTATTCCCAGATAATTGACCTTATCCGTCAATTGTAATTGCACCCCATTAATTGACGGCAGTTCAAATGCGGGTATTTTATATTTCCGAGGGAACAAGATAAGCTCGGTTTTAAGTGGGTTAAGTGATAGTCCGTTGTTATCGGTCCAGTTCGAAATCAGACTAAGTAGGCTGGTTGTACGAATGCTAAGTAAATCGAGGATTCTACCCGTACAGATGATAGCAATATTATCGGCATAGCCAAAGACCTGGCAGTCGGCCCTGTCCAATTCAAGAAGCAGTTCATTGACAGAAGTTAACCATAATAGTAGAGACAGAACTCCCCCCCCCCCCGGTGTCACCCTGTTAATATTCCTAGCAATTGCAACACCACCCCATTCAGCTTTGACGGATCTATCCACCAGAAGCTTCCCAATTCGGCGTGTCACTGAGCTGTCGACTCCTAGATTCTGTAGCGACCTAAGAATCGACGAAGGTTGAATGTTATTGAAGGCTCCCTCGATGTCCAGGAGGGTCTCAGTTGGCCTGCCCTTGATATAGGCATGCTGAGAACTCATTAGTAGATTCTGTGGAAGATTACTTGGAACGTAACCTTTCAAATGTCTTAAGAACAAAGGATGATAGACTGATTTGTCTAAAGTCCGTTGGTTTGACATGAGAGTATTTGCTCGCTTTAGGGACGAAAAGCACTCTGGTTTGTTTGCAAATGCTAGGAATGACTCCCAGCATAAGGCAGCCCCTGAAGATTGCTTCCAACCAACTACAAGATGGGTAGAGTGCCTCCTGTAGTTGGGCGGGAATTATCCCGTTAGGTCCGGCTGATTTATAGGGCTTAAAGCATCTAATGGCCGATATCAGATTTTTTTCTGCTCACTATTGAGCGAATTTTTTGTAAGCTAGGTGAGTTTCCGCCGAGTTCTACTGGCTGATGACCAGCATTCCGGTCATCGTTGGGAAAGTGGGTATCCAGGAGAATCCCAAGAGTCTCGGCAGACGAATGCGTCCACGTTCCATCGTCTTTCATTAAGAACCGCGCATACGGTGGGTTTTTAGCGAGCACCCATCTTAAGCGTGCACTCTGGTTGGTTCCCTCAATGGATTCACAGAAGTTCGTCAGGATTTCCGATTGGCCTTCTTGATTTCACCTTTATATAGATTAAGACTAATCTTGTAAACGTCCCAATGCCTTTGGTCGCCGCTCTTTTTGGCCTTGTTAAAAAGCCGCCTAATGGACAATCTTAGACCCTGTAGCTCAACGTTCCACCAATGAAATTTTTTGCTTACCCTTGGTAGCATTATAATCACTGGTCTTACAGTACTCATTGATCGCGTTCCTGCATGCATCAGTAAATTTGCCAACTAGTTCTCCCAGCTCTGGCACATTAGCCGAAATATTCGGATGGTTACCTAAGAGTTTCCTTAGGCGCCCACAATAGGCGTTCCAGTCCGTTTTCCTATAATTTTTAAAAACTTCCTTTTTCAGAGGTTCGATATTTATGTGGAACTGTAGATATCTATGATCAGAAAATGAGTGATCAGAAAGTACGCTGCAATCGGATACAGTTACATAGTCGTAGCCAAGTAGTAAAGTTAGGTCTAGTACTTCCCTCCTAACCGAAGTTATGAAGGCCGGTTCCTCGCCACTATTACATATAGTCAAGGTTTCGCTTATAATTAAAATAAAGATTTACGTACTATCGTCGAAAAATTTTCCATAAATCCCAAAGTGCTTGGATAAATTGTAGCACGAAAAATATTCCCTAACCACTGTCTACTTAAACCAATTCAACTCTATTGCATTCTATTGCTTTCAAGTCCCCAATGAAACGAAATTGATATTTGTAGCTGGCAAATGAAAATGTGTGTCTGGAATGTCTCTCCAACTGTTTGTCTGTCTGTCTGTTTATCTTTCTGTGTCTTTTAATAACAAAAGGTCAATAACTAACGCAACAACAAACAAAAATGTGATACTTTACGAACGTTAATATATGAGAAAGAGTATCAAATTGTGTCTTACGGATACATTCACTTAAATTAGTTGTTTGAACTACAAGATTTCTGCTATTGTTGTGGCGTTAGATGAGACATTATGATATAATACACAGCTAGATATAACGCTTTATATCTCGAGAGAACACTTTAAACATCATCATTTGACACTTGAAGTTTTTTTTTAGCTTTTGTTACGCCCTTCCTTTCAACTCTACAATGACGCCAAATTTTTTCCAATGTATTGTTTTAATGACGTCTTTTTTTATATTTCTCTTTTGGGTTTAGATATTGATTATTATGTATGGTTGTTGTTTTAGCCGTGGATACATGGACAGTGTAAAGTGTCTAAAGTGTTTCTAAATGTTATTAGTTTTAGTATTATTTGTTTCTTTTTTTCCGGTTGACTTCGTTGTTGGCTCTTAAATATGATATCATAATGTCTGTAAAACATTAAGTTATCTGAAGAGAGTTTGGCATGTGTCTAACCGTTGAACTGCATTAGTAAAGTACCCTACATATAGAATGGGAGAATGACTGACAGTGTTAATTTCAATAGATAAGAAAACCACATTTACTGCGGTACATTAAGGATAACATGGGAACAAATTGCTTAAAATACATTGGGTTCACAAGAGTACGAGAATTAACGAGTTCCTAAAATACAATTCAGTTCAAGAAGAACTTAAGGATCTCGATACAAATGACATTCAACAATATCCAGCAGAGGATTAATTGTAGACCGATGCTCAAAGTGTAGATACCTTTTCTGAACATAAAGAACTTATTGTATCCTACCGAAGTGAACATTTTTCTGGGATAAATGGAATATAATAGAATAACCCTTCAGTTTACCGGGCATCGCGTTACACACAACAACAAAGAGAGTTCACAAGAGTACAAAACGTGTATTACAACAAATCACATGAGATCTCAGGAGACACCCGGTTGGAACGAAGTTCCTTTCGCTATATATTATGTACTGGTTAATTCCAACACGCCTCAGACGCCCGTTGAAAAATACGAATTTGTTTCGGGCCTCAACCAAACCAAAAAATTATGAAAGTACTTGGACGTGGTATGAAAAAACCCCGCTCGGTGTTGCCCCTATACGTAACAATTTTTTTTTTTACAGGCCGAAGAAAATTTTGGAGGTGCGTCAGGGCCCTATTTCAGATTTTACTTCAATAAATCCTAAACAGCTTAAAGTATCGCATTACAACCTTTGACAATATTGTAGCTATTTTGCCATTTCACAATTCCCTGTAATGTATTTCTAAGGAAAAGTACACTGTTCATCGATTATTCCACGAAATGTCATGAAAAATTGCACATATTTTATTACGGGTCCGCAAAATAACTTTTTTTTTTTGAAAATGCTATAAAATAAAAACTACTGAATATTTTCTCAAATTTTTTTTTTTTTTTGAAAGTACGATCCTTCCGGTTAATAATGGAAAATAATTTGATTCAAATGGCTGCCTCGGCTGGCCATGCAGTAGCCTACACGATCGGTGCAATTTTTAAGCACATTATCGATTGTGTGCAGCTGTATTTCACCAATGGCTACACGAATATTGTCCTTTAAAGCGTCAATTGACTCTGGCTTGTCGGCGTAACACTTATCTTTGAGGGCACCCCACAAATAATAGTCCAACGGTGTCAAATCGCAGCTCTGAGGTGGCCAAACGACATCAGCTCTGCGGCTGATAATGCGATCTTCAAAAACAGGGCGCAAAACATCGAGTGTAGCTTCGGCTGTGTGGAACGTAGCGTGGTCCTGTTGAAACCAAATGTTGCCAATATCCTCCTCTTCAATTCTTGTGAAGAATAATTCGTTCAACATGGCCCGATAACGATCGCCTTTGACTGTAACGGCCACTCCTTGCTCATTTTCGAAGAAAAATGGCCCAATTATGCCTCTGGACCAAAATCCGCACCAAACAGTGACTCGTTTTGAGTGCATCGGCTTTTCAATGTATGCGTGCGGGCTTTCTGTGCCCCAAATGCGACAATTTTGCTTGTTTACATACCCGCCAGGATCAAAATGAGCTTCATCTGAAAAGATGATTTTTTGGCAAAATCGGCAAAATCGGCATCTGCAACATTACCATGATTTTCAAAGTAATGTCGCAATATTTCCCAGCGTTGTTCAAGCGTATAAACAACCATATTCGTTCAGCGGAAGGATAAAACTAATTATCTGTCAAATCAGACATGAGCTAAGTGTTACTTACCATTCACGAAATAAGCACTAGTTGAAAAAAAAACGTTAGATGGCGGACCCTTTATGTTTTCACATTTCTTGCCTAACGGTAAAGAAATTGCGGTAGCTGTCTTCAAAATAATTGTAGCTGATTTCTTGATAACTTTTGTAGTTACACTAATCAACAAAAATTATATTTATATCTCCATGATTGGTTTAGAAATGCTGCGTTTAAACATTTTCTCTAAATATTCCATTATATGTATTCAATATTAAACAAATTGCAAATTGATATATTCAACAAAGTTGTAGTGCTTAATATATTTAACAATATTGTCAAACACACTAATGAACAAAAATGTCACTAATGAACAAAAATGACACTAATGAACAAAAATGTTACGTATAGGGGCAAAACCGAGCGGGATTTTGTGATACCACGTCCAAGTACTTTCACAATTCTTTGGTTTGGTTGAGGCCCGAAACAAATTCCTTTCATTCGTATCATAAAATAAATAAATAAATGGTTTCCCATTACATTCCATGAAGGGACAGCGGAGAGCTTCTCACAATCACTGATCTATGCGCTTTCCAGTTTTCACTCACTGATTGAGACCTTCAGATTTACACCGATTCCGAACGGTATTTCTTCATGGCTAAATACTCGATGGTGTCGCCGTCACTATGCGAGGTGACCGCCGCCGAAAGAAATTGTTAAGGTGGTCTGAGCAGGGATCGAAGGCAGAGCTGCGGTCTAGTGTCATAGTGTAATTTAAATTAACTTTTAAGAATGGTAATGGGAAACGGTTTCGTTTTTTTTTTTTTTTAAGAAAATATACTTTTTATAAAATGATAGACTTTTTTTAAGAATTTTTTTTATTGAATGAATTTAAAAATAAGGTTTATTTTTAGATCCTCTTTGTAAGAATATGTATTATATTTGCCCGAAATTGTTATTTTTTAAAGAGAGGTACTTCTTATATTAAACGCTAATGTGTTTTTTAAGAAAAAGGTATTATTTTTAAGAAGAAGTACTTTCTGTACGAAAAAACCGTAAGAGTATGCATTTTTTTACAAAGAAGTTCTTTTTTTGAGAACTGGTACTTTTTAAGGCAACGATACTCTGTTAGGAAAAGGTTATCTTTTTAAGATAATTTACTTATTTTCACAAGGCTACTTACCTCAAGAAATTGTATTATTTTATTTTTAAGAAAATGTACTTTTAACAAAAGGAATTTTTGTAAGAAAGTGTAAGAAGCAAAGTGTTTGAAGAAATTTTTTTCTTTGAAATGGGAGTTCTTTTAGAATTGGTAATTTTTCCAAGAATAGGTACATTTTCAAGAGTAGGTACTTATCTCAAGAAAAGTTATTTTGTTTCACAAAAAAGGTGGGGTTGAAAATGTTATTTTTTTTAATAAAATGCAATTTGTTGTAAGAAAATGTACTTTTTTAAGAAAATGTACATATTTAAAAAAAACATACTGTTTTAAACAAAATTACAGCAGGCAGGCTGTGTCAGAGACACGGCCATTAAGTTTAACGTAGAATACGCCATCCGATAAGACAGAAAACATATATAACAATAAATTCATTTGCTTATATTATTTATCATTTATTGTTATATATGTTTTCTGTCTTATCGGATGGCGTATTCTACGTTAAACTTAATGGCCGTGTCTCTGACACAGCCTGCAGGGACAGTCCGTGGCCGAAGGCCTCGGACAACTGTCTGCTGTAATTTTTATATTTACCAACGGCATTTGATTCAAGTCCGTTTAAAAAAAAAAATATTATGTTCAATTTTTTTAAACTTAATTTAATTTATGTATTTTAATTAATATTTTTATTGAAATAAGTTCTGCGAATGTTGAGAGGGCCGCCCTAATATTAAAAAAGTTTTACCTTATCGAGTCTTCGCATTAGCATTCGAGCGTTGTGTGAAAGCTTTACGCTTTACAATTCAAAATTAATGTTACAACAGCTTTATTGAAGCTTTCGCAAAAAAGCTTTATTACGTTAGCTTACTGTTTGTTTCACTTTTTACTAGATACATGTTGCCAAGCAACATTAGCTTGCTGTTCGTTTCACTTTTTACTAGATACATGTTCCTAAGCAATGTTGAGCAACCAAAACACTCAACCAAACACCACACATATGTTTGAGTGTATGTGTTTAAACAATTTTCATTTGAGAAATTAAAATACTAGAAATATATCACCCAATATGAAATGTATATCAAACGAAAGATAACATCTTCATTTACCTACAAAAAAATTTTTAAAAAAATTCATCTAGCCGTTTCCTCAAATTCAATGAAATAAAGATTACAACAATAAAAAAAATTGTTGCCTGTAAAGTCGGTTTTACGGGCGAAGATTTTACGTGACAACGTCTTTTTCTCGGTAGAATATTTATTGATATGAATATAATTAAATTGCACAATAGGAACAAGGAATTGAATGAAAATAAGAATTGCACAAATTTTAACTATAGAAATATATTTTGTTTAGATTGATTTGATTTTCATATTGATTAGATGTTAAAATTCTTGCTCAACACAGTTTAAATCAAGTTTTCTTATATCTGCCACTTTTTCTTAATATTTGTAATTTTAAAGAATCAATTCGAAAATCAAAACATTTATTCAGATCGAAGTTTCAAATTTTTGCTAAATAAATTTGAAATTAATTAAAATTTGTAAAATAAAAAAAAAAACCAATGAGTGTTAGAACTCACGGGCGATGTTTTAACATTTATTGAAACTTATGGTTTAGGAAAATAGAAGTAATTTCAACACCATCTAGGTACCTGTGCGATTTCTATGAACACATTATCAAATGTGACATTATAAACAATAAACATATCCTTTATTATAAAATATAAACATTTCTTTTATTATAAAAAATAAACATTTCTTTTATTAAAAACAAAAGAAAATAATTTACTAACCAAAAAGTATTTCAATTCATCATATTCGCATATCGTTTTTAAAGCCGACCGCAGCTCTCTGTTTCGTTTTGGCTACCTAATTCATATGAAAATTTCTACACACAAACATACACTACACATATCATAAAGCCAAAAAACAAAAAACAAAAAAAAAACAAAAAATAATACCTTATCCAATGCAGAC
This sequence comes from Phaonia tiefii, assembly GCA_963931995.1. Classification (NCBI taxonomy): domain Eukaryota; kingdom Metazoa; phylum Arthropoda; class Insecta; order Diptera; family Muscidae; genus Phaonia; species Phaonia tiefii. The sequence goes on along the minus strand of OZ008371.1, from coordinate 32,239,904 downwards.
TGATCTAAATCAATATTCATACACACGCACATATATACGCACATACATACTTGCTCAGTCGTCATATATATGATGTGCCAAAAAACAAAAACACTCACACCACCGACCAACAGCCACTAGAAGCCAGCAAAGCAAATCGTTTCTGGCACACAAGTAAACACACACATCCGCACACACAGAATTATTTATTGAGTGGGAGAGAGACGCAAGGCATTCGGCGGGCCTCTCTCTCGTTCGGTGACTCATCGTAACGTTACCGGGCGTTACACTTTTTCATAAGTGACTCCCAGCCGCAACCTAATTTAAGACGTTGTCACGTCAAAACCTGACATGACTCCTCATACCGTAAGGTAAGACGTATTTTCCGTCAAAAAAGTTACCTTTTGTAAGATAATTTATTTTTTGTAAGGAAATGTACTTATTTAAGATAAGGTATTTTTTTTACGAAAAGGGACTTTGTTTAAGAATATGAAAAAAATTTTTTTTAGAAAATTTACTTTTTCTAAGAAAAGGCACTTAGTTAAGAAATTTTTTTTAAACGTTTTCACTTTAACTTTTCTAAATTTACTTTTTATTGGGTTCAAAACAATAATTTATACTACGTATTGGTTACGGTTCCTCCTAGAAAACTTCCCATTAAACAATAAATTTACCAACTTATGTTAGTCTGGACACGAACCAAAGCAAATGTATCCAAAATAGTTGATAATACTGTATTGTAACATAATAGTGTTAACAAAAAGTTGTTTAATATTTTTTCGTTTAGCCCCCATCACACAACGTTAACGCACGTTCGTTCCAAATATTTACAAAAAAAGTGTGAAAATATTTACAGCTTCCTTACGAAAAAGTACCAAAAAGTGTACATAACGAACAAAAGGTCTACACAAAATACAAAATTACACACACACGCGAAAGCACAATGCGACAATTGTACTAAAAATGAAGACAAAAGTACACAAAGTGTACACAAATGTAATAAAAAGTACAAAACGTACACAGATAAGTAAAAAAGTCTACACAGTGGCCAAAAAATGTATGCACAACAACAACAACAAATTTACACAAGAGTAATACACTTTCATATTTTTCTTTACATTTCTTGCAATTTTGTGTACACTTTGGACTTTTGGAAATACTTTTTCACTTTTCTGTATACTTCTTGTAGACAACTGTAGAAAAAATATGAAGAAAATCGTAAAAGTGAACACTCAAGTGCAGAAAGTGTAATCTAAAGTATAAATAGTGTGAACAAAAGCGTAAGTGTGAAAAAACATATAAAGTGCATTAAAAGAGCAAAAAGTGTACCCAATAGTATCAAAAGTATGCACAAAATTCAAACACATTCACAGAAAATAAAAAGAGTGTACACAAAAGTACAAAACGTACGAGCAAAAGTATAAAAGTTTACACCTAAGAACAAAAAGAGTTCTCAAAAATACACAGAGTGCACACAAAAGTACACAAACTGTACGCAAATCTACATAGAGTGTACACAAAAGTTTGAAAGATATATTTTGTATTACAAAAGTGGAGCAGAACTTTAGGAGCAAATGACCTATTTTTTTGGGTTTTTTTGCCTGACAGGACATTAAACGCTAATTAAAAAACCAAAAAAAAAAATTTGCCTGACAGGACATTAAACGCTAATTAAAAAACCAAAAAAAAAAATTTCCGCTGGTCCATATTTTCCGAAATATAGGCCAGCCAAGCTTGAATGTATAATCGGGCATAAGTCAGCCATTTATTATCCGATCTAGTTGAAATGAGTATCATTACAAAGGTCGTTCCAAAGTCTATTCATCGTTGTAGGGCTAGTGAAGAAAAACTATTTTTTAACCTGACTTTACTTTTTAAAAATTTCACTGTTATACCCATCTTTTGGAAGGCATCGATAATAGACAAGAGCTTAACCTTTTGTGGAAGATATAACATTCACCAAGAACCCTTCAAAGGCAGGAGATATGAAAGTTTAAATTTAAAGTTCAAGTTTTATTCAGAAAATTTTTGTGTTATTAAACTTCCTCCGTGGCCGAACTTCGCCGGGCTTAAAGATTTTCTCCTCTAGGATGGGTCTAACATCGGCTTCGCGGGCTCGGTATAGTATTTTTTGTTATAGGGTTGTCTACCTCACCGGCCTTAGGCCGGGCTTAGGGATTTTCCCCTCTGGACTTGGTCCAACACCGGCTTCGCGGCTTTTGTTTTATAAAGAATAATGTAAAATAATGAAAAATTTTTTGAAATAATTTTATTTTTGGTTTATGTAGAAAAGTGTGTTAGAAAACCCGCCAAACGCAAATAATTATTCCTTTCTTATTTATTTTTTATTTTTATATTGTCGAAAAATGTATTTCAAAACTTTGAGCGTGAATATATCCGAAAGTTGAGGGATCAAGGCGTATCATTACAACTACATAAAGGCTTGAAGTCTTGTCTATGATAGGAGTCTAGCAGGAAAGTGAGGTTAAAAAATATATTTTAAAATAAACCCCCAAAGGGTTCATTCGAAGAAACATATTGTACAAGTATTTATAGGGTTTAAAAATACCTTTGTAGTGATATCCATTTGAACCATATCGGGTTAAAAATTCCTGAGATATGACCGATTATATGCTACATAAAAAAAAAAACCGTTTCCCATTACATCCCATGAAGGGATTGGGGAGAGCTTCTCACAACCAGTGAGCTGTGCGCTTTATAATTTTTCACTCACTGATTGGGATCTACAGTTATTACACCGATTCCGAACGGTATTTTGAGAAGCTTTTTAATGGCTAAACACTCGAAAGCGTCGCCGTCACTATGCGAGGTGACTGCCGCCGAAAGAAATTTTTTTTAAGGTGGTCAGAGCAGGGATCGAACCCAGGATCTCATGTACAAGAGGCGCGCACACTACCCATTGCACCACCGAAGGCTAAATGCTATTATATATATCTCAAGAAGTTGGGCCGAGCGGAAGAAAAATAAACAAACTTTTTGAACTCAGTGCTGCACACTCTATCGGATAGTTTTGCTGTCACTAACGAAGTGACTGTCGTCGAAAGAAATGTATGACGATCCGAACAGGGATCGAACCTAGGTTATTATGTACAAGAGTCGCTTGCACAAACATGACAATATATTAAAAAATACAAACAAACACAAAAAGAAAAAACCATAGAGGAAGGACATACAGAGAAGCGATTTGACTTAGGAAATTTACGAGGTTTGGTATGTTGCATATGGACGATGCATGTTGGAAAGTATTGCTTCAATAATACCAGATAGAGGCACTGGCTCAACCAACCAACAAGATTTTATGCCTTAAAATATTTCTGTAAATACGCCTCAAACAAATCCTAACAAAAAAAAATATAACTAAAAAGTCCAAAATACGTTTAAATTTCACAGTTGTTCATCAAAACGACATGAAAAATTTAACTCAACAATTTTTGTAATTCCACCTGGTGTAAGTCAATTTAATATTATTGTTCATGTTCTAATCAATTTAAAATAACTCTACCGCACCGACCTCACCACGAAGAGTGTGAAACGAAACATCAGATGAGAAATATGACAGCTCTATATGACACTACTTTATGGACAAAACCAGCCAGAGATAGATCACATACGAAGTCACTCACTGTACAAGACGAACGGTTATGATTTCATCACGATAACAACGAAAAAAACGAGAGACAGACACAAGCAGAACAAATCGGTTAGCCACGTCTTCAAGACAGCTTCAACGACGGGTGCACGGCCATTTTAAATCACTGACGACAAAAAATTGTTGGCGAAATATTCATAAAAGTGCCCAAGAAGTCGTACACGATCAAATGAGCGACATTTCACCTATCGTGTCTTCATGTTAGCGATTAATGTTAGTGCTAGATTGAAGGCATGTGAAAGTAATTGCCTCTGACAGAGGCCATAAATGACGTTATTTTGGCTATTAGATACTAGGTTCATATTTGTATTGCAGCGACTTTTTTCCTACGATTTTTTAAATTTTGCTAGCCGGCTCGTGGGTCGTGAGCCAAAGTTTAATCTGGCGGCTCTATGCTCTCGAGTTAGGGGGCCATCTGTCGGCATGTTGAACCTTAGCCCCAAGCAGCGAGTAGTAATTAATGACGGAATGTGCGAAATTTTGAACTCTTCCAATATAACAATGTCAGCCACCAATAGTGTAGTATTAAATAGATTCATTCAGTTTGACGGTCTTGACTTAATTACTCAAGACTTTGTTGGCTTTTATCGATACATAACATGTTCATGTTCTAATCAGTTAGTCACACAATTTAGGGTATTACTTAGTCGCCTTGGTGACTCAAACTAATTACCAACTGGCTGTGTTTATTAAATATCATCTCATATTTCGGACGTGTCGCTCATTAAAATCACACTGTTTTAAGTCACATTTTGTAGGTGACCACCAGACGACCACTCGTTCACACTTGTGTGGCGGCAGCAGTTGAGTGGAGCCACATTAATTATATTTAGTTTTTTCGTTTTTATCGTAATGTCTTAATCATACAGGTTATTTGGTCGCGTCTACAGACAAGTATTGAATTGCCTACGTATTATTCATAAAAATATTCGTATACAAATTGCTTGAAAGAAATAAGCAAACAAAACAAGTGAGATATTTTCCTGAGTGGCAAGAGATTGCGATATTTTAAAAATTTAAGTAAAATTTCGAACTAAAACAAATAATACTAAATTTTTAGCATTTGCATGAAATTTCAATAAATCATTAATTCACGTTAAAAAATGTCTTTACCAAATATGTTTTTGCTGATGTTATTTATATAATTGGGGAAACTACACAAACATTGGGGAAACTACACATAATTACAAGTTATGGTGTATGAGCATCACTATAAATAAATGAGCATCACTGTAAATATGAGCATCACTATAAATAAAAAATTAGTTGTAACTATGTTGTTAGTTGGTCAACAAATAGTTTGTTTGGTTCCATTCATACAACTTGACTATCACCATCATAGTGTTTTTAGCGCAAGTTATAGTGCATCAACAGTCAAATATAATTTATGTGTTTGCAGGAATATAGTAACTTGTTAATTACGAACATATAATGTTTGGTGGGAATTGTAAAAAATCCTCTAGCAAATACAAAATTTAGACGCGTCTTGAAAATGTCCAACTGACAAGTTTAAAGAATACTGTGCAACACCAATTTTGGGGGTGAACGATACACTCTTTTTTATGGGCGTGGCAAGATAAAATTTTCTTATCCGATACTGTCCACAATAAATTTAAAAATCGATTACAAATATTGAAGTGTGCGAATTCTTGTGGTAACATGTCTTCAATGAAATTTGACAGGGATTATTTTCGTAGAATATTTTAATGCTCTATTTCAAAGTCTAATGGGTCCTTTTCGTCCTTTGTTCAAAAAGTTCCAAAAATGTACACTAAAATTACCAGCTAGGGATTCAGAATGTTTACGGATTTATTTATTATTAAATTCTTTTTTGGGACCAAATTCCAAATTTGGGACCAAATTTCTCTATCTTTATTTTCAGACGTCGTTTTTGTCCTTTTTTGAAACCATGTAAAGAAAATTGCACCAAAATGGCCGGCAAAATATCCAAATGTTCTATCAGTTTTTAGTGGAATAGATATCACTAGATTATTTCGCAAAGAAGAAACCTTTATCTTGAATTTGCATATGTCCTTGAAGTCCTTTTTTAAAAATTGGAACTTGAAATCTTAAAATTGAGATTTGGGATGGCTCATTTTGATTATAATAAATTTTTGACTATACTCACCTAGTGTGATCATATGGCGCAGGAATCGTTCACCGCCAAAGCAGAAACCTAAATTTTGTTGCACAGTGTAATAGGTTCACTTTCTAGATCAACTGACTCACAGATGAATAGTGAGTTAAGGACGTTCTGTAAAAATGCCTTAATTTGACCACCAAACAGCGAAGTACTCCAGCCAAATTTGATCTAAATGTATGAATATTTAAAGGGTTTGACAAATCGCCAGTGACTCCGAAACACATCCTTTATACTCAATTGTTCAGGACCGTATTCACGGTTTTGAGGGTTTGAGGATTCAGGATTCATAACACCATTCCACTTGTGGGCAGAAAACTCGCGGCAACGGCAGCAAGCCGCCTTCAATATGAATCAACAGTCACTTGTGTCAGAGTAAAATTTTAAGGGATCTGCGGTAATCCATATTAGTAGTACACGCTGAAAAATAACGGCCCCAAACTATTCGATGCTTTTCGAATATATTCTAATGGGATAATTCCAGTCATTGCCGGGATTGCTGCAATACCATTGTAGTATTTTCAGGCAGAAGTCGTATGAATAGGAGAGGTCACAGAAACGTCCTAACCGCCAGTGGTATAATTGTATATACTCTGACACTGGTCCAGTAATTTGACATATTGCAGCAACCATGTACATCAGGGTGGGTCAATTTTTTTTGCCGACCAAGAGTATAACAGAAACGTAATCAATGCCAAATTTTATGAAAATGTTCCCAAGAAACCATGATGCGAAAATCAAAATCGAGCCCGCGATTTTTCACTTGAAAATTTCTATACATCTTAGCGTAAAAATTCGACACAAAAGCCATTCTTTTGAAACTTCATACTGTTTGATGTCGATGAGATTTTACACATATATTTGTTTAGTTGTCGCCTTTATAAGGACGTTTTCTTTAGGTCGAAACTCTCCATGGTTCATGCTTTATAGCTGTGTAAAGTTGGCCATCTGTAGCATTTTTGTGAAGAGATACCTATGTTAATGTTAGCATAACTGTTGTATGCGATATTAATTTGCCATTTGTATTTTTATTCCAAAAGGGAAGGTTAAAAACTTTCAGGCGACACCTTGACCGCTATACTCTGATTTCGCATTCGAAAGGTATTCTAACATTTCACAAACATGCTGCAGGTGACCAAATATACACAGCTATAAACCATGAACTGTGTTGAGTTTCGACCTAAAATATACGTTCTTGTAAAGGCAGCAACGATTAGAATATATGTGTGAAATTTCATCGAAATCGAAGAGTATCAAATTTCAAAATAATAGTTTTTGGCTGGATTTTTTACCCTAATATACAAATTTTCAAGTGAAAAATCGCGGACTCGATTTTGATTTTAGAACCATGGTTTCTTGGGAAAATTTTCTTAGAATTTGCCGTAGATTACGTTTCTGCTGTACTCTTTGTCAAGTTTTTTGGTCCCATACAAATTGACCCACCCTAATGTACATGTTTGAAAATTTTGTTTTCGCGAAACGAAGATTTTCTGCCTTTATTTCTAAATTGTCTGTCACTTTTTTGTTTCCATCAATTTTCAACAAACAAATCCACATTTATGTCACAAATATATATATTATATCCTATTAAATATGTTATATTGAATAACAAACACAATATGTTTTTGGACACAAGTGTACTATATTTTCGACATGCTACAAACATGTTATATTTGCCTCCAAATAACAAATAGAGACAGATTTTTAGCGTCTAGAGGGAAAAACTTCATATAGTTAAATGGGGTTTACCACAACCACTGCTATTAAATATGTTTTTGATGTGTTAAAATCTATAGGCACGGGTAGAGCAATCTATCAAAGTGAACACATGCATACAACACACAGCGTTAGCATCACAGACGTGGTTGTTGTACAACAATAGTCAATAAGTATGATGCTATTGATGTAGCGGCAGCGAACAAACAAGCAGGTGGTAGTTGCCAAAGAGTATTGAATAGTATAGAGAACTCATGGAAGGAATTGTATGGCTCTAAAGGACTGGTGAATCATGGTAGTATGAGAAGGTAACCTCAGAACAGCTGATTTCATTTGTTTCTCGTTTGGTTAGTTGGCAGCTTCTGTCAGATTCAAAAGTTTTGTTTTTGTATTCTTCTGTTTATAAACAATCAGGTTGTCGTTGCCAAAGGGTATTGAATAGTATAGAGAACTCATAGAAGGAATTGTATGGCTCTAAAGTACTGGCGAATCATGGTAGCATGAGAAGGTAACCTCAGAACAGCTGATTTCATTTGCGTCTCGTTTGGTTAGTTGACCGCTTCTGTCATATTCAAAGGTTTTGTTTTTGTCCTTTTCGGTTTACATTGATTTGTTGGTATACATATCTGTTAACTTTGACATCATAAGAGCCTAAAAAAAAAGCAAAATGTATGTTTTTATTGCCCACAATTATTGCTGTATCTACTGCGACTACTTGATATTTTTACTACGTGGTGAATGATTCAAAACGCATTGCTCTCTTTTCGTCATAACTTGGTCCATTCATAATCTCTGTGTGAAACATTGATGCCTTTTGAAACATTTTTGCTTTTGCATGGTTTTATGTAATACCATTGTCGAAATGGTGCATTTATACTGAAATATCCTATAAAGAGAATAAGACAGACTCTCTACATGAGAGCGGCAAAACAGTGCAATAAGTTCTCTATACTATTCAATATTTTTTGTCATCGCGCTGTTTATGACTAAACAAACACAATTATTTCAGTGAGCTAAATATTGCTTTTTTTATTTGAACAATATTACATCTAATGTTAAAGCAGATGTAAGAAAACGAAAGTGCAATAGCAAAAGAGCATTCAGCACAAAAGTTGTTCTTTTTTTATTTTCCCATGTAACATTTACTAATGTGTTCATAGAAATCGAACAGATGCCGTGTAACAAAAAGGTGTTAACACATCGCCTGTGAGTTCGAACACTCATTGATTTTTTTAAGACACTGAGTTCGTTCAGTACCCTATTCTGTCTTCGTACCAATTTTACATGTTGGAGACAAATGGCAAAATGTCGCTAAATCTGGACATACGACAAAGAAACAGAATGGCAGCAGATCTTCAATTCATGAAGGCAGTGCTTGCAAACATATACTTGGTTCCTGCAATATGTTGTTGGGGCCGTTGTTTTTTAGCATCCAGGTTACGACAGACACAATGTTGAATAATAAATATTTACCTAGAGTCATAATAAATCTTTCTCTTTACTAAAATACTATTTTTGTTCGAGTTTTGATTTTTGAGCACTTTTAATATTTTTCGCAGTGTATTTGCCCTAATTTGAAACATTGATTTAAAACGCTTCTGCTTGCATAGGGTGAGGTGCGGCTCCTTGATTTAAAATAAATTTGTAAGACAACTTAAGAACAAATCTCTTTCGCCCTAATATCCTTGCATACAAGCCATAATTATCCTTTCCCAGAAAAACAATTTAAAACAAATTAAAACATTCTACATTCCCATAATTGATGTTAAGGGGTTAGGCCATCCCACAAATGATAATTATGATTTTTTGTTGTATTTACAGCTATTTCTGTCACGAATTTGTAACTACTAAAACAAATGTCATTTTTAATTTAACACGAGCCAAAATGGCAGCAACAGCATCACCAACATTATAGCCACCGAGAACAGCAATAACAACACCGACAAAAATATCATTATCATCATGTTTTACTGGCGATGCAACATTAAAATCTACAATCATATGCTTAACAACTTTTTTAACAAGTTGTTATACACTGTTGTTGCTATTTTTGAAGCAGAGATTGTGGCTAGAGCTGTTGCTGCTGTTGCTGCTGTTAGTGCTGCCGTCGCCGTTTTGTTGTCATTCCTATTGCCCTGGCATTATTTCAACAAACAGTTTCTCTGTTGGTGTTGTGAGTTTTTAGCTGCCGTTTGTTTCTTTGCCTTTCGGTTTGCGGCTGTGACTGCTGCTGCTCATTAATATAAGAGCTTCTGCTGAAATGTTACTGCCACACATGCATACACTATGTTGTACGTAGTTGCCACAGTCAGACGAAAACACAGAAAGACAGATTCATACATTATGACGATGATATGTGAGCAGTATTTAACCGAGAAATAGGCAGAAAGACAAACAAACATTAGGATAGATACACGGACAAGCAGGATAACAAGCCGACAACATAGCCAAACGGACAGACAGTCAGACACACAGAGAAATAGATATTAAGGTGATTGTAAAGCAATGTGCTAAAAATCTATGTATGAATGTAATTTGGTTTGAAAAATAGTTTCTCGAGTGCGCAAAGAGATTGGCTTCAGAAACAACCCAGCGAAACTTTTGACATAGCCACACTACGAGATAGACACAAGACAAAAACTGTGATCATTCCTATGCAGTACCCGAAGCGAACACGCTGTAAAATGTGGCTTCTTTTGTTGTTTGGATGCAAACATAACGTGTTTGTAGCTTGCCGCAAACATAGTATACTTGTTTCCAAACAAGGGAAACACAATGATTAATAGGTTATAATATATGTTTTTGGGACCAAAATGTGACATTGTGAATTGCTGAAAACTAAAACGTGAGAGACAACAAAGGAACACAAAAGAAGCAAATCTTTAATTCATGAAAACAATGCTTGCAAACATATACATGGTTAATCCAACATATTACTGTGTCCACTTTTTTTCAGCGTGAAGGTATCAAATAAACAAAAAAAAACGTATTTTTTATCCGAAGCCCTATCCTTTTACAAATTTGAAAAATAATTATATTTATGGATGCAATTATAACGTGTTTGTACGTTGCCGCAAATATAGTATACTTGTGTTCAAACGCACTGTGTTTGCTACTCAATATTATATTTTGGAGATAAAATGATTAGTATGTAATAATATATGTCTAAGCCACAATATGGCTTTGCTTGTTGTTAACTGCTAAAAACAAAATCGTGGCAGAAAACAAACAATCAAAATCCCAGCAGACTCTCAATTGACGAAAACAATGCTTGCACGTAAATATATGGATGTCCCAACATATAAAGGGTCCGCCATCTAACGTTTTTTTTCAACTAGTGCTTATTTCGTGAATTGTAACACTTAGCTCATGTCTGATTCGACAGATAATTAGTTTTATCCTTCCGCTGAACGAATATGGTTGTATATACGCTTGAACAACGCTGGGAAATATTGCGACATTACTTTGAAAAGTGGGCCTGCGATCGACTTACAGAAGATGCCGATTTTGCCAAAAAAAGTCATCTTTTCAGATGAAGCTCATTTTGATCTTGGCGGGTATGTAAACAAGCAAAATTGTCGCAGTTGGGGCACAGAAAACCCACACGCATACATTGAAAAGCCGATGCACCCAAAACGAGTCACTGTTTGGTGCGGATTTTGGTCCAGAGGCATAATTGGGCCATTTTTCTTCGAAAATGAGCAAGGAGTGGCCGTTACAGTCAATTGCGATCGTTATCGGGCCATGTTGAACGAATTTTTGTTCACAAAAATTGAAGAGGAGGATATTAGCAACATTTGGTTTCAATAGGACGGCGCTACGTGCCACACAGCCGAAGCTACACTCGATGTTTTGCGCCCTGTTTTTGAAGATCGCATTATCAGCTGCAGAGCTGATGTCGTTTGGCCATCTCGGAGCTGCGATTTGACACCGTTGGACTATTATTTGTGGGGTGCCGTCAAAGATAAGTGTCACGCCGATAAGCCAGAGACAATTGACGGTTTAAAGGTCAATATTCGTGAAGCCATTGGTGAAATACAGCTGCACACAATCGATAATGTGCTTAAAAATTGGACCGATCGTGTAGGCTACTGCATGGCCAGCCGAGGCAGCCATTTGAATGAAATTATTTTCCATTATTAACCGGAAGGATTGTACTTTCAAATAAAAAAAAATTTGAGAAAATATTGAGTAGTTTTTTTTGTAGAATTTTCAAAAAAAAAAAAGTTATTTGGCGGACCCGTTACATGGTTCCTGCATAATGTTACAAGGGGGCCTATTTTTCAGCGTTCATTAACTATGTCTTGTTCCTGCGAAACCCACAGTAACTTCTCGCATAGTCCGCCCAATGGTATTTCTAACACCAGCAAACTCGGACGCAATGTGGCGTTTGCTTCTGAAAAATTTATTCTCTAATATGACGAAAAAGGATTTACCAATCGTCAATGATATTCTGCATGTGCGTATCAGTTTATCAGCACTAACAAGCTAAGAATGGTATTGAAGGCAGCCTTGCCACTATCACGGAGATATTGGGTGTTGATTTGATTTTCGTGAGTTTACTCTAGTATCTGGCGTAATGTGGATATATTGTCAGTTGTGTATTTAACAGGTCTACAGTCACGCTGACAAAGTTCGATCCAATTTGCAACGCTTGGTTTTAGATGTTCGCTCCTTTTGCTTGAGAGGACCGTTTATGCAATTTGCAAACGGATATATTCAAGGTATTTGGAACATTGACTCGGGTCACTGTTTGTATATAGGACAAAGTTCGCTAAGCTTCCAATTGCTGGACTTGCATTCGTGTAACCAATTTATGCATGAACTATGTCACTTCATTGCCGTCAGCCTTGAATAACTCTACCGGTAGTTCATCACCACCTGTGGCTTTCTTGCCTTTTAACCCGGAGTTACAGTTCTGACCTCGTCTTGATTAGGAGGGAGCGTCTGCGTTAAATTCCTCTGGGACAATATTCTTGTAGTAATATCCTTATGACCGTCGGTGGTGCAATGGGTAGTGTGCGCGCCTCTTGTACAAGAGATCCTGGATTCGATCCCTGCTCCAACCACCTTAAAAATTTCTTTCGACGACGGTCACCTCGCTTAGTGACGGCGACACTATCTAGTATATAGCCATGAAAAAGCTTCTCAAAATACCGTTCGGAATCGGTGTAAAACTGTAGGTCCCAATCAGTGAGTGAAAACTGGAAAGCGCACAGCTCAGTGATTGTGAGAAGTTCTCCCCGGTCCCGTCATGGGATGTAATGGGAAACCATTTATTTATTTATTTTAATATCCTTGCCCTGTGGCCGTGGGCGGCGAAATGGTTAGTGTGCGCGCCTGTTGTACATGAGATCCTGGGTTTGATCCCTGCTCTGACCACCTCAAATTTATTTCGGCGGCGGTCACCTCGCATGGTGAGACGGCGACACTATCGAGTATTTAGCCATGAAAAACCTTATCAAAATACCGTTCGGAACCGGTGTAAAACTGTAAGTTCCAATCAGGGAGTGTAAATCTATAAAGCGCGCACAGCTCACTGATAATGAGAAGCTCTCCCTTATCCCTTCATGGGATGTAATGGGAAACCATTTTGACTACTATGCTTGCCCTCAAAACAGTCACCCAAAATATCGACGTTTTAGCATTTAAGTTAGCATTTAAGTTAAGCACGCGAGGGCTCCACTGTTATACTTATAATAACGGATCTCCGTTAGTGTTAGCTCCGACTGATGTCACTGAAGCTCATCAAGATATCGGACATATTATTTTGTTCTTCAAAGGCGCATGAGCCAAATACACAGGCCAGCGGCGGATACACGCTGAAAAATAACGGCCCCAACAGCATATTGCAGGAACCATGTACATGTTTGCAAGCATTGTTCTCATGAATTGAAGATCTGCTGCTTGTTGTTGCTTTGTTGTGTGTCACGTTTTATTTTCAGCTGTTTTCAACAACCAAAGTGACATTTGGGTCCCAAATACATATTTTTAAACCTATTAATCATTGTATCCCCAACATGTTATATTGAGTAGCAAACACAATGTGTTTGTGCACAAATATAATACATTTGCGACAAGCTACAAACACCCAAATAATAAAATTAAAAACCAACCCGTAAAAACCATAGTTTTTGACTATAAATTCTTTATATATGACCACGCCCCTTTGTCCAATCCCGTCCATATTTGAACCAGATCTTAGAATATGTACACCTAACCAACATATCCAATGTTTTTCGAATATCTTTAACAGGAGCAGAAATTATGGATTTTTAATTTGTGATTTGTATGGGAGATACCACGCCCCTTTGATACTTTACTTTTGTCATCGCCATTAGTTTGCCTGCGAAGTTTCAGCTCGATTGGATCACGAGAAAATGGTTAAAAATCAGTCCAAATTTTTTTCCGTGCGGTGCATATATACATGCATACAGACAGGTGAAGTTAATATAAAGGATTTAAAAAGAACAGTTTTTCATACTGCACAAACTAAAGGACGAAAATCTAGGTTCGACATCTTGATCCATATAGGCGGCTGCAATCAAAGAAAATGCAAAATCCCTGTGGACTGGGGTTTTTTGCGCAACCGTCCATAATTGAAGTGAATATTCATAAACGAAAAGAAAACATAAACAACCCCTATTTGTTGATGACCCCCCCAAACGTTATAAGGACCACGATTTAAGGATACGCACGTGGAACGTGAGAAACCTATATAGATCCGGTGATAGTATCCAATTGGCAGATGTCCTCCAAATATATAAGGCTGACATTACCACTACCAGGAAATGCAATGGTCAGGACATGGCTGCACAATGAAAAGAAACTGCGACATATAACGGGTTTTTCAACAGAGACGCTACAAAAGTAAATCGGTAGGGACAGCAAACGACCCCATATTTTTTCCCGCTCTTTTGACATTTCTCTTCAGTAAGGTTTGCCATTTCATCATGGAAAGATATAAGAGCCAACAACGAGTCGAAATTATTAAAATTTACTACCGAAATTTGGAATCAGTGGCCTCAACTTTAAGAGCGCTACGTCCAATTTATGGTCTTCAGCTATGAGACTCATTTCTGGCCGAATGGCTTCGTCAATAAGCAAAATATGCGTTATTGGTCAGACAGCAATCCACACGTAATCCATGAGTCATCATTGCATCCCGAAAAAATTACGGTTTGGTGCGGTTTGTGGGCCGGCGGCGTCATTGGGCCGTACTTCTTCCGTAATGATCAAGACCGGCACATTACTGTGAATGCGAATCGCTACCGTTCAATGATAGTCGAATATTTTTGGCCCCAATTGGATAATATGGACTTGGATAACATGTGGTTCCAACAGGACGGCGCCACAAGCCACACAGCGAATGCCACAATTAATTTATTGGAAACCTAGGTTGGTGAACGTGTTATCTCACGAAATGGCGCAGTCAATTGGCCGCCTCGGTCGTGCGATTTGACGACGTTAGATTATTTCCTGTTGGGCTACGTCAAGGCGATGGTCCATGCCAACAATTCAGCGACGATTGACGAACTTCGCACGAATATCGAACGTGAAATTGCAGCAGTATCGGCCTTTTTATGCTTGCAAACCGTCGAAAATTGGGTTCAGTATCTGGACTTCGGCAAGCGTGCCCGTGGTGGCCATGCAAAAGATATCGAGCTCCATACATAATGGCATCGAGCGTACTTTCACAGGAATAAAGAATTTCATTGGTATCTAAAACCGGTTTTGTTTTATTTAAAAAAAACTTTTGTAGCGCTCTTGTTGAACAACCCGTTACTACAGTTGCCATGAGAAAAAACATAAATTTGGAGGTCCATTTGTAGTTGGCAAAAGACTGCGGCATCTGATCTCCAGGTTTGATCCAGCATAAACGTACAGCCACAATTCCCATAAAAACGAAATATTTTTATATGTGCATGCCCCGAAAGAAGAGAAAGATGATGATGCCAAAGAAATATTCCATTAGCGGCTAGAGGAAGCTTATGGCCGCTACTCTGTCCATGAGATTAGGATTGTACCAGTTGATTTTAATGCTAATGCAGACAGGGAAAATGTGTTTCATCCAAATATTGGCAATTTCAGTCTACAAGCTGACAGTTCCGATAACGGTATGAGACTGATTGACTTTGCCGCGGCAAATACATGGTCATTAGTGGTACAAAGTTCCAACATAAAGGCATCGACAAGGCTACATCGATTCTGATCACCACCTGGTAGCAGCCAAGTTTTACGAAGGATGAACCAGAGCAAAAATCGTATAAAAACCGGACGCAGAAAAAGCTAAACTTCGGATAGCTGCAATTTCCAGAGTCAGCCAAAGCCTACTGAAGGAAGCTCTCACAACTTTTGGCGCAGAACCCACCCAATGACGATTCTGAAGCGCAGTGAAAATCCATTTCCGACTCTATAAAAACTTTCGCAATAACCGAAGAAGAGTGTCGCGTAGCAAATTATGAAACTAACGCTGCATGTACGGCAATGCTTCAGTCAATTGCACCACGATCTGCGACTGAGCGGTATAGGGGAAAAAAATGGAGGTAAACCGTATCTTTAGGCGTAAGAAACGGCAGTGGAGAAAGCGCGAAAGTAAGAAAATTGAGAAATATATAAGAAAGAAAGAAGCCCAAAAATTCGCCCAAAAAAGTCAAAAACGTAACTAATTGACATGGTTCAGGGCCCCCCCTTCTGTAAAGACAAGGCCGGAAATCTCATCGTTGATGTGCCCATCATGTTGGGAATATGGAGAGATCATTTCTCTGTGCTACTGGTACCTGAGGTATCGAACGACGATGAGACAATCTATCATAATTTGGACGACGACGACGATTGCCCCCTCCTAACCCAGACGAGGTCAGAACAGCTATTGCCGGCCTTAAGAACAACAATGCCGCCGGAGCCGATGGATTACCAGCGGAGCTATTTAATGCTGGTTTCGATGAACCGATAAGGTGCAGGAATCAGCTCATTAGCAAAATTTGGTTAGATGAATGCATGCCCGGCGATTGGAGCCGCAGTGTATTATGTTCTATATTTATAAGAGGTGACCCGAGTATCTGTGACAACTACCGTGGAAGAAGTCTTCTATCAATAGCATATACGGTTCTATCAAGTACTTTATAATGTGCGAACGACTAAAACTAATTATCGCTGAATTTATAGATGTTACTGTTGTTGCAACTTATTTTACGTTACTTCAACCGAATTGCTGTTGTGGGTACTAAATTCAATCGTGTCAACCTCAAGTCAGTTGCAGCAACCATAAAATTGCAGCAACAACCAAATTGACACAACCTCTTTGCAAGCAATTAGCTCTGCGAAGGCAGCAACATCGTATATATCGATCAATTGGCTTAGCCTTATGCTCCGAAATAACTTCTGAGGAAAAGGGGCCACTAATGAGTCACATATTTCTCAACCTGACATCAGCGGTATTTCACGTGATGCGGCCCACCAACATATTGTTTTTTCTCCTAAAATGTGTTAATATTTGGATTGACTGTATTTCTAGTAGGTCTGAAAGGTAACACGCAATTTCAGAATCTTAGTAGAACAGAATCGAACTTTAATCATGTCTGCCAATCTTTTCATTATATATCCATATCGTATGAAGTTGAAGGGATCGCACTCACGGCAGACTATATCAAATTATTTCAAAATTGTTTCTCTTGGTTTTTAGGTTCACGTGGGTCGCTTCTTAGATTCCCTGAGAATTTTACCTATTAATAAACTAACTATTCAAATTTCTCAATGCACCACCATTAACGACCCAACTGATTTCTTATGATTCCCACATAGTTTGCTGGGTTAAACATTGCAAATTGTTACATTGTTATTGGTTACCCAGTGAAACACTAAGGAAATGTTTAAGCAATTTTTTTCGAAAATTAAGTAGTTTTATTATTGTTAGGATACTTTACCACTCTCCTCTAGCAGTTTGATAATGTAGCCAGCTGATGATGTGGATGACGATATAGCTGCTGACGGTGACGATGTGGCCTCCTGCCTGTTGAATTCATTGCTGATGACGACAATTCTACGCTATGATGCTGATGTTGTCGTCATCGTCATATACGTCGTTAGTAGCTTTGACAACTGTAAATGTTGATGACTTAATCTTAGTAGTTAAAATACCAATGCATACAACGGCCGCAGCATCAGCAGCAGCATCGGCAACAATCCGTGCACCAGCCTTTTAACCATTCACCCAATCTCCAAATGTTGTTGCTAGTTATCGTATTGTTGCCGCTTGTTTGGTCGCTTCTGCTGTTGATTATAATGATGAGGCACATATTTTTGTGGCACAAAGTAAGAACCAACAAACTTGTGGCCTAATCATACAAGAAAATATATATAGTTTTGAGCTTCTGCTAACAAGTTGTTTGTTCATAATGCTGTTTGGGTAAATTGTTTTCTTTTACTCATTAATTTTTCTTTTATTTCGCTGAAGTTGGCTGAGCCACCAACAATCCATCTAACTTTTCTGAAGCTGAAATGTTATTTTCCTTGTGAGTGGAATGACGCAGAAATTCGGTGTTCTTTGCACAGTAGTTTAAGAGTCGGTTGCTGTAAGAAAATTGGTAGAAGGAAATAGGTGTAGGGCAGGTCAACTGAGTCGGCTCTCCACTCTATAGTCAGCGTAGTAGAAAACTCTCTTGAGAATAAGGTCTTCGCTCTGACATCGAGGGAGCCTTCAACAACATTCAACCTTCGGCGATTCTCAGGTCGTTACAGAATATAGGAGTCGACAGCTTAGTGACACGGCTAATTGCGAAGCTTCTGGTGGATAAATCCGTCAAAGCTGAATGGGGTGGTGTTACAAATGCTAGGAACGTTAAGTGGAGTTCTGTCTCCACTATTATAGTTAACTTCTGTCAATGAACTGCTTCTTGAATTTGACAGAGCCGAATGCCAGGTCTTTGCCTATGCCGATGATATTGCTATCATCTGTACGGGTAGAAACCTCAATTTACTTAGCATTCGTACAACCAGCCTACTTAGTCTGATTTCGAACTGGACCGCTAACAAAACCCACTTAAAGTCCAGCTTATCTTGTTCTCTCGGAAATATAAAATACCCGCATTTGAACTGCCGTCAGTTAATGGGGTGCAATTACAATTGACGGATAAGGTCAAGTATCTGGGAATAATTCTCGACAGAAAACTGACTTGGAAAACGAATGTGGTGGAGAGGGTGAAAAAGGCGTCTGCTGCTCTTTAATGCTATAAAGGGGCGACAGGAAAGCGCTCCGCACTATTTCCTTAGATCAGCATGTGGATTTATACGGCAACAGTCAGACCAATACTTCTCTATGGCATCGTAGTTTGGTGGAGGTCCCTCCAAAGAAATATATTCTGAATTCCTTGATGAAAATTCAAAGATCAGCAATGATTAGCGTTAGTGGGGCAATGGGCACGACGTCACGTACTGCACTTAGTGCTATCCTGAATATCTGTACTACTGATATCATTACCGAATCGGCAACCGCTTCAT
Source organism: Phaonia tiefii (assembly GCA_963931995.1). Lineage (NCBI taxonomy): Eukaryota > Metazoa > Arthropoda > Insecta > Diptera > Muscidae > Phaonia > Phaonia tiefii. Next base: position 32,220,900 of record OZ008371.1, on the reverse strand, counting down.
CCCCGCTGAGAATCAGAGATTGTGGCGTTTTGATTTCGGGGCATTCTACTCGGATCAACTCTATTCCCGTAAAATCGGACTACTGTATCCCCTACCTTCTACTATCTAAGGACTTCTACTCTGAACAGGAATACCTGGGAAAAGTCACTGGAAGGGGACGCCAGCAGTATCAGATTTTTCACGGATGGATCAAAGATGGACGAGCAAGTAGGAAGTAGGCTATAGGGTCCATTCACCGGACCTAAACGTAAATATCTCCTTCGAGCTGCCTGATTCCTGTAGTGTATTCCAGGCGGAAATTACCGCCATACTGGAGTTTGCTGAACTACTGAAATGTAGTGTCACAACCCTCCGGAGAATATGTACCTCCACAGACAGCCAGGCTGCCATAAAATCCCTGGAAGCCATGTTTGCTACGTCCCTGACGGTGAAAGAAAGTCACTCATCACTTGAGGTGATGGCAGAGTATTTTGACATCAGGCTCATCTGGGTACCGGGACACAGCGACATTCCACACAGTTGAGTAGCGGATGCGTTAGCGAGATAGGGTACTACAACACAGGGTCTTCCTGCAAAAGAAGGTGTTAGTATGCCAATCTCTACCTGTCTTTTGCAGATGAGGCAGTGGGCCGATAATATGTTCAAGGACAAGTGGAGACTTACTTCAACTTGCAAACAAGCCAGGGTCCTCTGGCCACAAGTGGACAGGAAGAGGACTAGGCAACTACTAACTTGCCGAGAGGCAGGTTATCCAAAATGATAGGAACACTTACGGGACATTGTCTTGTAGGAAAACACGCCCTAAGATTGGGACATAGAAACTCCACTCTCTGTAGATGCTGCATGGAAGAGGACGAGGAAGCGACGAAACACTTTCTCTTGGATTGCTCTGCTCTGTCAGGACTGAGAAGTAGGATATTCGGAACACATTTAGTTAGCACCGTAGCCCGACAGGATAATCCTGTAGGTCTTATAGGCAAATTAATTGAATGGGCAAATTGACTAGACGACTAGTCTATAGTTTCTATAGAGGAAAGTGCAGGTATCACAATGGGCTTCTTTAGCCTAAGTGTGCTAGACAGAGTGCTGTCTTACAGCCTTTTCAACCAACCAACGAACCAAATATGTGCAAGAATACTGGACATATGTATTTGCCTGTCACTTTTATGAATGAACTTATACATGACTATCTTTTGATATAGTCTCCATATCAAGGATATATCAGCTGCGAAAATAATCTTTATATAAAACGTCAGAAACTCCTGCGACTAAATTTGTAATTTGTCAGGCAACATTTTGGTGTTATCTGGAAGAACTCCAGTCGTATATTACGCCGACGTCTGCTCAATAGATGGAATGATATCCGACGACCTTGATCTGTATGCAGATAAAGAAAAGAATCGTTACTCCTAACGAAATATGGGTCAGAAACGAAATTGCGGCTAGCGAACACCTGTTGAATCAAACATATATTATCTTTGAAGTAAAATATGGACTACTACCTGAGATGTATACATTTGGCGTCTACGAGTTGGAAAGGTTCATGCATGTCCGTGGTGGTGGGAAGTTTCTTACAGCCATACACTTTGGAGTGGCCAGCAATAATTCCTTCAGTGGGCAGTCCAATCCACGTAGTATGTCCTGGGAAATGGCTTTATCTGAATCCCCCGTTAGCTAGCTAGAGTAAGACGACGAAACGAATGAGCAGCTTGATTGGTTATGCGATCACTGTTACGCCTCAGGCTTATTACGTGGCCCTGCCACTGAAGCTCTTCGAACTAGTGGGCATATTCTTCTGTCCTTTGAAGGCGGATGTACCAACACCCCTTGTCAACTGCGGATCAAAACTTGAGAATCCAAAATCCAGTTTGGACTCACTGCATTCTGGAAAGCATCTGATACAAAATGCCAGAAATCGTCGAAGATTAATAACTTCTTAATAATTTTATGAGTGTGAAATGGTAAGGAAGGAAAGAATGAGATCAGCAAGTTTAGGAATAACAACAATGAACGAATATTGTTTATTTAAGTTAATCAACTATTTCAAACCACTGTGCCACCTGCATTCACCTTGCAGTTCCACTAGTAAATTCAACCATTCGTATTGAATTAAAAGCATGATTTGGTTTCCAAAGAAAATGTTTTTTTTAACTAACTCCTTTAGAAACTCGGTAGACTGTCGTTATTATTATTAAGCTTCACTGTTAGCATGATCATCTTTGTCATCATTCCATTCGATACAACAATTTTCTGAAGTGATTCCTCTAACGAGTCAACAGTTAATCTTAAATTTTTATTATAATTTGAAATTTTTAATGCTGCTCATTGTCGTACTCTACTCGACTCGTTGGTTAGACACACATGCGCATTCACCTCCATTCACTCACTCGGAACTGGTGTAATTTGGATTTCAATTTTGTTCCTAAGCTTTAACCCAGTCTTTTACTATGCCACGCTGTCATCTTCTGAAGTTGTAGATTTATTCGGATGTATGACAGAATCTCCGCAGTAGTTCAGATCTACACACAGAGTTAGATCGAATGTTACAAGCTGGCGTAGATATTAAATGGCATTTCATTGTGGTAAAATCAGAGTTTTAATGTTTATATTATTTTTGCTTTACGAGTTTTCGATTTTGTTAATATTGAAGTTGGATAAAAAGATATTAATGTTTGACATTTATTATGGTATTTCATAGAGATCAAATGAATGCGATGTTTTCAATGAACAGGCAAGTTTTTCATTTCAAATCAGTCGTTAACCAGTTGCTGTTGTTTAATTGTCACAACAGCTTTGAGATTCGAAAAAATATACGAGTGTTGTTGGAAAACGAATTCCAATTCTCAAATACTTTGTAATTTTTCATAAATTCCATTTCAAATTTGAAATTTGTATGAAAACCTTTTGAATTTACGTGCCTATACAAAATCTACGACGTATACGAAGGAGTCCTGAGTTTATGTATTTTAAATTCCGTGTAATTACTCGTACTAAGGGAAGAAGTATTCAAAGGCAAAATACGAATAAATGTTGATTGCAGTCTCAGTGTATTGTCTCCTGTTTAAATAAACGTGTTTCAGAGTTGCCACTTGTACAAAAAAAAAATCAATGAGTGTTCGAACTCGCGGGCGATGTGTTAACACCTTTTTGTTACACGGTACCTGTTCGATTTCTATGAACACATTAGTAAATTTTACATTGGAAAATAAAATAAAGTTTTGTTTTTGTGCTGAAGGCAGTAATATTTTTAAAATAAATAAAGCAATATTTAGCTCATTGATATAATTATTTTTGTTTTTTCATAAACAGAGCGACGACGACCTGCTTGTTTGAATGGTGGCATACAGCCGAATAAAAATAATATTTACCTTACTGAAATATTTGTTATTGTTTTCTAATACGAGTAAACAAAGCGACGACAAAAAGTATTGAATAGTATAGAGAACTTAGTGCACTTTTTTCCATTCTCATATAGAGACTGTGGGTAAAATATCACTAACGAGTATTATTCTCTTTGTAGAAAATTTCAATATAAATGCACCATTTCGACAATGTTTTTACATGAAACAATACAAAAAGCATAAATGTTTCAAAACGCATCAATTTTCACATTAAAATTATGAATGGACCAAGTTATGACAAAAAGAGAGTAATATGTCATTCGCCAGATGTCGCCAGTGCTTTTGAGTCATAAAATTCGTTCCATGAGTTCTCTATACTATTCAGTATTCTATGGCGACGACGACCTGCTTGTTTGCTCGCTGCCGCTGCATCAATACCATCATACTTATTTTCAGGCAGAGGCTATTGCTGTACAAGAACCACGTACGTGATGCATTTTTTCATTCTAAACTAAAAACACGTATTTTTTGAGATAGTTGTTATTTTTTTAATGGATTGTAAAGCAGATATATTCCGATTAAATATGGAGTAAAATATCTGTCAAATCACCCCCACGGCTCTGATGACAGACCATTACTCTTTTCATGAAATTTTCCGTGACTTTTTCACAGAGATGTGGCTGTGTATCACCGATGGGGTGTTGGATCACGGAGTTGAGCTCAGGAGTTGTTTCGGGTATATTCGCATAAACCCGGGATTTCACAAAACCCCAAAGAAAAAAATCTTACGGCGTTAAATCGCACAATCTTGGTGGCCAGTTGGCATAAGAGTTTTTTGAGATAATTTGTTCTTAAAATTGTTGCTGCAATAGATGCTTTGTTTCATGCGCGGTCTGACTGGTGGCGCCATCTTGTTAAAACCACATATACACAAACATTAAAATAAAGTAAGTATTTCGAAGGTTACACTTGGGCACAACATCTAGTGATGTCCTGACCAACTGTCCACGGATTAATAGTGACTTAAGGACGTCTTGTGTACACGCTGAAAATTTTTTCTTTTTTTGATGTTTGGATGCAAATATAACGTACTTGTAGCATTGGTATACTTGTGTCCAACCACATTGTGGGTGCTACTCAATATAATATGTTTGGGACACAATGATTAATAGGTTGTAATATATGTATTTGCGACCAAATGTGGTTTTGCTTGTTGAAAACTGCTGAAACTATGGCTGTGTGTTACGATAAAGAAACAAATAGTTGCAGATCTACAATTCACGAAAGCAATGCTTGCAACTATGTACATGGTTCCTGCAATATGTTGCTGGAGCTGATATTTTTCAGCGTGTACATGTCATATGGTGATCACAGCCATTGACACATTGCGCAAGATTCCTGCTGACTTTTTACCAAATTTATAAAAATGTCAGAGGGTGTTATAAAGTTTTTTGTATGTTAGTGGATCGGAAAGTCAGCAGGAAGTCTAACATGGCGCCCCTTAGTCGCTGATGATGGCGTTGGGAAATTTTCAACTAGGTTATATATCAGACGCTGACCAGAATGCGGAGTGTCAAAACTGGATTCTTGTGGCTTTAGTTTTGATCTGCCGTTGGCTAGTGGTTTTGCCTTATTCGACTTCAAATAACAATTGAATATGTACACTGGTTCAAAGTGCTTCAGTGGCAGATTTATCTATTTAATCTGAGACGCACTAGTGATCACATAACCAATCAGACTGCTCATTCTTGTGGCCTTCTCATTCTAGTTAGCTATTGAAGGGTTCCAATAAAGCCGTTGCCCAACAGAGACTTAGTGTAAGACCGGAAGTAGTGAGCTCCTTTTACTGCCCTATGAAGGAATCATTTGCAGCCACTCCCAAGTTAGTGGCTATCTGAAACTTTGGAACTCTATGACCAGTCCCATGCTCCATATTTATTTCTATATTATCGACTTGTAGAAAATGGTTTTAATTACAAGCTGAAAAATCTGTGGTTTTTTGTTGTTTGGAGCTTGTCGCAAATATAATATACTTGTGGGCAAACATATTGTGTTTGCTATTCAATATTACATGTTTGAGATACAATGATTAATATGTTGTAATATATGTTCTTGTAACTCTAATATGGCTTTGTGGGCTGACAAAAAAACGAGTGACCGACAATAAAGAGTAAAAATGCAGCAGATCTAGATTAATGTATTATAATATATATGTTTGCGACCCAAATATATTTATGTTTGTGATACAAATACAGCTGTGTTTGTTGCACTGTTTATACTCTCGAGAGAGCAAGAGAATAAAAGAGGGACAACGAGAGAGTGCGTGCAAATTGCAGATGAAGTCAGTGTTTCTTATTTTGACTGATGTATTGCGTTTTAGTTTAATGCATTCAGTCGTCAATGGTTCATCGGACAGAGGATATAAAAAGCGCTTGATTAGAGAAAAACGAATAAACAAAGGCTCGGACTGTTAAATGGTTTGTGATGTTGCTTTGGTTTTTGTCGCTGTGTTTAGTATATATGTATGCATGTGTGCTACCAAAGTGAGACACGATTTTGAGGAAAGAAACTGGAAAGGGCTCTTTGTCTGCCCGAGCCGTTACTGAGAAAAGCGGAATGGTGGACCATTTGTGATATATAATACAAAAAACACAAGTAATTAATACACGCTGGGCTTGCACGAACTGGATTTGTATATAACTATATTGTTTGTGTACCAAAGCATAGTGATAACCAACGCATTGTTGAAACCTTCTGAAAACAAAGAAGTGAGACAAAACAAATGAGAAGGAGAAGTAAAAGTTCAGCAGATTCTCATTTCATTAATAATAATGCATTCAATGCGAGTACATTTAAAAATTACCGTTTTAAGTCTTTTAATTTTTTGTATTAATTATTTATAAATGTGGATTTATATTAATATTAATTAATACTTCATTTCTAAATACTATTATGTTTGGGAGGAAATACGCATATGTTTCCACGTAAAAGCATACATGTTTGCCAGTAAACATGCTACTGTTTGCATTTAACTACAAGTGAGTTTGGGACTTGCAAACATATGAATGTGTGAAGTGTATTCCAAAGATGTACATGGTTCCTGCAGAATATGTTTGGGAGATTATCTTACAGATGCAGTTTTTTTTTTAGCGTGTAGATGTCTGTGCGAGGGTATATAAAAGTCGGACAGGCCGAACTCAATGCAGATTTTCTTCTTTTGTTCAATACCTTAGAGTATGTCGGTAATGCAGTGCCTTTGAAAACATCTGCAAACTCACTTCTTTCATATTTTGTTTCAGAAAAATTATAAAATCTTAAACATGCACTTTGTGCATTTCTCGTCATTACATTCAGCAGCAGTTTTGACATAAAATAAAAACAATTTCTTATTCTCTTTCACTGTGACATATCGATAAATCTCAAGAGGGTTAAATTCATATGTGGATATGCACAACACGAGTGCTGTAGTTGTGGCAACAAAATACAATCCTTTGATTACGTCTATACATTTGTTGCTTAAGAAAAATCATATGAATTTATAAAAATGCATACGATTTCAAGAACACGACTACAATATACTAATGTACATACACATGTACCACATGTATTCTCAACATCAAGGGGCAGTTGGAGGATAATGCATATTGTAAGTAGTGCCACATTGCCACTGTTGCTGTGGTAGTTACTCCTTGGGATGTTGCTGCCACTTTTAACATACAGGAAACATATGCAAACTACTCGATGTTATACATATATGCCGGTATGTGTAAATGTGTTTGTTTGTTTGTTAAAATTACATGCAACAATTTCTCCTTGTTGTGCTGTTTGTGGCACATGTTAAGAGTGTGTGTGTGTGTGTGTGCGTTTATTTGTATTGTTGCTAGAGGGTTTGATATTGTTTTTTGCTCTTGTATTCCTTAAAACAAAAAACTTTTTCTGTTTGATTGTTTGAAAATGTAATGTTGTTGTAGTTGTTGTTGCTGCTGCTACTGTGGTTATTGTAGTAAGTTCCACAGCTCTTTGTGCCATTAACATGATCCTTTGTTGTCCACCTTGTTTTTGTGTGTTGCCACCTATAGTGATGCAAGTTTAATATTTATGCAACAAAAGTTTGCTGACATATTTTATATTCATACGCTCAGTTTTTCTACATATTGTAAACTGAATAGTTATGTTCCAAAGACTAAAATGACAGTGCGGCACCAACGACAGATAGGCCTCGTAAAATGTGAAAGTCGTATTCAAATTTGCCTTTTTATAAATTACATAAATATAAAGACATTTCCGGAACGAGAACAAAGTAGAATCGGAATGTGTCGCTTGTACACAGCTCAGATGATCACTTGCAAATTTACAAAGATATTGCACCTAAGTTTAATGCAGGTGATATGATTTCCACTGCACCAAGCTTTTGCAGGGATTCATCTGCCCGGCCCTTTCAGTGGTGTCTTGATCGTTCTATTCCTTTGCTGCCATCGAGTACATCTCCAAATACATTTCACGTTTGTTCATTTTCATTCATTCCCCTTAAAGCCTAGCGCGGCTGAATTTTTGATTCACGAAAGATGGGGTTTTACAAGTCAAATGGCTGAGGCCATTGCATCATCATAAACCTACTTTTGATTTATATGTATATGCTGAATGTATAATATTGGTTTACTTCGGATCCAAGGTAAATAAACTCGTTATAAGTTCCAGTCGTGAGATATTTCTCTTCGTCCAAATCATTATATTTCCCCTTTCCATTATATTACCCTCATTCATTTTCAAGCCCACCACCGCGGATCTTAGATAAATAATCTAATTCACAAAGTTCAAGTAAAAAAGATCCATTGACGATAACATGAAGTTCCAGTCTAGGGGAGCCTTTTCTCGTACAACTCATTAATATTCTATGGTTCTTATTCACTGTCAAGCCCACAACTTTCAAGCCCACAACACACCCACTGCCTTGACATAAAACGGTTTATCGTAGTTCACATGAAGTTTCAGTCTAAAGGAAGAACTTTTCGTCAAATCGTTAAATTTGTCTTATCCTCATTCACTGTCAAGCCCACCACTACGTATCCCCGATAAAAAAAAAACACTCGTTAACTAAATCAAACTAAAACAGGTTTATCGACGTTCACATAAAGTTCCAGCCTTTAGGAATATCTTTTCGTCGAAATTACTTCATTTGTCTCGTCCTCATTCACTGTCACGTCCACCAACATGGATACTAGGTAAATAAACTCAGTCATTAAATCGAAATAAAAAAACTATGTCGACGTTCTCAGAAAGGTCTATAGGAACCTGCTATCGTCTATAGGAACCTCCTATCGTCCAAATCGTCAAATTTGGCTTACCCTCATTCACTGTGAAGCCGACCAACACGACTACAACGACTACTAAAAATAATCGTTCACTAAATCGAAATAAAAAAGGTTTATCGACGTTCACATAAAGGTCCTGTCTACCGAAATATCTTTTCGTCTAAATCACTAAAGTTGTCTCGTCCTCATTCACTGTCACGTCCACCAAAATGGATCCTAAAGCAAATAAACTCAGTCAATAAATCGAAGTAAAAAAGTTTCTCAGGAAGTTTCAGTCTATAGGAACCTGTTATAGTCCAAATCGTCAAATTTGGATTACCCTCATTCACTGTGAAGCCCTCCACCACGACCACTACGTATTCACGATAAAAACACTCGTTCACTAAATCGAAGTGAAAAAAAGGTTTATCAACGTTAATGTAAAGGTCCTGTCTAGAGGAATCTCTTTTAGTCGAAATCACTAAATTTGTCTTGCATTCATTCATTGTCAAAACCACCAACACGAATCTTAGGTAAATAGTTTCTTTCTCTACCTTTACGTAACATCGTTTATCGATGTTTACATGAAGCTCCAGACTAGAGCAACCTCTGTTCACCGAAATCATTAAATTCATTCACTGTTAATCACATCTTCTCTGAATCCCTCTTGATCCTTGTACTTATAAATATAAGCTAAAGTAACTTTCCGATGTGTTCATCATCAGCAAAGGCGAACAGCTTCTAATTTTATTTGTGTCTAATGTAGCTTTTCGAATTTGTATCACCACTGGGATGTTCATGCAATATTCTGACATCTTCTCTAGGGCCTTGTCTGGTATAAGAAATTTTGAATATATATTTAAAACCCTTCACTGATTTTCATTCCTCAGCTTAGCAGGGATACCATACCCAGACAAAGCTTTCATACTTTTCTATAGCATTGGGTTACCGAAGCCAGCTTTATAACTGTAATATGTATTTTGGTTGTTGTTTGGATGCAAAAATAACGTGTTTGTAGCTTGTGGCAAATATAGTATACTTGTGTGCAAACACATTGTGTTAATTCTTCAATATAACATGTTTGGGACACAATTATTAATAGATTATAAGATATGTATTTGTAACCCAAATGTGGCTTTGTTTGTTGAAAACTGCTGAAACCAAAAACGTGACTGACAATAAAGAAACAAAAAGCAGCAGATTTTCAATTCACGAAAACAATGTTTGCAAACATGTACATGGTTCCAGTAATATGACGCTGGGGCCGTTATTTTTCAGTGTGTAGGGATCTGTTTTCGTCCATATCATCAAATTTGGCTTGTCCTCATTCACTGTGGAGCCCACCACCACGACCACCACGTATACTCGATAAAACACAGTGGTTCACTAAATCAAAGTAACAAAGTTTTATCTACGTTTACATAAAGTTCCAGCTTAGAGGAGTCTCTTTTAGTCGAAAACAATAAATTTGTCTTGCCTTCATTCACTGTCGAGATCACCAACATGGATTTTAGGTAAATTAGTTTCTTTACTACCTCGAAATGAAAAGATCTATCGATGTTTACATGAAGTTACAGTCCAGAGGAACCTCTGTTCATCGAAATCATTAAATTTAAATTGTCCTCATTCACCGTTAATCCCACCTTCTTTCATTCCTTTTCGTTTCTTCTATGAGCTAAAGTAACTAAGTAAATAAATAAATATTTTCCCATTACATCCCATGAAGGTATAGGGGAGACCTTCTCACAATCGCTGAGCTGTGCGCTTTTCAGTTTTGGCTCATTGATTGGCACCTACAGTTTTACACCGGTTCCGAACGGTTTTTTGAGAAATGATTACATGGCTTATTAGTCGATAGTGTCGCCGTCACTAAGTGAGGTGGCCGTCGTCGAAATAATTGTAAGGTTGTTAGGGCAGGGATCGAACCCACGTTCCATCGCACAACAACCGCGCACACTAACTGTTGCACCACCGACGGTTATAAATATATTATAAATTGGTTATATATATAGAATTATATTGGTAACATTAATTATAATAAACAATTTAAGAATATGGATATGTTTGGCGGGAAACTCCCAAATGCTTCCACGTAAGAATATGGATGTTTGGGAAGAAGCGCACATGCGGTTCCTTATATAGCATACATGTTTTCCAGCAATCATCGTAATGTTTGCATTTAAATACAAGTGAATTTAGAGTAGCAAACCATATGACTGACAAATATATGAATACTTGGAGTGCGTTCCAAACATATACATGGTTCCTGCAGAATGTGTTTGAAAGAATATGTTTCCGAGGCCGTTTTTTACAGCGTATACTAAGCGCTAATTTTCGTCGACCTGTGGGAGGTGTTTTATAGTTAAGTACAATTTGTATGCAGGTACATATGGACTATGACTAACTAATTGTAATTTTAGAATATCGAGCTTTCTTAGTGATCGATCTTATACGAAACTTTGATGCAACCAGGCAACGTAGCTAATCTGTATTACAAGTTAGCATCACTCATAGGCCCTTTACACTGAAAATGTGACCGCGATCATTTACCAACTGATCTAAGTGGTTATTTTTTCCTTTATAGTCGGCAGATGTTCACTTCACTTTCTTACATCCCATAAACGGATAAGAATGAGCTTCGTACCATAAGTGTGCAAATGTGAACATTGATTATATTTGGCAAGGTGAAGCGTCAAACTATCGGTTTCAACTTGACAAATATTCTTGTCTCGGCGAAATAGGTGAAGCGTCAAACTATCGGTTTCAACTTGACAAATACTCTTGTCTCGGCGAGATAGTAAGAAATATATTAATTGCTGTTCCCGATACCCCACAACGCAACGAATTCTAAGTTTTACGGAAACTTCAACTTTGTCACAAAAAAGACCCCTTATTGTACAACCATATCCTGTCAATTCTATTTTTTAGCTAGGTTTACTGTCAGTCACTACATGCACCAAATGGAAAGAGGCATCGGGCAGATAAGTAAACATCGTCCGGAGTTGCTGGTGAAAAATATACGTTGATCCAAAATCTCAAGACCCTTGTGGCAACAAAATAAAATCACATACGTCACCCGAAAATCGTTGACAACAAGTGAAGTGTTGTTACACTAAACTTAAAAAACGTTTGCGTTAACCGTTGTCATTAACTAGTCTTTCCCTTACATATTCATATCCTTTATTTATTAATGCAAAACATAACAATATATAACAATATAATATAAAACAATATAATAACTATATAATGAAAGGTTCACGAAAAACATTGGGGGTCAATGAATTCTCACCACACGCTGAAAAATAACCGGCATAGCAACATATTGCAGGAACCATGTACATGACTGCAAGCATTGTAATCGTGAATTGAAGATTGCTTTTGTTTCTTTATTCTGACAGACAACAGTGTTTTCAGCAGTTTTCAACGAAGAAAGCCATATTTGGATTACGAATTCATATTTTATAACCTATTAATCATTGTGTCCCTAACATGTTATATTGCATAGCAAACACATTGTGTTTGGACACAAGTATACTGTATTTGCGACAAGCTACAAACACGTTATATTTCAATCCAAACAAAAAAAGGAAAATATTTTAGCCTGTACCGATTTCGATTTCCGGCAAGTAATGTTATTTCGTTGCATGATAGTCGCGTTTGTTCGTCTTTCTTTGCTAGGCCCATTTTCATGTATTTGGTGGTCTTCTTGGCCAGCGGCACCCTTGAGGTTTCCACTCAAATACTGACCTAGAAGTATCTGATGTCTAATGCCTAGGAGTTTCCTAGGTGTTTTCACCCCAAACGAATTATAGTAATTCCAAACCCAAAAAGAGTTTTACGAGAGACGAAAAATGTTTGCAACAAACTTCTTATTCTTTAACATTATCGACGTTTATTTCACTGAATAGGAATTATTGAAGATGGAAGTGTAAGACCATTAATGAAGTATTGTGTTTAATTTAAAATTCAAAACTTATTTCCATGAAATGGACTTCAATCCAGAAACCACATCAGAGACCACCCCAGATATCATTGAACACATATTCCAGTTGAAATCATCCGAAGATGAAGACGAACAAAATCATATCACTAGGGTCTGCTACTTGGCTTTGTTGAAAGAAGTCAAAATCAATTCAAGGGACATTGTTTATTTTCTTTATCGAGGCACCATTTCCATGTGCGTGTTCCTATAATCTTTGTTATTTTCAAAGAGCGCCCGTCGGAGTTGTAATGGTAGTGTGCGAGGCTCTTGTTGGGATTTTTGCACTTTTTAAAGTTAGAGTCATTTATTTTTGTGCAAGTGGCAACTCTAAAATTTGGCAGCTGTCACATATGTTTATGCCCATTATTAAAAATGGAGCGCTTTACGAAAAAACAATGCGTTAAAATTGTGAAAACTTGATACAAAGTTTGGTAAGTTATGCTGAGGACGCTCGCAAAATTCGAAGAATTTTCAGTCGAGAAAGTGCATCTAATGTGTCAACCAATCAGAGAGTGGTCAAACTATTAGAAGAAACTTGGTCGGTTATAGACAGTAGAACTACTGCGTGTCAACGTACCGATCCGCCTCATGAAAACATGGCTGCTGTAAACGAGAGTGCTGCCGAAAATCTGAAAACATCAATTCGGCATCGTTCTCAAAAACTTGAAAGTTCAAGAGACACTATGCAGCGAATTTTAGCAAAAAAAAAATCCAATGAGTGTTCGAACTCACGAGTGATGTGTTAACACTTTTTTGTTATACGGTACCTGTTCGATTTCTATGAACACATTAAATGATACATTGGAAAATAAAAAACAGCGTTCAATCATATGATGACGTTACATGTAAATAACATTAATACTCAAAATTATTTAAAGATCAATGGAAGCACATGTGTCTTTATTTTCTTGCTTAATACTTTTACCTATACCACAAAAACAAAGAGAATGCAAAGCAACATACACATGTATGTATATACATACATTGTTATGTTCGTACATACGCTACATAAGTTCACACAATTTTCGTTGCTCTCTTGCTATCTCATTTTTATATACTTATACCTACGTCATTATTCTCTTTGTTCTGAGAGTGCTCCGCACCCACACACGACAACTATTCGCTGCCGCTTCATCAGTGTGTGTTTTTTTTTTCGAAGCTTGACAATCTGTGTTTCGCAGTCGGACAAATCTGTGTTCTATATAGGGGTGGGTCACCATTATGATTTAGGGGTATGCAAAATAGATGTTGGCCGATTCTGAGACCTACCCGATATACACACACAATTTTATACAAATCGGTCCAGCCGTTTCGGAGTAGGTTAACGGCAAACAATCTGTTATCGCAGTCGGACAAACTGTGTTTCAATGTGTTCACTTTGTGAGTTTAGTCCCTGCCCTCATGCGTACAAAATTGAGCTTAATCAGGAGCTGAAACGAGCAGACCATGGAAAGCGCCGGCAATTCGTTTAATGTGTTATGCACCAAAGTGAAGTATATGCTAAATTTAAAAAAAGCTCATATTCTCCGATGAAGTGAATTTCTATCTGAATGGCTTCGTGAATACACAAAAATTTTCGAATTTGGGGCTCAGAAAATCCTCATGCAATCTATGAGAAACAAATGCACCCACAACGAGCAACTGTCTGGTGCGGATTTTGGTCCGTCGGTGTGATTGGGCTTTACATTTTTGAAGATGAGGCCGAAGGTGCAGTGAATTTGTTACAAGAACATGATAACGGAGTACTTGTGGTTTCGAACGACATGGACAACGTTTTCCAGAACACAGTATCTCAAGATATTCTGATGTCAAGTGGGCACCAATATCATGCGATTTAACGCTTTGCGATTTCTTTCTTCGGGGTTTTTGAAATGCCGGGTTTATGCAAATAAACGAGAAACAATTCATGAGCTTAAATCCGAAATGCATTGCGTCATCGGTGAGATACAGCCACATCTCTGTGAACAGTTATGAACAATTTCATGAAAAGAGTAGCGGCCTATCATTAGAGCAGTGGGCCCATTGAACGGATATTTAATTCCATGCTTAATCGGAACATATCACTTTTACAGTTCAATAAAAAAAATCACAATTATCTCAGAAATTACGTGTAGTTATTGTAAAATAAAAAGTGCATTCATTCATATATATGAGATAGTGGGTTCAATCCCTTCCCCGGCCACCTATCTCTTCTTTCGACGCTGGTAACTCTCGCTTAGTGTCGGCGACACTAACGAGTATCAAGCCGTGAGACAGCTTCTCAAAATAGCGTTCGGATTAGGTGTGGATCCGAATCTGTGAGTATGGAACTAGGAAGCGGACAGCTCATTGATTGTGAGAAGCTCTCCCCAATCCCTTCATGGCATGTGATGGGTTATAATTTTTTTCTATTTTTTTTTTGAATATTTGTTTTTGTTTGGCATTGCCACTCTAGTCCATGATTTTGGGCGTTAATTGATCCTTTCTGCTTATGCACCATTTGAATCACAAATATCTACGTTCCACAATCCTAATATTTTTGACCAAAAACAATTGACCCTCAATTATTTAATGCTGCTCTACTTCCAGATAGTTATCTGTCCCTTCATTTGTTTATCACATATTCAATTTTTTTTTAACATTTGTTGCTATAGCAAAAATGTGCATTCCTAGACTCTTCCCGGTGATGGTTCATTTACTGTTTGTCCCAATATTATTGACAACATCCCTCGTCTCACTCTACTCTGTCAAGCTGTTGTTGCTACAACCGATGATGTTGTTGCTGCTGCAGCTATTGTGTGATGTACAATTGTGATGTATTCCATGTAAATTTCAATTGTATTGTATAAGCATGCACGTATGGAACGATGTTGCAGCTATCCAATCCTGGCAAATAACCATCCCTCGCCATTTTTGTTTTGTTTTCGTTTTTGTTGGGCTTTTTTATGTGAACCAACTGACATGGTTGCTACATTTGTCGGGGTACTTTAAGTTGTTGCTGCCACCGTGGCTTCTGCAATTTCTGTTGCTTGCAGTTGTTCTTATTGTTAGTTTATTGAGCAACAACAGCTATATCGTTTTTTCTTCGTTGTTGTTATGGCTGTTGTTATTATTGTTGTTGTAGTTGTATGTAGATTTTGTTGTATAGAACATGCCAGTAAAATTCATTGTTTACATAACTTTATTGACGACATGTACGACGACAACAGATGCAGATGTAGAGTCCTCCAATAACCACAAATAAACTTGTAAATAATGGTCACTTCTATAATATTTTGTAAAAATGGAACAAACGGGAGCATCAGCAATAGCAACGGCAACGACAGCGACAACCAAACCATCACCATCAACATGATGCAAACAAAAACTCTGGGGATTATGATCAAACAAGCCACACACACACACACACACACATACGTTCAAAACAAAAAGTTAGGGCGGTTGTTTATATCAGCAGCATCTAGGGACTACTAAGTCTTTATATAACTCGAACTTGTTCATATGTAAATGCTATGAAACGAGTGGCCTTAGGCACTCTACGGACGATTATACTACTATAGGGTTATCGATGAACCGTAAACACTTGTCCCCCCTATTTGCGTCAGATGATACGGAAGTTAAACATTTGTCAATGTTGAATTACATATTTAAATTCTGATAGGTCAACAGTTCTGAATTCTATTTGCCGTTGGTCATAATATTAGTTATAAGCAAGATGATGATGTACAGCAGCTGGATAAAATAATATTAACAAAAAGGGTTGGTAGTAAGTAACAGAAAAAATATTTCTACTTATAATTATACATATAACTTTTTTTAATAGAATTTTTGAGAGTTTAGCAGATAATGAAGTGACAGCATTTTAAGGGTGACGGCTTCCAGGTGGAGATAATTTAGTCGTATTCTGTTGGCAATATCCTTCAGCTTTTCTTCTCAAGTTGGTAAGAGCAAGCTCTCACAGGCAAACTTTTCCCTGGTCTTTAAAGCCAAGCTTTGGTCTTCCAATTTTTCGATGTTCTCCGAGTATATCCTCGAATAATTTCCGCACTGGTTAATTTTCAGCCATTCTATTGACATGGTCTGCGCTTTCGCTAACTTTTTAGACACGCATAACTACGTCGGTGTTGGAATACAGATTATATAGTTCATAGTTCGCCCGTCGTCGATACTCCCCGGTTTCTGTTCAAGGACCATATAAAGGGTTTTTCAACAGAGACGCTACAAAAGTAAATCGATAGGGACAGCAAACGACGCCATATTTTTTCCCGATCTTTTGACATTTCTCTTCAGTAAGGTTTGCCATTTCGTCATGGAAAGATACACGAGCCAACAACGAGTCGAAGTTATTAAAAATTTACTACCGACATTTGGAGTCAGTGGCCTCAACTTTCAGAGCGCCACGTCCAATTTGTGGTCATAATAATCGTCCTACCAGATCAACAATTGAGCGTCTAGAGGAAAAACTTGAATCCACAGGCACAGTACAAAATGTTCCCGTGCCAGTGAGACAAAGCAGTGCCCGTATTTCTGCCGCTGAGGCTTCAGTTCAAGAAAGCCCAAATGTGTCTCTCACACGTCGTTCTCAAGCGTTGGGCATGTCTGTGACGTTGTTGTGGCGAATTTTGTGAAAATATCTTTGCCCACATCCTTACAAGATCAAATTGACGCAAGAACTGAAGCCGCTTGACCACCATAAGCATCGTATGTTCGTGAATTGGGCTGAGCAACAACTTGAAAATGATTCGGATTTTCATCGGAAAATCATCTTCAGCGATGAGGCTCATTTCTGGCTGAATGGCTTCGTCAATAAGCAAAATATACGTTATTGGTCAGACAGCAATCCACACGTAATCCATGAGTCATCATTGCATCCCGAAAAAATTACGGTTTGGTGTGGTTTATGGGCCGGCGGCGTCATTGGGCCGTACTTCTTCCGTGATGATCAAGACCGGCACATTACTGTGAATGCGAATCGCTTTCGTTCAATGATAACCGACTATTTTTGGCGCCAATTAGATAATATGGACTTGGAGGACATGTGGTTCCAACAGGACGGCGCCACAAGCCACACAGCGAATGCCACAATCAATTTGTTGGAAACCAAGTTTGGTGAACGTGTTATCTCACGAAATGGCCCAGTCGATTGGCCGCCTCGGACGTGCGATTTGACGCCGTTAGATTATTTCCTGTGGGGCTACGTCAAGTCTATGGTCTATGCCAACAAGCCAGCGACGATTGATGAACTTCGTACGAATATCGAACGTGAAATTGCAGCATTATCGGCCGATTTATGCTTGAAAACCGTCGAAAATTAGGTTCACCGTTTGGACTTCTGCAAGCGTGCCCGTGGTGGCCGTGCAAACGAAATCGAGTTCCATACATAATGTACTTTCACAGAAATAAAGAATTTCATTGGTATCTAAAACCGATTTTGTTTTATTTAAAAAAAAAACTTTTGTAGCGCTCTTATTGAAAAACCAGTTACTCTCCGGAGCATCTTTCTCTAGGATACTCTCAGTTGTGTTTTATTAGCATGCGATATGACCCAGTATTCTGACTAATTAAAGCAAGACAGATTGTATGATATTCCATTATAATTGAATCTTAATTGAGTCTTAGCTCTGAAGTGCTAGCTTAGCCCTAAATGACACTTGCATTATTCTCCGCTTTATATCTAGGCTGAAGTTATCACTTCGGTTTACGGCATATCCGAGGTAAACGAACTCGTCCCCTACCTCGAAACAGTACCAGTAATCAACATTCAACCTTTCATTGATTGGGTGGTGGATCAGTATTGTTTTGTTCCCGTTTACTGACTTTATGCTGATTCCTTCGTACTACAGTAACTTCTCGCAGATTTCGCTCAATGGCGTCTAAATCATCAGCATACGCGAGCAGCATGTGCACGCTGAAAAAGTCTGTACATTTTTGTTTTTTTGGATGCAAATATATAGTGTTTGTAGCTTGTCGCAAATATACTATACTTGTGCCTAAACATATTGTGTTTGCAATTCAATATAACACGTTTGAGACACAATGATTAAATAAAAAAATGGTTTCCCGTTACATCCCATGAAGGGATTGGGGAGAGCTTCTCGCAACCAGTGAGCCGTGCACGTTCTAGTTTTACACTCACTGATTGGGACCTATAGTTTTACACCGGCTCCGAACGGTATTTTTGAGAAGCTTTTTTATTTCTAAATACTCACTAAGCGAGGTTACCGCCGTCGAAAGAAATTTAAGGTGGTCAGAGTAGGGAGTGAACCCACGTCCTCATGCATAAGAGCTGCGCACACTACCATTGCACAACCGACGGCCGACACAATGATTAATAGGCTATAATTTCTGTTTATGGGACAAAAATGTAGCTTTAGTTGCTAAAATCCTCTAAAAAAAAACGAGACAGTAAACAGAAATAAAAAAGGCGGCAGATCTTCAATTCCTGAAAACAATGCTTGCAAATGTGTACATGTTTGCTGCCATATGTTGCTGATGCTGTATTTTTAAGCTTGTGACGTTTGCTGCTGACAGTTATATCTATTCGTGTTTATACCAACTTTTCTGAGGATGATATAAATTAATATATTGAAGAGATCGCAGAGTAGGATGTCACCCTGATAGATTTCCTGCCTCGTATTTAATTGATCAGCTTAGCAGGAGTACCAAGCTCCGACATAATTGGGTTCAGATTTCCCCATATCGGGCTATCGAAGGCAGCCTTATAATCTACAAATGGATAGTAGGATAGTAGGTAATGCGAATATCATTATTACGCTCATTACGTAGTACACTCGAGAGGGCCTTGTATGCGATAGATAAAGGCTTACTCCACCATAATTCCGAACCATAACAATGAAAACATGACGTAATATGATAAAACTCCAATCATCGGGCATGCATTCGTCTAGTCCGATTTTACATATGAGCTTATGCATGCACCTGTTCAACTCATAGCCCCCATCCTTATGCAGCTCAGCCGGTAGTCCATCACCAGCAGCAACTTTGTTGTTCTTATGCCGGGGAATTGTAGTACTTACTTTGCTTTGGCTAGGAGGTGCAGTCGACGCCATCGTCCTGTATGTGATCCACACCCTAAACTGTATTATGGTCTCCTCGGACAAATAAAGAAGAGAAGTTGTCTCTCTATTTTCCCCACATGCGCTGCACATCTGTGAAAAGATGCCCGTCCTTATATCTACTCAATATACTGCTCTGTCGCGGCTCGCGTTGCAACTGCCTGAAGCGTTACAATACGTGCAGCGTTGTTTTCATCCCTTGCCATGCGACACTATTCATCGTGCTATGGTTTGTCTCTGCAGCCGTTTCCATAGAGTGGGAAATGTGCTTCCAATGCACTTCAGAGTCATGATGCGGAGTGCGTTCTGTACCTGTAGCTGGTCTGCATAGGCCGTGGCTGTCTATGGTAACTACAGCTTCCCGATGTCGAGTTTTCTATATGTCTGGTTTAGTACGACTTTCGCTCTGCGTAACCTTGTGCTAAACTTTGCTGCAACTTGATAGAGATCCGAATCGATATAGTTCCTCGAACCGCGGCCATTACACTAGTAGAGTGCCTTCATCAATTGCCAGGTGATCAATCTGGTTTTTCATTTGTTGATCAGGGGATAACCCAGTAGCCTCTACGTCGGCATTCCATACTACTGACATCTCTGTTTTTCGCTGCCGTTAACTCTAAAGGACGCATTCCGTTATCGGAATTGATGGTGTGATTACCGAATTTACGGATAGTTGGTTCAAAGCTATTTTTCTTGCCTACTTTAGTATTGATATTATCCGTCGGTGGTGCAATGGTTAGTGTGCGCGCCTCTTGTACAGGAGATCCTGGGTTCGATCCCTGCTCCGACCAACTTCAAATTTCTTTCGACGACGCTCACCTCGCTTAGTGACGGCGACACTATTGAGTACTTAGCCATGAAAAAGCTTCTCAAAATACCGTTCGAAACCGGTATAAAACTGTAGGTCCCAATCAGTGAGTATAAAACTATAAAGCGCACAACTCACTGGTTGTGAGTGGGATCATGGGATGTAATGCGAAACCAATTATTATTATTATTATCTACAACAGTTTTAATGTCACGGCCAGGGCAAGAAGTTGTTTGTTTACTCTAGGCGCTCATAGAGTATATCCTTATAATGTTAACGTTATAATTCTCATTGGCATCTGCAAGTTGGGTAGTGGTACCAGATATGTATAGTGATCTAATATTCCAACTGCATATCCAAAAATCGGGGTTCTTATAACGTTTGGGCTGGTCGTCAACAAATAAGGGGATTTCATGTTTGTCTTTCTCATCTTGTACTTTCATTGTTCTTAACGAACGGTGCCGGAGGGCAAACCCAGCCCACCGTGATTTCACATTTTACCGACTGCCAGGATGATTATGTTTCATGCGCCTATAACAGAGGAGACGCTGAGCAGAATGCTTTGGGTAGAAACTGGATTTTTATTTCTTTACTTTTGATCAAAGGACATATAAATATGTCAGCTAGTTTGATAATCTTCAGTCACAGGGTCACTTAGTTAACCTGAGACGCACCAGTTATCGCATAACTAATTAGATCATTTGTTTCTACTTCTCTGGCTAGCTAGCTGACGGAGGTTTCAGATAAAGCCATTACCCGGGACATACTTAGTCTAAGACCCGAAGGAGTGAGCTGCCTGGACTGCCCTATGAAGAAATCATTACTAGACACTCCGAACTGTGTGGCTATCAGGTACTTTCCATCTCCACGGTCAGTCTATGACCCTCGACACGGAAAACTGGTTTCCCGTTACATCCCGTTAAGAGGTTGTAGGTAGAGCTTCCTATAACCAGACGGTCACTTCGATAAGGAAATGCATCCTAAAAATGCCCACAATTGCGGCTGTGTGAGTTGTGGCACCGTCCCGTTTTTACCACATGTCTTCAATATCAATTCATCAGTTTGCGGCGAAACAACTTCGATGATTCTGTATAGCCAACAGGTTACAGTAACAATGGTATCCACAGTGTCCATGTAAAACAAATGACTTTGGGTGGACGTAATGGCTCTTCGTGTATCACACGTGGATTCTCAGTTTAAGAGAAGCACAAATTTTGTTTGCTTATGTGTCTATTCAGAGGAAACCGGGCGTGGTCCATTAAAAAAAATTATTCAGTCAGATGATAGTAACAAGTATTCCGCGTTATTGAGGAGTAGAATGTGTGACCTTCAGTGGTGCATTGGTAGTGTGCACGGGTCTTGCACATGAGATCATGGGTTCGAGTCCAGCTCTGACCACATTACATTTCTCGCGACGCCGGTCATATCGCTTAGTGACGGCGACGCTTTAGAGTATTTAGCCTGGAAAGATTCTCAAAAATGCCATTCGGAACCCGTGTAAAACTGAAGAGTCACATGTAGTAGCTGTTATTTTATTTTGAACAAATTCGTTAATTGCATTTGGATGTCTTCCATATAAAATGGAAAGCTCTAAATCCTGTTTTACTTTGATAATATTTGCGCCGGACCTTCTCTGATTTCTATGTGAATTACATTAACCCTTTAAAGTGCACCAAATTAACCGCCAGTACTTCGAAAACTTAAATATTCTGTTATCGCTGACTGCATTACCGACTGTTTAATACTCCGCCAAACCATTCGGTTTTATAATCATATATAATCTGTTGTTATCAGTCACTTTAACATCTCTTCCCTGGGATTTGTAATTTCCTCTTATTTTTCCAGGTTTTGCATCACCTTATTGTGGTTGTTTTATTTTGTTGATGTTGGCCACAATTGTGTTGATATCCATCAATAAATCATGTTACCTGCTGATCTCAACTGACAAATTCGATTTCGTATTTTTACATTCACCAACAATATGGAACCACTAAGAACCACTCACACGGCTGCCGCATTCAATCTGTGCTGGACGCCCCATAGAGATTTCGATAATTAACACTCAATACCAGAGAAACAGAACAGGGGGGAAAAAACATTCAAATTCATATAACTAATGTAGCTGGAAAACAAATGGATTTCACTGTAGCCCCGATAGAGTGGGGAGTAGGTAGTGTTGGTCTATATGACCACAAGTAATACCCAATTTAATGTTAGAATTAATTCTGTTATCGATTGAACAATGACCACTTGTACTTTTGAATACAGAAGCAGCAGGAATTGGTTCGAATGATGATAATAATAATAATAATGTTGTGTTGTTGTTGTTGTTGATGATGTTGTTGCTGTTATTGGTACTGTTAGATATGGTGTTGTATTTGTTGTTATAAATGTTGTTGTTCAATAATATAACATATTGTTGCAACATGATCTGGTCATAGCTGGAGAGCGAAAGCCATTAGGTGCGTACAATGTTGTGTATTATTGTGAAGGCATAGTACAGTGGTTTGAAGGTGGCAGGATTAAGGAAGAATTGTTTACTTCTTAATATTGTTCATAAATCTTCTTTTCCTACCTACGGTTTTAAGCTCTTCAATATATCATTATTTTGATATTTTTAATATCAAGATCTGGGGTCGAATGATCGCATCCGTTTCGCATCGTAATCTGTATATCTGAAGAGCTATAAAATGTAAATTAAATCCAAATTTAAGAAGTATATGTAAATATCAAATCTATGTATTAATACGATTTAAATAATGCTAGATTTTTTTGTTTTTCCAACGAAGTACTTTTTTTAAGAACAGTTACTTTTTACAAAAGTGGTACTCTTTTTAAGAAAAGGTTATTGATGTGTTAACATCTATAGCGGCGTATAGGGACTAACTCTATCAAAGTCAGATTTTATGCTGCTGCTAAAACCAGATTTTATGCTGCTGCTAAAACTAGATTTTCTGCGACTGCGAGAGAGAATAATGACGTGTTAAACAAAAATGAGCGAGCAAGGGAGCAATGAAAGAGTGGTGTGGCAGGGGTGAGGCAAATTAACATAATAATGTATGTATATACATGTGTCTGTTGCTGTTGTTGAACGGAGATATAAAGCATAGCCAAGCTTGCGCAGTCGACGTTATGGTGACACACGTATACGTCAGCTACTTCGGACAAGTATGTGTGATGTTGTGTGTTTGGTTGTTTCGTGGTTGTTGCTATGGCCAAACAAAGCGAGTCATTTGATGTTCAGCATTGCCCGGTGTATACAAAAAAACTATTATTCTTTATTTTCCAATGTAACATTTACTAATGTGTTCATAGAAATCGAACAGGTACCGTGTAGCAAAAAGGTGTTAACACATCATCCGTGAGTTCGAAGACTCATTGATTTTTTTTTAAGAAAATGTACTTATATTCAGAAAGGGTACTTATCTCAAGAAAAGAAAGGGAAAGGTATTATTTATTGTTCAAGAAAAGGTACTTTTAAGAAAAGGAATTGTTGTAAGAAAAGGTAATTTTTTTAAGAGAAGGTATTTTTTAGAAGAAAAGGTTTTTTTTTTGAGAAATGGGACTTTTTTATGTAACTGATCCTTTTTTCAAAAATAGGTAAATTTTTCAGAGTAGGTACTTATCTCAAGAAAAGTTCTTTTGTTTCACAAAAAAGGTACTCTTTAAAGAAAAGGTAACTTTTTAAGAAAAGAAAATTTGTTGTAAGAAAATGTACTTTTTTAAGAAAAGGTACTTATTTACAATTTTCTAAATTTATTCAAGCTCTACTAGCATATTTATTAGCTTTATATTATTTACAAAAAAATCGAGCACAAAAATGTTCCAATGATACCAGGGCTGTCTGTATACCTATTTCGGATCTTGCCAAGATATTCATCAGCGGACGTTTTGGGTATGTTTTCGGTGAATTCATTAAAAATATATATCTAGAAACACTCATGATATTAATGAGAATTTCTTTTTGGAAATAATATAAAAGGAATTCTATTTCGTTGGTAATACCGGTAACCTTTCTTTAGTAAATTTGTTACAAACGTTTTTCATTAGATATTTTTTGGGAAGTAAGCGACCACACAATTACCCCTCTCTTGTGACCAAGATGTTGCAATACTTGCAGAAAGTTGGAGTAAGCATGTCTCTCAAACTTCACTTCTTGCATCACCATCTCGTATACTTCAGCAAGCAGCTAGCCTCAGACTCGGATGAACATGACGTGCGCTTCCATCAAGTGGCCATGCCCATGGAAACGCGTTATGAAGGCAACAGGCTGGACTCGCTGGTGGCTGAAATTTGTTGGTGGTCGCAGAAGACTTATGATCCCGGGAATGAAGATGAAGAATATACCATGGGAGTTTCCGCCGAGGGTAGGTCACAAAATTAGAGTTAACTGACTGATTAAAAGCAATTGATTATTTTCCAGATGAAAACATATCCCCATCCAATACAGACGCCGAACCAGAAGGCGAACCACCACGCAAGAAAGTAAAGTGAGTGAAACGAATATAAATTAATGCGATCATCGATTTTTATGATCAATGCCGTATTTCGATCATAGGTTATGTGGAAGTCATTCATACGTGGAAGACATTTCCCCGTTTTGGATTTTTCATGGTATTTAAAAATAAAATATTTTATTTTTTTTGGCAAAAAATTATTTTTTTTTCTTCATACATTTATTTATATCTGCAGAACAATTGATTATTTAGAAGAAACGTTTATCAGTACATTAAAGGAATTATAGTTTTCTACGTTTGCTGCAGCAAACTCTCGAGCTATATCAAACAACAGAGGCCAAACGTGACAAATTTCATATTGGAGATTACTAATTCCAAACGATGTTTATTATGTTAAACTCCAAGGGTGGAGCCAGGGCTAATATGTACGGCTCTTGTACGTGTGCTCTGACCACCTTTAATTTCTTTTGATGACGGTCATCAATATCGACACTATCAAGTAATTAGCGATGAAAAACCGTCCCAAAATACCGTTCGGAGCCGATGTAAAACTGTAGGTCCCAATCAGTGAGTGTAAATTTAAAAAGCGTACAGCTCACTGGTTGTGAGAAGCTCTCCCAATTCCTCATGGAATGTAATAGGAAACCATTACTATTAACTTTATTTTTATTAATACTATTAGATTAGTTGCCATATTCCATCTCTTTGACGCAGCCTTTTGTTTCAGTTATATATTGTCCTATGTCCATAGTAAATATACCAGGATAGTAGCGGATCAGTTGCCCGCAGTTCATTTTGGAACTACTTCCGAATGAAGCTCTTTTTGTGGGACAATTGGTTAGCAGTTTCCCGTAAGTGTTTTTTCTGGAAGTTCTGCATATACTACTTGCAAATCAAACTTCGTTTCCCGCAAAAGAACGATATCTGAAATAAATGAACTTCGTTTAAGGAATGTAATTGCGCCTAATAAACATTTCTTACGTCAAACATATAATTTCCCATATAATAAATCAATAATAATATCAATTCCAATATAATAAATAAATTTATATGAAAGCAAAAACGTTTACAACAAACGTTATATGGTAAATATAATCTCAGTTAGGGGTAAAAGCGAAACGGGAAATATTTAAAATTTCGCACAAATTAGGAAGGCTATGCTTTATATAAGATACCAATTATTATGCATAGAAATAACCAATAATGACAACTAAACCAACTGTTCTTTCGTTTACCGGAAACGAGTTATAATAAATCCAAATCAAAGAAGACTTTACGAGAAACGAAATATGTTTGAGGCAAACAGATTTTTCTTCCCTAGTGTTGAATTCACTCACCATTAATGCAATATATCTCGAGCGTGGGTCCCCTGAGCCCTCGCATACGTTGTAAGAAGATGCACAAAACCTAAAAATTAATATTTTCAAGTTCGATTTTGTGGAAAGAAGACAGAATCCATTTAAGATACAGTGTGGTGTATGTGTATGTGTTTGTAAACTGTAGGCAAACAATAGAATTACCAATTTCGAAAAGGGCTCATGTGAGGTTTTTCGAAAAGGGTTCATCTCAGAAAACTGTAGTAGCGGTTTTTTTCAGCACCCTTATATTAAAATAATTTTTCAGTATTTTATCATGCGCTCTCAAAATCCATACAGGCTGAAAGAAATTCAGTTTATTGTATCTTCTGAAAGATTTCAACAAACCAATATGAGCACTTTCTAAATTTGGTGATTCCATTGGAAGATATAACTATCTCCATGGCGATATTGTTGAGATACTACGTTTCTTTCGTCATAAAAAATATAAACCAAGAATGATGTATCTTCCAGTTATCAATCTCGACTTATTTCCACAATTCTCAGGCAAAAATGTTATTTGAAAATCTAAAAATATTTTGGTTAATGTATGAGAAGTTCATACTACAAACTTATAAGGTCAGGAACATTTTTCTAACTGAAACATGGGTGGTTAAAAGGGCACTACAATGCTAGGAAAAATATAAAAATATAACCCATTCGGAATAGACTGTAGACGCGAAAAATTTGTTAATAATTCTACATCTTACTTCTCCTTATTTCCAGAAGGCTCAGCAAGGAAACCCGAAAACTATGACACAGGTCAGTCCTCCGGAAGGCTTTACTAAGCACCAAAGACGTGTATAAAATAAAAACAATGTTAGATACACATTAAGGTTGACAATATTTATGCCGCAGCCGAGAAGCCGGTGTTGGGCCCACCACAGAGAAGCGAACTCCTGGGCCAATATCTGCAAAGCCTGTTTGAATCACCGAAGTGAAGTTGGCCCACCATGGCTGGCCCACTTCTCTTTACAACGTTAAAATATACCAAATCGATTGGAAAAGTTCTAACATCAATTCTAGATACGTTATTCAGGATGTTATGTGTAATCTAAAATTCAGGACATTGCTATGTGAAGAGATCCTTAAAAAGGATGAAATTTAACATTTTTAATGTATGTTTCAGAAAAAGTTCACAAAGGTTAAAAAAGATAAAAAAATTTTAATTTCTTTATATGGTTTACTATTACTAGAAAATTTAGAAATAAAAACTCAAGGACTGTGAAACAAGAAAAGCTAATTAAAATCGGTGAAAACGAAAATATCTCAAAAAATTAAAAAAAATTGGCAAATTTTCAAACCTAATATTCACATACGCTGTTAAAAGTACGAAGCAGAAATTTCATAAAAAAACGTCAAGGACATTCAAACAGGACTAGGTCCTTAAAATCGAAGAAAACCAATATCCTACATATATGTAGATGAAATTTCTCAAAAAATTAAAAAATGTTTGGAAAATTTTCACACTTTAATATTCTGATATGTTGTTGCAAATACCAAGTAGATATTTTATAAAAAAGTTTGAGGACATTGAAACAGGTCTAGGTCCCTAAAATCGAATAAAACCAATATCCTCCATATATATGAAAATTCTCAGAAAATTAAAAAAAAGTTTGGAAAATTTTCACACTTTAATATTCTGATATGTTGTTGCAAATACCAAGTACAAATTTTATAAAAAATTGCAAGGACATTGAAACAGGTCTAGGTTCTTAAAATCGAAGAAAACCAATATCCTCCATATATATGAAATTTCTCAGAAAATTAAAAAATGTTTGGAAAATTTTCACACTTTAATATTCTGATATGTTGTTGCAAATACCAAGTACAAATTTTATGTAAAATTGCAAGGACATTGAAACAGGTCTAGGTCGTTAAAATCGAAGAAAACCTATATCCTCCATATATACATTTCATATATCATGTCCCAACAACAACGAACAGGTTCGACGTATATTCGGTGTCCATTTGCTGGGTGTAAAATATATAACTGAACTCTTCTTACCCACATGCGATGATAACCAGTGTTGGTAAATGCATGAAACAAGAAAATTGTTGCCTACCTTCTACAGATTTCCGCAATATTAAACAATTTAGAATATGTCATAAAAGGACCTAGACCTGTTTCAATGTCCTTGAAATTTCTACTTGGTATTTGCAACAACATATCAGAATAGTAAAGTGTGAAAATTTTCCACACTTTTTTTAATTTTCTGGGAAGTTGCATATATATGTCTGATATTGGGTTTCTTCGATTTTAAGAACCTAGTCCTTTTTCAATGTCCTTGAAATTTTTTTTAAAAATGTCTTATTGTTAATACTAAAAACGTGTATGGATATAAAAGTGGGAACCTGTTCGATAAAATTATCATACAATTTAATGGGTAATGGCATATATAGGGCACGATAATTGCATTTAAAGGACCTTGTATCCTTTCGATATCTTCAATGTGTATTTTGAACATTATTACACTTTATTAATGACCAGTGCAATGAAATTTATATGCTTGGTGTGATTTAAATACGATACAATTTGAAGGTGGGCCAACTTCACACTACTATATACTACTGTGAAGTTAGCCCACCATCGAAATATGTCGGCTACAATGGTGGGCTAACTTCACGCTAGTGTTTGAATCTAGTCCAGGGAAAAAATTTAGTTTGTTATTATAAGTTTTCATAAAAAATAAAGTAATGGTTTTCCACTACATCCCATGAAGGGACTGGGGAGAACTTCTCACAATCACTGAGGTGTGCGCTTTCCAGTTTTCACTCACTGATTGGGACCTACAGTTTTACACCAATTCCGAACGGTAATTTGAGAAGCTTTTCCATGGCTAGATACTCGATAGTATCGCTGTCACCATGCGAGGTGACCGCCGCCGAAAGTAAATTTGAAGGTGATCAGAGCCGTCTTCGAACCCACGATCTCATGTACAAGAGCCGCGCACACTAACCATTGCACCACCGACGGCCACATATTTCATATTTCATATTTTTCCATAATTACTTAGAAACCTTCAAAATCCAAAGCTATAATAATATTCTCTTCATTTTATCTTCTGGGAGTTTATCTGGCGATATCTTCTATCTATGTAAAACTAAAACGCGCACTGCTCACTGGTTTGTGAGTAGCTCTCCCTAAGCCCTTCACGGGATGTAACGGGAAACCATTTATTTATTTATTTATCTTCTATCTATCTTCCATATGATATTCCAGCGATATCTCTACATTGTCTCCAAAGTGATTATATGGGAATATTGTAATATTATCTTCTAACAGTATTGATTTCGTATTGTTTGGAAGAATCGATTTCGGGTAACAGTTTCTCCCGAAGAAGGAAACTTCCGCAATACGAAAATGATTATTGCCACAATACAATTTGCCGTCCGAGTTATATGACGGCAATATTGCCCCAGTATTGCTATGTTTGCTGGGGAGAGAATCAATTCGTGACCGTGATCACCTTTGGGTGTATATTCGTATTTGCAGACAGTTTTCGTTTATAATAAACTGGTTTTCTTATTTACCACGAGAGTAAATTCTGAAAATGTTGATTTAAATGCAAACTCGTTTACAACAAACGAAATGAATTTTACGTTAAAAGTATTTTTTATTGACGGGAAAACAAAAACTCTTGCGGTGAACCATAGCATTAAATACTAAGCGACTTGTGTGTGGGTGAAATTAACTATTTTGCGACAAACGAGCTTTAATACATATTCCTTTTTTTCATGTAAGCACCTATTCTATTAGTAGTATTATAATTAGTATTTCCAACCACTGTCTTGCTAAGAATTATTTTTGCCAAAGTACAAATTTGTATAATCAAATATTGCTTAAGGATAGCAACAATACTAACTAAATTCGCAAGGATATGTGTGGCTGCAAACACAAATCTCTGTCTAATGTTTGTGGAATAGGCAAAACCTGCTTCAGAAACAAGGCCAACAATACAACCAACGATATTGTTCATTTTAATACTCAACACATGCGAATGAATATGATAGTCGAATGTCCAGGGGCGGAATTAGCAGTGCCTTCGGAAATTCATTCATGCCATTCACAGCAGACAACCTCGCGAATTTCGACGAAAATAGAAAAGTGAACTCCGTGTGCTCTTCAATCATTATGTTTTGCGGTAAAACTCTGTCGCCGACTCCAACGAAAGGCTTGATAAATACGATTAGGACTCTGTACTGTTAATATCAATGGCTAAAAACTGGTTTACTGAATTCCGCTTTGGTCCTACCAGCACAAACACCATTGAGGTCGCTCAAAAGATGTCGTCAATCACGAATTCTTCGGTAAATCCATGGAGTGACACTGGCCGATCAGAAAGCGAAAGTTTATACGGTGGCTGAGATTGTAAACATTTATCTGAGCAGGTATATCACATTTTAGATGGATTTATACATGGCACCGCAAGTCACGCGATGGGTGCCTCGATTACTCACAGTCGACTGTACGCGTAACCATGTGGCCACATCCAAGAAGTATTAGTTATGTTCAGTCGTAATCCAAGGTAGGTGTTGCACTGTTTCTTAACCGTGGATGAAACATGGATCCATCACAATACGCCAGAGATCAAGGACTGAACTGAGAGAATATATACAATTTGACTTAAATATTTGGACATGAAAAAGCTATTCGAGTGATTGGTGCCGCGTTTACTCACACTCCGCACTGATTAACCGCAATACCAAGGAGTGTTTGCTACGTTTTCTAACCGTAGACACAACATGGAACCGAAACCTCAAACCAGAGACCAAGGAACAGTCAAAGCAGTGGACTTCCACGATCCTGACGACAATAATTTAGGATGCATCCGTTGTCATTCACTTCGATTACCTTGGGAAGGGTAAAATGATTTTCGGCAAATATTAGTTACAGCTGTCGACAGGGATTTGAAGCAACCCAACCGCATTTCGCGCAGAGAAAAGGGTTCGTCTACCTTGACAACGTAATGGAAAAAACCCATAAATTGGGCTATGTATTTCTACCTAATCCACGATATTCTATAGATTAACCTCCAGTGACTGAACTGAGTGAGTATACGAGTATACCATTTTACACGAATATTTCGACGTGAAAAGCTATTCGCGTGATGGGTGCCGCGTTTACTCACACTCGACCAGTAACGCAACCGTGTGACAACTTCAAAGGTGTGTTGGGATATTCAACCCCAGTCTGATGCAGTTGTTGCAGTGTTTCGTAACCATGGACCAAACATGGATCCGCTACTATACGCTAAAGTTTAAGAAACATTCAAGGCAGTAGACTTCTCCAGGTGAACGTGTGCTAAAGTAGGCCAAGATGACCTGTGGGCCAACAAGGTCACGGCAACAGTTTTTGGAAGATGCTTGCGTTGTCATTCACTACAACTACTTAGTAAAGAGTAGAAAGATCTCCGGCACATATTTGTTGCCAGCTGATGGACAGAGTCGACAGTGATGTGGAGCAAAACAACGACATTTACGACAATATAAAAGTTCTCTTCCACCGTGACAACATCACGGCAAAAATCCACACAGTGGGCTACAAATTGCTCCCTAATCCACCATATTGTCAGGATTTAACCTCCAGTAACTGAAC
The DNA here is from genome assembly GCA_963931995.1 of Phaonia tiefii. Lineage (NCBI taxonomy): Eukaryota > Metazoa > Arthropoda > Insecta > Diptera > Muscidae > Phaonia > Phaonia tiefii. Next base: position 32,189,012 of record OZ008371.1, on the reverse strand, counting down.
TGAGTGGGTATTTTCCATGAATATTTGGATATGGAAAAACTATTCGCGTGATGGGTGCCGCATTTAATACACTCGACCATAAGCGCGTTGGCGATGAGCACCCCCAAAATTAAGGAGTGATTGCTGCATTTCTTCCTCGATGACAACTTCTTGGCAAAAATCCATATAGTGGGCTACAAATTGCTCCCTAATCCACCATATTGTCAAGATTTTACCTCCAATAACTGAACTGAGAGGGTATATAACATTTTACATGAATAGTTGGACATGAAAAAGCTATTCGCGTGATGGGTGCCACGTTTGCTCATAGTCGACCATTAGTGCAACCGTGCGAACACTTCCAGGGAGTCTTTGCCTTGAAGAGGGTAAAACGATCACCGTCAAATATTATTGACCGCTGTTGAACAGAGTCGATAGTGATTTGAAGCAAAACGGCGACATTCAGACGAAACATGGATCCGTCGGCACACCCCAGAGACCAAGGAAAATTCAAAGTTAAGGACTTCTCAGTATGGACATGTACTAAAGCATTGGGCTTCGAATGGCTAACACATCCGCCATAGTCATATTCTACGGATTTTGCCCTCAGTGAGGCGGTAAGAGAATTGGCCCGAATAAAGATATCATCCCAAATACAATCGCCTATTTTCAGGACACTGAGAAAACCGGGTATGTGGAAGGAATCCAAAAATTAGAGAACCGATGGCCTAAATGTATCGAGCTAAGTGATAATGACTCTCACAGAAAAAATCGTTTCAGGGGCCCGAATTAGCCGTAACCGCCTTTAGGGGTCGTCTCAACTACACTAGAGGTCATCACAGCCGAATTGAAAATGAATTCGGATGTAACAACTGAATTCTTGAGTAATTCGGTTGCAGCAACCGATTTAACGCCATGTTCGGTCGCTGGCTAAATTCGGTTGTAATTTCAACAGAATTGATTCCAAATTCGGTTGCTGCACCTGCATTTACGTTTGGTTGCTGCAACCTAATTTGGCACCAACTTCGGTTGTTGCATCCAAATCTATTTCAAATTCGGTTGTTGCAATACAAAATTATAGAAACTTTAGTTAAGAGAACGAATATAGTTGAATATTTAGTTGTCACAACCGAATCAATAATGAAATGAGGTTGTTTCAACTAAATTTCAGTTGTGAGGACCACATTCAGTCGTGACAACCACAATGCAGTGGCAACAACCGAATTTTCGTTTGCTGCAACATATTTTCAATTAGTTCTCTCAGTGCCTGCCAGTGTTGTAATTTCCTTTTTTTTTTTTTTTTTTTTGTTCTTGTTGAAGTTATTCTCTTGACGAAAGGTATTCTTGTTATACCCTCACCCATAGGGATGGGATAGGAATCATTTAATATGTAAAAGAAATGTAACACATAGATGGAGCCATATTAGACCCTTAATATCTTCGGACGGAATTCGTTTTACGACTTTTTAAGACGTTTGAGCCATGTCCGTCTATCTGTCTGTCTGTCTGGCTGGCTGGCCGGCTGGTCAACACGATAACTGCCGGAAATCTTTACAGATCATAATGAAATTTTCTCAGTGACTATTATTTGCCAATATTGAGTTTGAGATTGAAAATGGGCGTTGTGACCACGCCCTTTCCGGTACCTCCCATACAAATCGACTCATTTAGCACAAAATCATATTTCGTTCAAACCTTTCTTCTGGTAGGTATGATTAGCTTCAACTCTCACACCGGTTAATAATCTGTAAATGTCTAGCCAACTGGAGGAAATGGGCAAGATTGTCACGCCCATTCTGGTACCGCCCATACAAAACAGGGTCTTAGTCCGGGTTTTCAATCCGACAAATCGCGTGAAACACTTCCGACCTAAATTAAATTAGGTATAAGGCTTCACGTTATCAAAAGCCTATCACCGATTAAAACAAGGGTGATTTTGCCACGCCCATTTTGGTACCTCCTATACAAAAGTTGTTTTGGCCGTCCGGTTGTTCGATAGTTTGTACTAGTCAATATTTAGGCAAATAAAACTGTCCTATAGAAAATGAGCTGTTTTGCCACACGCACTCTGGTACCTCCCATATAAAAATTGGGCGGATGACCGGTTGATGGTCACGATAACTCTCGTAAACTACAACCGATCTTAATAAAATTCGGTACTAGGCAATATTTTGCTAAAAGCTACTGTGTAATTTATAACTGACTATTGTGTCACGCCCATTTTCGTACCTCCCATACAAAAGTTGGCCGTATTTTCAGTATGCCGACTCGATATCTCCAATAAATCATAATCGATCTTAATAAAATTTGGTAGTGATCAAAATTTTGGCAACAACTTGCCATGCCCATTTTTGTACCGCGCATATAAATATTGGGAGGGAAACTAACTAATTTGAGTATTCAATAATATTTAGCGCAATGTCAATCTGCTATTGAATATGGTCACTTTGGAGTATGGGCGTTTTTTTAACAGAACTCCCACGCAATGGATGACTTAGGGTGAGGGTATGATTAAGTCGGTTCACCCGACTGAAACTTATGTACTGGTTTTCAAAAGTTCATGGAATTGTCAAGCTGACATTTGTCTCCCAATTAAAATAAAAATTACAATTTCCATTTTCTTGGTCCCAGGTATGAATCATAAATATGCCGATGAGTATTAAAGGATGATTAAAAGGGTGTCTAGCTATGTTTTTAAAAAACCGATACGCGCAGGTTTCGAATATAGTTAAGTTATGTATCAGTTTTGTTTTACCTTGTTGTTCTGTGGACCTTTTTTGGAGCACTAATGAGGATGTAAAGCGAATGACATTTTTCTTTACTTAACCAAAATCCTGGATAGAGGAAGGCCTTCCTGCCCATGATTTCCGCCAGTGGTTATTTTTATTTTCAAAATCCTTGTACCCAACGAGAATATATAATACTGTTGTTGCCAGCCTTGTTTGTTAAAATTGTTCTTGGTGATGGTGTTTCATGTTGGTGCAACAAAATATTCTTGAAATTATAATTAATTGTTTGTAAGAGTGGCTTAATAATCGCATTCAGACACACACACACACACATACACAAAATCTCTATCTTACTTATGTTCACACAAATGTTCTCCCACAAACATACACTCTTAATTACACCGACACTCAAACACATACACACTTGAACATTCATCCTGATTCCTCTATGCACAACATCCATTATCCTTTTTGCAACAAGTGTTAAATGGCTGTGTATATGGAGGGGTTAGTAATATTTTGTTGCCTTGTAGACTATACATGTATGAGTGTTTGTTTCATAGTATAAACTGAGGTTCACACACACGGGTGTTGGTTTGTGTTATTTTGTATATACATATATTTATATGTGTTTGTGTATGTGTGTATAACTTAATTAGATTGTTTTTCATATATCACACATATGGCGCAGGGAATGCCTTTGCGGTGGAATATGTGTGGATAGTTTCTCCTAGCTATGATATAGAGTTTGCAGTCTTAAACAAACTGTGAAATCCACATAATGTTAGTGTAAAATATAGGGTGGCATGTTTGAAAAGAAGGAAGACTTAAATTCACTTTTCACTAAGATGGTATAATCTCGGTTAATATAATGTGGAAATTATTTCCGAATCAAACTGCTTTCGATTTCAGAAACAGTCCCCATCAACAACTTTTAAAAAGGACATGTTTCGCAATCATCTCATTTTGGTATTCTTTTTTTTCCCAATTTAATGCAGTAAAATTATTTGTTTTTCAGAAAAAGAAGTATCACCTTGACGTTGTAGTGCGGGTTTTTACATTTCAATGATGTTATTCCATTAGAGGAATACAACTTTAATTCGCTTTGTATTAATTTGCAAAATACAAAACGGCATTCAATCGTGGTTCACTTCATATTCTTATTTTCTTCTTGATATTCAGGGTCAAATTACTGGCAATTACGCGACAATGATTTGAATAATAAATAAAAAATATATGATAAATTCGTTTTCTGCCACTTCGTTACAGCTTCAACAAATTCCTCTACAACAGACCATCAGTCTAGCTAAAAGCCTACAGATCAGATACAGTTCCGTTAAAGCTGGCTTATTCACAAATGCTTTGGGACTAAGAGCGCAGAGAAAAAACATAGATGTAATGTATAAAATGTCGGCCAGATTTTTACATCATAAACGATTCATGGCAATAATTGCCAACTCCTGTGAAACGTGTAATATAGTTTCTAGTCTTGCCAGCACGTTAGCTGTACAGATCCTCTTTCGGGAAATATTACAATTTCTATTTTAGTTTTCGTTGTACATTTTGCAGTTATACGCACCATTTAGAGGATATACCCATTCTAATATTTCTATAATGGTGATCATGAAATTTCATGTCCTTTTCGAAAAGACGCAACGATTACGAAATATGTTCATGGCTACGGAAAATTTTTAGTTTTTCCAATTTTAACCCACGGTCACAGCAAGCTTACCCTAATGGCAGATGTTGCAGCACTAGATGTTGTATCAGAGAGAATAACACCACATTTACTGCATCACTTGCAGTGGTACCCAGAGTAGATAGCCTGAAAACTAGGCGATATTACGAAATGGATTCGATTCTCAAGCAACAGCCCCCACACGATAACCCAAATGAGTACGAGTACTACTCGCTGAAAAAAATGGACTCTGACACACATTCTCTAAACACCTTCTACAGGAAACATGTATACTATTGGAACAGGCTCCAAATATTCATATATTTGCAAGTCCCAAACTCACATATGTGTACGTGCAAACATTGGCATGTTAACTTCCAAAAATGTATACATTTACGTAGAGCCGCATGCGTTTTTTATACCAAACATCCATATAATTGCGTCGAAGCATTCGTGTATTTCCTCCCAAACGAACGATTGGCGGCTGAATGCTTGAAAATAAAACGCAACAGATCAGTCAACATAAGAAACACTGAACTTAATTACACACGTAGTTTGGAATATTTACTTATATAAACCACTGACTGAAAGAATAATGCGAAAAAATTCAAAAATATTAACTTAGGATGAGAACAAGCCATTATGAGAAAATAATAATTAAACAGTGCACCAAACATAGCTGCATTTGTATCACAACCAAAGCTGTATTTGGAACACAAACACATATATTATAATTACAATTATTATTATATTACATTATATATAACACTTATATTATAGTATATATTATAAAATATATTACATATATATTATAACACATATTACACATTTATTATAACATATTAATTATTGTGCCTCAAACATGAAATATTGCATAGTAAACACAATGTGTTTAGACACAAGTATACTATATTTGCGATAAGCTCCAAATACACGTTATATTTGCATCCAAACAAGAAAAGAACACTAATTTTTCCGCGTATCGATCCAGTAATCAATCAAAGTTGAAGTTCCCATTGCAGCATGTAAGGTTGTAACTAGTGGCGTGGGCTATAGTCACTTTCTTAATTTTCTTCAACTATATGGGACCTGAACTTAAGATTGTGGTTTAAAATTATAAATTATGTGTGTTATGTTCGCACCCATCCATCTGTCCAAACTTGTTAAGACTCCCTGGATTATGTCCTTGAAGGTTCGTCGAAACTTTCCCTTTACCGCTCGAAATACAAATTTACCACCAGTATTTTCCACCCTGACTAGTATTAAATTTAGACAACTGTCGTTTGGTTTAGAAGAACAGAAAAAGGTGCAACGGCTGTACCATATTCGCCTATGAAACGGGAGCTACCGGGTGGCTAAATTTAAAATTCGCGTAGGTTAAAATTGTGATTATTATTGTATATATGACGCGAATGTTGAAATGTTTCACACAAATTAGAAACGTTTATCGTAAAATTCGTTGCTGTTGCTGGACAGGGATCGTAAGAGCTAAGGACGTATATTGCTCACCAGGATACGCGTCACGGACGAATCGGGTAACTCAACCTCATACACACGCAACGAAAAAACTGGTTGAAATTCAGTTGCACAATAAGGTCTCGTTTTCTACGTATAACCAGTGTTGACCGCAAAAGTCTAAACTTTTCCCCCAAGCAAAATATGCTTATCTTAACTGGCGTTTCTATTCTTGCAAACGAACTTGAAATCCTGAATGAAATCCTGATGAAAGTAATGTCACCATTCTGTATGTGCTAGGTGTTTGCTAGCTGATGTCCGCATACAGGACGCCCTTTTACGAGAAAATGTATCATGCATTTTGCGGCCACTTGCCATATATATTAGCTATGTTTTTTCCCCTCCATCCAGCCAAATTCACGACAAACCAAAAATCAGAATATTATTTATCAATGTTCTAAAAACAATTGGCCAATAAATCTGTCACAATGAAATTCAGCGAAATAAAATGCCCTTAAAATATCAAAAAATATTGTTGTTATGTATTCTCTATGGAATGCAACAGCAGTTGCCATTTAGCAAAATAAACACGGAAAAATAAACCGAAATAATAAATTTGTTGCAACATCAGAGAACAATTTTTTTCAACATTGACCGCAACAACAGATGTTTATGCAGTAATTCAGTCGATTGGAATGACAACAACGAATCAATGTTTATTGTGAAACCAACCAACTGGGGGCAACTACACCAACAGCAGTCGCATCATCTTCCGCCAGTTCCAATTGTAGCAGCAACAGCCAAACCAAAAAGAAAAACAAGAATGGGAATTGAATTTATTAATATTTGTGTACACAAAAATTTTGTATGCAACATCAACAAGAGGCCAGCAACAACTTTGTATGCCTGTGATAGCTACTTTAGAATAGATGTTGTTGCTACATTGCAACCAATATTGTGCGCTGTGTGATATTTCATGGTGATGATGCCCTCATGACGCACAGTGGTTTGGGAGTACAAAGTTAACTTATAGAAAATCGCTTCGTTGTAGTGTTTAAACGCGTTCGGTAGCGTTTTTACTACGCGCAAGACGTTCATTCAATCCATTTGTTTTTTGATAAGGCAAGCATTAAGGTGAAGTAGCGACAACCAAGTACTTAGGGATACTGCCGACAATGCATTCGAGTTTGTTGTGTGTACGCAAAATTAGCTTAGTAAACAATTTCTTCCGACATGTCGGACGTCTGTAAGTTAAATTATATCATTATATCAGACAATTAGCCAAAATATCTGAAATTCCATCAGTCATTTAAACGAGTTTTCTGTACATTCCCTGTCAGTCGGTTCTGCACATTCTCTGAAATTCCATACGAAAATCATGCGACGTTTCTGCACATTCTCTGAAGGGAATTTTTTATTCTATTTGATTTTGTTTTTATTCCGTAACCATGCGCCAGTAAGGGAATCCCCCGCCGTCGTCAAATAAAAATAATAATTAATTTGTAAAGTATAATTAATTGGTACAAAACATCTGACAGATGGCCAGAAAATGATCCGAAAAGTCGGAACATTCTCACACGCTTGTTCAGATGTCTCTCCAAAATTACCACGACTAATAGTACAATGTGTCAGGAAACGATCAGAAAAGTCGGATCATTATCGGATGTTTATTCAGATTTCTCTCCGAAATTGGTACGAAAAATCGGACGAAGGGTCAGAAAATGATCGGAAAAGTCGGATCATTTTCGGGTGTTTAATTATACTTTATGCCGACATCGTTACGCTACGTCTAAAAATTCTTCAAAATTTCCCTCCGTATTCTCACAGAAATCTGTCCGATAACTCGGCACACTCTTCCGAATTTCCTCCGACAAAACTTTCCGACTTCTTGTCAACCGCCCATACGATCTTCTGTACGTTGTGTGACCGACATCGGCATCAGACTCGGCAACTTGGGCAGAGTGTTTGACAGATTCCAGACCGAATTCGGAACAAATTGTATAGTGGCGAAATGCGATGTGATGTGAAGTGGAAGTAGTAGTATTGTGTTTTTTTGCTCTACAGATTCACACACATACACGAAAGCTATTTTTTTGGAATACATATCTTGAAAAAAGCAAATATCTTGAATGCCCATTTACGATGCCTTGGGCAGAAGTCTAGTGTTTGCTTTGTTGCAATGACAAGCTACGTATATTTTGCCGTTGCAATTGTTGTAGGAGTTATGTCGCCATACGGCAACAATACAAATGTTTGGAAACAAAACGCGTGTTCATGTAAAAGTTTGAATATTTGCAAGCAAGCATGGTAATTTTTCCGTTCAAATATAAATCAGTTTAGGACTTGCAAATATAGAAATGTTTGGAGTTTTTCATAAATACATACATGGTTGCTGCGGAATCTGTTTGAGAGAATACATTAAAGATGGCATTTTCCGCGCATGTAGAAATTAAGCGCATTTACTATGCCTTTGCTTACTTCCACTGACAAACTTCGTGTTTTCTGCCGTTGCCATTGTTGTAGGGATTCCGTTGCCATGTGGCAACAACCCAAATGTTTGGATATAAATGAATGATAAATAAATGACTATGCTTCAAAGTAGTAGAGCAAAAATAACAAATGGTATTTGACTTAAATAATGTTTGAAATAAAAACAGAGATATGGATGAGACTACAACTCTGAAGGAGAAAAACTGAAAACTGTTGTAGGAATGTTGTGCAAAAATACAAAAGATGTCCTTCTCATAGATTGTAAAATGAGATTACAGAAAATGTCGGTCTAAATAGATTCCAAAATGAAAATTAAGAAAAGCATCAGACTGTTGTTTTGACAAAGGTTTACCGATATGTGAATGCTACCTACTTGTTAATCCCTTGAACACTTTGAATGATCGTTTCCTATGACTTCAGAAAGAAGTCGCACGGAAACCACTGTGCCTTACAACCAGGTTGTTTTATTGCCAAAAACTGCACAACCATTTTCAACAGAATACGTTCGACAAAAAATTACAGCTCTTCTGTTATTTGTGTTTTGATTTGATTTGTGATGCTTTTCGTTTGAAAATACAGGCAAATGGTTAGACAACAAAAATATGTTAATTTTATATGAAATGTTTTCGATTCAGTATTTTTCTATACACAAGGAAGAGAAAAAATATTACAATGTCACTGTGTTGATTGATTGTCTATCTTGTTGTTTGTATGCAAATGTCATTGAAATTGTTTTTATTTTTAGGAAAACCTTCTCGGCAACCGAAACACATAAAAATCATCTACAATTGATGACAAATGTTATGACATAATATTGTTCTTCCTCCAAGGATGACAAGATGAATGGAGAATACCAGGAGTAGGCTACTAGAAGGCCAATAATCATAACAATGTGTTTAAGACAAAAACTCCATGCTGAGGATTGCATTTATGCCTACGACCGAACGATCGTATTTCAATTTCAAGAACAAATTCTGTTAAAAAATATGAGGAAAATGAACACCCAAAGCATTTGCCTATAAATTTTGTGAAGAAATGCAATAAAACATTATGAAAGATACCATGGAAAATGTGATAGGCCAAAAGCAGATACAGAGCAGACGTACAAAAGTCCATTAAGAGAAGAATTTGCAATAATAAACTGTACTATATAATAGAGTGGCTCATTTTCTTCAATATACACAAAACCAATAAACAACGATTTTGGTATCCTTAAAGGGATCCATAAAAGAAGTCATATGATTTATTGCCACGTATATTTTCATCAAATATTTGACAGTAAATTTGGTTGAGAAACATCTATGGGATTATATCTGAATATACATGATTTGGGAGCTTGTCGTTAATACAGTATACATGTGTCCAAACACATTGTGTTTGCTACTCAATATACATGTTAGAGATATAATGACTAATCTGCAAACATACATGTTACTATGATTCAAATACTGCTTTGTTTGTGATACAAATACTACTGTGTTTGGTGCACTGTGTACTTAATTTTTTTGCCACTATGCTATGTCAAGAGCAAAATAATAAAAGGGGGGGCAAAGAGAAATTATTATCACGCTAAGGTTGGTATTATTACAACGGAACACGCTGAAAAAAACGGTGCCTAATAATGCAGGAACCAGGTGTATGTTTGAGACGGTGGTTTTATGAATTGAAGATCTGCTACTTTTTTGATGTTTTGTTGTTTGTCACATTTTTTTGTCAGTAGTTTTACAGAAACAAATACAAATTCGGGTCACCAACGAATATGTTATAAAATATTAATTATTATCTGCTACATGTAATACTGAAAAGTAAACACAATGTACTTGGGCACAAGTACACTATATTTGCGACAAACTACAAATACTTATTTGCATCCAAACAGCAAAAGGACATAGATTTTTTAGTTTGTATTATTGAATTTTTTTCAATCTTCGTTCAGTCAATGATTCATAAATATTTCTGAATGCTTGTATAAATGAAGTGACTGCGACACTATCGAGTATTTGCCCATGAAAAAACTTATCAAATATACCGTTCGCATCCGGTGTAAAATTTTGGGTCCCAATCAGTGAGAATAAAACTAGATAGCTCACAGCTCACTGGTTTCGTGGATGTAATTCCTTCTTGGGATGTAATGGGAAACCATTTATTTATATATTTATGACATGTGATATCAACAGGACGGTGTCATAAGTCACACTGCGCGCGATATCATGAACCAATTGAGAAGCGAGTTTGGTGACCAATTAATCTCACGTTGTTTGTGGGTCCAGGCGAAGTTTCTTATCTACAAGAGCCAACCAATTACAAATGCTGTCTTGGAAGACAACATTACACGTGTTATTCATTGGTGAGGTATCGGACGAAATGTTGGAAAAGTGTGACAAAATTGAACTTTACGAATGGGCCACTTGAAGAAGCAATTATCTTTATAATTATAATTCTTTATTCGACCACATGCAATACTTTACGTAACGACCTTGGTCTATAGCCATACAAAATATAGTTGGTGCCGGATTTGAAGCCGGGCGACATACCACTACGTCTTCTTTTCGGCGAATGGGTCTTAGAGGAGGTGGAAGAAGATCACCTTTTATTTATAGAAAGACTGTCCTCATTTGGGGCTCATTTGGGCACGTCAGTAAACGGAATTGACGAGTTCGGTCCGAAGTGCTGCCAGAGGCTGTTCAAGAGTTGCCAGTACACCTAAAAAAATTTATTGTTTGGTGCGGTTTATAGGCCGGCAGCATTATTGAATAGTATTTCTTCAAAGACTATGATGGCCGCAATATTACGTCCAAAGGAGCAAGGTACCGTTCGATGATCACGGACTCTTTTTGCATAAAATAGAAGAATTTGATTTGTTCGACATGTGGTTTCAAAACGAGGGTGACAAAGGTCACACTGCGCGCTTTACCATGAACCAATTGAGAGACGAGTTTGGTGACAAATTATTCTCAGGTTGTGGTGCTATGAATTGGACTGCTCGTGTGTGCGATGTGACTCCAAAAGACAATTTGTGGTAGGGGCACGTGAAGTTTCTTGATGACAAGGACAAGCCAACCATTAATGCTGCCTTGGAAGACATTATTAGGCTTGTCATTGGTGTGACAGCGAACGAAATGTTGGAAAAAATGTGACGAAATTTGACTTTCAGAATAGACCACGTGATCGAGTAGCCGTTGGCATTATTTGCATGAAGTTATCTTTAAAGAGTAAATGGCAGGCATGGATTTCTCGATCCCAATAAATATTTGATTCACTTGTTAAAGTTTTCTATGTTTTTTAAATGTTTAAAAACCAAACAGCATAAAAATCACCTATTTCACACCCGTTCTGTGCTATCAAAATAATTATTAAAAAAGGAAATTTCGACAACATTATCCTAAAGTCAAGCAGTACACTGAAAGAAAAAGCTTCATTAAGTTAATGAATTTCTCCATCAATTTGATGACACATTTCCTCATTTTACAACCTACGACACATTTCATTGAACTGATGAAGAATATTTCATAAATCTTTCAACCATATTTCTTTAATAGTATATGTTGATGCAATGCCAACGTAACATCAAATTGATGTACATTTTTCATCAATTTGATGTAAGTAAGTAATTTTTCACCATTTCAATGTAAATTGTTCATCAATTTGCTGTACATTTTTTAGTCAATTACATGTAAGGTTGTAATCATTTTGGTGTAACTTTGTCATCAAGTTAAATTAAATTGTTCACCATTTTGATGTAAATATACTGCACATTGTCGTCAATTCGATCTAAGGTTGCAATCAATTTGGTGTAAGTTTGTCATCAATTTGAGGTAAATTGGTCAACATCTTGATGTCAATTGTTTGTTAATATGCAGACAAACACTTTGGACTATTTTTTATTTTAAAAATTCAAAAGAACAGGTCATAATAAGCTCATTACAGAAAATGCTCATAGTGTGGATATTGTTTTCTGTCCATTCCACTGTTTTCATTTGTGTATTTATTTTAAATTTTTTACTAGTTTTATCTTCTTTTCTTTATTTTTTCAATACTACGTCCAGATTTTGAATCAATCTAATTACACTATGCGACAGTCAAAATCGGGATGGGATGAAACCAACGAGAAATTTTATATCGGTAAAAAACAAGTTATACGTGGCCCGACGTTTCGCTGGGTCACGTCTAGGAGTCGAGATATATCGATTTGAAGTTAGTAACTATCATATAAGGGAAATTGTCACCTTTGGTGGTGTTTTTTTGACATAACTCGAGAACCACTAGTCCGATTTTGCTCAAACAAATTTAAGAAATTTAAAAATTACAATTCCTTTAATCTATTATTATAACGTTTTTCTATATACTCAACAGTTTTGCGGGTAACAATAAATGTATGAATAAAAAAATATTATCTTTGCCCAAAAATTAAATTTATTTTTTTTTAATTCATAGAAAATCCAAAACGGAAAAAAGTGTCACGTAAAGTCACATAACCTATGAACAAAATGAGACATACATCATGAAAATCTATGTATTCATTGAAACATAAAATCAATATTCTTGTCAAAATGAGATACCTTGACTTAATTGTGAATAAAAGCGAAACGCGTCCATCGATTTTCATGATCTATGTCTCATTTTGTTTAAAGGTTATGTGACTTGGCGTGCAAGTAATGCAACTTGCCTTTTTTCCGTTTTGGATTTTTTATGAATTTAAAAAATAAAAAAATTTAATATTTTAGGCAAAAAATATTTTTTTTCTTCATACATTTATTTTTACCGGCAAAACTGTTTATTATATAGAAAAAGGTTATATGAACAGATTAAAGAAATTATAATTTTCAATTTTTTTAAATTTGTTTGAGCAAAATCGGACTAGTGGTTCTCGAGTTATGACGAAAAAAAGACCACCAAAGGTGACAATTTCCCCTATGTGATAGTTACTAACTTCAAATCGATATATCTCGATTCCTAGACGTGACCCAGCGAAACGCCGATACACGTATAACTTCTTTTTTACCGATATAACTTTCCCCGGTAGTTTGAACCCTTCCCGATCACTGACCCCTACCATTTGTCTCACAGTGTTATTTATAAAGTCCAATGATGAAGATTGAGGTAGAAAAGATCTTCAAAAATGTGGAGAAACGCACAATCTTCACTCTTTCATCAATTTGGTGAAGAAAATTGATGAAGATGTATCATTGATTTATAGATTGAAAATAAAGAAATTGAAAAAAAACAAATACATGAGGTGTCAGGGGACATTCGGTTGGAACGAAGTTCCTTTCGCTATATATTATGTACTACTTAGTTCCAACACGCCTAAGGCGCCTGATGAAAAATACTGTAATTTAAATGGATCTCTAAGAAAAGATACTTTTTCTAAATTGATAAACTTTTTTTTTAAGAAATTTTTTCTTTATTGAATATATTTTTTAAAAAAAGTATATTTTTAGGTCGCTTTTGTAAGAATATGTGTTGTATTTTCCCGAAAAGATCCTGTCTTTGATTAGAGGTACTTCTTTTATTAAAATCTAATGTTTTTTTGTAAGAAAAAGCCTAAGTGTGTGTTTTTTTTTACAAAGAAATACTTTTTTTAAGAACAGGTACTTTATAAAGAAATGGTACTCTTTATAGAAAAAGGTTATTTTTTTAAGAAAATTTACTTATTTCCAGAAAGGCTACTTATCTCAAGCAAAAAAGAGGTATTATTTTATTTTTAAGAAAATTTACTTTTAAGAAACGGAATTTTTGTAAGTAAAGGTATTGTTTTAAGAGAAGGTATATTTTTTTGACGAAAAGCTTTTTTTAGGAAAGAAAGTGTACAATTTCAAGAGTAGGTACTTGTCTCAAGAAAAGTTATTTTGTTTTACAAAAAAGGTACTCTTTAAAGAAAGGGTAGTTTTCTAAGAAAAGGCAATAGGTTGTAAGATAATGTACTTTTTTAAGAAAAGGTACTTATTTGAAAAAATTACGTTTTTTAAGAAAAGGTACTTTTTGTACGAAAATGCCCTTTTTCTATTGTTTTTTTTTCTTTAAGATAATGTTTTTTTCTAAGAAAATGTAGGTTGTTTAAGAATGCCAATAGGTATTTTTTTTTTTTGAGAAAATTTCATTTTTTTAAGAAACCGCGCTTGCTTAAGAAAATGTTATTCTTTTAAACTTCTTTAACTTTGTCTTTTCTAAATTTACGTTTTATTCGGTTCAAAACTACAATATGTAATAAACAGGCTCCACCTTGAAAATTTCCCATTAAACAAAAAATATCCCCGTTATGTTAGTCTAGACACAAACCAAACGAAAAGTACGAGTGTAAGAATAAGTGTGCTGCCAAATATAATTCCAATGCTCAGGGTTGTATTTCATGGATTTGCCAGTCTTGCACTTTGGCTTTTCCAAATTTACTTTTTATTGGGTTCAAAACTAGAGTATGTAATACACAGGAACCACCGAGAAACCTGCCTTTAGACTAAACCAAACCAAAAGTACCCACTATAGTTGATAATAATGGGTTATAATAAAGTAGTTAAAAAAAGTTGTTTACATTTTTTTCATTTTGTCCCCATCCACCAACGTGCGATAAGGAACTTCGTTCCAGAAATTTTTCATCGATTTGATGGGAAGATTTTCTTTCGGTGTAGATTCTGTGCATGTTTGGTCTACGACAACTGTCCAGAGCATTTACCCTATCACTTAGGTCGCATGCAATTTTACCACTTTGATTCGTAACAAATTAAGGCAGTAGTCGCAAATTTCAAGTAACAAGTAAATTGTAGAATTTGTAGGAAGATTTGAAATATTATAACATTTCTGCTAGACTTTGTCCTCAAAACAAATTTGAGATTTACTTTGCCAGGCATTTGCCAGAAGAAATAGCTGTCTACATAGATGAATGACTGGACAAGTGGATGTACAAATAAATGTACGCATCATCAGACAGCTGGCCATTTGCTAACAGAGGGGAAATTCGTCGTATACAAATTGGAAAGAGTTTTATGGCAAGTGCAGCAGCTGCTGCATATAAAGCTTCTGTTCCACTCACAGCGCCTTGTCAATGCAGTCACCAAACAGCCTTCTTGCTGCTTCCATTCATAATATCCATGAAGTGTAAAGTGTTGATTACGTTGACACTTGTAACACTTTCAAATCATAAATTTAAAAATTGTCTCGCACACATTTCACACATTCACCACATCGAACTTCAGAATGCGATGTGATGATGATGACGACAATGATGACTCCAAGCAACTACAACCAAGCAACAGTCATAAAAACTAAATTTTGAAAAATCGAAATCTTGAAACGAAAATAAAGCACTTAAGTATTGTATAAACCAATTTCAGTACTGGAACGAGAGAGTAATTTCGGTGATGCATGAGACATATGAACATTTATTACAGATTCGAATACAAAATGAAATATGTAAATGTTGCATCTTCTGGTGTGTGTTAATGGTGTCATTGCTTATCACTTCACTTCACTTCGATTCATGGAGTCAAGTCCGTCTGGAAGAGAGTCTGTTAAGGTGTCCGTCCCTGTAATTGCCTGTCCATCGTTTTGACCAACCGTCGTCTGTATTATTCACTCCCTTTAGATGCCCTCCGAATCCAATACAAACTTTTCAAATTTATATGCCCATTTAAATAAATACCAAATGCTCTTTGTATAAAAACAGCAATATGACCAATGTGGTGATAACTATAGAGTCAGACGCAACGGAAATTATGATCAATATTATTACGGTTTCATACTCATATAACTAGTACTGCATTTTTAGACATTTACAGTCTTGAGCTTCTTACGAAATGTTTTTTTTTTGATTTTCTGTGCTGAGGTTTTGTTCTCCCCTTGGCCCTTTCGTAATAATTTGTTTGCCAGAAAAGTTTTCCAAAAAAAAAAAATTAATTGCTTCATTTGTACAATATGTGATTCCTTACATTTGGGCACCCTACAATACAGAGTGCAGTATATTTAGTTAGGTGATTGTTTAAAAAAAAATTTATTTTAAATAATCTATTCACAATACAGACTTATTGTCCAATGGCAACACAGACTTCTTCAATATATACAGCCTAACTGGGAAACTAAGATGTAACAAATTTGAAGAACTTCTTAAGCTAAAGACCATGTTAGACTGTCACAGAAAACGTTGGATATGTCAACATTTTCATTTCGCGAGAGCGGATGGAATAGTGTAAAGCGGCATTCAGGTATACCAAGATTTCGCAGTTCTTAAGATTTCGTACGAAATGACAACGAAATCCAGAGATTCTGCATATACAGTGTGGTCAGAATATGTGATACCTACACAAAAGCCAAAATATGTATTACCTAAACACTTTAGATTTCGAAGGCGATTCTAGAATCTTTTGAGGTGAAATGCGGTATACATGAACGTGCTTCAAACTTTAGGTGAACGATTTCCAGACAAAATTTTGTCAGATCTGATAAATTTCCCACAAGTTTAGATTTAGTTAAAAAATTATACGATCATGGTTGAATTTTGTATGAAACGAACAAAAACAAAGACAACGGAAATAAACTCATTTACTTCTTCACTCTAAACAAATGTTTTATCCTTGATCACAATTTTCCTTTTTCTATTCCATTTTTGTTCTATACCTATTGAATTTTGTCACCAAAAATAATATTGTAAATCGAAAGCTGATTTACGATTTCTTTCAAACGGCAAAGAATTTCGTTCAATTTTTTTCTCCGCGATTCATTCCATTTGCACGAATAGTCTGACACGGGCTTAATACTGATCCATTTTGGCACGAAGTTCCTTATCGCACGTTGCGGGATGGGGGCTCAATGAAACAAAATTAAACAACTTTTTTTAACACTATTATGCTACAAACCAGTATTATCAACTATATTGGGACTTTTACTTTGGTTTGTGTCTAGACTAACATATAAGTATGGTGGGAAATTTCTTGTTTAATGGGAAGTTTTCTAGGTGGAGCCTGTAACCAATTGATTGTGGTTTTGAACCCAATAAAAGGTAAATTTAGAACAGCTAAAGTGAAAGAAGTTTAAAAAGGAAAATTTTCTTAAATAAGTGCCTTTTCTTAAAAAAAAGTAACTTTGCTCAAAAAAATACCTATTCATATTCATAAACAAAGTACTTTTTTCTTTAAAAAAAATACCTTACCTTAAAGAAGTACATTTGCTTGAAAAAGTAAATTTTAGTACACAAATTACCTTTTCTTAAAAAAGTATTTTTTTTTAAATAATATTCTTACAACAAATTGCATTTTCTTAAAAAAAATGTTCTTTACAGAGAGATAAGTACCTACTCTTAAAAATTTACCTTTTCTTGAAAAAGGACCAATTCTATAAAAAATTCCCATTTCTTAAAAAAAACTCTTCCTTCAAAAAAGTACTTTCTCTTAAAAAACTAGCCTTTCTTACAAAAACTGCTTTTCTTAAAAGTATGTAATCTTATAAATAAAACAAATACCTTTTCTGTTCGTTTCTTGAAATAAGTAAAATTGAAAAAGTAAATTTTTTTAATAAAAAAAAATCCAATGAGTGTTCGAACTCACGTGCGATGTGTTAACACCTTTTTGCTACACGGTACCTGTTCGATTTCTATGAACACATTCGTAAACGTTACATTGGAAAATAAAAAACAGCGTTCAATCATATGATGACGTTACAGTTAAATAATATTAATACTTAAAATTATTTAAAGACCCAGTGCAAGCACATGTGTCATTATTTTCTTGCTCAATACTTTTTTGTTTTATTCCCACAAAAGTCAAAGAATGCAAAGGAATAGACACTTGTATATACATACATACATTCTTATATTCGTACAGACGCTACTAAAGTTGTCGTTGCTCTCTTGCTATCTCATTTTTATATATCGGGTGTTTTTTTTAGGGGTATAGAACTTCGAATTGAAATAAAACACAAGAAATCGTTTTAATGTCCATCAATTTGGCTTTATTGGAAGGATAATTTTATGCCATTAATGTTTAAATATGATTTCGGGCATGTGGCTGCCGCGGCTGGCTCGAATAAAGCCAATTCTACAGGTCCAATTTTCAACCACTTTTTCGAGCATATGGGGCCGTATGTCGGCAATAACGCCACGAATGTTGGCTTCCAATTCCCCTAACGTTTCTGGTTTGTTGGCGTAGACGAGCGACTTCACATATCCCCAAAGAAAATAATCCAATGGTGTCAAATCACACGATCTTGGTGGCCAATTGACAGGTCCATTCCGCGAAATTATGCGCTCATCGAATGTTTCCTTCAATAAATCGATTGTGACGTGCGCTGTGTGGCATGTAGCGCCGTCTTGTTGGAACCACAACTCATCCACATTCATGCCATCCAATTCGGGAACAAAATAGTCGGTTATCATGGCTCTATACCGGTCTCCATTAACGGTAACTGCCTCTCCAGCATTATTTCCGAAGAAGTATGGCCCAATGACTCCACCAGCCCATAGAGCACACCAAACAGTCAGTTTTTGTGGATGTAATGGCGTCTCAAAGGTCTCATGTGGATTCTCTTCACTCCAAATGCGGCAATTTTGCTTGTTGACGTAGCCATTCAACCAAAAATGAGCCTCATCACTGAACAAAATTTTGCGATGAAAATGGACGGAGCTTGCGGTAAACTTCGCGAACTGAACCATTATTTTCGAAATAAATTTGCACGATTTGCAAGCGTTGTTCTTTTGTCAACCTGTTCATGATGAAATGGCAAACCAAACTGAACATAAATGACATTAGAGTTGCCAGATTTGACCACAAAATGCCAGTTTTATCTCTATTCGAAAAACAAACCTCTAAAAAAAACACCCGATACGTATAATACGTCATTACTCTCTTTGCTCTGAGAGTGCTCAGCAACCAAATTTTATTGGACAACACCAACAACAATAACTACTACCACTACTGATATGTTGGTGATTTATTTGTGCTTGCTGTGTCGTGGAATGTTTGTGTGGGTGGTGGGTGTAGGGGGGGGGGGTACCTAAAATAAAAACAACCAAACACACAACATCACACATACTTTGTCCGAAGTAGCTGACGTATACGTGTGTCACATAACCACATGTTTACCATATCAACAGCAATGAAACAGCCAAGCACACAACATCACACATACTTTGTACGAAGTAGCTGACGTATTAGTATGTCACCATAACGTCGACTGCGATGGTTTTAGCAGCTGCATAAAATCTGGTTTTAGCACATTTTGAATTTGATAGATTTAGTCCCCATACGCCGCTATAGATGTTAACACATCAATAACATTTTCCTAACAAGAATACCACTTCTTTAAAAAGTACATGTTCTTATAGAAAGTACTTCTTTGTAAAAAAAGTAATACTCTTATGGCTTTTTCTTATTAAAAGTACTTCTTTTTAAAAGTAGTACCTTTCGCCGCCAATCCGACAATTTTGAACCCGCTGCTATTTCGCATCCTTGTATTTTTGGACGTGGTCCTAGTGGACTTTTCTTCATGAAATGAGCCAAGGAATACGCTGGAGGAATTTGTCCGGAACTTCCTGAATCACCCTGTATAGCGAAAGCAACTTCGTTCCAACCGGCTGTCCCATGACACCTCATGTGGTTTTCATCAGTTTTTACAAATGATTTGTCGTTGATCACAATTTTCGTTTTTCTACGATATTCTATTATTGTTCTATAACTTTTAAATATTGTTTGTCGCTTTGCAGACAGATGTTTTTTCATTCCACAAAAATAATAGTGTAAATCGAAAACAGAATGATCGTACGATTTCTGTCAAATGGAAAAGGGTCTCGTTCCATTTCATTCTCCGCGATTCGCTCCATTTGCACGAATAGTCTCACACGGGCTTAATAGAGATCCGTTTTTACTCATTGTTTCTTTACAAAGAGTTTATTCTCAATACTCTATCTATACTGCAAGTAATACAACTTATTGCAGTGTTGCCATATACACAGCTATTTCGTTGTGAATGTATTATCATAAAGTAGAATATCAACATAAATCATTTGTCATTATTTGTCAGGAAGAGATTAAGTACAACTTTTCTGCTGGCCAAATCCATTTGATCCCACTGTGTGTTTGTAAACTTCGCGTCTATCTCTTCTAGGTCTAATTTTCACCAAACCTTAAAATAGTCTTCGTCAGCGTGACGGCCGCAGACAAATTACATTCTAGCTGGTTAATTAGCAACTTCTTGCCGAGGAAACCAAATGGTTGCCGTAGCAAACAACTACACGCTGAAAAATCTGTAATTTTTTGTTGTTTGTTTGCAAATATAAAAGTGTGTTTGGAGCTCGTTGCAAATATAATATACTTGTGTGCAAACACATTGTGTTTGCTATTCAATATTAATTGTTTAGGACACAATGTTTAATAGGTTATAATATGTGTGCCTTCGACTAACATATATCTGTGTTTGTGATACAAATACGGCTGGGTTTGTTGCGCTGTTTATCCTCTCTCGAGAGCAACAGAATAAAAGAGGGGCAACGAGAGAGTCTATCGTGTAAATGTGTATCGGTATTTTTTCATTATTCTCTCAGTCAGTGAATCATAAATATTTCTGAATGTGCGTCAAAATTGCAGATGAAGTTTCATGTCTTCAGTTGTCAATGGTTCATTGGACAGAGGATATCCAAAGCGCTTGATAAGTGAAAAAAAAATAAACAGAGGCTCGGACGGTTAATTGGTTTGTGATGTTGCTTTTGTTTTTGTGAATCTGTTTCGTGTGTGTGCTACGAAAGTGAGAAACGATTTTGAGGAAAGCAACTGGAAAGGGCAAAAACGTGTAGCCCTTTGTCTGTCCGAGCCTTTACAGAGAAAATCGGAACGGTGGACCATTTGTGAAATGTAGTAAAAAAGGGCAGTAATTTATACAAACTTGGCTTGCACGAACTAGGTTTGCATATAACGCCTAATGATAACCAACGCATTGTTGAATCCTTTTGAATACAAAAGCGGAGAGACTACAAAGGAGCAGTATATTCTCACTTCATGAACAACAAAATAATTCATTCAATGGCACTAACCTTAAAAATGGCCTCTTAAAATGTTTTAACTTTTTGTATTACTTACTTACTTATCCGGTCTCGAACAACCCCGAGGGGTCATGAACCATACAAAATGAAGATAACATTTCTCCAACCAGTTGGTTTTGTATTAGATTAGATTTTGTATAAATGTAGATTTATATTGCTTAAATTAATTATAATAAATAATAAAAATATATTGAATTCAAAGAATAATTCGTGTCTAAATATTATTATGTTTGGGAGAAAATTCGCACATGTTCCCACGTAACTATGTGGAAGTTTGGGGGAAACACGCAAATGCTTCGACGTAAGTATATGGATATTTGGGGTGAAGAACGCTTATGTATACACGTAAAAGCATACATGCTTGCCAGTAAACATGCTACTGTTTGCATTTAAATACAAGTGTATTGTGGACCTGCAAATATATGAATCTTTGAAGTGTGTTCCAAACATGTACATGGTTCCTGTAGCATATGTTTGGGAGAATATATTATAGAGGTCGTTTTTTTTCAGCGTGCAAGAACGGATTGCGAGGCGAGTTTGATGAGCAATTAGTCTCTCGTTGTATAGATTGTGTGTTTTGGCCACATCGTTCGTGCGATTTGACAACACTAGACTAATTTTTTTGGGAGCACAGGAAGTCTCTCTCGTAGGGAGATATCACAACCATGATTGCTGCCTTAGAACACAACATCACACGTGTTATTGTTGTGATAATGCGAAATGTTGCAAAAAGTGTGCCAAAATTGGACCTTTAGAATGCAAAAAGTGAAGCGTAGTCAACATTTGCATGAAATATCACTCACTGATTTATCGATCCAAATAAATGTTTCGTTCAGTTGTACAAATTTTCTTCAAATTTCAATCACCAAATAGCAAAAAAATCGTTTATATTTTTTTTGTACTGTGCCCCATAATTCGACTTAATCCCCTAACTTAGCATAATCCTCTTGACTTGTTCACCCTACACGTAAAAAACTTAATATCAAATATGTTGTAGGAAAGAATATTTTATTACATTAATTGACACAATTCGATTACTCGGAATTTTGTAATGTACAAATACAAAAAAATTACTCATTTCATTTGAGATAATCTTTGATACATTTAACACATGTTTCCGATTGGTCCACCAAAGAGGCGGCAAATCTTATCAGTAGGAGATGTTGGTGCTAATGTCGGGGCATGACTTGTGTATTTTGTAGAACTTCGAGTGGGGGAATTTTATGTTTTTCAACCAACGACACTAAAATAAATTTGTAATAAAAAAAATTTCAAAACATCTAAAAATACTTGATTTTATATGAAGAAAGCGGCGCTTGCTGAATGAGGATGACAGGATGATTCAATTGTAATGCAGATATTTGACAGCACTTATACAGGGTGTCTTTTCTATTGTAGGTCAAAGCTTTTTTTTGAATAAATTTGAAATGGTACAATATTTTTAAATAATATTTTACTGCATAACAGTTTGGTTTATAACAACTATGTATGAATTATAACATCGGCTAAATGGAGGCCTGTGGCCGCTGCGTAAATGAATAGTCTTTTAGCTATATTTTGTATAACATTTGGTCATATTACGGGTGTTTTTCTCCAATTTCTTCAATAATATTGTTCTTTATCAACTTAATTATTTTGTGCCGTACGCACGCTTTGCGTTCGGCCAGATTTCACTCTATGATCCAGAGTATACAAAGTTTTAAAAGTCTTTACAAGACGTTGAAGGGTTGACCTGATCGGCACATCCTCCTCTGGGATTAGGTGAAACGGGGCAAACGGATGGCCGCTGTCCTGGTGACCTAAATGGTTTAAACAAACAGAACATCCACCCGATTTGCTGAAAGGGTGAATACTGTTAACAGTTATAATTTCGAGGTACTATCGGAACTATCGGGGACAGAAGCAATAATGGCAGCCTAGAAATTAAACGAAGCTTTGTGGTTGCAAGCAGGTGCTGTTTTTGGTTAAGCAAACACTTCAGAGATAACACCGTCCCTCGAGAAACGAAGTTCCACCTATATCAGACTCTCATACAACTGGTCTTGCTTTGTGGCGCAGAATTCCGGGTCATATCGAAATCTGACGAAACATCACTGGGAGTCTTGTAGAGAAAGATGCTCCGGAAAGTATATTTCCACTAAAGAAAACAGCGAGTATCGACGATCTATATCCCGAAATTGACGTAGTTATTTGTATCAAAATAGTGCGTTTACGCTGGCTAGGCCATGTCAGTAGAATGGATCAGAATGAACCAGTGCAAAGGCTATTCGAAGACGTACTCGAAGGTCATCGAAAAATACGGCGACAAAAACTTCGCCGGAAACACCAGGTAAATATTGCCATGTGAGAACTGGAAGGAAAATGGCGAAGATCGAGACGGTTCGGAGAAATGTGCCATCCTCATTTTGTAAGGGCCTTGAACGCTCTCGGTTTTTTGACGCCAACTAAGTAAGTAAGTTATAATTCTAAACGAACAAAAGTCCATTTACAACAATGGCTACAACTGTAACGATTACTGATTTTTGATGAGTTAACATCTATATGTAACATGTAGATGTGGTCGTCGGTGGTACAATTGTTAGTATGCGCGGCTCTTGTACATGAGATCCTGGATTCGAACCCTGCTCTGACCACCTTAAAATTTCTTTCGGCGGCGGTCACCTCGCATAGTGACGGCGACACTATCGAGTATATAGCCATGAAAAAGCTTCTCAAAATACCGTTCGGAATCGGAGTAAAACTGTAGGTCCCAATCAGTGAGTGAAAACTGGAAAGCGCACAGCTCAGTGATTGTGAGAAGTTCTCCCCGGTCCCTTCATGGGATGTTATGGGAAACCATTTATTCTTTTTTTTAACATCTATAGATACAGGTAGGGCAATCTATCAAAGTGCACGCATGCAAACAACACACAGCATTAGCATAAGAACGCTATGCAATAGACTCTACCTGCAAATAAGTGTGACAGTATTGGTGTAGCGGCAGCGAACAAAACAAGCAGGTCGTCGTCAGCAAAGAGTGTTGAATAGTACAGAGAACGCATGGAACGAATTGTACGACTCAAAAGCACTGGCAACATCTGGCGAATGATTCCAAACGTATTACTCTCTTTTTGTCATAACTTGGGCCATTCATAATTTTGGTGTGAAACGTTGATGCCTTTTGAAACATTTATGCTTTTTGTATTGATTTATGTAATAACATTGTCGAAGTGGTAAATTTATATTGAAATATTCTATAAAGAGAAGCAGACTCGTTTATGCTCTTTTACTCAGGCTCTCTACATGAAATTTGAAAACGAGTGCAATAAGTTCTCTATTCTCGATTCAAAACGTACTACTCTCTTTTTGTCATAACTTGGCCCATTCATAATTTTGGTGTGAAACGTTGATGCCATTTGAAACATTTATGCTTTTTGTATTGATTTATGTAACAAAATTGTCGAAACGGTGTATTTGTATTGAAATAGTCTATAAAGAGAATAATAGTCGTTTATGCTCTTTTACTCAGGCTCTCTACATGAAATTTGAAAACGAGTGCAATAAGTTCTCTATACTATTAAATACTTTTTGTCGTCGCTCTGTTTATGACAAAACAAAAAGAATTATTTCAGTGAGTTATATATTGCTTTATTTATTTTAATAATATTACATTTAATGTTAAAGCGGATGTTAGAAAAAAGAAAGTGCAAGAGCAAAAGAGCCTTCGGCACAAAAACTATTCTATTTTTTATTTTCCAATGTAACATTTACTCATGTGTTCATATAAATCGAACAGGTACCGTGTAACAAAAAGGTGTTAACACATCGCCCGTGAGTTCGAACACCCATTGGTTTTTTATTTGCTGGAAAGGTCTACCTTGAGACTAAGTAGCAAACGAAATAATTTTGTAGCAAAATAAGTATTTTTGAGCCAATTGATCAGTTGCAATTTGGTTGCTTTACGTACATGTCTAGTGCCTACAACATGATCATATATAAATTACAATGCAGTTTGATTCTCCAACTCTAGAGGTTTCTCTAGAGGTGTATTCAATCAATCCAATGTAGCATGATGCTTTATTTTTGCACCTATCCTGTAGTTGTTTACATGAATCCAGTTTATTGCCTCCCGTTAACATCTTATTATTATATTCTGGCAAATATCATATCGAGCTTTTAGCTTGAAGTAGCTCATTATATTTACCCGTTAACTGGTGCTAATGACATTTTAACATCCTCGATGTGCATATTCTAAAGAGGTGTTAATTATCATTTTGCATGTTTTTATTTCCCATTAACCCATTTCTGTTACGATCGGTTATGGTACGTAATGAGGCACAGAATCTATTAGCAAAACAAAATGTGTTGCCTCTAAAAGTACCAAACGAAATATTGCAGATTTTAAAAAATAGAAAACGTTTTAATGGCTTTAAATATCAGTAATTAACAGTTGCTTTTTAAATATATCATTTAACGGGTCAGTTTAACTGCCGACTTGTGGGCCTAAAAGTATTATGCACCCCACGTTTAAATATACCTTATCCTTAGCTCTAGTAGAATTTAAAGTTGGTGGGGAAAATACCTTTTGTTAAACTTATCAGGTCCCCTACGCTCTTGAACAGAATTGAAATCTTGAAATGTTAACTACACGGCAGACACCTTAAGGCCATAATTTGAAACACATAAGTCGTACACAGCCACCCACCTGTTAGAGTGTGTGGTGCCTTTAGTTGCTTATGTGTGACGATGTAGGCTTCCTCAATAGTTTAGGGAAGGGAGCGTGTCTAGCTGTAGGCGCAGCTATAGACATAAGTACGCGTGTGTATGAAATCGTTAATAAACCAGATTGCAGAAAAATCGAGGGAGACGGAAAAGATTTTAATGCGTGGTTAAAAATATGTAAAAGCATTTAATACATATAGAATTCTATGCAGGGCAAAAAGCAGAGACGGGGAAAATAATATTGATCTAAGTGTCTAAAGGGACATGGGACTGTCCGCGGAGGTAGAAAGTTTCTGATAGCCATTCACTTGGGAGTGGCCAAAAATGATTCCTTCGTTGGGCAGTGCAAGCAGCTCACTATTTCCACGCAGTATGTCATGGGCAATGGCTTTTTCGGAAACCTCCGTCAGCTGGGTAGAGTAGAGAGGGGAACAAATGCCCAGGCTGATTGGTTATGCGATCACAGATATTTCGCAGGTTTAGTAGGTGACTGATGTCACTGAAACTCATCAAACTAGCGGGCATATTCTTTTGTCCTCAGAAGCTCACTGGTTGGGAGAAGTTCTCCCCAATCCCTTCATGGGATGTAATGGGAAACGGGTTTTTTTTACTTGGTATGTTAGTACCCTATATATTGGGGGTTTTCAATAAGAGCGCTACAAAAGTTTTTTTAAATTAAACAAAACCGGTTTTTGATACCAATGGAATTCTTTATTCCTGTGAAAGTACGTTCTACGCCATTATGTATGGAACTCGATTTCTTTTGCATGGCCACCACGGGCACGCTTGCAGAAGTCCAGACGCTGAACCCAATTTGCGAGAGTTTTCAAGCATAAATCGGCCGATACTGCTGCAATTTCACGTTCGATATTCGTACGAAGTTCATCAATCGTCGCTGGCTTGTTGGCATGGACCATAGACTTGACGTAGCCCCACAGGAAATAATCTAACGGCGTCAAATCGCACGACCGAGGCGTCCAATCGACTGAGCCATTTCGTGAGATAACACGTTCACCAAACTTGGTTTCCAATAAATTGATTGTCCTGTTGGAACCACATGTCCTCCAAGTCCATATTATCCAATTGGGTCCAAAAATATTCGGTTATCATTCAACGGTAGCGATTCGCATTCACAGTAATGTGCCGGTCTTGATCATCACGGAAGAAGAACGGCCCAATGACGCCGTCTGCCCATAAACCGCACCAAACTGTAATTTTTTCGGGATGCAATGATGACTCATGTATTACGTGTGGATTGCTGTCTGACCAATAACGCATATTTTGCTTATTGACGAAGCCATTTAGCCAGAAATGAGCCTCATCGCTGAAGATGATTGAGGCCACTGAAGTTGAGGCCACTGACTCCAAATGTCGGTAGTAAATTTGGGCAATTTCGACTCGTTGTTGGCTCGTATATCTTTCCATGATGAAATGGCAGGCAAACCTTTCTGAAGAGAAATGTCAAAAGAGCGGGGAAAAATATGGCGTCGTTTGCTGTCCCTATCGATTTACTTTTGTAGCGTTTCTGTTGAAAAACCCTTTAGATCCGGTGCAAGCATCCAATTGGCAGATGTCCTCGAAAGTTATAAGGCAGAAATTACGGCTAGCCAGGAAATGCGATGGATAGGACAAGGGTGCACAAGAAAAAGAAACTGCGACATTTGCTACAGTGGCCATGAGAAAAAACATGAATTTGGTTGCGGATTTGTAGTTGGCAAAAGACTGCGACATCTAGTCTCCAGATTCAATCCTGTGAGTGAATGTATAGCCACAATCCGCATGAAAGCGAAATATTTTTGTATTTCCCTAATTTGTGTGCATGCCCCGATAGAAGAGAAAGATGATGATGCCAAAGACAAACTCTATGAGCGCCTATAAGAAATGTATGACCGCTGCCCTGGTCATGACACTAAGATTGTACTAGGAGATTTGAATACTAAAGTAGGCAGGGAGAATGTGTTTCATTCAACTATTGGCAATTTCAGTCCACATGCTGACAGTTCCGGCAACGGCGTGAGACTGATTGACTTTGCCGCGGCATAAAACATGGACATTAGTGGTACAAGATTCCAGAATTAAGACATCCACAAGGCTACTTGGGTATCTTCTGATCAAAGTACGCAGAACCAAACTGATCACGTGGTAATTGATGGAAGGTTCACATCCGGTGTAATGGACGTAGAGCGAAAATCGTACAAAACCAGACGCAGAGAAAGCTGGACATCGGAAAGATCCAAGATAGCCACAGCCTACTCAAGGAAGTTCGCGCAACTTTTGGCACAGATTTCCCATTTCAACTCTATAAAAGCTACTTGGGTATCTCCTTATTATAGAACGAAGAACCAAATTGGTCACGTGGTAATTAATTGAAGGCACTCATCCATTGTAATGGACGTACAAGTGATCAGAGGAGCTAAAATTCGATTCAGATCACTACCTGGTAGAATCAAATGGTCGCAAAAGTTTAAGTAGAGCGAAAATCGTACAAAACCAGGCGCAGAGAAAGCTGGACATCGGAAAGATCCAAGATTGCTACACTACTTCAGGAAGCTCTCGCAACTTTTGGCGCAGAACCCACCCATTTCTAACTCTATAAAAACTGCCGCACAACAACCGTACTTGGCTTTGAAAAACCGCTTCGCAGCAAACCATGATACGATGAAGAGTGTCGCATTTCACAAGATGGAGAGACCGCAGTACGCATGGCAATGATTCAGTCAATTGTAAGGCGAGCTGCGTCTAAACGGTATAGGGGGAAAAAGGAGGTAAACCGTCTCTTTAGGCGTAAGAAACGGCATTGGAGAAAGCGCGAGAGTGCGAGAATTGAGTCATACAAAAAGAAGAACAAATCCCCAAAATTCTACTAAAAAGTCAAAAACGGGACTAATGGACATGATTCGGGGCCCATCCTCTGTAAGGACAAAGACGGAGATCTCATCGCAGATGTGCATAGAATGATTGGAATATGGAGTGATCATTTCTCCGCGCTACTGGTACTTGAAATATCCAATGACGAGGAGACCACAATTTGGACGCCTACGTCGATTGCAAACCTCCTAACTAAGACGAGGTCAAAACAGCTATTGCCAGGCTTAATATCAACAAAGCCGCAGGAGCCGATGGATTACCGGCTGAACTGTTTCAGGCTGGCGGCGATGAGCTGATAAGGTGCATGCATCAGTGCATTAGCAAAATATGGTTAGATGAATACAGCACCGGCGATTGTAGTCTCAGTGCACTATGTCCTATATTTAAAAAAGGTGATCCGAGTCTCTGTGCCAACTACCGTGGAGTAAGCCTTTTATCCATAGCGTATAATGTTCTATCAAGCATAGTGTGCGAAAGACTAAAACCAATTATCGCTGACCTTACTGGACCATACCAATGTGGCTTTAAATCAATAAATAAATGGATTCCATTAATGAAGGAATTTAGGAGAGCTCCTCACAACCAGTGAGCTGTGCGGTTTCCAGTTTTATAGTCACTGTGAGCTGTGCGGTTTCTAGTTTTATAGTCACTGATTGGGCCTATAGTTTTACACCGGTTCCGAGCGGTATTTTGGGAAGCTTTTTCATGGCTAAATACTTGATAGTTTCGCCGTCACTATGCGAGGTGACCGCCGCCGAAAGAAATTTTAAGGCGGTCAGAGCAGGGATCGAGTCCAGGATCTAATGTGCAAGAGGCGCACACACTAACCATTGCGCCACCGACTGCCAATGTCTTTAGGCCTGGAAAATGGAGAACTCATCAGATTTTTACGCTTCGCCAAATCCTGAAGACGACGAAGGCATAAGAAATCGACACCTATAATCTACTTGTCGATTATAAGGTGGCCTTCAATAGCCCGATACGGGAGGAACTCTACGAAGCAAAGTATGAGCTTGGTATTCCTGCAAAACTCATATGCCTTTGCAGGATGACCTTGACGAACATGAAATCCGCAGCGAAAGTTGGTAAAGATATTACCGAACCTTTCGAAATTAAGCGAGGCTTCAGCCAAGGCGACACCTTATCGTGCGATCTCTTTGACATCGTATTCATTGCAACAACGATACGTATACATTGCACCAACGAAACATATTCTTTGCAGCAACGAAGCAAATTCGTTAGAATAATGAATCAAATGTATTGCAACAACAACCATACTTTCATCGCAGTGACGAACAATTTGCAGTTGATGAACACATTTGCATAGCGGGAGTGAAGTTGTACGTTAGTTGTTGGGGTGATGATCATTTTCATCCCTGTGACAATGCTTTTCTGTTCAGTGCATTGCACCACCGAATGGGTAGTCGAATCCGGAGCAAAACTGTAAGTTCCACTAAGACTTAAATATAATACACAAGCTTTGGTCGAGGATTAGGGGGAAAATTATTAAATGGAACATGAGAAGAGCAAGACCTTCTGCTGGATGACGCCTCTGACCCACCTGCACTATTTTCTTCGCTCGAGCTAAATCCTCTCACGCACACACACTCACACACGCTCGTAAGTCAAACAGAAGGTTAACCATAAATAGGATTAGAAAGTACGCAATCGCTTTGAATCGGTGTTTGGAAAAATATTTATGTACAAAAGGAGCGTTAACATTCATTCATATGGAAATAGGAAAAACCGATGAAGATGCTGATGCTGATGCAGATGCTGCTGTTGCTGCTGCTACGGATGCTGCTGTTGCTTCCGATGGTGATGACGGTGCTGGAGATAGCAATGGCGATGATGGTGTGGTTTCTTTCTATTTGGAGAGGGCAAACAAAACAAAGCCGCACACCAAGATGGTGTTGAGATATCGTTATTATTAAGAATTTTTATGGGAATTTTTCCTCCGTGCCTATCCCACTTGGCACAACACATCCACACAAGAAACCACAATTGTAGACATTCTCTTTAGCACCATAAACTAAATATTTCGACTTTTCTGCGTTGCTTTGCTTCTTCTTTTATGCAGCTCTGGAATCGATGTTTTAAGTTGTTATAATAAATATTTATGGTCTTGTAGAAAATGCACCAGAACTGATTTCAATCTCAGTTCTTAACCGCAAGTACTTACGAATACAAGTAGAAAATGTCTACGTTACATGTATAGAAGTTTAAGGCAAAATAAAAATAATTATTATTTGTTCATTAATTTATATTCAAATTAATATTGAGACAATAACCATTCAATCTAAATACTCATGCTGAGCTGGGCTCATAAAATGCTGCAGCGAATAACCTTAAGGTCCATAGGAATAGTAGAGAATGGACAAGATCATCCGTAGTGTTGGGAGATCACATCAGCTGCAATAATGGCGAAGTTCAATGTGGGTTCTAGGGAAACTATAAAGATTTAATTAATTACATATGCGAGGGGATAAAGAAAAATTTTTGCAAAGAATAAAAATCCTCAAGCTTTGATAATGGTAAACCTCAATAAATGCAAAGGAGGAAATTGTTGAAGTAGCTAAGCAGTATACAAATTTTGATAACAGGAAATGATGAATAATTAAGGAAAACACGCTGCGTGAAAGTCTGATAGAACTGGCTATTTGTTTCTCCAAGTGCGTGCGTATCCATCCCTTAATAACACACACAGGATAGCGTAATTCTTCCTCTTATCTGACGTGAGCCGTATGATTTTCATTTGCGACAAGATCCAAGGTGAATGAATTCGTCCGCTACTTCGAAGTTATAATCCCATCTGCGTAAATACCAAGGTAGTCTTAAAATATTCCTGCACATATGGATTCTTTAAATATTCGTGCAATAAGGCAGGTTGCTGGCATTTAGCTATGCCTTCTCTTACCACGAAAACATGCAGGACCTCCACACTCCCAATCCCACACTGACAAAAAAAAGGGTACACAATAACATCTCGCTACATGTAGGATGCCTGCTAGAGGCCTCACCAAAAGTTTCAAAAACATTCGACAGACATTCTTGATTCCGTTCCGAAAGCAGGCCTGTCCGGAGGACTTGTCTGTACCGTCGTTTGTTTCAGCAGGGCTAAGGGAACGCTAGCTTAGCACGAACAAGAGGGAAGCAAGAGAAAAGTTATTGTTCGTACAAACCCGATATTCCACAAGTTCGAAATTCGGCATAATAAGGTCATAAAATGCGGCAGCCGACTAGATAGCACATCCAACTGCAAAGCCGTCTGATCGAATTCTAAAACTGCAGATTAAGGGAAACCCTTGTAATGTACACAGATTTCCATTGACTGAAATTAATGAAATGAAATAATAATTTAGCTATGATTCATAGAAATATCTGAACATAATAAAGTTTGGAAATAATTCCCACAGGCCTGCTAGCACGCCTTCCCTTGCAGTCGCTTCAGGAAGCGCTCCATTAGCAGGTCTACCACAAATCCTTGAAGGGAAGGCGTTCTACAAGGCCTTTCTGTGCAGGTCAAATAGCAGACCCGACAAGGGAAGGGCAGTGCACAATTCCTTCTCTACCTAGCGCGCCACATGTTACCTTGAAATTAAATATACTAAAAAAATTGTTTCCCGCTACATGCCATGAATGGATTAGGGAGAGCTTCTCACCACCAGTGAGCTGTATGCATTCTAGTCTTACACTCACTGATTGGGACCTACTGTTTTCCACCCACGATCTCTTGCACACTAGTTTATAGGGTGAGCCCCTGACTGCTCACACAAGATTGCTACAAAGCATATTTGTGCCGCTAGGGTGATAATTACTTTTCACGCTCTGCTCTAGATGAGTGGATTATCTGCTCAAGGAAACCATTAAGTGTGTCTTGTTCTCATTAACTGTCGAACCCACTTTTGCTGATTCTTACTCGGCTCTTAAAATTTGCACAGTCACTTTTCGAGCAGTCTATCCATTTATATGTAATCCATTTAATATATGTAAAAAGTGCTAACTGCAGGTTTTCGCAGTATGATGTCCATTAAGATGTTGAAGAGATCTCACGATAAGAACTCGCCTTGTCTGAAGCCTTGCCTAATATCAAAGGGTTCAGTAAGTTATTTACCAACTTTGACGAAATGTTCTTCATTATTTGGTCCCTTTTTCAAGAATAGGTAAATTTTTAAGAGTAGGTACTTATCTCAAGAAAAGTTATTTTGCTTCAGAAAAAGGTACTCGTTAAAGAAAAGGCAGTTTTTTAAGAAAAGGCAATTTGTTGTAAGAAAATTTACTTTTTTAAGAAAAGGTTCTTATTTTTAAAAAAGATTACTGTTTTTATGAAAATGTACTTTTTGTAAGAAAATTTACATTTTTCACGCATAGGTAGTTCTTTAAGATAAGGTAGTTTTCTTAAGAAAATGTACTTTGTTTAAGAATATGAATAGGTATATATTTTATTGAGAAAATGTACCGTTTTTAAGAACAGGCACTTATTAAAAAAAAAATCTTTTTAAAATTTCTTTCACTTTGGCTTTTCTAGATTGACTTCTTATTGGTTTCAAAACTACACTATATCCAAAATATTGGTTACAGGCTCCACCTATAAAACTTCCCATTAAACAAGAAATTTCCCAACATATGTAAGACATCTAGTTAGTCCAGACACAAACCAAAGCAAAAGTAAATAATACGGTTGATAATACTGGGTTGTAGGATAATAGTGTTAAAATAAAAGTTGTTTAATTTTTTTCATTTACCCCATATCCCGTAACGGGCGATAAGGAACTTCATTCTAAAAATATGCTTGATTAAGATTTCCAAATGCTGCCGTGAAAAAATACTCTATCAAAATTTTGAATACAAATTTTCCTGGTTATGCCCAAATACTCTAGAAAGCGAAAGCTCAACGGACGGTAGGGACTATAATTACCCTCATAACAAAAAAAGTAATCAGCTCTTAAATTCATATTGTTTGGGAACCCCCTTCACCCAAAAAAAAAATAAATTAAATACACCCTATTGCTCATCCATTTTGCTCATTCAACCGCTTTCTCAGATGATGGTACCATCTGCCAGCAGACCGGATATGTCGTTAGCAGAGGTTGCTTGTCTTAATGGTGGTATAGACCATCAAATGAATTGATGGAGACAGCGTTGGGCATATTGTGAAAGACCCCATCACCCGTTTGGGTCATAGTTATTTCTCAGACTTTGATGAAAATCCCAAAACCGTAAACATGTTTTCCATTCTTTCTACAAAACATATGAGATTTCCAGAATAAAGCTACGTTTTTGATCAAGTTTCTTTGCTATTGTTACACTGAAAGAAAACCTTTACATCAAATAGATGCTAAACGTGCATTAATAACTCTTTATTGAATTGATGACAATTTACATCAACTCATTGAAACGGTTCTTCAGTTTGAAGATTGTGCGTTTTTTCACCTTTTTCAGCTTCATTGAATTGATGATCTGTTTCACATCAATCTTTAGCATTGGAATTTAGAAGTAATTCGTGCGATCGATTAAAAATGTAGACGTAATATTGAAACAATAAAGTGAGAAAGCAAAAATCAAGTAGAAAATTTAAAATAAATGCAAAATATTAAAAACTACAATGGGCAGAAGCCAGTATCCACGCTAGGAGCATTATCGGCTCCACGAAATACCCCCAAGGAAATAACGCCCAAGAAGTAGCACCCAATGAAATAAATCCCAAAAAATAGATAAATAACATCCAAAACCAAAGAACGAAATAAAAGCCAAACAAAAATTAAAGTACCTCCAAGGCAAAATGGATAAAAAGGCACAATATCCACTTGTAAAAGGCCCATTTTCATACAATTTTTGGAAACCCCGATTCGAAAACGAAATAACTTCAGAAAACAAAAATTAAATACTTCCCAAAAAATTTGGTTGTTTTTCATATGAAATACCACCCAAAAATGTGTGGAACAACATTGGAG
Organism: Phaonia tiefii; assembly: GCA_963931995.1. Taxonomy (NCBI): domain Eukaryota; kingdom Metazoa; phylum Arthropoda; class Insecta; order Diptera; family Muscidae; genus Phaonia; species Phaonia tiefii. Next base: position 32,154,140 of record OZ008371.1, on the reverse strand, counting down.
ATTATTTCATTTCTCGTTTGGGGGTTATTTTCTTGCGGGGTATTTCGTGGAGCCGCATTTTCTATATGGCCTTGTACCTTGATGTTGTGTGTTGTTGTATTGCGAAAAATTTGGTTACAGATTAACAAACAATTTACATCAAAATGATGAAAAATTTACATCAATTTGATGGCAACTCTACACCTAATTGACACAAAATCCAAAGAAAATTGATGAAAAATGTACAACAACTAGATGTAACGCTGTCGTGAAATCAACATAAACTATTGAGGAAATATGGATGAAACATTGATCAATTCAATTAAATGTGTCGCAGGTTGGAAAATGAGGAAATATTTCATCAAATTGAATGTTACATCATTATGAAGGAATTCCTAAACTTGATGAAGATTTTTCTTTCAGTGTACTAACATTTTTGTTGATGCGTCAACATCTCTAGGCACGGGTAGGGCAATTTGTCAAAGTGAACTCATGCAAACAACACACAGCCTTAGGATCACATACGTGGTTGTTGTACAACAATAGTCTCTGCCTGAAAATTAATATTATGGTATTGATGTAGCGTCATCGAACAAACAAGCAGGTCGCCGTCGCCAAAGACTATTGAATAGTATAGAGAACTCATGGAACGAATTGTATGACCCAAAAGCACTGGCGATATCTGGCGAATTATTCAAAACGTATTATTCTCTTTTTGTCATAACTTAATCCATTCATAATTTTGATGTGAAATATTGATGCCTTTTGAAACATTTATGCTTTTTGTATTGTTTTATGTAATAACATTGTCGAAATTGTGCATTTACATTAAAATATTGTATAAAGAGAATAAGACTCGTTTATGTTCTTTAACTCAGAGTCTCGACATGAGACAGGAAAAAGAGTGCAATAAGTTCTCTATACTATTCAATACTTTTGTCGTCGTTCGGTTTATGACGATACGAAAACATTTATTTCGGAGAGCTAAATATTGCTTTTTATTCAGTTGTATGATAGTATTCAAACAAGCAGGTCGTCGTCGCTCTGTTTATGACAAAACAAAATCAATTATTTCAGTGAGCTAAATAGTGCTTTATTTATTTTAACAATATTACCTCTAATGTTAAAGCAGATGTAAGAAAAAAGAAAGTGCAAAAGCAAAAGAGCCTTCAGCACACAAACTATTCTCTTTTTTATTATCCAAAGTAACATTTACTAATGTGTTCATAAAAATCGAACAGGTACCGTATGTCAAAAAGGCGTTAAAACATCGCCCGTGAGTTCGAGCAATCATTGATTTTTTGAGTGTAGTTGTTTTGCCTTCATGCCAGGGAATGTTATAATTTCAGCTATTTTAAAAGCTTTTTGGTATAAGCCGTTTCTCGTAAGAGCAAGTTTATCATACTTTATATCAATATGTTATTTTTAGGATAGGATATTTAATACCTATATTGTCTCAAGTCTACTTACATATCCTTGGAGTCCTAACTGTCTCTGACATACTCTTATTGATTAAACTAATATTCTTGTTACTATCTCTCTCTCTTTTGATTTCATTTTAGACATCATATCACTATAGACATATCTTCGTACATTATGTCTACATCTGCTTTAACATATTCCTTTCAAGAGGGACTGGGTCTTAATGTTATTCTTCTCATAGGCGTGTCCTTAGTACTGTTCATTCTGATCTTTATCATGATTTTCATACCGCCAAGTGATTATTATAATGATAATGAGCCAAGTGTTGCAAATGGCGCGCTCTGTATGTTTCATTTTCACGCGGTTGCTTGGTGCAAGCAAGATACAAGTACAACATATAACCACATTCTACTCGTACCTAGTATGGTTGCAACTTAACTAACTAGCAGCAAGAGCAACACAACGTCATCGATCGACATAAGCGCGCTAAGGTTTAGCAATCATAGATTGGGGGGAACTACGGCGAACTTAACTGACGGACTCTGGCGGCTCTCGATGATAATGATGAGGACGGCAACGAGCGGTATTGGTGGTGACGTCGACTGCACATCGATGGTGTAGATGATCTCTAGCATTAAGTGATTTTCATCGCTGGCGTTAAAAGAGTGTTTGAAACACATGTCTTAAAGCATAATTATAGAGATAAAACACAATGAGCAGCGTCAACTCGCACCGCGTCGCGTCGACTTGTAGTCTGTTGCAATGTGTTGCCCCCCCCATAAAAAATACAGTAGAACAATACACAACGTCAGACAAAAGGAAGTAAACGATTTTCACCAAGTGTGCAAGGGAAACGAAAAAACAACTGATATTACTAATATGTAGATTAAAAGATGAGTTTTCTAACTAAAACCAACTATTAAATTGTTCAAAATGGTATAAAATAGGCGCTGCTGCACAATATGTGTAACTGGAGTTGGTTTCAAATGCAGCTCAAGATTAAAATGGTAAAAGTATGCGTAGAAAAAGGGTAAACGTTGGGCAAGAGCAATTAGAAGAGCTGGACGAAATTCTTTGTAAGTTTAATTTGAAATTATAGACTTTTTCGCTAGAGCTACTGTGAATTTAGCAGATCATTCTTTAATAAAATACGTCTTTTTTCCAGCGGCATTATTGTTAGTATTGACTTGATACAATTGATGTCAGACGATTGTTGATTTATGGGATTAAATAAATAAATGGTTTCCCATAACATCCCACGAAGGCATTGGGGAGAGCTTCTCACAGTCAGTGAGATGTGCGCTGTCTAGTTTTATACTCACTGATTGGGACCTACAGCTTTTACACCGATTCCGAACGGTATTTCGAGAAGCTTTATCATGGCTACATACTCGATAGTGTCGCCGCCACTATGCGAGGTGACCGCCGCTGAAAGAAATTTATAGTGGTTAGAGCAGGAATTGAACACAGGATCTCATGTACAAGAGGAGGGCAGACTAACCATTGCACCACCGCCAGCCATGGGACTAAGGCTGTGTGATTAACACCACGTTTATGCTGCAACCGAAATCTCGATTGTCTAGATTTCATTCACACGAACAGCTGATTTGTGTATGGAAAATCAGATGTTTATGCCACGAAATCTAGATATCTCTAGATTTCGAATGCAGTATAAACATGTTCTAAGGCTATAAAAATATTCGACCTTAAAACGTGTAATTTTGGCTGTTGTTTGGATGCAAATAAAGCGTGTCTCACAAAGAAGATATAATTTAAATTTTTTTTTCTTGAATTGTAAAGAAGACATGTTCCTATTAAGTATGAAATAAAATATCCATCAAATGGCCCCCACGACCCAGATGATAGGCCATTATCCTTTTTATGAAATTTTCCATGACATTTTCACAGAGATTTGGCTGGATCTCACGAATGACGCGTTTTATCTCGGATTTGAGCTCAGGAATTGTTACTGGTTTATTCGCATAACCCGAGATTTCACAAAACCCCAAAGAAAGATATAGCACGGTGTTAAATCACAAGATTTTGGTGGCCAGTTGACATCAGAATTAATTCTGGAAATCGTTGCTGAATAAATCCATTATTTCATGCGCGTTGTATTAAAATAAATAAAGCAATATTTAGCTCACTGAAATAATTGTTTTTGTTTTGTCATAAACAGAGCGACAACGACCTGCCTGTTGTAGTGTTGGCATACAACTAAATAAAAACCAATATTTAGCACACTGAAATAATTGTTTTTGTTTTGTCGTAAACAGAGCGACGACAAAAAGTATTGAATAGTATGGAGAACTTATTGCACTCTTTTTCGGCTCTGATGTACATAGTCTGAGTAAAATAACATAAACGAGTCTTATTCTCTTTATAGAATATTTCAATATAAATGCACCATTTCGATACTGTTATTACATAAAACAATACAAAAAGCATAAATGTTTCAAAAGGCATCAATTCGTTCCATGAGTTCTCTATGCTATTCAATACTCTTTGGCGGCGACGACCTGCTTATTTGTTCGCTGCCGCTACATCAACACCATCATACTTATTTTCAGGCAGAGACTACTTTTGTACATCAACCACGCATGTGATGCTAACGCTGTGTGTAGTTTGCATGTGTTCTCTTTGATAGATTTCCCTACCCGTGCCTATAAATGTTATCTCATCAAAAATATGCCCAATATGGTACAACAATTTCAATAATTATACAGGGTGTCACAGTAAGAACGCACTTTTAATTTTTAAATAAAACACGATGATTTTGAGAAAGCTGTGCTTTTTTTATTAGATTGTCAAAAAGACATGTTCCGATTAAGCATGAAATTAAATTTCCTTCAAATGTCCCACCACGGCTGTGATGACCGGCCATTACTTTTTTCATAAAATTTTTTGTGACTTTTTCACAGAGATGTGGCTGTATCTTATCGGTGACACGTTGGATTTCGGATTTGAGCTCAGGAATTGTTTCTGACTTATTCGCATAAGCCTGAGATTTCACAAAACCCGAAAGACCGAAACCGCACAGCGTTAAATCGCATGATATTCGTGGTTGACATTAGAATTTCTTGAGATAATTTGTTCTGGTAATCGTTGCTTCAAGAAATCGAATGTGTCACTCGCGGTGTGGCAGGTGGTGCCGTTTTGCTGAAACCACATGCCGTCCAGATGCATGCAGTTCAGTTAAAGCCACAAGAACTCCATTATCGTGTTCCTGTAACGAATGTCGTTCTCAGTTACTGCAATTTCGGGATCATCTTTAAAAAAGTATGGCCCAATCACGCCGCCTGACCACAATCCGCACCAGACAGTTACTCATTGTGGGTGAATTTGTTTCTCATGGATAGCATGAGGATTTTCTGAGCCCAAAATTCGACAATTTTGTGTATTCCCGAAGCCATTCAGATGGAAATGCGCTTCATCGAAGAAGACGACCTTTTTTCGGAAAACCCGGCACTGACTTCACTTTGTTCTATTACCCGAATTGCTGTTGCATTCCATGGTATCCTGCTTTGAGCTCCTGAGAATACTGAATTTCGTACGCATGAAGGTGGAGGTGGAAGTTGTTGAGAATGGTGCGGAACTAATGATTTCGGAATATCGGCGACAGTTTACAGCAGTAATGTTTTCCTGAGACCCACCGGTAAGGTGGCGCACAGGAGTCTTACTGTCCATAAGGGATCCAGTTTCTTCAAATTTTTTGACCACTCTTCGTATGGTTGACACATTAGGTGCACTTTGTCGACTGAAAATTCTTCGATGTATGCGAGCGGTCTCATCATAACTTTCCAAAGTTTTGTATTAAGTTTTCACAATTACAAAGCATTGCTCTCTCGCAAAACGCTCCATTTTTGATAATCGGAATAAACATATGTGACAGCTGCCAAATTTCACATGGCACTAAGTCTCGAAATATAATCAGCGAAGTTGGGTCGTGCTGTTAATTGGGGCAAGACAAAATTAATGGTGTCAACGACTAGAAAACCCTCTCGACTTGGTCCGCACTTGAAGCGATTAAATTTTGAAGTGGTAGTTGAAATTGTGTACCTTGGATCCGCCGTGAACAAGGACAATAACTGCAGCCTGAAGATAAACAGGAAAATTGTGCTTGCAAATAAATGTTATTTTGGGCTCAACAAGCAGTTAAGGAATAAAGATCTCTCTCAAGACAGACAAAAGTCCACCTATACCAGAGTCTCATTTTACCTGTCCTGACATATGGCTTCGAAGCTTGGGTCATATCGCAAGCGGATGGAAAAACACCTGGGAGTAAAGAAAACGGCGGATACCGACGTTGTTTTAACCAAGAGCTATACATAGTTGGGCGAACCAAATTATGACAATTGCGCTGGCTACGCCATGTTATCAGAATGGATGAAGTTGAGCCAGCACGTAAAGATTTCGATACCGTATCCGATGGAAGCAGGAAAAGAGGATGATGACCAACACTCCGTTGCAAAGACCCGGCAGAAGAATCCCTCAGTATCCTTGGTGTTAATAAGTGGGGAAAAAACACGAAGGATAGAATCAGTTGGAGAAATATATTGAAATTGGTTTAATTTGTTTGTTTAATTAATAAGTGCACGACATCTGATCTCATGGGGTGGTAAAATAGGCAATAAAAGTAAAGTAACCTTGTACCAAATATAGTATATTTGTGTCCAAAAACAATGTGTTTGCTATTCAATATTACATGTGGTACTTTAATAGGTCATAATATATGATTGTATGACCCAAATGTTGAATTGTTTGTTGAAAACCAAATCTCGACAGACAATAAAGTAACCATAAAGCAACAGGTCTTGAATTAATGAAAAGAGTGCTTGCAAACATATACGTGGTTCCTGCAATATGTCACTGTGTCCTGTTTTTCAGAGTGTGGAAGTGAAATAAAATTTACATAAGTGAGATAAAATGAATGAGATTTTATTTAAATGGCAGTACGTTATTAATAATACTGTAAAAAAGCAAATAAAAAAGGGCATGTAATTTGGTGAGTCAGTCAAAAGTTACGAATTCCTGAACTTTTCCCCAACGTTCCAGAAAATTTTAATTTTTGGAACGAAAATCCTTACAGCACGTTGCGGGGTGGGGGCTAAATGAGAAAAAATAAAACAACTTTTTTATAACATTATTATGTTACAACCCAGTATTATCAACTACATTGGGTACTTGGTTTGTGTCTACACTAACACATGTTGGGAAGATTCTAGTTTAATGGGAAGTTTTCTAGGTGGAGCCTGTAACCCATATTTAATATATATTGTAGTTTTGAACCCAATAAAAAGTAAATTTAGAAAAGCCAAAGCGAAAGAATTAAAAAAAAAACATTTTCTTAAATAACTGCCTTTTATTAAAACAAGTAAATTTTCTCCAAAACAAAAGTAGCTATTCATGATCTTAAACAAAGTACATTTTCTTTAAAACATACCTTGTCTTAAAGAAGTTTCTATGTTTAAAAAAAGTACATTTTCTTACAAAGAGTACCTTTTCTTAAAAATATAATTTTTTTACTTTCCTTTTCTTACTTTTCTTAGAAAAGTAAATTTTCTTACAACAAATTACGTTTTCTTAAAAAACTACCTTTTCTTTAAAAAGTACCTTTTTCGTGAAACAAAGTAACTTTCTTTAGATAATTACTTACTCTTAAAAATGTACCTATTTTTGAAAAAAGAACCAGTTCTAAAAAATTCCCACTTCTTAAGAAAAAACCCTTTCTTCAAAAAATACCTTTTTTAAAAAAAGCCTTTCTTACAAAAATGTCTTTTCATAAAAATAAAATAAAATTTTTCTTTTCTTGAGATAAGTAGCCTTCCTGAATATAAGTACATTTTCTTAAAAACATAACCTTTTCCTAAATAGGGTTCCACTTCTTTAAAAAGTACCCGTTCTTAAAAAAAGTACTTCTTTGTAAAAAAAAATTCATACTCTTATGGCTTTTTCTTACATAAATTACTTCCTCTTATCTATCTTATCTATCTTAAAAATATTACCTTTTCTCACAAAAAACATTAAATTTTAATAAAAAAAGAACCTCTTTTTTAAAAACTACCTTTTCCGGAAAATATAATACATATTCGTACAAAAATATACTTTTTTAAAACAATAAATTCTATTAAAGAAATTTTTTCTTACAAAAGGCTTACATAAAACATCTTTTCCAAAGGCTCCATTTAAATTATCGTATTTTTCAACAGGAGCCTCAGGCGTGTTGGAACTAACTAGTAGTTACATAGGAAAGGAAATTCGTTCCAACCGGCTGTCCCCTGACATCTCATGTATTTTTTTTTTATTGCAGAACAATTGTTTGGTATTTGGTATTTATTAAACGTTATCCGTTGTGACCGTCGGTGGTGCAATGGGTAGTGTGCGCGCCTCTTGTACAGGAGGTCCTGGGTTAGATTACTGCTCCAACCACCTTAACATTTCTTTCGACGACGGTCACCTCGCTTAGTGACGGCGACACTATCGAGTATATAGCCATGAAAAAGCTTCTCAAAATACCGTTCGGAATCGGTGTAAAACTGTAGGTCCGAATCAGTGAGTGAAAACCGGAAAGTGCACAGCTCAGTGATTGTGAGAAGTTCTCCCCGGTCCCTTCATGGGATGTAATGGGAAACCATTTATTTATTTTTTTTTATTAAACGTTATCAAATTATTACACGGTAAAGGTTTCAAATAATTCCACCAAATTCAAGGACTTCAAACCAAAGTTTGAAAAAAATTCAGTTTTCGAAACAAATTTCAAGTTTTTCAGTTTTAAACAACAAAAGCATAAATATGATATGGAAGACTATTCAAATGGCAACGGTTGTCTGTGCCCTTCCAATAAGATATAACGTGGCAGGATTTCTCACCAATTTCGGTGTGAGATGCTAGGTCAAATTAGGGCATCTCTAGGAGAAAGCAATATCTGTGCCTAATATGATCAAGATCATTAATAAGTCAAAATATGAGTGAGTAACAAAACTCGTATACTTCAAGCGGTCCCAAAAAATCGGGTTTCATGAGTAGATACAATAGCCGATTTCCAAACCCGCTTTTACGGCCCGGTTTGAAATACTGACAATTGGAATCGGGTTCTATAAATAAACCCGGTTTAATTAAACAGAACCGGGTTTCAACCGGTTCATTTGAACATGCTATCAATGTTTCGGAACTGGCTTCTAACACCATTTCTTGAACCCGGGTTTTCACACCGGGTCTTAAAACCGGTTCCTAAACTCGGATATTGTATCCACTCTTCAAACCCTAATTTTTGTGAACCGGTTCAAGAGTTTGTTGCACACTCATATTTTGACTTGAGCCGTCTTCATGATTTTTCCTCAAGGTATCCTAATTTCACCCACCACGTTGCCATCAGAAATACCGGTTAACGGTCATAAAAGACCGAAAACACTTTAAACTAAGGTTTAACATGACTTCTTCTGTGCGTTACACATTTTTTCCGCATGAAGTGATGTTTATCCATATCCCTACGATCAAATGTTTAATTTCATGCCTTCTATGCGATTCTCAATTTTTAGATAACCTGCCATAACCATTGAACAGAATGATCATGGCGTACAGATGTTGAATATTGTGTCTACTGCGATAAAGACGAACACTTGTTGAATAATGTGTCAACTAAAAAAATTTTGTTTTTGTTTTTTTTTCCTTAAAAGGACCTTTTTAAAAGAGAGGTACTTCATTTATTAAAAGCTAATATTTATAAATGGGTATAAATTTTTTTTTTTTCAAAAAAGTACTTTTTTAAGAACAGATTACACTGTGTGTAATTTTTTAAGTCATTGCAAAATAACCATATACGGACACCACTACGTGATAAAAGACTAAAAAAAAAGACCCGTGTTTCCCAATTTTTCCCAAAGTCATGCACTTTTTTTTTATGGACCGCCAAAGATTTGGGGCCTCGGTATCATTTTCGTAAAAATGTGATCATTTTCTCAGGCTCATATCTTGCAAACCGTTCAGAATTTCGATTTACTCTCTGATGCAAAGTTGTAGCTCTTGTCATAAAGAACATTCCTTCCATTCCGCTAGCAATGGGTATCAACATGAAAGAAAGCTATGAAACATTGAAATATATAATGGAAAAAATCAAATATTACGAAAATAAATGGAAGATTTGGTTTGATTTGAAGGTCATCAACATTTTGCAAGGGATCATCGATAAGGGCGGCTTCCCAAAATTCTTTTGTTTTCTTTGTAATTGGGATTCACGCTCATCTCTGAATCAATTCCAATGTAACTTGTGGAGGCCAAGAGGAAGTGTGGATGAACAAATACAACAACATAGACTGAAGAATGCACATGGTTCTGGCCAGGCATATTTCATTTTTTGCTACCTATGGACCTGAACAGGAGAAAAAGGTAAAAAAAATTATATTAAAATATTTTCGGCAAATTTTTCACTTTTGCGTGCTACCTAAACAGTGTTAAGAATCATCTCTAGGAAGTTTATATGTTCCAGAAATTTGTTTATTGAGATCCTAGGTAAATTTTTGTAGTTGATTGTTTCCTTGAATTTTGAACGGTTTGCTACCTATGGACCTGAACACGGGAAAAAAGGTAAAAAAAATCGAATTTTTTTTAAGTTTTTTGCGATTTTGATCTGGAAGGTGAAGTTTTTTTGATTTTATATGTTCTCAATCTTTATGACAAGAGCTACAACTTTGCCTCAGAGAGTAAATCGAAATTCTGAACGGTTTGCAAGATATGAGCCTGCGAAAATGATCACATTTTACGAAAATGATACCGAGGCCCCAAATCTTTGGCGGCCCATAAAAAAAAAAGTGCATGACTTTGGGAAAAATTGGGAGACACGGGTCTTTTTGTTTTTAGTCTTTTATCACGTAGTGGTGTCCGTATATGGTTATTTTTTTTCGTGTTGCACTGTGTTATTTTAACAGAAGTGGTACCCTGTTTAGGAATAGGTTATGTTTTTAAGAAAATGTACTTATTTTCAGAAAGGCTACTTATCTCAAGAAAAGAAAAGAAAATGTATTATTTTATTTTTAAGAAAAGGTACTTTTAAAATAAGAAATTTTTTTTAAGAAAAGGTATTTTTTAGAGAAGGTATTCTTTTTGGAAGAAAAGGTTTTTCTTAAGAAATGGGATTTTTTTTAGAATTAGTCCATTTTTCAAGAATGGGTAAATTTTTAAGAGTAGGTACTTATCTCAAGAAAAGTTATTTTGTTTCACAATAATGGAACTCTTTACAGAAAAGGTAGTTTTTTAAGAAAAGCAAATTTGTTGTAAGAAAACCTACTTTTTTAAGAAAAGGTAATTATTTAGAAAAAAATTACGTTTTTAGAAAAGGTACTTTTGTAAGAAAATTTACTTTTTTTACGCAAAGATACTTATTTAAGATAAAGAATTTTGTTAAAAAGTGTACTTTTTTAAGAATATGAATAGGTAATCTTTTGAGAAAATTTACTTTTTTTAAAAAAGGCACTTATTTAAGAAAATTTTTCTTTGTTAAACTTCTTTTACTTTGACTTTTCTAAGTTTACTTTTAATTCGGTTCAAAACTACAATATGAACTAAATATTGGTTACAGGCTCCACCTACAAAACTTCCAATTAAAGACGAAATTTCCCAACATATATTAGTCTAGACACAAACCAAGTACCTAATATAAGTGATAATACTGGGTTGTAGCATAATAGTGTTAAAAAAAAGTTGTTTAATTTTTTTCATTTAGCCTACAACCCGCAACGGGCGACAAAAAAGTTCGTTCCAAAAATTCAAAAAAAGTTCGTTCCAAAAATTCTACTCGGAAACGGAGCGTCGAATCGAAAATATAACTAATTTTTGGCGGTTTTTAAGGCTGTTCCATAAAGTGATCCCATTCGTATGGAATAATTTTTTTTTTTTTAAAAAACGCCAAAATAAGAAAATCGCTAAAATAAAAAAATGGCTATAACTCGGAGACGGTGAGTCCAATTGCAAAAATAACACATTGTTTACCTACAAAGGGGGCTATACGGCATAACTCACTTCTAAAAAATCGTTAACACATAAGTATGTGTGTTTTAGCGATTTTTTATTTGAAAAGATTTTTATTCGAAGATGATTTCTATCTCGAACGAAAAGCTAAACGAACGAAAATTACTCATTCTCAATCGACTCAAATTGGGTTGTTTAAGTCGAAATTTTCGATTCGCTGACTCGTCTGATAAGGTGCATCAGGTCATTAGCAAAATTTGGTTAGGTGAATGCATGCCCGGCAATTGGAGTCTCAGTGTACTATGTTCCATATTTAACAAAAGGTGACCCGAGTCTCTGTGCCACCTACCGTGGAATCTACCTGTTATCTACAGCATATAAATTTATATCAAGTACAATGTGCGAAAGACTAAAACCATTTATCGATGACCTGATGGTCTGTCGCTTTAGGCCTGGAAAATCGACAACAGACCAGATTTTCACGCAACGCCAAATCCTAGAGAAAAACAAATCAACACCTATCATCTATTTGCCGATTAGAAGGTGGCCATCAATAGCCCGATACGGGGGAAACTCTAGGAAACAATATCTAAGCTTGGTATTTCTGCAAAACTCATACGCCTTTGAAGGATGACATTGACGAACACCAAATGCGCAGTGAAAATTGGTAAGGATCTTACCGTACCTTTCAAAACAAAGCGAGGCCTGTGGCAAGACGACACCCCACCATGCGATCTCTTGAACATCTAAATGGAGCTCATTATGAGAAAAGCTGCAGTCAACATGAATAAAACCATCAGCAACAAAAGTCACATGCTGGTCGCGTATGCTGATGATATAGATATGATAGGACGCACAATGAGAGAAGTTACTGGGCTTTTTTTCGAGAATTGAGAAGGAGTCAGCAAAAGTGGGTCTGACGGTAAATGAGGACAAAACAAAATTAACAGTTTCAACGAACAGGGCCTCCATGCGATTAGACCAAAGCGTGAACGTTGATAACCATTATAATTTCGAAGTAGTGGACGAATTTATGTACCTCGTACCTGCTGTAGACGGGGACGACAACGTCAGCTTTGATATCAAGCGGAGAATTCTGCTTGCGAATATATGTTATTTTGGGCTAAGCAAGCAGTTTAGGGATAAAGCCCTCTATGGAGTAACAAAAGTACAACTATACCAGACTCTCATACAACCTGTCTTGCTTTATGTCGCAGAATCCTGGGTCTTATCGCAAGCAGACGAAACATCTGTGAGAGGCTTCGTGAGAAAAATAGTTCGAAAAATGTATGGCCCTAGAGTACACAACGGCGAATATAGGCGATGTATAAACCATGACCTGTACGAGCTATGTATATCCCGACAGTGACATGGTTAAGCGGATCAAAATAATTCGATTGCGCTGGAGGTTAGTAGAATGCATAAGGACGAACAAAAACGAAGACTTTTAGAAACCGAACTCGATGGATTACGAAAAATAGGAAGACCAAGACTACGCTGCTAGATTGACGAATCCATGCGTACACTTGATGTTGCTAACTGGAAAGATAAGGCAAAAGATCGAACTGCTTGGCGAAGTATGTTATCTTCGTTTTGTAAAGTCCCGGGGTTGTGCGACACCCGATAAGTCGGTAAGTAAGAGTCAATGTTTGCTTTCAACTGACAGCAAATTGGAAATAGAGAAACCAAAATTTGTACTAAAAAGTTTTGAAAAATTTTAGGTTGTCAGTCGATTTGAAACGAAAAGAATTTCGATCCCAAATAAAGATTCTTTCGTTTAGAACACGAACCAAAGCTTTCGTTCGAGATAGAGAAACAGGTTGTATTACACTTATATTTCAAGTAACGGGTTTTTCAATAAGAACGCTACAAAAGTTTTTTTAAATAAAACAAAATCGGTTTTAGATACCAATGAAATTCTTTATTCCTGTGAAAGTACGTTCGATGCCATTATGTATGGAACTCGATTTCTTTTGCATGGCCACCACGGGCACGCTTGCAGAAGTCCAGACGCTGAACCCAATTTTCGACGGTTTTCAAGCATAAATCGGCCGATACTGCTGCAATTTCACTTACGATATTCGTACGAAGTTCATCAATCGTCGCTGGCTTGTTGGCATAGACCATAGACTTGACGTAGCCCCACAGGAAATAATCTAACTGCGTCAAATAGCACGATCGATGCGGCCAATCGACTGGACCATTTCGTGAGATAATACGATCACCAAACTCGGTTTCCAATAAATTGATTGTGGCATTCGCTGTGTGGCTTGTGGCGCCGTCCTGTTGGAACCACATGTCCTCCAAGTCCATATTATCCAATTGGGGCCAAAAATATTCGGTTATCATTGAACTGTAGCGATTCGCATTCACAGTAATGTGCCGGTCTTGACCATCACGGAAGAAGTACGGCCCAATGATATTTTTCGAATACTTGCATAGTGGAAAATTCGCAATTGAGATGAGTTTTTGTTGGAATTTAGTTAGATGAATTTTTCAAATGCAGCATTCCAAAAAAACTCCTGATTAAAATCTGTGGCTCGATCTGAAATAGCGATACGGTTTGCCAGGAATCATGAGGATGCATTTTGCAAAACTTCTTTTTGACAAAAATCATATCTCCAATAATAGAGAATGGTCTTGAGCGTGAAGAATAAAACAAACAAAAAAGTACCAATAAAAAGGGCGAAAAAATAAAAGTCATCTCTGATGAACGTAGAGCACGACATAACTACAGGTAATAACGATTGCCTGTAAGAATTGTGTTGTCTTTTAGGCAACAACAAACAGCATTTCAAACGGGAACCGTTGGTTCTCTGGACATGGAAAGAAGTTTTTTGCACATGTTTTCATGTGTGTTTTCCTTGCAATATTTTTCGAATACTCGCATAGTGGATAATTCTCAATTGAGATTAGTTTTTGGTTGCAGTTAGTTTAATGTTTATTTTCAAGAGCAATTAGAACTGTTAAGTATCGGTTTTTCACAAATATCTTATTGTTCTCGGCCAACTAACTTTTTTACTATATCTAACTTATTTCAAAACGTCATGACTGCTACTTGGGGGAGCTTGCTTGGGAGAAACTCACTATCACTGTGTATCGAACTTATTTGAATAATAAAGAGAAAAAGCATCTAAGATTTACGATTTTCACCCTATACAATATTAAGCCATAAAATGCTTTCTTCCACAAACTGCCATATTTTACGATCTAAAAGAAATTTTCTTTTAGTAAGTTGCGTCGAGCGTATATTAGAACGAAGACAAGAGGACACAAAAAACTTTATAAACACAATAAATAAACAATTTTTTATAGTGTTTATTTAATATCAAACAATTTGTGGTAACAATTAACTTTTTTTTTATTACACCCATATATACCAGTTTACACATGCTGAACAATTTGAACACGCGCAGGCGGGGCCAAGCATTCACAGAAAAATACGAGCATGAATGGATGCAGTGGCATGCCCCACAATATGTACCTACATACTATATACAGAGATAATGGCAGGGAAGCAAGAACTTACGATGCTTCCTTATTGCAATTTCCGGATTTATTTTATGATGTTAAATTCTAAACAAATTCTTTTTTTTTACCACTGCATCGTCATGGTGGTTTTTGTTCCTTGCCCAGGCAATACGTTGCAAGTAGTAGTATGAATGTGTGATGAGGTAGGATGGCATGGAATCGGATTCATATAATGCACCTAGACAACGAGAGATTTTGCAACTCGAGTAGATTATAATATTGCATTGGGGGGGAAGCATGTGGTATGCTAGGGTGGCAAGGAGAGAGGCAATATTAACACACTATGCCACACATTAAATGAAACATGATTGTTAGAAACAAACACGGGCCACAAACAGTTGTATGTAGGTTCTCTTATATAGAGAGGCTGCTGCAGCCCTGGCAAATGCAGCCAGGAAAACATCTACCGTGACAGCAGCAGCAGCATCCACAGTGAAGTGAAAACCATACATGGCCTACAACCAAATGTAGCAACAAGTGCTACTTTTTAAACTAAAGAGGAAAGCGCGCCATCGGATAAAGAAAACGACAGTTTTTTTCCTGACGTAACAACCGCTTTGCCAGGTGAGTGAACATTAAGCAACAGATAGCCCTAGAAACCACGAAGATAAAAAGGCCATCAGTGATTATGATTTTCTGCTACAGAGTTAGAGCAACTGGCTATAATGCCGTGGCCAGGATCTGTGGCAGTCAATTAATTCAACCATCTATTTCCACAAACCTATTGGGTTTTTGCAACAGAATCTGCAATGATATGGTTATTTGGATGCAAATACAATGTACCCAAACACATTGTGTTTGCTTCTCCATAATAACGGGGTTTTCAACAGAGACGCTACAAAAGTAAATCGATAGGGACAGCCAACGACGCCATATTTTTTTTCCGCTCTTTTAACATTTCTCTTCAGCAAGGTTTGCCATTTCATCATGGAAAGATACACGAGCCAACAACGAGTCGAAATTATTAAAATTTACTGCCGAAATTTGAAGTCAGTGGCCTCAACTTTAACAGCGCTACGTCCAATTTATGGTCGTCATAATCGTCCTACCAGATCAACAACTGAGCGTCTAGTGGAAAAATTTGAATCCACAGCCTCAGTACAAAATGTTTCCGTGCCAGTGAGACAAAGAAGTGCCCGTAGTGTCGAGAATATTGCTGCCGCTGAGCCTTCACCTCAAGAAAGCCCAAAAGTGTCTCTCACACGTCGTTCTCAAGCGTGGGGCATCTCTGTGACGTCGTTGTGGCGAATTTTGCGAAAAGATTTTGGCTAACGTCCTTACAAGATCAAATTGACGCAAGAACTGAAACCGCTTGACCACCATAAGCGTCGTATGTTCGTGAATTGGGCTGAGCAACAACTTGAAAATGATTTGGAATTTCATCGGAAAATCATCTTCAGCGATGAGGCTCATTTCTGGCTGAATGGCTTCGTCAATAAGTAAAATATGCGTTATTGGTCAGACAGCAATCCACACAAAATCCATGAGTCATTATTGTATCCCGAAAAAATTACGGTTTGGTGCGGTTTATGGGCCGGCGGCGTTATTGGGCCGTACTTCTTCCGTGATGATCAAGACCTGCACATTACTGTGAATGCGAATCGCTACCGTTCAATGATAACCTTGTTTTTGACCCAATTGGATAATATGGACTTGGAGGACATGTGGTTCCAACAGGACGGCGCCACAAGCCACACAGCGCGAATGCTACAATCAATTTATTGGAAACCAAGTTTGGTGAACGTATTATCTCACGAAATGGCCCAGTACGATTTGACGCCTTTAGATTATTTCCTGTGGGGCTGCGTCAAGTCTATGGTCTATGCCAGCAAGCCAGCAAGCCAGCGACGACTGATGAACTTCGTACGAATATTGAACGTGAAATTGTAGCAGTATCGGCCGATTTATGCTTGAAAACCGTCGACATTTCGGTTCAGAGTCTGGACTTCTGCAAGCGTGCCCGTTGTGGCCATACAAAAGAAATCGAGTTCCATACATAATGGCATCGAACGTACTTTCGCAGGAATAAAGAATTTCATTTGTAGCGCTCTTATTGAAAAACCCCTTTACATAGAGGAGACACAATAATACATGTATAACACAATATGTGTTTTTCTGACGCAAAAATAGCTCGGTTTGTTAAAAACTGCCGCAATCGAAAATGTGATAGACAAGAAAGAAACAAAAATATAGCAGATCTTCAATTCATGAAAATA
The DNA here is from genome assembly GCA_963931995.1 of Phaonia tiefii. Classification (NCBI taxonomy): domain Eukaryota; kingdom Metazoa; phylum Arthropoda; class Insecta; order Diptera; family Muscidae; genus Phaonia; species Phaonia tiefii. The sequence goes on along the minus strand of OZ008371.1, from coordinate 32,137,029 downwards.
AATCTTGCACGCACGTAAATGGATTAGGGATGGACGATTAATTGATTAATCAGGCAATCTGATTAATTGACTTCCTGAGTAATCGAGTAATTGATTAATCATACATTTTGATTAATCATATTTACAGTTTATTGCCTCAATTCAATTTTGATTAAAAATATTCCTGATTAATTGATTAATCTAAAATTTGATTAAACAAAATTATAATAATTGATCAGATCATGTTTTTTCGTTTTTGCAATCTGAGTTTTTCATATAAAAGGACTCAGAGGCATTCTATCCACATTGAAGGCTCCTTAGGTATTCTACCAACATAGAAGGCTTCTGCCCACATATAAGACTTCTGAGGTCTTCTTTCGATAAAGAATATCTCTGAGTGTGTATGTCCTATTGCTGCTACACTTAGAACGGATTAGTCTTTTTTCCAAAAATTATTTGAACGATGATTCAAATTAAGCAAATATGATTAACCAATATTCAAATTAATTGATTAATCATAGTTTTGATTAATCAGAATGTTTGATTATTCGATTAACTGATTAACCACGATATCAATTAATCAAAATTTTAATTATTCGATTAATTCTACATCGCTAATATGGATATTTCACACATATACATGGTTCTGCTAATGTTACAGTGGCACTTTTTGTTTTTCAATCATAATCCGGTTCAAGATCATTTTCTCCATTTCTCCATTTTATCGTGTTTTTTTTTCAAAGTGTATAGAGGAAATACCGCAATGATTATCCATAGATCCTGGCCAGGAAGGCGTCAGTAGTCCACTATCAGGCAGGACGACCTCAAGTGAAGTCTATATGAATCGCATATATTGTAGGAAACCTACGATATAAAATGAAGACATCGAATGTCCTATATACGGAAGAAAGTCTTCAGACTTCTTCTATATGAAAGAAATACTTCAAAGGGTTGGCAACTGCTCAGGCAAAACGACTGAGGTGTTCCTAGTAAATTTTGTGTGTCAGAGGCATTCTATGTGCAAAGAAGACCTCAGAGGCATTTCATCTGGGTGGACGACCACAGCCCTTATCAACAAAAACAGGACTTTAGAGGCCTTTTATGTGGAAACAGGAGTTCAGGACATTGCTAACCGAAAGAAACCCTCAGAAGTCTTGTATGTGGGCAATAGACCTCAGAAACATTCTATTTGGTTAGAATACCTCAGGATCCTTCAATGTGGATAGACTATCTCAGAGGCCATTTACGAAGACAAGACCTCAGAGGCATTCTCTACGTAACGAAGACATCAGCGGCATTCCATAGAAAGGAAGACCTCAGAAGCCTTCTATATGGAAAGAATACCTCAGAGGCCTTATATATGGAAAGAGGTCTTCAGACGCCTCGTATATAGAAAAAGGGCCCCCGAGGCCTTTTGTGTGAAAAGAAGACCTCAGAAGCGTTCTATATTGAAATAAGGTCTCAGAGGCCTTCTGTATGGAAATGAGACCTCAGAGGCCTTCTGTATGGAAATGAGACCTCAGAGGCCGTCTGTATGAATAGAAGACCTCACAGGTCTCTATATTGAAGGGAGAATTCAGATGCCATCTATATGGAAAGAAGACCTGAGACGTCTCGTATACGGAAATAGTAACTCTGAGGCCTTCTGTGTGGAAAGAAGACCTCAGAGGCCTGCTATATAGGGAAGGAAAACCTCAGAGGCATCCTACGTGGTAAAAATACCTCAGAGGACATCTATATGGAAAGACAACCTGAGAGGCCATCTATGTTGAAGAAGACCTCAGAAAACTTCTATATGGATAAATTACCTTAGAGGCCTTCTATGTGGAGGGAAGACCTCAGAGACCATCTGTATGAAAAGAAAACCTCACAAGTCTTCTATATGGAAGGGAGACCTTAGAGGCCATCTATATGGAAAGAAGAACTCACAGGCCTATATAGGGAAGGAAACCCTCAGAGGCCTCCTACGTGATAAAAATACTTCAGAGGAGATCTATATGGTAAGTCAACCTGAGAGGCCATCTATGCTGAAGAAGACCTCAGAAACATTATATATGGATAAATTAACTTAAAGGCCTATGTGGAGAGAAGACCTCAGAGTCCATCTATATTAAAAGAAGACCTCACAGGTCTTCTATATGGAAGGGAGACCTCAGAGGCAATCTATATGGATCGAAGACCTCACAGGCCTTCTATATGGAAGGAAGACTTCGGAGGCCTTCTATATGGAAATAAGGCATCACAGGCCTACTATGTGGAAGGAAGACCTCAGAGGACTTCTACATGGAAAGAAGACCTTAGAGGCCTTCTATATGGAAAGGATACCTTCTATATGGAAGGGAGACGTCAGAGGCCTTGTATATTGAAAGAAGATCTCAGAGGCCTTCTACATGGAAAGGAGACCTCAGACGCTTCGTATATGGAAAAGGACCTCCGAGGTCTTTATGTGGAAAGAAGACCTCAGAAGCATTCTATATGGAAAAATTACTTTAGGCGCCTTCTTTATGGATAGTGGACCTCAGAGGCTTTGTATGTGGAAAGAAGACCTCATAGATTTTATACACATATATCACGAAGACCTGTGAGGTCTTCTATATGGAAAGAAGATGTCAGATTGTTTCTACATATATCAAAAGAAGACTTAAGAGGCCCTCTATGTGAAAAGAAAACCTCAGAGGTTTTCTATGTGGAAAGAGGGCCACAGGGGCTTTCTACATGCAGGAAATAACACACAGAGTTTCATTACGGAACGAAGACTTCAAAGATCATCTATATTAAAATAGGGTTTAAACGTCTACTGAATAAACAATTGTCCTTAGAAGTTTTGTATGTGGAAAAGAGGTTCCAACAAGCGTATAAATAGAAGTGTAACCTTGTTCCTTATAAGCTTAGCAGATCTATGTCAAATATTAATTCACGGCCGTATGCGTATAAAAAGCTTACAAATATATTTAGTTATTTTATCCATTAAGCTGTTTTAGTGATGAAAACATAAAATATAAAATTATGGCGTGTTGTCTATTGGATTTTATTTTAGTTAAGTGCCAACGGCGAAAAGCATTTTAACAGGTTGCTGCTTTCGATTAAATAAAAAGCGTATGGTGGACCATAAAAGGCACCCCCGCTAAAAAGCAGCGAAACAATTTCCCAGAGAAAATTTTTAAATATAATGAACACAGAAGCAGCAAGAGGACGAAGAAAAATGTGCAATGAATAACATTAACAATGTGTGTTTTTTGTTGTGTACACATTGCGTCCTCTCTCACCCCTCTCAATCTCATTCTCTTATTCACTCTTAATTTACCAGGAATGAGACTAAGACTCTAGGGGACTATCAAAAGATATAATAACTCAAGAGAAAGTATGAAAAACCCCAAAGTGAAACGGTGGCAAGCGACAAAATCTGAGGCAAGTGGCGGCAGCAAATGCGAGTGCAACAATTAAACTCAAAACTATACACATAAATTGTTCCGTTATTGCCCTCCCTAACTAAGCTGGACCTTTTTTAACCCACCAACAGAACCATCGAGAGGAGAAAAACTATTTTCAGTACCAGGAATGACTACACACTATTACTATCATGGTGTCCTATCCCTATTCCCCGACTAAAGGAATGTGAGGTCTTTGTAAAACAAAGCAGGCATTGCAAAATATGGCTACCACACTGTCTGCACAGTGGTTTGATGCTACTATTGTAATTGAATTGATATAACTCTAACAACATATTATTTATATTATTCTCAATTTAGTAATGCCATTTTAAAAATTTTATGCAAATTATAATTGCAAAAATAAAACCATAAACGATTTTTGTTAGTACCAATGTAGATGATTTCCATACGCAAACAAAATTAGAGGTCAACCATAAAAAAATAAAACTTCGGAGGCCTTCCATGTAGATAAAATACCTCACATACACTATATTTGTAAAGAAACCCGTAGTGGCTACCTATATTAGATGAAGGCTGTAGAGACCATCAATGTATATAGTAGGCTTCGAATATCCTCTATATAAAAAGAAGACGTCACAGGCCTTTTGTGTAGACAGAAGAACTCAGAGGTATTTTACAAAGAAACAATACATGCAAGGAGTCCTACATATAAAGAAATTCTCAGATGCATCTGTCGCAGAGGTCGTCTACATAGAGACTTTTTGTATAGAAAGTAGACATCCGAGGCCTTTTATGTGGAAAGAAGACCTCAGGGTCCTTGCCCAGAAAGAAACCGGCTCTATAAAAGAAACCTCATTATTAGAAAGAAGCCTTCATTATAGAAAGAAGACGTCAGAAGCCGTCCTTATAAAATATATACCTCTGAGGCCTTCAGTACAGAAAGAACACCTCAGAGGCTTCTATGTCAAAAAAAATAACTCAGAGGCCTTCTTTATAGAATGAAGACCTTAGATGCCTTTTCTATTGAAAGAAGACCTAACACCCGTTCTTTTTAGAAAGAATACCTCAGACAATTTTTTTTTATTAGAACAAAGATCTTCTATATGGAAAAAAACTCGGATCTCCTCTATGTTGAAAGAAGACCGCACAGGCCGTCTATATAGACAGAAATCCACAGAGGCCTTCCTTATAGAAGGAAGACCCCAGAGTGCTTCTATATAGAAAGAAGACCCAAGAGGCCTTCTATATAGAAACAACATCGGAGACCATTTATATAGAACGAAGACCGCAGAGGGCTTCTCGAAAGAGAGAAGACTTCAGAGGCCTTCTATATGGACAAAACAATCGGAGACCTTCTACATAGAAAAAAGACCTCACTGGCCGTTAATATAGATAGAAAACAACAGAGGCCTTCCTTATAGAACGAAGACACCAGAAAGCTTATATAGAGAAAACAAAACTTCAGAGGTCTCCTATACAGAAGGGAGACCTGAGAGGCCTTCTACATAGAAAGAACACCTCTGAAGCCTTCTATATGGCTAAGAAAATCGGAGGCCTTCTGTATAGAAAGAAGACCGCAGACGGCTTCTCTAAAGAAAGAAGACCTCACAGGACTTCTATATGGAAAAAGTCAGAGGCCTTCTGTATAGAAAGAAGACTTCACAGGCCATTTACATAGACAGAAAACCACAGAGGACTTCCTTATAGATAAAGACCTCAGAGGCTGTCTACATAATTATAGAATGAAAACCACAGAGGACTTCCTTATAGAACAAAGACCTCAGAGCGCTTCTATATAGAAATAAAAATCGGAGACCTTTTATATAGAAAGAAGACCTCAGAGGACGTCTATATAGAAAGACAACCGCAGAGACCACAGAGAGCTTGTATAGATAAAAAATAACTCAGAGGCCTATAAAAGGAGATCTGAGAGGCATTTTACATAGAAAGAATTCCTCAGAGGCCTTCTACATGGATAAGAAACACCGAGGTCTTCTGTTTAGAAAAAATACCTCAGAGGGCTTCTCCAAAGAAATAAGACCTCACAGGCCTTCAACATGTTAACAAACCTCGGAAGCCTTCTATATGGAAAGAAGACCTCAAAGGCGTCTACATACTTATAGAAAGAAAACTACAGAGGCCTTCCTTTTGAAACGAAGACCCCAGAGCCCTTTTATATACGTAGAAAGAAGACCTCAGAGGCATATGTATAGAAGGACGACCTCAGGGGCTTCTCTTAAGAAAGAAGACTTCAGATTCTTTAAATGTGGGAAAAAAACTTGGAGAACTTCTATATAGAAAGAAAACCTCACAGGCCGTCTCTATAGACATAACACCGCAGAGGCCTTCCTTATGGAACCGAAACTCCAGAGAGATTCTATAGAGTACAAATACCTCAGAGGCCTTCTATATAAAATTAGACCTCAGACGCCTTCTACATAGAAAGAATGTCTCAGAGGCCTTCTACATAGAATGAAGGCATCAGAGGCCTTCTATATAAAAAGAAGGCCTCAGGGGCCTTCTAAATAAAGAGAAAACTTGAGAGGGCTTCTATATAGTAGGAAGGCCTCAGAGGGTTTCTATATAGAAAGAAGATTACAAAGGCCTTCTATATAAAAAGAAGAGCTAGAAGCCTTCTACTAAACATCCACATGAATCCGTTCGTCCAGTGAGTGGGTAACCAACTTCGTGAATATTTCTTATTTCTCAGTGTACAAAAATACCTTTGAATGTATGTGAATGAATGCAGCCATTGAAGTTCGGTTGTACTACGTTGTGATTCGTCTGCCGAAGATTGCATTGAAACAAACCCCTGCCCAACTTCGGACACGTACAGAATTCATCCATGTAGAAGCAACCGTATTCATTGCTTACTGGAGAGTATCATCAAGCTACTCACTGTCAAGATGTCTTACGGTTTTATCGTCCACAATAAAGTAAACGAAGTGTAAGAATCAAAAACCAAATAATATTTGATTTGATCGTAAGGGAGTCAAATGTGTTCGAAGCGTAAACGAGTTGATTTCAAATAATCGGATGGAGTTGTATTGCACTTGTATTGTCCGTGTGTGTGGTTCTATCAGCGAAGACACACAAACTACAAACAAAAACTACGAATTTGATTCAGGAAACCATGGTACAAATATACGGTAGTAGCAGGAGACATTGTTGTAATTGTGGGCAACGGCAATAGGCTTTTTATATTGGTTATGCACTTGAATTCTGTCAAATTACCCACAAATGCAAACCAACAACAAAAGTAAACAACGAAGTACTAAAACAAAATACATATGTAGTGCCAGTTGGCAAGCGCCACGATAAAAATCAAATCAGCTGTTCTAACAATACAATCTTTTCTCTTTCAACCGCGGGGCAAAGAGACAAATCCATTCAGAAATTTGAAGTTATTTTTGATATTGTTATTGCCATCAGTGATGGGGAATGTGGTGAATTTGTAAAAAACTTTTAATTACATTTGTCTATTTCCATCATTGATATTGTCGCTTGTTAGACCGAAGAGACTAATCGCGAAGCACTTGATTCGTTTCATACTTTGACTGGTATGCACTTGGCTCATTTAGCTTGTTGTTTGCGCACATATGAATATATGTCGTGTGCTTTTCTTGACACTACTTGAGTTGAAATAAAACGGTCCTGCTTGATATTTGTGTTTTCATCCGCTTGCAGATGTCTAATGCTTACCGAGTGGTGCCGAGTGTGAATAGTGTGTTGTTTGATTGCTAAATTTTAAACGGGTTCGATATTTTCATACTTTAAGCAATACAAGCCTTTTGCTGCCCACTGGAAGTGACGTGAATGAATAAGTATCATTAGTTTTTATGAGTGTCGCTTGGGTAACTCTTTTCTTGTATTCATGCAGATGTTTATCTTCGACATAGAGAGAAAATTTCATTGACGTTCTACTTCTATAAGTCTATATCCTAGACTTCTATTTAACAATTTAAAAAAGAGGTCCATACAAAAAAAAAATCCTCAGAATTGGTGGATGGGGAGCAGCTATGACATTTGCACTGCCTTTCGTTTTCTTCGGCGATGCTCACCTTGCTCAGTTACGATGACACTATCGTGGAAAGAGGATTTTCATATATACATATGTGCTGAAAAGGAATAACAACTTATTTATTTTGAAAGTAAAGTACTGAATTTTAGTCAGTTACGGCAAAAATCTCTAGAGTATTCGTATAACTTCCTGTAATCAAGGTCTGGCGGTAATTTCGATCACTGTGGTTATCATACTATCTTGAATCGATTTTAGCCTAATAGCTTTTAAGTAACACAGTGCAACACGAAAAAATATAACCATATACGGACACAACTAGCTACGTGACAAAAGACAAAAAAAAGACCCGTGTCTCCCAGTTTTGCCCAAAGTCATGCACTGTTTTTTTATGGGCGTTTTTGCAAAAAAGTGATCATTTTGTCAGTGTCATTTCTTGCAAGCCGTTTGGAAATTTGATTTACTCGCTGAGGGAAAGTTGTTGCTCTTGTCCATATGTTCTAGAAAGCTGTTTATTGAGATCTTAAGTAAATTTTTGTAGTTGATTGTTTCCTTGAATTTTCAACGGTGAAGATGAAGTTTTTTGATTTTATATGTTCACAATTTATGTTTTTTCATAACAAGAGCTACAACTTTCCCTCAGAGAGTACATCAAAATTCCGAACGAATTGCAAGATATGAGCCTGACAAAATTGTCGTTTTTGCAATAAATCTTTGGGGGCCCATAAAAAAAAGTGAATGACTTTTGGGCAAAACTGGGAAACACTGGTTCTTTTTTTTTGTCTTTTATCACGTAGTAGTGTCCGTATATGGTTGTATTTCCATGACTTAAAAAATTACATACAGTGTAATTTTTCAGTTTAATGATTTCGATGGTGCAATGGTAGTGTGCGCAGCTCTTCTGCATGAGAACGTGGTTTCGATCCCTGCTCTTTGACAATCTTAATTTCCTTTCGACGGCGGTCACCTCGCTTAGTGATGGTCACACTATCAAGAATTTAGCCATGAAAAAGCTTCTCAAAATACCGTCCGGAACAGGTGGTAAACGGTAGGTCCCAACCAGTGACTGTAACACCAGAATACGCAAAGCCCACTGGTTGGTGAGACGCTATTTCTAATCCCTTCATAGGATGAAACGGGAAACCATTTTGTTTTACTTAAAAGTCTTCACAAACCTTCCATAAGGACGGTAAACATATATCAGAGAAGGCCTCCTATATGGTTTTATTGTTGAATTAAATGAAAGGAATGTAAATTATCCATTTTATTTAGAATTTTCTAAATTTGAATTAAAAAATCTCAAAATCATATATAAATTACCACATGTCTTTCAGAAAGTTCGAAATTTATTTGAAAATATCAATTGATATGGCCAATTTTGATCAATTTGATAGGTAATTTCTAAATTTTATTTTAAATATTTTAAATGTTTAAATGAAAAAATATCAATTCCAATTGAGTCGGTAGAACTGAAGTAAATAATGGCGGTAGAAATGGTAAATGCGTATACGAAACTAAAAAGGGAAGTGGAAATTCGGTGGGAAGCACTAAAACTATGTTATCTCTCCGATACCTTGTTGATAGTTCCAGCAATTCGCTTAATGTTGTACTAACATTTCAACTGCTCTCTCTCACCTTACTTACAGCCTGTTTGTCATCTCCAACGAAAGCTAAGGTAATGAAAATCCGTCACTCACATTCGACTCAGATTGAGTTCCTCTAAATCAAAATTTTCGTTCGCCTGACTCTATGTTTGTTCCCAACTGACAGTACATTCGAAATAGAGAAACCAAAATGTGTACTGAAAAGTTTTGAAAACTTTTATGTTCTCACTCGACTAAAACCGATAGGCTTGTGGAACCCAAATAAACTTTCTTTCGTCTAGAACACGAACGAAACGTTTCTTTCGAGATTGATAAACAGGCTGTTAATTTCATATACATATATCGGCGCGGGGGTGGGGCAATCTATCAAAGTGAGCACATGCAACCAACACACAGCGTTAGCATCACATACGTGGTTGTTGTACAACAATAGTCTCTGCCTTAAAAAAAAAGTACGATAGTATTGATGTAGCGGCAGCGAAAAAACAAGCGGGTCGTCGGCGCCAAAGAGTTGTAATAGTATAGAGAACACAAGGAACACATTTTATGACTCAAAAGTACTGGCGACATCTGGAGAATGATTCAAAACGTGTTACTCTCCTTTTGTCGTAACTTGGTCCATTCATAATTTTGATGTGAAACATTGATGCCTTTTGAAACATTTATGCTTTTTGTATTGTTTTATGCAATAACATTCTTGAAATGCTGCATTTATATTGAAATATTCTATAAATATAAAGAGTATATGACTCGTTTATGCTCTTTTGCTTTGAGTCTCAACATGAGCGCGGAAAAGAGTGCAATAGGTTCTCTATACTATTCATTACTGTTTGTCATCGCCCTATTTATGACATATTAAAAACAATTATTTGAGTGAGCTAAATATTGATTTATTTATTTTGACAATATTTCATCTAATGTTAAGGCAGATGTAAGAAAAAAGAAAGTGCAATAGCAAAAGAGCCTTCAGCACAAAAACTATCCTTTTTTTATTTTTCAATGTAACATTTAATAATGTGTTCATAGAAATCGAGCAGGTACCGTGTAACAATTTTTTTTTCTGGGACATTGCAGGTGTACTTCCCAACCACTGTGTGTTGGCGGCTGCTGCATTCTCCTTTCCATCTCTGTAACTTAGGACGGGGTAAATAGTTGAAACTGTGATTGTGATTGTCATTCTTGTTGCAATGTTTGTTTGTTTGCTTTTATGACTTAATTATATGTTTTTTTTCTGCTGCTGTTGCTGCTTAAACATTCGCTTGTGGCATGATGCACTCGCTCATTCTATGGCCCCAACCTCTCAGCTGGAGCTGTTAGATATGGCATGAGTTTAGAGTGGAGTTGGAATCTGTGGGGTGGTTTGACAAATGAAATAATGTCGTTTTTGTTGATTTTGTTACCAGTGTATTTAGGAAAGCTTTTTCTTCTAAGTTTCATTTGAGTAGAAGCTCCCTGCAATCGTGGCCATTAACAGACCATTTGTGATGCAATGGCGTTGATGTTGTCTTTAGCTGCGGATTTTACGGATGCTTTGGGATCTGTTGTCGGTTGTTTATTCATTAAGCCTGTAGAATTGAATCGTAAATGTTGTTGTAATGTTAGACACATCTTAAGGTAGTTTAACGGTTGCGATAGGGTGGCGGGAGGTGATTCAAAAAATGTATATCAGTATATTTATGGCAAGATTGAAGTTCGTAATACAAAGTTTCTACAGGTAGTTGAAAATAGAATCATACACGTTTCTTAATATAATATATAAACGGGGGGTTTCTACTCCTTCACTGATTACCTCTTCATGACATTCCTTGGGTAACAATTTGTAACTTTTTATTAGGATTATATGTATAATTTATACTAATTCTAATGTTACCCATTTGTTACCAATTTTGGATCACAGTATTGGTGTTAATGTTTTTTTTTTAATATTTTTCAAAAGATATAACTCGTCGGTACTCCATGATCAAACTTATCCAGTACATAGAGAGCACCTTCTGAAAGTTTGTATCTTATTATGGAAAAAATTGCATAATATAATCAGCCCACAAAAGTTAAACGAAAATTCAAAAATAAAGGTGTGGACTTAAAAACAGAGGGCGCATCAACATTTTAATCATTGATCTTAAATTAGTCTCAAGGACCTTTAAAATAATATTTTATGCACCAAAATCCGTTCACCAACTCCGAAGATACGAGTGATGGAAGGTACACACTTTTATAAATTTTTTTCCAATTCGGTTCATCCACTCCGGGAATGCGAGTGATTCAAAATGCACACATTTATAAAAATTTCCCCAATTCGGTTCATCCACTTCGGGAATGCGAGTGATTCAAATTGCACACATTTATAAAAATTTTCCCAATTCCGAAAAATGTAAATCCCAATAGGTCTATAACCAAAATTTTCAAAATTTATTTTCAAATAGCTTTAAATATAGAATGTATTTTGGAAACTCGTACGGCTTGGCATGCAAAGACTCACATGTATAGTCAGCATTCCCTAGACAAACGTACCCCATAGAAAGAAAATTGTGTACTTTGCAATGGGTCAATGTGACTCTTGTACATCAGAGCATGAATTCAATTGCCCTCCAACACCTCTTCTAATTTCGACAATGGTGACCTAGCTTTGTAACACGATAATTTGCTATGAAGGAACGTCAATATACATTTCGGATTCGGTATAAAACTGTATCTAGTAAGTCTACAAATTGGAAAACCTCACTTAATGTGAGAACTCTCTTTTGTACATTTACGCACGCTGAAAAATATCCGCCCCAGTAACATATTGCAGGAACCATGCACATGTTTACAGTTACTGTTTGCGTGAATTGAAGATCTGCTACTCTTTTCTTCTTTATTGTCTGTCACCTTTTTGTTTTCAGAAGTTCTCAACAAAACAAAGCCAAATTTGGGTCACAAATTCATATATTATAACCTTTTAATCATTGTGTCCCAAACATGTTATGTTGAATAGCAAACACAATGTGTTTGGATAAAAGTATACTATATTTGCGAAAATTGTTTTTATTTTGTCATAAACAGAGCGACGACAGAACGTATTGGATAGTATAGAGAACTTATTGCACTCCTTTTCCGCTTGTATATGGAGAGTCTGAGTAAAAGAGCATTTACGAGTTGTATTCTCTTTATAGAATATTTCAATATAAATGTGTCTTTTCGACAATGTTACTACATAAAACAATACAAAGAACATAAATGTTTCAAAAGGCATCAATGTTTCACATCAAAACAACGAATGGACCAAGTTATGACAAGAAGAGTATAATATGTTTTGAATTATTCGCTAAAGGTCGCCAGTGCTTGTGAGTCATACAATTCGTTGCATGAATTCTCTATAGTATACAATACTCTTAGGCGACGACGACCTGCTTGTTTGTTCGCTGCCGCCATATCAATACCATCATAGCTATTTTCAGGCAGAGACTATTGTAGTACAACAACCACGTATGTGATGCTAACGCTGTATGTTGTTTGCGTGTGTTAACATTGATAGATTGCCCTACCCGTGCCTATAAATGTTAACACATCGAAAATACTTAAACGGAAATTAATACTCAAGTCAAACATGTATTATATGTCAACATTCTCAAATAAATTACTTCCATATTTGAATTTGACTTAATGTAATTTAGCAGTTTATTTTGAATTTAGAAAATATCTCAGTTTTTCTTTCTGCTGCAACCATATCCTGTCCATCGCATTTCCTGGATAACTGTGATGGAAAATTTATATTTTTAGACGACATCCGCCAGTTAAAAAGTGCCACCCGTCCTGTGTAGTGTTCTTACGTTCCACGTACATATCCTTAAATCTTGATTCTTATAACGTTTGCAAGTGTCGTCAGTAGATAGGGGGTTTATTCGTTTACTTTTGTTGTGTAGTTTCATTGTCTATACAAGGGTGGCGGGAGGCAAACCCAGCCCGCCGTGGTTTGCGTTTTACCTATTGCCAGGATATTCATATTTCAGCCGCCCATTATGACTCAGACGCTGACCTGAATGCAGTGTGTCGAAACTGGTATTTGGTTTCTTCTGTTTTTATCCGCCATTGGTCAAGGGTGTTAGCTCCTCCGCCTTCAAAGGATAGTAGAATATGTCGACTAATTCGTAGAGTTTCAGTGATAGGGACGTATCAGTTAGCGCATAACCAACCACAAGCTGAAAAATATCGGCCCCAGCAAATATTTCAAGAAACATGAACACGCTTGCAAGCACTGTTTTCATGAATTGAAGATCTGCTGCTTTTGTGTTTCTGTGTTTTCTTCCTCGTTTTTATTTTTAGCGGTTTTCAACAAAAAATCAACATTTGGGTCTCAAACATATATATATTATAACCTATTAATCGTTGTGTCTCAAACAGGTTATATTGAATAGCACACACAATGTGTTTGGGCAGAAGTATGGTATATTTTTGCGACAAACTACAAACACGTTATATTTGCATCCAAACAACAAAAAAGACAGATTTTGTCAGCGTGCAAGTCGAAACTGGATTTTGGTTTCTTCTGATTTGATCCGCTGTTGGCCAGGGGTGTTGGCTCATTCGCCTTAAAAGGACAGACGAATATGCCCACTACTTCGAAGAGGCTCAGTGACTGAGATGTATCAGTGATCTAATAACCAATTAAGCTGCTCTTTACTTTCGCCATCTCACACTAGCTACCTAACGGAGGTTTTCTATGAAGTCATTGCCCAAGACATGCTGCGTTGAAGTAGTGAGCTGCTTGTACTGCCCAATGAAGGAAAAATTTCTGGCCACTCTCAAATGAATGGATATCAGAAACTTTCCACCTCCATGGACAGTCCCTTATCAAGAACATTTGGAGGAATTTGTTGCCAGCCAATAAATAAGGCACCCTAAAATATTTGAATACATGTTTTAGCATTACAAACTATTTCTCCATTGAATTCAAAATCCATCACCATTCACTTAGATTAAATTCAACACACTAGAGATAAATAAAAATTCAAAACTTCCAAATCGTCCATAACTCGTGACTCACTTTCCACTCTACACTAAATTGTATAGCCTAAGGGCATTACAAGTCTATTTTTATAACTCTTACCAACATGACGCATTCGATGATCGATTAAGACCAGTTCATATACAACATCTCATTATGGCCAACATGCCACAGCCCTTTTTTCCCCTGAAACATCAGAGATGTTGTCAAAGCCATTTAGAACTGGCAAGACTCTTATCCTATGAGAAAGGAATAAACTATTCCAGCAGTCAAACTATTCGTGTAGGGCAACAAAAGGATTACAACACAAAAGCTATAGAAGAGTAAAAATAAAACAAAAAACGAAAAGAAACAAAACATATGTAAAACTGCTTAAACTCTTTACAAAAGGATGAATCTTTTGAGATGTTCCTTGGAAAAATATTTATTACCGTAAGCAACGCGTACATCTTGATAACTGAAAATGATGGATCTACTTAAGTTTATAAAGTTTTTTCTACTCTTCCTATTTCTGGAAAAACGAGGTCTTAAACCATAAAAAAATGAAATAAAAACGAAATTTAAAAAAGAAAACAGATCAAGGGAACAACAGCACTACAAGGTAATTTAAAACCCCCCAAAATGGATAACCCACAGCAAAAGAAAAAGGGTTTACTTCATTCCTTCTACAGAAAATGCAAAACCTCTGCGCTGGGTCAGTGGAAATCGAGAAGAAACATGATGCAAATAACTTAGCATCATGGACAATGGAAGATGGCGTCGTCGTCGTTTTTCTTTTTCATTTTTTATGTGTCTAAATAGCTAAAGTGTATGAACACAATAACATGATGTTGTTCATTGCTTCATTTTGTGGCAAATATAAATAGTCACAATTTATTATCCGAGAAAAAGAGGAAGCTGCCAGTGATTGCAGGAAAGTACAGCATTCGACATCGTTGCATAGCAGCCAAAAAAAAAAAGCCAACAGAAATTAGGACAATCTGCATGTTATCATCGAATGTTAAATGGGAAAACTGCCAGGAGGAGTACGAGTACCTTAAGTCTGCAGAAACGAATTAAATGTTCATCCTTTGAAGGTAAAACAGACGAACATTTTTCCTTCACACGTGTCTCTATCATTCAGATGTACTAAAGGGTATCCCAAAATTCCGGCAAGATTTGAATTTCGTGCCATAAAATGTTTTGACAGCTGACAGCTCAGGATTGTTAAATATAGAGCGCTACACGAAAGAAATACGAGTTTTCAGTGTTGGAAAAAATTTTAAAAATTATGAAAATTTGGCAGCTACAATTCGCAAATTCGTTCTTTTCAGTAATAAGACTCATTTTCCTCTACACAGTTTCGTTAGTCGTCAAAATTGTTGCCTTTGGAGTTCAGAAAATCCACGAGTGATTCTGGAAATTTTAGGTCTGCGCTGACAAGCCTAGGACCATCCATTCCTTGAAGAAAGAGGTTAAACGAATTCAGCCAAATTTCGACGAAAGAGTGCGGATGTTTCTGATGTGCCATTGAAGCCATTTATCCCGTATTCTGTTTCAAGAAAATCACTTCTTGCCAAAAACACAAAGATTTCCCATTACGTACCATGAAGGGATTGGGAAGAACTTCTGGCCGTCGCGACGCGTGGGTGGTGCAATGGTACATGATCTCTTAAGCTCTTGTACATGAGAACGCGGTTTCAATCTCTGATCTGACCACCTTACATTTCTTTCAACGACTGCTACCTCGCTAAGTGCTGGCAACACTATCGAGAACTTAGCCATGAAAAATTTCTGAAAGTAGCGTAGGGAACCGGTGTAAAACTGTAAGTCCCAATCAGTGAGTATTCAACTGTAAATCGTACAGCTCACTGGTTGTGAGCAGTTGAGGTTCAATCGTTGGTGGGAAAGCTTGCGTTAATATTTTAAGGCGATGATTCCGATAAAGTATAATTTTCCACATGTGTTACTCACCTCGTGGTTAACACAGTGCAACACTAAAAAATATAACCATATACGGACACCACTACGTAATAAAAGACCAAACAACAGACCCGTGTCTCCCAGTTTTGCCCAAAGTCATGCACTTTTTTTTTTAGGCCTCAAAAGATTTGGGGCCTCGGTGTCATTTTTGCAAAAAAATTATCATTTTGTCAGGCTCATATCTTGCAAACCGTTCGGAATTTTGATTTACTTTCTGAGGTAACGTTGTAGCTCTTACCATAAAAAACTATGAACACATAAAATCAATAAACTTCATCTTCAAAGTAAAAATCGCAAAAATAACTTTTAAAAAATCGATTTTTTTACCTTTTTTCCCCTGTTCAGGTCCGTAGCTAGCAAACCGATCAAACTTCAAGAGAACGGTTAACTACAAAAATGTACCTAAGATCTCAGTAAACATATTTCTACAACAAATGAACTTCCTTGGAATGATTCTTAACACAGTTTACTTCAACATTCTGATACTATCTATCTCACCACCCACCGCAGCACCACAGGCAAAGCAGCAAGCTGAGCACGCGCAACAAGGGACGTAGCATACAATATAAGAATTATTCCTAGGAAGTTCATATGTTCCAGAAGGTTGACTATTGAGACTTTAGGTAAGTTTTTGTAGTTAATTGTGTCCTTGAATTTTGATCGGTTTGCTACCTATGGACCTGAACAGGGGAAAAAAGGAAAAAATCTAATTTTTTCAAGTTGTTTGCAATTTTGACCTTAAAGATGAAGTTTTTTGGATTTTATATGTTATTAATTTTTATTCTCTATGACAAGGGCTACAACTTTGCTTTAGAGAGTATATCAAAATTCCGAACGAATTGCAAGATATGAGCCTGACAAAATGATCACTTTTTTGCAACAATTACACCGACGGTCCAAATTTTTGGGGCCCATAAAAAAAGTGCATGACTTTGGGCAAAACTGGGAGACATGGGTCTTTTGTCACATAGTGGTGTCCGTATATGGTTATATTTCCATGACGTAAGAAATTACACACAGTGAAATCCACGTTAGTTTGTAAGTGTTCCATTCCAATATTACCTGGCCGATTTCAAACTGATCTAAGTACTGGATTGTCATCGCGGGTTGTACATTAATCAAGGTACCCTCGGTGTCTGAAAAAAAATAGTGAGGTGGACAATGTACTACTAAATGACATTAAGGAGTTGCCCGTGTAGTGCGTTTGCCAAAGATTGCCCCTTGGCAGCGGTTTGTCTGGTAACTGCGATTTTACGGTTCTGTTGAAAATCGCTTTAAGGTTTTAAGTAACAAGAATGTTCGGCTAGTCTGTCGGTACGTCTTTTGAATTCGCATAACTTGCCTTTCCTGCCAGCGACTTGCTAATATGCGTACGATGGAGATTCCGGCAAATGCTTAACTATCAACTGCATTCCATGTTGTAATATGGTTGGAGAAACTCCATCTGTCCCTCCGACTGCAGTTAGGCAAATCTATTGAGCGTCCATTTGAGATGGCTCAGAAATTGCTTATTATACTGCATCTAAGGAAACGACAAGACAGGTTAAACAACAAAACACCTTACTTAACTGCATACCAGAAAGTGCTTCTAGAAGAACCAAAACATTTCAAATGATTTTCTACAATTTTCTCTATTCGCAACATATTTTATAAATCGTTATGCGTTTTCTGTCTTACTTCATTGAAACTTTGTAAACGTTAACTAAAAGCATTTCGGAGGAAACTCAAATCTGAGCAAAACATGTAGTTATTGCTTCCAAAATAAAGGTCTATGTTGCAAGGAATTAGCATTAAAAGTTAAGTACTTCAAAGGAAATCAAAGACTTCCGTTGGAATAGCAACGAAAGCAGTGGCAACCGAGTCACACATTTACTGCAGATGCAGCAACATCAATCTTTTGTTTAAACTGGTAAACATTTAAATGAGAACATTCGTACACAGCAGAGATCTGCACATGACATCTTGAACGGTCATTCAAGACATTTGCTATTTTTCAAGACATGTACTGTAGCGAAGTTGTGGCAACCAAATACTTCTGTGTTCTGAAATCAAAGGATTCGTGTATGTGTGTGAAGCTGTAGAGGAGAAAAGAATAATATTACTCTTTCTACTTTGCTTCACATTGAATTGTATTTTTGTGTACACACACATACACGAATGCTTTGTTGACAGTACCTCTAAGTACTTGGTTGTCGCAACTTCGCTATAGTACATGTCTTGAAAAAAAAATGAAATGTCTTGACTGGTAATGCATAACGTCTTGTGCAGATGTCTAGTACGTAGCATAAAAGCATCATTGCCATATTCTACATACTTATATATACATACAGCGAAACATGGCAGTTTTGGAGTTGGTAAATTTCACCTAATCGTCAGATACGTTGTCTGTATATATATAAATGAAAGTTTGTCTGTATGTCCTTCATATAATCGTAAACTAGTATTTGATCATGTGATGATCTTTAGCAAAGTTGTTATGCATGAGCCCACGAAGGTTTCTGAGTTAGTATGACCAATTTTCGACATTCCAAAATAAAATTTGAGGGCAAATCAGCGTTTGCGGGTCATTTGTTATAAAGTACAGGTAGCTACTACTTTGTAATCCACTTGTCGCTGGCAACGTAACAAGATCATAGCAACTAGCTCCTTACGTAACTCCAAATTACTACAGGGGGGAGCAGTTAGGGTCAGGTTTATTAAATATAGAGAACTATAAGCAAGAACAACGCAATATTTTCAAAATAGTGAAGGCAGCTACAGTTCGTAATTCATCAACTTCAGCTATATGGATTATTTTCATCTTCATGGCTTCGTTAGTCGTGAAAATGGTCGTATTTGGGGTTCAGAAAATCCACAGTGTGATTTTTGGCTAGTGGCATCATCGGATCAATCATATTCGTTAAAGCGTCTGGTCCGACAATATAAGTATAAGTTAATGGTGTTCGATATCGCTACATAATGATGCAGTTTTTGTGCTAGACTTGCAAGATTTGGATGTGGTTTCAAGAGGACGATGCCACATATAATAAAGTCCAAGAACTTCCCAGATTTGGACGTGGTTTCAAGAGAACGATGTCACATACCATAAAGTCCAGGAAGCAATTCAATTACTGTATGAGCAATTTTCTGGTGGTATACGTTACAGTTTTTGTGATTAGAATTGGCTGCCCAGATCATACGACTTAACGCCGTTGAAATGTTTTCCTTCCGATATTTTGGAGTTTAAATTTGATGACATCTACGTTTTGAAGAAGGAAATCGATTAATAAATCAGTGTCAACTGATACTACGATCATATCTCTATATTCTCATGACTTTCTTGACACGGCATCCAACATATCATGCTATGAGACTCGTCAAGATTTATTTATTACAGGTATAGCCAGAGATGTAGCAGTAGGTATAGTTGTTTCTAATGAATAAAATAATACATAATAAAATATAAAATAATACATCTTTAAAACAACAGCTGTTCACCAAAATCGAGATACGAAGCGGTAGATATATGTATTTAAACAGAATATAAAAACGTATAACAATATTGCAATACAAGCTTCACGAAGAACACAGGGCGGCAACGAATTCTCTTCTCTGTTAATTTGTTTCCATGACAGACGAGTTTGTTTGTATTCCTTCTCCAGACACCGCTTCCATGTATTTTGTTGTCTACCTGGCCATCGACACCCCTGCGATTTCAATTCAAGTGCCGCTCTAGCAATATTTGATATTGGTCACCTAAGTATGTGGCCCATTCAAGTCCACTTTCTGCTACGTATATCCTATTCAGTGGCCTGTACATTGGCAGAGTACTTCATTACAAATTTCCTTGGGCCAGTAGAGACGGATTATTTGTCCCAGACAATTATTGACAAAGGTTTGGATCTTCCACATTGTCAGCTTTATCAGGCTCCAAGTAGTACTGGATGACAGCTTAGAATGCTATTGAATCTTCGCAATTTCCCCCAGTCGGATAACCATTTAATTTGCATTTTTATTGGTTGGATCCAAAAATAACGTGTTTCTAGCTGGCCTCAAATATAGTATATTTGTGTCCAAACACATTGTGTTTGCTATTCAATATAATATGTTAGTTATGTATTTGTGACCCAAATGTGAATTTGTTACTTGAAAACTGTTGCAAACACTGGTGTCTGTCATAAAGAAACAATAAACAGCAGATCTTCAATTCACGAAAACAATGCTTGCAAACATATACATGGTTCCTGCAATATGTTGCTGGGGCAGTTATTTTTCAGCATGTGCGTAAGATTTTGTGCATGTTTAGGAACACAACACGTACCTTATTTATTCGGTCACCAATATCCGCGGGGGAGGCACCATACTTGGAAATCTTGCATCCTAAATTGTTAAACCCAAGTTTTCCATTAACCAACCATACACTGTTAGTGGAGTATTCCTTTCTGTTCGAATACACATTAGCCCTGTCTTCTTTATATTTACTCCCAAGTCTACGTTTCCTACATTTCGGGAAAGTTTTTGTAACATGACCTCGATGACATCAAATTTGTTGGCTATAAGACAAATGTCATCTGCTAACAAACAGTCAGAAAGTTACGCTGGACTTTTTTTCTAGGATTCGCAAGGAACTAACTTACGTCCCTTCTTCAGCTACATCCTACAATATCGAGATTGGACTTTATATGACTTGCGAATTTCTTAAATAAACCAGGTGAATTTACAGCTTCAACGATGGGGTAGAAAATGCCGTCCTTAAGTATCACAACATGACTCCATGGACTAAGTGAGTCTATAGTAACATGTGGCCGTCGGTGGTGCAATGGTTAGTTTGCGCACCTCTTGTACATGACATCCTGGGTTCGATCCCTGCTCAGACCAACTTAAATTTCTTTCGGCGGCGGACACCTCGCATAGTGACGGCGACACAATCGATAATTTAGCCATGAAAATCAATCAGGGAGTATAAAACTAGAAAGCGCACAGCTCATAGTTATGAGAAGCTCTCCCCAGTTCCTTCATGGGATGTATTGGGAAACCATTTATATTTTATTTATAGTGACAGGCACTCTTCTTAATCGCACTTAACAAACATGGATTAATTGATCGTTGTGCCAGTCATAGGCCAATTCTCAGGGGAAATGTGACCGATGGTGTATTGTGGTCGGACCGGGCGGTTACTTCTTATAAATAAAGCTGATGTGTATTCTTTCACTGAGGTTATCAGGTGCTACTTTGATCTCGCCCGTAAGTGGGATACTGAGAGGATCGTTTAATGACGCTCTTAAGGAGATGAAAAAGAAATCGAGACTATTTTGCAATGCCGCTCTCATGCTATGGACCCGAATCGTAAGTAGGCTACTGAGAATATCGGTTACTGTTGCTTTTGTGGAGATGAAATGGAAATTAAAACCACATGTGTTGCTGTCCATTTCAGCAAACCCAAGAGGAACGGGTGCTTTTGATTTCGGTTTGTGGAATATGTATACTAACTTTACAGTGTGAAAACGGGGCACCACTTGAAATTCATTTGAGGATTTCCGTAGGTCAGCGCAGTCCCCCTTCGTCCCTTAGTAAAATGTTTACTTACAACTTTATATATTTGTTCGTAGGTTAGATCTCTGCTCTGACTCCCCTACTTTGCTTTCAACGACGGTCACATCGTTTAGTGATGACGACACTTTCGAGTAAATCGGTCATAAAAGTTCATAAAAATTCAAATTCAAATAAACGTAACTAACACTAGCACGGTCTTCAAAAATGCTATACCATGGGTGATGTTGTGATGTTGATACTTAGGGATCTTCGATCGATACTAATTCGCATATGTGAATTGTAGAATTGAATTTGTATATATACGATTGATGATCAACCGATGGTATCAATTCAGGCACAGTAGTTAGGCAGCTAATGATGATGAACTTGTCACGGAGTTGTTCGTTTGAATTGTCTAATATTTCCAACAAAAACCAACCATTTTTCAATAGAAAAATGTTCGTTAGAAAAATGTTAATTTTTCAATTAAAAAATTTTCAATCTTATCACAATACCGTTTCGAACCGGTGTACAACCATGCATCCTAATCTCGCAAACCCACAGCCATAGACTGATGCTTCGCATCAAACAAAGTTGCTGTGTACATGTGAGTTGCCGATCGTGTGTGTGTGAAAAATGCGAGAAAAATACGATTATTGACTTCCACGCGTGGCTATGGAGTGGCAATCACTGCTCTAGGGTTGTGAGAAGCTCTCCCCAATCCTGTCATATGATCTAAAAAAAAAATAAATGGTTTCTCATTACATCCCATGAAGGGACCGGGGAGAACTTCTCACAATCACTGAGCTGTGCGCATTCCAGTTTTCACTCACTGATTGGGAAAGAAATTTTTATTTTTTTTTTTTAAGGTGGTCAGAGCAGGGTTCGAACCCAGGATCTCATGTACAAGAGCCGCGCACACTAACCATTGCACCACCGACGGCCACCATTGCACCACCGACGGTCATATGATCTAATGGTCTAAAATTGTATTACTTAAGTCATACAGTTAAGGATTTGACCTTCGCCAACTACAAATTGTAAATAATTTTAAGCACTGTTCAAAAGTATGTAATAGGATTGGTTAAACAGACTAGCGATGTAGTTGGGGTGTTTGGGCCAGTGAAGTAACCGGTGAAGTAGGTAGGGTGTTATCGCTAGCTACGTAGTTAAATTGTTGGAATTACACAACTAGTTTACCTCATAGTTCTGGCTACATAACTGTAGAATGGGAGTGTAGGAAAAGGTCAATGGACTTCCCGGTAGGACATCCCGATATTAAACTCACCAGTCTAATGCATGACTAGTTGATTGCAAATCAGTGAGAGGTGGTTGCTTTGTGGTTAGTTTTGAACCAGTTACATTCTCCGGTGGCTAATAATTCTGAACTGGATACCATTGCTTGCATAAACACTCGTACATTTTACACATTACCACAAATACTTGAACTTGTACAATAAATAAATTTAAATGCACTTATATGAATACATTCAACTGTATTGTTATATAGACACGAATATATGTACATGTATTAGTTTGTCTTCTTGAGTCCTTAACTAAAGGCTACTTACTCACTTACTTACCTTGTAGCAATTTCATATTCATCGGAAAAACATAATGATCATTAGCATTGTGTTGCTGCAACTGTTTGCTGCAATGTTACGATTTAGAATTTGCATTGCTCTTGGTAGAAATATGATAAGAATTCTTATGAGTCGGAGTGATTTGATGTTGCAACAACATATTCGTATGTACTTTATGTTGGGTGAATTATATTAGTTCTAAATGAAAATATACCTAGTAACCAAAGGATTGTCGGAACGAATAATATGGGGATGTCCATGGGGACGAGTTATCAAGGGAAAACATAATATATTTTATTAGCTAAATATAGAAATTATATTTTTCATAAGATAAAGTACCTAAGTTTTGTCCTGAAACAGTTATCCACTTCATTCAATATTTCATTACTACATCACACATAATAAAGGGTCTTCATGTTTTGATAATATGTTGAATTTGCCGAAAACTTATGCCTCTTCAACAGCACTGTGTCACAAATTTTTCAACACAGTTTTGACCAAGTGAATCCAACGTCTATTCCCTATGTAATATTGTCCGGTGAATCCGAATATGAGGTCAGAATGGTAAAAAGTATATAGAAATCGAAAAGTAAGTTCATTCACTAAATCTACTGTAATTTAGTCATTTTGGCACAGATCTGAATCCTGTTGGGTAGGACAATTTTCATTTTTGGATAAACTAACGTCCTAAGTTATGAACTATTAATATTTGTAAAAAAAAAATGAAAAAAAAATAAAATAATAGAGCCAATTCGTGTAAAATCATCAAAATTTTTTGTGAAATTTTTACTTTGAGCCGCAGTAACTTAGTCATTTCTTGACCAATCTTTACAATTGTCTCAGAACTGTTTCGGTAATTTTATTATCTTCTACTGAAAAAAAGAAAGACAAAATTCATCGAATAGTTTCGAATATATTTGCATTCAAGTAACACAATCTTTTTTAAAACAACGGAAACAACGATAATTTTGCAATATCCCGAAAACGGTTATATTTATGTCTTGGATTCAATTTTATGTAGGGATTAGGTGTTAGATAAATTTAGTCAAACATTTGCCACACAGTGTAATTTATTAAATATATCGATTTTCTTAAAATACTATGTGGGTATTTCCGCAGAGACTTTCAAAATTTTCGCTATGTTAAATTGTTGGAAATTTGAACAAAATATTTTTTTAATTATCCTGTAAACATTGAATTTTTTTGCGATGTTAAAATGTAAACAATATGATGGCGGCCCTTAACAAGTTTAGATTTGTCATTATTTTTAACAGCTTTTAATGAAATTGATGGCGTCAGTTTAGGTTAGAGTGACTGTGAGTTCCTCCCATGGAAGCTCACCCAAGAACCAATGCTGCCGTTTTGAACAGCCAAGATACCCTGAAAAGAAACAAACAAAAAGAAAGTGCTAGTAATATTATGTTTAGGTTACTCGGTTATATCCAATTGGTACTGTTAATGTATTTTAGAAATAGACTGTGTTTGATACCCCACAGGTCCGATATTTTGTCAAAATAGGGATTCACAAAGTAGTCTTCCATATGTCTACCAAGGTTGGACACTGTAGGAGATAGTGTTCAAGAGTTTTCGCCATTAACAGCTACGACAGTAGCTTCTGTAATACAATCCAATGCTCGCTGCATGTTTACCAATCATCGAGTGACCCATTATGACAGCTGCCATTTTGGCTTTGTATTCCTGTTCAGAGTAGTCAGGAACTCAATTATTTTACTGTCATATCTAGGACAATTGCCCCATGCTATGCGACCGGTAGTGTGTTCTCTTCAGTTGTTGTCTGCCTGTTTGTGGAAATGGGAATTAGTCGCGTTTCACAGCACCCTTAGAGGGCTTTGTATCATGCTTTGTCTATCCGCATTTCCACATGCACCTTCCCGGCCAGTCCATCAGCGGCTTCGTTTCCAGCTATATTCGAATGACCCATAGTAGTGGAAGTCCTGTAGTGGCGCCGATCTCATCTAGCTAACCCCTGCATTATAGAACCACAATTGATCTATTCTCCATTTTTTATTATCGCTTGGCCGTCCCTGAAGATTTGTACAATCATCCCCACTATTTCGGGATTTCGTAATTGACGACACGCCTCCGACATTGCTACTATTTCCACTTGGAAGATACTGCAAGAAACAGGGAGACCAATTGTTAGTTTTATACCAGGTGAAGTTGAGAGGACCCCAGCGTCAAACTCCACTATCCTTCTTAGATCCTCCCAGTAAAATCTATATGCCAACAACCCCCAACAAATTAGTTCTGCTTCCTTTCTTCTCTATGCGGAATGATTCATCTAAATTTCTTTTGGAAATTCGGCTTGTGACTAGTATAGTCCGTTGTTTCAGATATGACCCCACCACCCAAAATTCTATGCCCATAGCTTCGATTGGTCCAACATTTCAACTCTCTCAGCCGCAGAGCAGTTTTGGCCGGTTACATATTAGTGGCAGTCGATGTATGACTC
Source organism: Phaonia tiefii (assembly GCA_963931995.1). NCBI lineage: Eukaryota > Metazoa > Arthropoda > Insecta > Diptera > Muscidae > Phaonia > Phaonia tiefii. Next base: position 32,111,523 of record OZ008371.1, on the reverse strand, counting down.
ACTTAGACTTATCAGTCAATTATGATACCACCGAATAGCGAAATTAAGCCTTGGTATAACCAGGGATTAATTTACTTTGCGCGAAGAAACTCAAGATCTTGCTTAGGTCTATCTGAGATAATTCCTCCAGGTCCCTACACAGGTGGGATCCCACCATAGTCATCCTCCTGCCGGCTAGTACAGAACATGTGTAATGTTAATGTTTAATATTTATTAGGTCCTAAAATTCATTTACAAAAGTTTCTTATAAGATAACTCACGGTACCCGGATCTTTATTGTGTACTAAGATTTCAAGTGCATATACGAAAATCGAGGTCCTTATAATGTTTGCGGGGGTCGTCAACAAATAGTTTTATGTGTCTAATTCTCATTTAAAATTTTCAATTTCAATATAACGGTAGCGGCAGGCAAGCCCGGACGCCCATCATGGATCAGACGCCTGCTAGAATGCAGTGTGGATGTTTATTTTTTGATGTGTTAACATCTATAGGCACAGGTAGGGCAATCTATCAAAGTGAACACATGCAAATAACACACAGCGTTAGCATCACATACGCGATTGTTGTACAACAACAGTCTCTGCCTGAAAATAAGTATGATGGCATTGATGCAGCGGCAGCGAACAAACAGACAGGTCGTCGTCGCCAAAAAGTATTGAATAGCATAGTATAGAAATATTGTTGCCTTTTGAAACATTTACGCTCTTTGTATTGTTTTATGTAATAACATTGTCGAAATGGTGCATTTATATTGAAATATTCTATAAAGAGAATAAGAATAAAACTTTTACTCAGACTCTCTACATGAGAGCGGAAAAAGTGTGCAATAAGTTCTCTATACTATTCAATACTTTTTGTTGTCGCTATGTTTATGACAGTAAGCTAAATATTGCTTTATTTATTTTAACAATATCACATCTAATGTTAAAGCAGATGTAAGGAAAAAGAAGGTACAATAGCAAAAGAACCTTTACCACAAAAAATATTCTTTTTTTTTGTTGACTTTATTTTAGACCAGAAAATTTTATCTTACTTCTTTTCTAGTGTTCTTACTCGGCTAGACTGGTCAATTATTGTCAAATGAAAAACTTTAAATTAATTAATTTTTTCTCCGATGTTTCTAGACTAGTCTTTTTCTTTTTTTTATTTCCAATGTAAGATTTACTAATGTGTTATTAGAAATCGAACAGGTACCGTGTAACAATAGATGTTAACACATCGCACGTGGAGTTCGAACACTTATTGAATTTGTTAGTACAAACACATTTTACTGATTACAAGCAAGTTGTACCTGCTGATTTCAAAAGTGTCATCCCTTGTTGAAGTTGCGAGATATTTAAAAAAATCGGTTTTTTGGTTTTATTTCATCGGCAATATTTACCAAATGTGTATTCAATTGGAATATGTTATACCATATATTCGATACACTAGAGATACATAAGTTTAATCTGCAATTAGTTTTGTCATCACATTTAATGCTTCAAAGCTAGCAGTACTGTTTTATCGCTAATAGAAAAACTGAACGCGATTTTCGTAAAAATTCCAACAATTTTAATATATTTTCCGAGACACATCTATTTTCTGTGATATCGCAAATTGTGTGTTGGAAAATACTGCAATTTCAATATATTTGAAAGTCGGTAACTACGATGTGTTATGATCACGACAGACGCCAACAATGCATTTGACATAAATCAAATATGACCTTCGTTATAATGTCCTCATATTTTCCATAACGTAAATGGTTAACGAGATATGACGTAAAGTCAAACTCACCTACAATGCACAATTTGAAGACTTAAATTCAAACATATTTTCTATACAAGCTGAAGGAAACAGCATGAACCATGTATACGTTTGGAAGCACTGGTTTCATCAATTGAAGATCTGATGCTCTTTCGTTTCTTTGTTGTTCGTCATGTTTTTGTTTGCAACAGAATTCAGCAAACAGAACCATATTTGTGTTACAAACACATTTTTATTTGCTTTTTAATATTTACACCAAGTATTTTTGAAATCTCTATTTGTGTTATCAAGTCTGTTAGTTAAGTATGTGTCTAACAATATTTATCTCTCCCAGTATATCCTCCCATTGTGTGTTTCCTTTTTGGTGCAGTATCCCATATTAAAGTATTTCATATATTTCTTAACGAACTACATAAGACTAAATGTATTCAATTGCAGAAATACCAGAATATGCCATAATATATAATCTCCTTTTACCAACCTAATGATATAAGTGTAATCAGAAAATGTTGCAACTGGTCTGCATCAGTTGCATTTAGTTCAGTTCCGTTCGGTGGAAAGGAAGTAAAGCAATTATATAAATATTAGGATATCCTTGACATAATTTTTAACCAAACGACGTTAAATTATCATAACGATTTGAAATTCTGACCACGAATTTAAGCAATTCGAACATGTTGTGAATATTTAATAAATGCTGTTGCTTAATTTGCATCACTTCCTTTTCACGGCGATGCAAGTGAGAGGTTAGAAACAAAATATTAGTTGCAACAAAACTTATGGGAAACTTAGTAGGACAATGTAATAATGAAATGCATAGTGGTTATCCATAAAGTATGGCCGAATCAGTACAAATTTATACTAATACACGTTTGCCCAACGTTTCCCTAGGTCTTATTTTTCTTTGAGTAGTAACATTTCTGGAGGTCCCCAAACTAGACATTTGGCTAAGCGATGACTATGCTTAATTACTTACTTAGATGGCCTCAAACAACCCACAGGGATCAAACGCCTAACTACATGATAATATCATGATTCTCCCACCGGCTACATCTTCGGTTTTTGACCTCCAGTAGGTAAAATCTCGTAGGCAATATTCCACCTGGTCTATCCAGCGAACCGTCCCTGGTCGTCCTATTTTTCGATGTCCTTCGAGTACATATTTGAATATCTTTCACACTGGTTCATTCTGATCAATTCTAGGTTAGTTGGTGACGGGATACAGATTATACAGCTCGTGGTTCATCCGTCGTCGATACTCTTCGCTTTCTATTATAGGACCATACATTTTTCGGATCAGTTTTCTCTCGAAGACTCCCTGTAATGTTTTGTCACCAGAGTACATCTTCGAATACCTTCGCACTAGTTCATTCAGATGAATTTTTGGGTAGGTTGGTGTCTGGATACAGATTACACAGGTCGTGGTTCATCAGTCGTTGATACTCGCTGTTTTCTTTTATAGGAACATACACTTTTCGGAGCAGTTGTCTCTCGAAAACTCCCAGTCAAGGTTTCATCAGCAGCCGATATGACCCACTATTCTACGCCATAAAGCAAGTTCTATGAGAGTCTGAAGTGTTTGCTTAGTTCGAAATAGAAAATGCTCAACTTTTTCAAGCTGTTCACTGCAGATCCGAGGTGAATAAAATCGTCCACTACCTCGAAATTACAACGTCTACCAACGTTCATCCTTTCATCCAATAGGGTGGCTATTCTGCATGTCGAAACCAGTAATTTTGTCTTGTCCTCGTATACTGTCCAACCCACTTTAGCTGATTCCAGCTCAATTCACTGAAAAACTGCAGTAACTTCTCGCAAATTTCGCCAAATGACCTCTAACTCATCAGCATAGTCGAGCAGCATGGGACTTGTGCTTCCGATAGTTTTATTCGTGTTGACTGCAGCTTTGCTCACGATGGTGTCAGTTAAGAGGTTGAAGAGATCGCATGATAGGTTGTCACCCCGCCTGAGGCCTCTTCACGTACTAAATGGTTTGGGGAGATATTTACCAATCTTTAGCGGGTATTTCGTGAAGGTCATTGTCATTTTGGAAGGCGTGTCGGCTAAGCAGAAATATGCAGCTCTGATATAGCTTGGTATAGTGTTCATTGCATCGGCCTGTCGAAGGCAGCCTTATAATCTACAAAGAGGTAGTAGTTGTCGATTTGTTTTTCTTGGGCTTTCTCCATGATTTGTCGTAATGTAAATATCTGGTCGATGGTTGACTTTCTAGGGCTAAAGCCAAAGTAATAAGGTCCCATCAGGTCTGCAACAAACGGATTTAGTCTTAAGCATATTGCGCTCGAGAGGACCGTGTATGCGATTGATAAAAGGCTTACTCCACGAAAGTTCGTACGTATACTCGAGTCGCCTTTTCCGAAAACAGAGATGCTAAGACTCCAAACATCGGGCATGCATACATCTAGCCAGATTTTGCGCATCTTCTGATTAATGCACCTTTCCTACTCAGAGCTACCAGCCTTAAAAGCTCAGCGGTTAGTGCATCTTTGTGGTTCTCAGTGCTTTGTTGGTCTTAATCCGGGAAATTGAAGTACTAACTTCGATTTGGCTAGGAGGACTGTAGTTGATGCCATAGTCCTGTATGCACTCCACACCCTCATCTATATTGAGGTATCCTGAAACAAGTAAGGCAGAGAAGTGATCTCTCCATATCCTCAAAATACTCAGCACGTCAGTGACAAGATTTTCTTCCTTATCTTTGCAAAAGGGTCACCCTGATCCATTTCCGTTAGTTTGACTTTGTACCCTCTACCTCTATCCCTACATGGGATGTAACGGGAAACCATTTATTTTTTTACTTTGTATTTTCTGAAGAATTTACGGACCTCTTTATTCCTACTGCAAGATTAAATTGTATCACTCTAGCGTTTTCTCCACAATTTTTTTTCATCCAAAACAGACGGGTTTCCTTTCTTCACCACTCCTTATACCGTCCTTTCGCTGGTCACCTTTCGCATCATGAGGCTGGCCAGTGTTGTGCCCGCGTAGCTGAGTGAGCTTCTCTGCATATACAGCAGCTATCTCTGGTTATTGGAGTTTTCCGATGGCCAGCTTTATACAAGGTGGCACAAAAGTAAACTTTCGATGTTTTTTGGCATGATGATGTCATGTAAATGGCCGCCGCCACAGTTGATTGTCATTTGAGCCCTTTTTATGGCATTTTCCACCACTTTGGCCAAAACTTCCGGCGATAGGTCCTCACATTCTTGACGGTCTTTAAGAGCTGCAAGAGTCTGAGGCTTGTTGACATAAACCCGCGACTTCAAAAAGCCCCACAAAAAGAAGTCTGGAGCGGTCAAATCAGGCGATCTTGCTGGCCAGTGCAAATCGCCAAAACGGGAGATTAGGCGCCCGGGAAATGCATCCTTCAGCATATCGGTTGTGGCACGTGCAGTGTGTGCCGTTGCACCGTCCTGTTGGAACCACATGTTTTCCAATCCCAATTGATCAAGTTGCGGCAAAAATAACTCGTTGATCACTCTTCTGTAACGTGGCACGTCGTCTGGTCGATGTCGACGGCGCTTCCATGACATCCTCGGCTACAGCAGCAATATTCTCTGCAGAACGGCTACTCCGGGGTCTGCCACGCCTGACAGCATCTCGTGTTGTGCCAGTCTCTTCGAGGCGAGCGGCTAAACGTCGCAGTGTTTCACCAGTTGGCGTTGGACGGCCAGGAAATCTGCGACGAAATTCACGTTGTGCCAAAGTCACCGACCGCTTATTGGTCAAATAAATAGTCAGCAATATTTCGCGATCTGGAGCAGTGTAGCGTAACATTGTTTATTATCGTGTATTTCGCATGTGTTTACTACACAAATGTCAACACAGAACTGACATTAGGGGCCAATCGCAAAATTTATAGCATTTTCTGATAGGAGGATTACTTTTGCGCCACCTTGTATATGTGTGTTGTCGTACGACTTTCGATCTGTTAAACCTTGTGCAAACTTTTGCTGCAACCAGGTAGTGATCCGAATTGATATTAGTTTTTCGAATCCCACGTACGTTTATTACGCGTAAAAAGTGGCTACCATCAATTACAACACGCTGAAAAATATCGGCTCCAGTAACATATTGCAGGAACAATTTACATGTTTGCAAACATTGCTTCCGTGAATTTTAGATCTGTTTCTTTTTTGTCTGTCACAATTTTATTTTAAGCACTTCTGCACAAATAATGCTACATTTGGGTCACAAATATACATATTAATATTTATTAATCATTGTGTCCCAAACATGTTATATTGAATACCAAACACAATGTGTTTGGACACAAGTATAATATATTTGCGACAAGCTACAATCACGATATATTTGCATCCAAACAACAAAAAAAGGTAAGTTTTTCACCCTGCAGGTTATATATCTGGTTCTTCGCCTGTTGATCAGGGGTTATTCAAGTAGCCTTATGGACGTATTTATGTTGGAGTGTCGTACTACTGACAACCATATTTTCCGCCGCGGCAACATACTCATTCCGTTTGCTGAAGTGATGGCGTGTACGCTGAATAAACCTAAAATGGTAGGTTCAACGACACTTTCACTGCCGACTTTCGCATTAAAATCACCTAGAACCATCTTAATGAGAGTGGTCGTATATTTCCACTGAGCGCTTATAGAGCATGTCCTTGGTGTCATCGCCTTCTATTACTTCCGTTTCGAAAAACTCGGAATAATATTAAAATATATATATATATGTTTGCTTCCCATTACATCCCATGAAGGGATAGGGGAGAGAGCTTCTCACAATCACTGAGCTGTGCGCTTACCAGTTTTCACTAACTGCTTGGGACCTACAGTTTTACACCGGTTCTGAGCGGTGTTTTGAGAAGCTATCTCATGGCTGATATAGTGATACTGTCGCCGTCACTAGGCGAGGTGGCCATTGTCGAAAGAGGCGTCAGGTGGTCAGAGCAGGAATCGAACCCACGTGTCGCCGTCAATATGCGAGGTGGCCGTTGTCGAAAGAGGTGCCAGTTGGTCAGCGCAGGGGTCGAACCCACCGCGCAACAGCCGCGTAAACTAACGGTTGCACCAACGACAGTCACCCGATGACTATGACTATACAATTGAAACCAACTCTCCATTTCCCTGAGCCGTTTTCCGTAGGTTTAGAAACAGGTGGTTTAACAAGTCGTTAAACTTTCATGTGAGAAAGAGTATCTGATTGTCGAAACTCAGAACAGATATTTAATGCTTGCCACGTTGAAGTATGATATTTTTCACGTCTGTTGTCAAATGTTAATCTTTGTGGAAACAGCATTTCTCTGCTAAAGAAAATATTTTTAAAGAAAGAAACTACGATTTTGGCTCAAACAAAACAAGTTTTGAAGGATGATCCTCATGACACCCAGGATTTAGGAATAGGCGCATATAACTGTGATTTTTTGCCAAAATACTTCTCAAATTCTTTTGCGTAGTTCCTCTATTTTTGCCATAATTTTAGTTAAGTCCTTCTACAGAAAAGTCATAGTTAAGATTCCCCCACTGAATCAATTCTTTTCAAATTTAAACCTTAACTACAAAACACATATTAAATCTGTAGACAAAAACAAAAATTCGGAATACTTTCAAGCGCCTTTTGAAAAGTAAAAAGAAAAGGAAACAACATCTCTGTATCCAGACGCCCAAAGGTGCCCAGATGCATAGCAACTGATAAAAGCAAGACAAAACTATATTTTTCGATTTTTATTGTAAGCATTCAACTTGCAGCAGCCAATATTGCAACATAAAGATGACCACGGCAACAACAACAACAGCAGCAGTGGTATATATAAAGGATCAGACTACAACACACAAAATACAGCAGACAGACAACAAGTGGGGAGCCCTAAAAGTAGTGCAACCAACTACTACAAAAGTCAAGCAGCCAAGGAAGCAAGATGGACAGCACAACGTATTGTAGGGCTGCAATATATTTTGCCACTTGCAGCTCTTGTAAATGGTCATAAGTTGCAATGTAATATTAAGGAGTCACAGTTCCAGCAACTGCAACTGCCACAGCCTCAGCAGAGATTAAAGTTAAGACGATTGTTGTGTGTTGGCATGGGCTAAGTGCCTACTCGGCAATTGGTTATTCCTGCTGATGCTGCTGCTGTCTTTGCGCATGCGCATAGGTATATACATATGTGTCCGTCTGTAGAACCGCCTGTTGCTGCATACTATTGCCGGAGACTTGTTGATGGTGATCACCGTAGAGACGAGACGCCCGTTTCGCTTTTAAAGCTTAAAATAAGCGCGTTATCGCTAAGCAACCGCATAAATAATAAGGCTTAAAGAGCAGGTTGACGCCTACAAAAATACTATGTTCATGCAAGACAAAACAACAGCTTAAGTAAGAACCCCTAAAGCCCCTCCCCGCCCGACTCACTAAAAACACTAAAATGTGGGGAAATATATTAACAATATTTTTATGTGTCGTCTTGGTTGTATTTTTCCAAAAGATTCACAGATAATGTTCGTTGGAATATATAAGAAAATCTTAACAAACTTGTCAAAATAAAATATTTTTTGACAATATTACATGAAAATCCAAACGGGTTTCAAAGCTGGCATAACGGATTCCTCCCAAGGAAGGTGGGGACATCATAAAAATAATGGTTTATCATATTTTATGGATTTTAATTTTTCTCAAAAAAAACCTTAAAAATCTCATCTTTAAGGCAAGAAATTGCTTGTAGGTCTTAATATGAACAGGCAAATCAGTCACAAAAGCAAAAAGATTCGACTGCACGTGACTGACTATAAAATAAATCTACGCATTTCACTTTGTTATTTGTTAGAAGATCTATGGCATTGACATATACACGCTCATATACACGCTGAAAAACCTGTTGTGTTTTGTTTATTGGATGCAAATATAACGTGTGTTTGGAGCTCGTCGGATATGTAATATACTTGTGTGCAAACACATTGTGTTTGCTATTCAATATTACATGTTTGAGACACAATGATTAATATGTATTTCCGACCCAATATGTGCTACAAATGTATCTGGGTTTGTTGCACAGTATATGCAATCTCGAGAGAAAGAGAATAAAAGAGGGGCAATGAGAGAATCTAGTGTGTTTCGATATTTTTGCATTATTCTCTCAGTCAGTGATTCATAAATATTCCTGAATGTGCGTGTAAATTGCAAATGAAGTTGCATGTATTCAGTCGTCAATGGCTCATCGGATGTTCTTCGTTTGAGGCAACCAAGTTAGCCGCTACCGAATTCAAGTTTTATCGCAACCAAACTAGACGAATCAAAAGTTGTTTCAACCGAGATAGAGGTTGTTACAACCAAACTAGAGTTTGTCACAAACGCAGTACAGGTTGTCAGGACTGAAATAAAGGATCTTACTGCCAAACTAGAGGTAATCGCAGTCGAGTTAGACGTCGCCACAGCAGAATTAGAGTTTGCTTCATTTTAAATAGAGCTTATTTATGCCGAGCTAGAGGCTGTCACAGCCGAATTGTCGTAGCCGCGACAGAAGTTGTCACAGCCGAATCAGAGTTTATTACAACCTAATTAGAGGTTGCCACAACCGAATTAGTGGTTGCCACAACCGAATTATAGGTTGTCACAACAGTTTTAGAGGTCGTCACAACCGAATTTAGGTGGTGTCACAACTGAATTTTGACATTTTTTTCTGTTGATTTAGTGGTGACTTATTTTCCCGTATTCTCCTAAATAACTGCAAATCGGATAAATAATATAAATGGGGTAATGTCTAGGGCAACAAATTAATTTTACATGCCACTTGCAACGGTTTTTTTTTTAAATCTGGCCAAGAGGGTCACTGCACCAATTCTGTCGTGTTGTGTCTGTTGATTTGGATTCTAAGCCGTTCTACATACAGACGATAGTGGCAGATTTGGAACGACCCACCTTGAAAACTTTTGGAACAATTGACATCCGCATGTCCTGCACGCGGACATATGTGAAAATTTTCTTAAAATTGACTGGTTTCACTGGCAACTCAGTGATTACAATATTTTTACTTACATTTCTCAATATCCACAAAAAAATCTTAATACACCGCTACAGCAACAGCTGCACATTCTTTCCCTGTTTTAATATAATATTTGTTTTTAACATTTTAAACGTCAGGTTTGACATATATAGAATTATGTTGTGGTAACCGAATTGAAATGAATTCTTGGAAAATTCATTGACAGAACCGACGCTGAAACCGGCTTAATGTAAAATTCGGTTACAACGACCGAATTGATACCAAATGCGATAATTACAACTGAATTGATGCCAAATTCTGCTGGTACGCTTGAACTGATGCCACATTTGGTTGCATCAATCTAAGTTGGAAACAATTTTCGCTGTGGCATCCGAATTCATTTCAAATTTGGATGCCGCAACCGAAATTATAAACGAAATTATTTGACATAACGAGTATAATTGAAGATTCAATTGTCACAAACGAATGAATTACGAAATGAGGTTGCTACAACCGAACTTAAGTTGTGGGTACTAAATATAATAGAGATGCAGTTGTCACAACCGAATTAATTATGAAATGAGGCTGCGTCAACAGAAATTCAGTTGTGGGTAATAAATATTTAATGAAGATTCAGTTGTCGCTACGGAGTCAATTATGAAATGAGGTTGCTGCAACCGAACTTAAGTTGTGGGTACTAAATATAATAGAGATGCAGTTGTCACAACCGAATCAATTATGAAGTGAGGTTTCGTCAATCGAACTTCAGTTGTTCACACTAAATATAATTGAAGTTTCAGTTGTCACAAACGAATCAAATATGAAACGAGGTGGCTTCAACCCAACTTCAGTTGTGGGCACTAAATATAATTAAAGATTCTATCGTCACAACCGAATAAATTATGAAACGAGGTTGCTACAACCGAACTTCGGTTGCGGACGCTAAATATAAATGAAGTTTCAATTGTCACAACCGAATCAATTATGAAGTGAGGTTGCTTCCACCGAACTTCAGTTTTGGACACTAAATATAATTGAAGTTTCGGTTCTCACAAGTGAATAAATTATGAGACGAGGTTGCTTCAACCGAACTTCAGTTTTGGAGACTAAATATAATTGAAGTTTCGGTTCTCACAACCGAATAAATTATGAAACGAGGTTGCTTCAACCGAACTTCAGTTGTGGGTAATAAATATTTAATGAAGATTCAGTTTTCGCTACGGAGTCAATTATGAAATGAGGTTGCTTCAACCGAACTTCAGTTGTGGAGACTAAATATAATTGAAGTTTCAGTTCTCACAACCGCATAAATTATGAAACGAGGTTACTTCAACCGAACTTCAGTTGTGGAGACTAAATATAATTGAAGTTTCGGTTCTCACAACCGAATAAATTATGAAACGAGGTTGCTTCAACCAAACTTCAGTTGTGGGTAATAAATATTTAATGAAGATTCAGTTTTCGCTACGGAGTCAATTATGAAATGAGGTTGCTTCCACCGAACTTCAGTTGTGTGTAATAAATATTTAATGAATATTCAGTTGTCGCTACTGAATCAATTATGAAACTAGGTTGCTTCAACCGAACTTCAGTTGTGGACACTAAATATAATTGAGGTATCAGTTGTCACCTCCGAATCAGTTATGAACGTCAAACGAACTTCAGTTGTGGGCACTAAGTATAATTGAAGATTCAATTGGCATAACAGAATCAATGATGAAACGAGGTTGCTTTAACCGAACTTCAGTTGTGGCCACTAAATATAATTGAAGATTCAGTTCTCGCAACCGAATGGATTATGAGACGAAGTTTGTTCAGCCAAACTTCAGTTGTGGAGAGTAAATTCAGTCGAGACAATCTTTTTTCAAACAAATAGTTCTCTGAGTGTTATTCGATTTAAAATCAAATGGTAATTATAAAGACCCATGTATGTATGTCATACACCAGATATCCGAGATTGAAAAATACATTTCTTTGATCAAGAAACAAAAATAGAAGGCCTGTCAATGGCAACTATGTTATACATAACCTACTGCTCTAAACTCAGCTGTCTTTATCTGTACTATAGTTTTTATTGGGAGAATAGTTTTCAGCCTACAAATGCCCATAACTCTGTGCTACATGAATACCTAAAAAGTTAACTCTTTCACTTTACCTTGACCTGAACATAAACAACGCACAAGCCTGGCTGTGATACAATTAAAATACAGCGTAAAACCTTGAACGTAACATCAAAACCTTTCGAAATTATGCAAATTTTGCATTGAATCAATGACAACCTTAACCTTCAATAGCAAGACCAACTGCAGCTACAGCAGTAGCAGCAAACAGCAACATAACAGCAACAGCATAACATAATATATACAGTGGACAATATAATGTCACACTTCATTTACAAATACATGAAGAAACCAACAAAACAAGAAGACGAAAAAAACCAGAGTCCTCTGAAAAATGTTGCATGATCATCAACAACAAGTTGCGCGCGCACACACACAAAATCACACACTGCAACAACTTAATTAACAAAACACTTTTTGAGGCATCGTCAGCAACATTATCTACGAACGACAACGGCAACAAAATATCAAAATCAACGCAAAAAAGAGATAAATTCCTGATACAAAAGACATGGCCACCAGTGCCACCAACCTAAAAGAGGACAACAATCTGGAATAGTATGAAAGAAAAAAACTTAAAAGATTCCTTTAAATCGTATGCCACATTAAGAAGAGAACACCAACAATAGCAGACACAAACTATAAAGTTGCAGCAACATCATCAACAACTAAGGCTGCGTCTGCTGTGTGCCTGTTGCTGTTGCTGTTACTGCCGCTGCTGCAACTGAGGCCGTAGAGGAAAACATCAAAAAATCAAAAACGTGCCGAAAATATCACTTAATTAACATTTTTACGCTTGAAGCTTAAAAGGTAATTAACGCGTTCACTTAATGCAAACACTATTGAACATTCGAGTAATTGGACAACATGTCCATGTCCAACAACAATTTCCCTCCTCTTATGCCACATAGCTTAAAGTCATCATCTGCACATGCAATACACACGCATACACGCGCTTCGTACAATTTTACCTTGGCTGAGCACACAGGCACAAATGAAGCTTGAATATTTGCCCCATTGGGTTCTGAATAGAATGACAGTAGCTGTAGCAAATTTTTAGTTTTTTACCTCGCTCTTTAAGGCTTTTGTGTTTGTTTCTCCTTTTTTTTTGGTTAAAAGCGCCACATAAATGATGGTCTTATTCCTGACTTTACGTTTGTTGTTTAGACAAAAAAAAATCATTGTTCATTGGCCGTTTCGCCGTTTTGTCCACTCAAACGTTTTCCATATGGGTGGCCCGTTTGTTGAAAGTATTCTGCTGTTACTGTTGCAACAATCTGTCGTTTGGCCAAAAGACAAACAACATTTTCCAATCACCAAAACATTCTATGAATATAATGAATCGCCTTGGTCGGCCCTCGTCACTCTTGGTGCTTGTGTTTGGGTTCTTACGTTGTGCAGTTTTTTTTGCTCTTCCAAGCTTCATCACTTACTCGCAATTCATTACCATACTTTAGCATTCATTTACGCATTGATGACTTTACTGCACACACACACGCTCGAACAAAGTAAGAAAACATTTTGCGAAGATGAGAGCGCAAAAAAAAACTGAATTGAAAATTCAGTTCAGAATTTTAAAGGCAACAGAAGCGAAGAAAAAATATGCGACAAACGTCCAAATTTTCTGAAGCTATAACGAATTTTACAGATGAGCTTCGATAAATGTAAAATACGAAACCAATCTGGAGGTTAAGACCATCGTTTCCATCGTTTTCACAATGTTGATTTCAAACCGTTTCAGCTTGTCACAGGAAAAATGGGGCCTAACTACGAGTATAAACGACGATAATCGTCCAAACGATTTCGTTACGTTGATAATTATGACCATAGAACCATTTAAAGAAACGGAATTTTTAATGAGAGCGCTACAAAAGTTTTTTTAAATAAAACAAACCCGGTTTTAGATACCAATGAAATTCTTTATTCGACGCCATTTTGTATGTAACTCGATTTCTTTTGCATGGCCACCACGGGCATGCTTGCAGAAGTCCAGACGCTGAACCCAATTGTCGACGGTTTTCAAGCATAAATCGGTCGATACTGCTGCAATTTCACGTTCGATATTGGTACGAAGTTCATCAATCGTCGCTGGCTTGTTGGCATAAACCGTAGACTTGACGTAGCCCCACAGGAAATAATCTAACGGCGTCAAATCGCACGACCGAGGCGGCCAATCGACTGGGCCATTTCGTGAGATATCACGTTCACCAAACTTGGTTTCCAATAAATTGATTGTGGCATTCGCTGTGTGGCTTGTGGCGCCGTCCTGTTGGAACCACATGTCCTCCAAGTCCATATTATCCAATTGGGGCCAAAAATATTCGGTTATCATTGACCGGTAGCGATTCGCATGTACAGTAATGTGCCGGTCTTGATCATCACGGAAGAGGTACGACCCAATGACGCCGCCGGCCCATAAACCGCACCAAACCGTATTATTTTCGCGATGCAATGATGACTCATGGATTACGTGTGGATTTCTGTCTGACCAATAACGCATATTTTGCTTATTGACGAAGCCACTCAGCCAGAAATGAGCCTTATCGCTGATTGTTGAGGCTTCTTATAGTTCGCCTCTTAAAGTTGATGCCACTGACTCCAAATTTCGGTAGAAAATTTTAATAATTTTGACTCGTTGTTGGCTCGTATATCTGTCCATGATGAAATGGCAAACCTTACTGAAGAGAAATGTCAAAAGAGAGGGAAAAAATATGTCCCTATCGATTTACTTTTGTAGCGTCTCTGTTGAAAAACCCTTTATTTTAGTCTAGACACAAACCAAACTATAGTTGATAATACTGGGTTGTAGCATAATAATGTTTAAAAAAGTTGTTTAATTTTTGTTCATTTAGCCCCCAGCCCGCAACGTGCAATAAGGAACTTTGTTCCAAAATGGAGCGCTGACGAAATGACAACGCGTTATAAATGTGGCAACTTATTACAACAATTTTTTAGTCCACGTAAATATTCCGAGCACTTTAGACAAGAACGCTGTTGAGGGAATAAAGTAGCACATATTGGACCGATTCATCAAAAATTTGAACGACCGCCTGAAACACCGCCCGTGAAGTCCAGGCGGCCATTTGAACTATATGCTTTCTCATAAAAAAAATGCCATAAATGTAGCCACTACCAACTGGAGGAGAAACACTGAAGATCGAGCCGGTTGGAAATACATGTTATCCTCATTTTATAAGTCCTTTAACAACTCTGGGTTGTTCGAGGTCACCTGAGTAAAGTGTGAGTGATTAAAAGAGTATTCCATTGAAATCGTCGATATAAAAGTCATCCAATTGAAAGAAGAATGCCAGATTCGTTGCCGGTTGAAAATCATATTTTATGAGTTTATCGCCTTCTTTGAGACCTACCTGTTAATCACGAAAAACACATTGCACGTTTAGTGCTCTTTAGCTATTTTTTTTTTTTGGAACTTTGTGTGAACGTCGCTGCAATGTTTGTATACCAAGAAGAAGAAGAGCCTCTTAAATGTAATTTAATTAATTTATTCACTTATTCAATGAAGCGCAATTCTGAATGCGTAATTACTCTACCTCTGCGTTTAGTCTCTGCTGTTGGTCATTTGGTTTTGTGGCAAAATGTCGAACGAATTCTGCTCTAAAAGGATCGCCAGAACCTTGCATACTTTGTAGATGCAGTTGTTTACTTATACCATGCTGTTGTTGTTGTTTTTGTGTTTATTTTTGTCAATGTGGAGAGTCTGGCCTCCATAGTCGCCTGGTAAATTTACGTGGTACTATTATGTTGCACTTTTTCGGAGGGCGATAATTAATTGGTTTGAAGGTGTAAGGAATAATCATCACAGATGATGATGGCATGATGAAAGATAGTTGCAAATGATGTACTAACAATACCCGTATCGGAGTCAGGAATCTCGATAGCAGGCAAAACGTAGCCCAATTTAGGAATCAGGTGAAAAGTGAGGTGCAAACAAAGCACTGACCGAAAGGAATGCGCACTAAAAGGCTCAAAGTTGGAAGGACTAAATTGAAGAGCTAATTTTACCAGATTTTTATGGTAGTGGGATTATATTCGTTAATCTTATTAAAATTTGGCTAAAATTTGGGCTACATACTGACAAGATATTTAGGAGCCCTATATTTTAGGAGCCCTCCTACATTTTCTAAAAACACAGTGGCGAACACGCACTGGGTTTCAGCACAGGAAAAGAAATGAGAATTTAACACAAAATTGAGTTCTTCATTGGAATTTCTGTATTAAAAGAGTTCACACTTCGGACGATATTCCATCTGCGCGATGGAAAAATCTTTGGAAAACCAATTACCAAGTTCACTGAGGATTTGAGGCAGAAACTGCTTAGAACGATAAGACATTTATACATAAACAATGACATCAGTAGGGTAACTCTTGATTAGCTGCCGTACAGAGCTTGAAATTAGTGAAATCACCAAATCATCAAGCACTGAAGTCAACGTCAAGCACTGAAGTCAACGTTATGACAATGAATTTATACATATATATATGGTCTACTTATATATATATATTTAAACAAAATATAACAATATAAAATAATATTACAATACAAAGTTGAAATAAGATAAGGTTCAAGCAGAACATAGGGTGTGAACGAATTCTCTCCATCAATGCCTGCCGCTGGTTCCATGTTTGTAATCGTTTGTAATGCTTTTCGAGGCAACGCTTCCATGTCTTTTGTGGTCTTCTTGGCCTTCGATATCCCTACGGATTCCATTCAAGTGCCGTTCTAGCAATTCTGAGTTTATGGGCGCCTACACGCTGAAAAATAATGGCCCCAGCAACATATTGCAGGAACCATGTACATGATTGCGAGCATTGTTTACGTGAATTGAAAACCTGCTGCAGTTTGCTTCTTTACAGTCCGTCACATTTGTATTTTCAGCAGTTTCAACAAACAAAGTCACATTTGGGTCATATAAACATATATCATAACCTATTAATCATTGTGCCCCAAACATGTTATATTGGATAGCAAACATAATGTGTTTGCATACAAGTATACCATATTTGCGACAAACTACAAACCCGTTATATTTGCATTCAAACAATAAAAAAGGAAAATTTTTCAGCATGTAAGTATATGGCCGACCCAAGTCCATTTTCTTCTGCATATATCCAAGTCAATAAGACGGTCACATGTGCATTGCCAGAATTTATCAGTAGAAATTGTCTTCTGCCAGTAAATACGAAATATTTGTCTTAGACAACCATGGCCAAACGTTTAGATCTTCTTCACAGACAGCTTCGTCAACCTCCAAGCAGTACAAACGTACAATAGTACAGACTTCACCATGCAATTGAATATTCGAAACTTCATCTTTTCCAATATCCTCCTCTTGCGTCAGATTTTGTGCAGGTTTAGGAAAGCGACACGAGCCTTATTTATCCGCTCACTTATATTCGTCACAGAGCCACCATCCTTGGTAATCTTGCATCCTAAATAGCTGATTGAACTTACGTCTTCAATTAATGCTCCATCAACTGTTATGGGAGTATTCTTTTCTGTTCGAATACGAATTAGCTTTGTCATCGTTATATAAGTCGGTTTAACTTGTATTCGATGTCATCAAATCTGTAGACCATAACACAGACATGTCATCCGCGTAGTCGATATCATGCATATGTATATAGAGATTCATACATACCCCACTGAATTCCCTCGCCATTCCCTCGTCTATAAGTAGAAAAAATACCGCGGGGACAACCCAAATGCATGTCTAACTCCCGCAGATGTAGTGATAGATTGGTTTTCCCTTCCGTTAAATCCAACTATCTACTCAGCCTCTCTGTACAGTTCACGGATTATGGACATTATCTTGTCCGGTATCCCCACACTGAGTGACGGTGTCCACAACCAAATGCTTGCTCGAAGTCTACGAAAAGTAGATACGGAGGCGAGCGTAGTTCAACTGACTGTTCCATGACATATGGAGTGTATTGACGTGGTCGGCACACGAACGACCTGAAATCCGCCTGCTGATTCCGCACAAATCGCTCCACCACCGGCGAGATATGCTGAAGTGCAAGGGTCGCCATTACTTTGAATACTGCGTTGAGCAAAGTATTAGCTCTCCAGTTCGTGCTCAGTGTTAGATCACATTTTTCGGGACAGTGATAACCACTCTCCATTTCCACCCTTTACGTATTTGAAAGACCAACCATGTACTTCTGATGACCGGCGTAATGACATCTGTTAAAGCTGATGCAGCATATTACAACAGTTCCACTGGAATATTATCAAAACCTGAAGATTTTTGATGGTTTATTTTACCCTGTACCTCCTCAATCTGTTCTTGTTTGGGTTGTATTGAAATATCCCTTCTCGGGTTGCGACGTGAGTATACTGCCGTAGGGGTATACTGCTTTTCATCATCCGGAAGTCAAGATTATGTCGTAAAGAATTCACACCATCCCTCCACTTCATGATCCGATGCCCCATATTGCAACAGTTCCGCTTGAATATTATGTGGACCAGAAGATTTGTTGTCCTTTATTTTACCCAGTGCCTCCCAGATCTCTGCTTGCTTGGATTCCGTTGATATATACCTTCTCGGGTGGCGACGTGAGTATGCTGCCGAAGGGGTGTACTGATTTTCATCATTCTGAAGTTCATATTGTGCTTTCGTTGCACTTTCTGATCTGGTGTTAATATCTCAGTGTTCCAATAATGCCCTTCCACGTCCTTTGACTGCAGCTAGAGTTAGAGCGTAGAGTTTGATCGTACATCATTGATATGGATGTGTCCTGCAGATGGTCCGTATTGTATTTTAGGATTTTGGTTCTCATACAGTTGACAGCCGTTGGAAGGAGACGGATGTTGCTAACTAAGAGTTGGCGATCGCTATCAATATCAGCACTAGTTGGATTTATACAATTTAAATATTGCTGACCATACCACTAATATTCGTTGTACCAATGAAAACGTCATCGAATGTACGAGACTGTTCATTGCCGCAATGAATATTAACAGTATGGCGATGATATTTGTGCGCAAACTGAGTTGAGGAAAAAATTGTATAACCCGGGAGTTACAGACCAAATGGAGCTTCTCTCTTTCTACAAACAACAACCAGCAACATATCCATTAGTATGCACCGTAGAATGCGAGTTGGGTATTTTTTAAGGTAATGACTATTAAACGACACGTAAAAACTAAATGATTATGGGAAAAACATAAAGAAATTTTTAATATTGTAAAATGGAATATTGAAGCGTCCAAATTTAGGCTACAGTACTAAAACCAAAATCCGTTCACCTTTATCTCACGCGACATGTTATTTTTTCAATTCACTGTTTTGTCTGATAACTATACATTCGAATGAATTGACGCATTGATGTGAATATGGGATGTTGCGCGTACGTTTATTTTAAAGTCTTCGTAGATGATTTTAAAATTTTTCCTGGTTATGCATTTGTTTGATTTTCTTTGTTGCCTTTCGTCTTGTACAGTGAGTGATTGCAAAAGTGTTTAATAGACATCTGCAAGCGCTTGAAATCAAAAATAGCAAGCAGGACTGATTTAGTTCAATTCAAGTAGTAACAAGAAGATCACACAACATAAATATAAACTACCGAAATTCCTGTTCAGGTAAAATACAAGTTAAACGGTCCTACTGCTTCCCGATTACTCTCTGCAGTCTAAAAAATTACAATATCATTAGAAATGACAATATCAGTTAGAAAAACTGAGTTTGCAATTTTTACAATTCCACAACATTTTCCATCACTAATGATAACGATAATATCAAATAACGACAAGTTTCATTCATTCATTAGCTTTACAAAGAAGTAAGGTCACGACGCTTGCTTTTTAATAGTTTGTGTACTAAGCCATGGAACGCACACGAATGAAAATGTATTTGCGTGTCTACTAGTCAACGTTGTGTTGTGAGAACAGCCGATTTCAGTTCTACCTACCGTAGTTGTAGTGGCAGTGAACAACTAAGCAGGTCGTCGTCGCCAAAGAGTATTGAATAGTATAGAGAACTCATGGAACTAATTGTATGGCTCAAAAGCACTGGCGTCATCTGGTGAATCATTGTAGAATGAGAAAGTAAACTCAGGACAGCTGAAAACAAAGGTTTTGTTTTTGTACTTTTCTGTTAACATTGATATGTTGGTATACATATCTGTTAACTGTGACATGAGGAGAGCCTAAACAAAAACAAAATGTATGCTGTTGTTGCCCACAATTATTCTTGTATCTATTGCGACTGGCCGTCGGTGGTGCAATGGTTAGTGTGCGCGGCTCTTGTACATGAGATCCTGGGTTCGAACCCGGCTCTGACCACCTTAAAATTTCTTTCGGCGGCGGTCACCTCGCATAGTGACGGCGACACTATCGAGTATCTAGCCATGAAAAAGCTTCTCAAATTACCGTTCGGAATCGGTGTAAAACTGTAGGTCCCAATCAGTGAGTGAAAACTGGAAAGCGCACAGCTCAGTGATTGTGAGAAGTTCTCCCCAGTCCCTTCATGGGATGTAATGGGAAACCATTTATTTTTTTTTTATCTATTGCGACTACTTGGTACTTTTACTTCGTGGTGTAAGATTCAAAACGTATTACCCTCTCTTTGTCATAACTTGGTCCATTCATAATCTTTACGTGAAGCATTGATGCCTTTTGAAACATTTATGCTTCTTACATTGTTTTATGTAATAATATTGTCGAAATGGTATATTTATATTGAATTATTGTATCGTATAAAGAGAATAAAACTTCAGCTCTTTTACCCAGACTCTACATGACAGCGGAAAAAGAGTGCAATAAGTTCTCTATTCTATTCAATACTTTTTGTCGCCGTTCTGTTTATGAGACAAAACAGAAACAGTTATTTCAGTGAGGTAAATATTACTTTATTGATTTTGACAATATTCTATCTAATGTTGAAGCAGATGTAAGAAAAAACAAAGTGCAATAGCAAAAGAGCCTTCAGCACAAAACCTATTCGTTTTTTATTTTCAACAGGTACCGTGTATCAAGAAGTTGTTAAGACATCGCCCGTAAGTTGGAACACTGATTCACTTTTTTTTTGTTACACATTTGTGGTGAATCTGACAGAAGCCAAGTGCAAAAGCAAAATGACTGTTGTTGGTGCCCACAATTACAACAACGTTTTCTGGTAGCACGGCGTGTTTGTTTGTTTATAGTTTGTGTCTGAACCACCCACGGACAATACAAGTCCAAGTATAAAGCAAATTGAATTCGATTATTTGAATTCGATTCGCTTGCATTTTGGATGTATTTGATTCGCTTATGATCAAATCAAATACTATTTGGTTGTTGGTTTTTTATTCTTGGTTTGCTTTGATGTTGATGATACAACCGTAAAATGTCTTGAAAGTGAGTAGTTTGATGCCACTGTCTAGTGTGTAGGCAGTCACAATGTCGTAAGAGTGTTGGCTTATATAGATGGAATGATTGAGGATGGAACAGGGTTTACCGTCCGGACCTGGTGTAATATTATGTTTTAATATTGTAATAGAACAAAATATTGTACTGATATAATTTATGACTGAATCAGGTGCATACCTTTGGGCCAAAGTTCTGATATGTGACCTATCTAAGTAAGTCATTATTTCTTATGGTCATACTGGCCACATACTATAGCCGACATTGACGTCCTTGAATTTAAATCCACTAGTCTATCTCTAACTTTTCTCAGGGTGGACTTATTTACTTCATACCTTTCCACTTCTGTCCTTCAGTGTGGACATAACCCTCTCAATAATAATAATTGCTTATTATTTCTTTGGGTCAGATGACAAAAAAAAGCGTTAAGCCGTCATGTAATGTATAGTAATCTCTTCTAACATTTAGAAATGCACTTAACTTTCTGTCTCCATAGACCACCAGCACCACCATCACACTCGATCCGTACATACTACTGACTACAAGCACCAGCCACATGTGACCACATGTGTCACCTCAATTATAGACGTACAAAAACCATATCGTACAAATCCAATACTGAGTATTAAACAAAAAAAAAATTGAAAAAAGTTTTGAAGAAACGCCAACCTAAAGCGAGTGAATATACAACATGTTTCCTCGGGATTATAAGTGACACTTAAAACGTGATTTGTAGATTTTTTTCGTACTTAACCCGCAAGTAAGCCGCCGCCGGTACAAGTACTTTCCAATATTTTCATTTTGGTTTCCCTGCCCCTTCACAATGCACATGGTCGACGACAAGGTTTGTCGGATCGTTGAGCAAAGGTTTGTAATTGAAAAAGGCCAACCATCCAACAATAATAGCAATGGAGTGATTATAATGATGACGATGATGATGGTTGGTCGCGTTAGCTGGTTGGATGGAGAGGACTGTGTGTAATGTAAGAGAATTACACCAAAATATACTTTGGGGAATACGAGAACGTGTACCCAAGTGAGCCGTATGCAGCAGGTCTTACATATGGATTGGATTCGAAGTGCTGGATATGAAAACATAGACACTAAAGGCGCTACATTCATGTCAGGTGACATGACGCATAAAACATAAAGAGGCTAACAAAAGGCTTTGAACGAAAACAGTAAAAACACACAACGTTAATTGACTTTAATATTGTATTGTTTGTCGTTGTTTGGACTGTTTTTCCTTGCAGGGTCCCAGCGAAAATTTTCACTGCAAGGGAAAGAGAAAGAATTTGGTAGAGTCGGATACTTGATATCACAGTTAGCAATAAATACGACGTTTTAAAACCCGGAATGTTAGTTTTAATTAATTTATGAGAAGTTCATAGTACAAGCTTTCAAGGTCAGCAACATTTTTATAAAATAGTTATATTAACTGAAAAATATAACTTTGTGATGTAGGTTAACAGCCAAAGTCACGATGTCGAAAGTTAACGTTCGCTTTCTTTCTATGCGACAAACAGCTGATTTGGGAGGCACTAACAAGCGATCAAAAACATATACAATTCAGTACAAAATCTGACCGCACTTACACCCTCTCCTACAAAATCCAAGCGAACGAAGCCAGTCACTCACTTTCGTTTAAAAAAGCGAGTCACTATCTTTCGACTTGTCGTTTGCATGGTTTTACGTGTGTTTGTGAGGTTGTTGTTCAAAGCAATAACATAAAGTTGACGTTCGCCATTTAATTTCGGATCGAGAGAGAAGAGAATGAGGAACCAGTATCTGCAGTTGCCGCAAAGTTGGTGTTTTTTCTGCTGAAATTGAAATATATTTTAATAACAAATTTATTATAATGACATTATATGTATTCTGTCCATTGTGTTTCTTCCATTGAATTCTATGTAAATTGTTTTTGTTTCAAGGTTTTATTTGATTTCCAGCTATGCGACAACCAAAAGACAAGTGACTGGTTTTGACATTTTCGTTCGCATAGATGACAGCGAAAATAGTTAGTGGCTTCCGATTTTGCAAACACACAACCACACAATAACATTTAAAGCCTGGGATAAGAACGAAAGTGAGTGAGTGGCTTTCGTTCGCTTAGGTTTTCTATCAAGATCGTGACTTTGGCTGTAAAACTCACCCTAATGCACTGCAACGCAAGAGGAAAGGAAGAACATGCAGGAAACAAACTTTCGTTTCTTGTGCTGGAAATGTAAACCTACCAGTGTGTGTTGCTACTTACACGTTGAAAAAATTGTCTTTCATTGTTGAATGGCTGCAAGTATAACGTGTTTGTAGCTTGTCGCATATATACTTATAGTATACTTGTGCTCAAACATAATATGTTTGCTATTCAATACATCGTTCAATATATCTCTTCACTAACGTGGTTTTGTCTAGGGCTGAGGTAAGCTCAGCCATGACCAAAGTCTTTCGTTAGGATCCACCAAACCTTTCGAAATAAGAACAGAATAGTTTACCCTTTTTGGGGGGTTCGAATTCACATTCTTTATTGATATTTAATTTACAAAGTAATTTGATTTACACGACTAACATCAACTGCTTCACTCGGTGAGAACACTTCTCTTAACTTGAGAACACTAGTCTTGGTTGACAACACTTTTCTGGGGGCACTTGTTTCGGCTTGACAACAACCTTCCGGGAATACTAGCATTGGCTTGACGTATCGTCTGGCGCAGATTGCGGACTGGTAGATTCTTAGGTGATCGGCATCGGATATGCTGATTCGGTATGTGTTTTACATGTCCGGTTAGAACGGTTCGGTATTGGCTATCATCGGCTGGTTTATATTGAGTCGAAGCCCCTGTGTAGGAACAGTCAGCCGAAGCCCCTGTGTAGGAACAGTGAGCCGAAGTCCCTTGTAGGAACAGTGAGCCCAAACTCCTGTGCAGGAACAGAGAGCCGAAACTCCTGTGTATTCACTGTATTTACACCGTCTTTACTAAAGAACGGATCCCAAAACTGGGTCCTGTCCTTTGCAGAACTAGAGCCCCAGGCACAATGCTATAATCTTGTCTGGTTGTTCGCTCGGAGGCGACGACTTGAGTATAGTCAACCTTAACAGTAAGTACCATTGCTATAGTGACGCAAATGAGAATTGCATCCAATCACTTATACCCTTGTGGGCATTAAACTAGTTCGCTGCTAATATGTACACAACGTCGACAGAGCTTGTGTGTTGTCAGTGAGTGTGATTGTTCGCGGTGGTTGGTGCGACTGATGGATGTTGGGTATGCTTAGGTGACGTATGCGGTTGGGAATGGCGGTGAGTGTTTGTTATTATGTACGGACGGATCATGACGTCACGTTACTATGTTTGGAATACAATGATTAGTAAATTACAAAATATGTGTTTGTGTCCCAAATTTGATTTGTTTGTTGAAAACTGCTGAAAACAAAAACGTGACAGCCAGTAAAGAAAGTTAACAGCAGCAGATATTCAATTCACGAAAACAGTAAGATTATGCGATTTAACGCCGCGCGATTTCTATCTTTGGCGTTCTGTGAAATCCTGGGTTTATGCGAATAAACCAAAAATAATTTCTGAGCGCAAATCCAATATCCAACGCGTCATCGGTGAGATATAGCCACATCTCTGTGAAAAGGTCATGAAATTCGTGAAAAGACTAATGGCCTGTCATCAGAGCCATGGGGGCCATTTGACGGATAGTTTATTCTGTACTTAATCGGAACATGTTTTCCTTACAACCCAATAAAAAAATTTACATTTATTTCTAAAAAAGTGTATTTTTATGTTAAAAGTGCATTCTTACTGAGACATCCTTTATAAAGAGGATAACTTTGTGAAAGCACTTTTTTAATAGAATACAGGAACAGGGGAGTCTTGAAATCAGTCTATTAGGATATATGTTGTTAACCTGTATGTACTACTGGCACATTCTTTTCTATTTCTTTCCACGGTAACGCGGCTGTTAAAAACGATATCACTGCTATTTGGGTGAGCTTTCTTGGGGGGAACTCACATCCACTCTAACCTAACCTATTCTTGGGACAGAATATGAAGTCCCATGGTATCACAACGATTCTCATTGGACTTAGTGTGCCAATACTAAGAATAGTGTGCCAATCTACTTAACCCTACGGTCAATAACCGGGTACCCGGGTACCTTTTTCAACTTTAAAGCACTGGCATTTCCTTGTAAAAAATGGTATGGTCATGAAACTTCAGATCGTCGCAGTCAAGGTGTTTTTTAATGTTAAAATTATAAAACAAGTTAATAGAATTAACTTGGTCATTGCTAAAAACGGGTTTAAAGTATATACCTGCGGGAGTCAATGACCGGGTACCCCGGTACCCCTATATGATCGAAAACAAAAAGTTTTTGTTTAAATTTTAAATTCAAGTTAATCATTAATTTTTATTCAGGTTTATATTAATTCAATATTATATGTTGCATATTTTATCTTTTTAAATACATTTAAAGCATTTGGAAATTGTTTTTGTATGCTGATCACATATGGGCTTATCACACTCACTGCATGATTTTCGGGTTTTACGTCTTTTTTTCTCAGGTACTGCTAAGCATAGCAGTATGTGCCTTAGATGTTGATGGTAGTTCGGATCTAACATTTGTATCTACTGGTCTTCCCAAATAGCATTCAATGGCGGATTTTGATGAAAAATGTCGAGTTATTTGCATGTTTGCCGAGCGCTCTTCAATAATAGGAATACAAAGTTCCTCTGCAAGGCTTTGTAAAAAGCACTTTCTTTGCGTATTTTTGCGAGGTATGCTGCTGTTGTTTTCGAAATATACCAGGTACGCTGCAAATGAGCAAATGTCTATTACATTGAAAAATAGTGACAATGGCCATATATTTGTTTGTCTTTGTGTTGTGTATTGGCCTAGCATCTGGTCCATAACATCTACGCCACCTTTTGTTGCATTGTAAAATGTAACAATTTCTGGTTTTCCATTGTCACCAACAGCGTTGTCATCGTGCATTGTGGATAGCAATATCACGGAATTAGTTTTTCGTTGCACATACGAACACATTGTGACATTGTTGCGATGAGCAAATGTAGATGACCCGATAGCTCTTTTTTTTATCAGCTTTCATAACATCAGGAATGTATACTTTATTTTTGCGCAATGTCCCAACCATTGTCAATTTATTAGACAGCAGATGCTCCGCCACGGCAAGAGTTGTAAAAAAGTTGTCCATTGTGATGTTGCACCCACTTCCGTTGAAAGGGCCAGTCAAATCCTTGACAACCCTCTCACGTTGTCTTATTTCACGACCTGTTGCAACTTTACCGGTATATATTTGCCCTTCAAGCGGATAAGAGTTCTTGGCATCACAAATCCACCAAACCTTAATACCATATTTTGCGGGCTTCGAAGGAATGTATTGAGTGAACTTCGTTCTACCTCGATAAGGAAAAAGCTGTTCGTCAATTGTAAGGTTCTCACTTGGTTTATAATGTGCTGCTAGATTTGCATTGAGCATTGTCCATATATCACGGATCGGTGCAGCTTTGTCCGTCAATGTCCTTTGGCTTCTGGTGTTTGCGTCATCAAAACGTATAAAACGTATCAATGCCCAAAATCTGTTTATGCCCATTGTTGCCCGATATAGAGGGAAAGATGTTATGGCCCACAAATCTTTTGCATTATCATTATTTGAGTGATTTGCACCAGTCATTATCAATAAGCCAATGAAGGAGTACATTTCAGGCACTGTTACTTCCTTCTATATTGACATTAAAATAAAGGCTTCTAAGCAAAATAACATTAAAGATATAGTGGGGTACCGGGGTACCCGGTTATTGACTGGTGTATATTTTTTTGGTTATTGACCGTAGGGTTAACCATATCTTATATGCAGTCGTCGGTGGTGCAATAGCTAGTGCGCGGGGTTTTGTACAAAAGACCGTGGATTCGGTCCCTGCTCTGACCATCTCGCACATATTTCGACAACGGTCACCTCGCTTAGTGACGGCGGCACTATCGAGTACTTAACCATGAAAAAGCTTCGCAAAATACCGTTCGGAATCGGCGTAAAACTGTAGGTTCCAATGGGTGAATGTAAAACTAGAAAGCGCACAGCTCACTGACTGCGAGAAGCTCTCCCCTATCCCTTCATGGGATGTAATGGGAAACTTTTTATTTATTTTTTTTAATATGCAGCTTCGACACTTCATTACTTTGGAGCTTGGCTGGAAATGACATCAACATCTAAAATAGTTTGCTGGATTATTTTTCGTACTCATATCAATATCACTATCCAGCGCCGTTTTCATATTCTATATAAATTTATCAATACAAAGTGCAAAGTGCTTATTATGACATTTAATGTATGTGTGTGTGTGCAAGAGTGGTCCGGGAAGAAAACAAAGGGAGAATTTTCTTCGGAATCAAAGACACCCAACCACACCTAGAACTGAACTAAATTGAACCAAGGAAGTGCCGGTATGAAAGTTGTAGTGATTTCTTGCACATCTCTTTACTTAGCGGCGTGAACAAGTTTTCAATTTTTTGCGCCGCTTTATCGTTTTAATTTCAAAGTTTTAACGCGCGCGATTATACTTGAGGAAAGTATGTGCGGATTTCCTGCATAGAATGTTGGCTTAAGACTATGTATTTTATTTGTTTGTTCGTTAAGTAAATGAGCTCAGCCTGTATGGTGGCAAGGAAGGCCAATGAACGAACCAAATATAAAAAACAAACCAAACAGCAAACTGAGAACTTATCAGTTTTAAAAGCAACACACCTTCATTTATCATTCGCTTAGATATCGAAAGTGATAAAAATCGCATGAGAAACTCTTGCACTTTATTGCAGAGCGCGCATAATGGCGCAAAGGCCCCAAAGAGTGTGTTGGCATGGCCTCTAAATTGGAGTGTTAAAAGATCTTTTGATTTTGGTAGTTCAAAACAACAACAACAACGTAAAAAGGAAGACACAAAAAAATGATTTGTATTTTACGCTTTATACGCTTAAAAAGAATCCAGAAGATACAACTACTTAACGTTCCTCATGTTTTACGCCATAGCACACACAGCGAGACAGAGAGAGAGAGAGAACGAAAGAAAGAGTGCAGTTTAAGTGCAAGCGGTCTTTTTGAGCTTTTATGCCTCACAAAGATAAAACAGAACATTGAAAGGGAAGGAACCCAAAGATTTGGCTAAAATAAGGAAAGAATTATTCCTTTTAGAAAGGTCTTCAAAAAAAAAATCACATGAGGTGTTAGGAGACACCCGATTGGAACGAAGTTCCTTTCGCTATATATTATGTGCTGGTTAATTCCAACGCGCCTAAGGCGTCCGTTGAAAAATACCACAATTTACATGAATTTTTAAGAAAATATCCTTTTTGTAAAATGATGAACCTTTTTTAAGGAATTTTTTTTATAGAATGTATTTTTTGTTAAAAAGTATATTTTTAGGTCCTGTTTGTAAGAATATGTATTATATTTTCCCGCGAAGGTCCTTTATTTAAGATAGGTACTTCTTTTACTAAAATCTAATGTTTTTTTTAAGAAAATGTACTATTTTTAAGAAAAAGTAACTACTTCCTGTGAGAATAAGCCATAGGAGAAGCATTTTTTTTTACAAAGTAGTACTATTTTTAAGAACAGGTACTTTTTAAAGAAGTGGCACTCTTTTTAGGAAAAGGTTATATTTTTAAGAAAATGTACTAATTTTCAGAAAGGCTACTTATAAGAAAATAAAGGGTATATCATATTTTTAAGAAAAGGTACTTTTAATAAAAGTAATTTTTATAAGAAAAGGTAATTTTTTAAGAGAAGTTATTTTTTTGATAAAGGGTTTTGTTTTTAAGAAATGGAAATTTTTTATAGAATTGGTTCTTTTTTAAGAATATGTACATTTTTAAGAGTGGGTACTTATCTCAAGAAAAGTTATTTTGTTTCACAAAAAAGGTACTCTCCAAAGAAAAGGTAGATTTTTAAGAAAATGCAAATTGTTGCAAGAAAATGTACTTTGTTAAGAATATGTACTTATTTAAAAAAAAAAATTTATTTTTTTAAGAAAAGGTACTTTTTGTAAGAAAATTTATTTGTTTTAAGCAAAGGTACTTCTTTAAGATAAGGTATTTTTTTTAAGAAAAGCTACTTTGTTTAAGAATATGAATAGGTATTTTTTTTTTGATAAAATTTACTTTTTTTCAGAGAATGCACTTATTTAAGAAAATTTTCATTTTTTAAACTTTTTTCACTTTGGCGTTTCTAAATTTACTTTTTATTGGGTTCAAAACTACAATATATGTGACCTGGTCTACGGAAAGGGGGCTTAGGTGTCAAAAAATCAATTTTCACTTTTTGGTTGATTCGGATGGAAGATGAGATGCTTTTTCACGTGGTGAAAAGCAGAAAATCCTAACTTGCTTAGAAGTGTACTAAAAATGTAGAGAAAGAAAAGTAAAAACGACTAAAAAAAGAAACAGTAAACGTCACTTCTTCAGTGTTCCTTTTTTAAATGTTCCACACTAGCAACTTACACGATGAACTATAATAATATTCCGACCAACAACAACACTTACTGGACCACCAACAACACTTACTGGACGTCCGGCGCGGAGAACAATTAACGAGATAAAAATCCTAACTTGCTTAGAAGTGTACTAACTGACGAAACGAGTTGCTTACTTTTAACAGCTTTCCCCTTTTCGCAGACCTGGTCACATATACAAAATATTGGTTACCTAGAAAACTTCCCATTATACAAGAAATTTCCCAACATATGTTAATCTAGACACAAACCAGAGCAAAAATGAACAATATAACGGGTCCGCCAAATAACTTTTTTTTTTTTGAAAATTCTATAAAAAAAAACTACTGAATATTATCTCAAATTTTTTTTTATTTGAAAGTACAATCATTCCGGTTAATAATGGAAAATAATTTCATTCAAATGGCTGCCTCGACTGGCCATGCAGTAGCCTACACGATCGGTCCAATTTGTAAGCACATTATCGATTGTGTGCAGCTGTATTTCACCAATGGCTTCACGAATATTCTCCTTTAAAGCGTCAATTGTCTCTGGCTTGTCGGCGTAACACTTATCTTTTAGGGCACCCCACAAATAATAGTCCAACGGTGTCAAATCGCAGGTCTGAGGTGGCCAAACGACATCAGCTCTGCGGCTGATAATGCGATCTCCAAAAACAGGGCGCAAAACATCGAGTGTAGCTTCGGCTGTGTGGCACATAGCGCCGTCCTATTGAAACCAAATGTTGCCAATATCCTCCTGTTCAATTTTTGTGAACAAAAATTCGTTCAACATGGCCCGATAACGATCGCCATTGACTCTAACGGCCACTCCTTGCTCATTTTGGAAGAAAAATGGCCCAATTATGCCTCTGGACCAAAATCCGCACCAAACAGTGACTCGTTTTGGGTGCATCGGCTTTTCAAAGTGTGCGTGCGGGTTTTCTGTGTCCCAAATGCGACAATTTGGCTTGTTTACATACCCGCCAACATAAAAATTAGCTTCATCTGAAATGATGAAGTAGAGATGAAGTTCTCTAAGTCGATCCCAGGCCAACTTAGCGAAGCGAAAACGCTTTGGATGGTCAATTGGCTTCAACTCGTGAACCAATTGGACTTTGTATGGCATCATGCCAAGGTCTTTATGCAAAATTCGTCTCAATGATGTCTCCGAAATATTCAATTGTTGAGAACGACGGTGAATTGATGTTGATGGCGCTTCACGCACACTTTCTGCCACAGCAGCAATATTCTCGAGTGTACGCACTATTTTTGGCTTTTCACGCTTTGGTTTATCGATGAGGATTCCAGTTTCTTTCACTTTTTTCACAAGACATCGAACATACCGAGCTGACGGTGCTTCTCTTCTTCCAAAATCCGTACGCAATTTTCGCACACATTTTGCAACATTACCATGATTTTCAAAGTAATGTCCCAATATTTCCCAGCGTTGTTCAAGCGTATACACAACCATATTCGTTCAGCGGAAGGATAAAACTAATTATCTGTCAAAGCAGACATGAGCTAAGTGTTACCATTCACGAAATAAGCACTAGTTGAAAAAAAAAACTTTAGATGGCGGACCCTTTAGTTGATAATACTGGGTTGTAGCAAAGTAGTGTTAGTGTTGTTTATTTTTTTTCCATTTAGACCCCATCCGGCAACGAACGATAAGGAATTTTGCTCCAAAAAATTCGCATTGGAATCATTTCCAAAATTAACTAACCTGAATGTCCGTTAGTATATGTATTATAGCTTTATTAGAAATAACAAGTATTCCCATTAATTATGGAGCACGATTTCTTTGATGTGGCTGTCGCGGCTGAACTTTCATTAGGTTCTCCAAGACTTTGTGGATGGTTTCTGGTTCTAACTGACGAATGGCCTGGACGATATTAGCCTTAGGGGTGTGGATCGTTTCTGGATTATTCCCATAGCATCGGTCTCTAACCCCTGGACGACCATACATGTTTGTCCGAAGCGAGGTAATCTTTTTTTTTATTATGACCTTATAATAACTGCGCCCGAAAAAATGGGGCCAAATATATTCGTTGTTTTGGTAATTTTTTTCCGGTTTAGCTAAAAGGCACACAATCTTGCCAATCATATGCTCGATCCGTATAAGCACGCTGAAATTCGACCTTAAATTTTTTATAGATATGGATTGGATTTATAGACTCAAAACCCAACTGGCGTTTCCCCCGCGTGCGCCTCTATTTCCACCCCATTGCATTCCTTTGTATTAAGACCACTTTTTGACCTTTTCGAGGGCTCATAATGGTTAAATTGGACCAATAAAGAATTGACGTCTACTATTTTTCATTTGGCCTTACCGTCTTCTAGAAATCACCCACACATACATCTGCTATATCTGCTAGCTGTACAGGCACTGTATTGGTCGTCAAAGGGTTAACGGCGCCCCATAAGAAAAAGTCTAAAGGAGTCAAATTCCAGCTCTGAGGCGGCCAATTAACATCGCCAACACGACTGATAATACGATTACCAAACTAAGTGCACAAAATATCCAGTGTTTGATGAGCTGTGTGACATGGTATGCCATCCTGCTGAAACCATATCTTCCATTTTAGGTCATAAAGAGTCCGTAATCATGGCTTTGTAGAGCTCGCAGTTGACTGAAGTGATATTTACAGCAGGATTTTCAAAACATGCATTGGATGTATTGGCATGGCATTGATAGGCGAGTTTTCCGATCCCCTAATGCGGTAATTGTATATTGCGGTGGGGTGTGTTTCCGAGAAATTTTCAAATTCGACTCTTTTTGTTTTCCTTCGAACAAAAATTTTTTTTCATTTTATGTTTTTTAAACATATTTAAATCGATTAGATAATATATGAGAAATTCAGAAGCAATAGTCTTCGAGAGAAAAATCCTCCGGAAAATATAAAGTTTAAATAAAACAAAACCGGTTTTAGATACCAATGAAATTCTTTATTCCTGTGAAAGTACGTTCGATGCCATTATGTATGGAACTCGATTTCTTTTGCATGGCCACCACGGGCACGCTTGCAGAAGTCCAGATGCTGAACGCAATTTTCGACGGTTTTCAAGCATAAATCGGCCGATACTGCTGCAATTTCACGTTCGATATTCGTACGAAGTTCACCAATCGTCGCTGGCCTGTTGGCATAGAGCATAGACTTGACGTAGCCCCACAGGAAATAATATAACGGCGTCAAATCGCACGAGCGAGGCGGCCAATCGACTGGGCCATTTCGTGAGATAAAACGTTCACCAAACTTGGTTTCCAATAAATTGATTGTGGTATTCGCTGTGTGGGTTGTGGCGCAGTCCTGTTGGAACCACATGTCCTCCAAGTCCATATTATCCAATTGTGGCCAAAAATATTCGGTTATCTTTGAACTGTAGCGATTCGCATTCACAGTAATGTGCCGGTCTTGATCATAACGGAAGAAGTACGGCCCAATAACGCAGTCGGGCCAATGACGCCGCCATCCCAATGACGCCGTCGGCCCATAAACCGCACCAAACTGTAATTTTTTCGGGATACAATGATGACTTATGGATTACGTGTGGATTGCTGTCTGACCAATAACGCATATTTTGCTTATTGACGAAGCCATTCAGCCAGAAATGAGCCTCATCGCTGAAGATGATTTCCCGATGAAAATCCGAATCATTTTCAAGTTGTTGCTCAGCTCAATTCACGAACATACGACGCTTATGGTGGTCAAGCGGCTACAGTTCTTGCGTCAATTTGATCTTGTAAGGATGTAGGCCAAGATCTTTTCGCAAAATTCGCCACAATGACGCCACAGTGATGCCCAACGCTTGAGAACGATGTGTGAGAGACACATTTGGGCTTTCTTGAACTGAAGCCTCAGAGGCATCAATATTGTCGACACTACGGGCACTTCTTTATCTCACTGGCACGGGAACATTTTGTACTGTGCCTGTGGATTCAAATTTTCCCACTAGACGCTCAATTGTTTATCTGGTAGTACGATTATGACGACCATAAATTGGACATAGCGCTCTTAAAGTTGAGGCCACTGACTCCAAATTTCGGTAGTACATTTTAATAATTTCGACTCGCTGTTGGCTCGTATATCTTTCCATGATGAAATGGCAAACCTTACTGAAGAGAAATGTCAAAAGAGCGGGAAAAAATATGGCGTCGTTTGCTGTCCCTATCGATTTACTTTTGTAGCGTCTCTGTTGAAAAACCCGTTACTAACTTACTCACTTATCCAGTCTCGAACAACTTCACCGGGTCAGAGACCTTACAAAACGAAGATAACATATTTCGCCAACCAGTTCGATCTTTTGTATTTTTCCGGAAAATATATGAACCTATAATACAAAGCGGGACATACCGATGTCGTATCAAGCACAAACTCTTTCCCAATATCAATGTAAAGGGTGTTTTTTCAAGCTCGATAGAACTTCAAATTGTAAAACAAATAACACAAAAAATTAAATTTTATTAAATTTTTTTTGTATTCGAAAGATCAATACGTGGCATTAACACTTGAAAATGAATTCGGGCTTATAGGCACCGCGGCTGTTCTTGACGAAGCGCATTCTGGACGTCTAATTTTTGGCCACTTTTTCGAGCGCTGCTGGCCGTATGTCACGAAGAACACAAACAATGTTGGCTTCCAAGGCGTCAATTGTTGCAGGTTTATCAGCATAAACCAGTGCCTTCACGTAGCCCCACAGGAAATAATCGAGAGGTGTCAAATCGCACGACCTTGGAGGCCAATTGACAGGTCCATTTCTCGAAATCAACTTATCGCCAAATTTTGATTTCAATAAGTCGATGGTTGCTATCGCCGTATGGCACGTAGCGCCATCCTGTTGAAACCACATCTCATCTGGATCAATGTCATCCATATTTTCAAACATGAAGTCATTGATCATGGTGCGGTAACGATCTTTATTGACCGTAACGCGAGCTCCGGCCTCATTTTTAAAGAAATAAGGTCCGATGATGCCACCAGCGTGTAAGCCGTACCAAACGGGGCATTATTCTGGATGTAATGGAGTCTAGAGGGTCTCTCGTGGATTGGTCTCACTCCATATATGGCAATTTTGCTTATTAACAAACCCGTTAAGCCAAAAATGAGCCTCATCGCTGAACACAATTTGGCGATAAAACAACGGGTCAGTTTCCAACTGAGTTTCAAAGTAAATTTGGATTATTTGGCAGCGTTGTTCAAGCGTGAGTCTATTCATGATGATTTGCCAGAGTATACTGAAACAAATAATAGAAATTTTGTTATTTAAATTAAATTTTTAGTGTTATTTTTTACAATTTGAAGTTCTATCGGGCTTGAAAAACACCCTTTAATTAAGCAAATAAAAATACCCCGATTGTGCTGGCTGGTCTGTGTCAGTAGAACGGATAAGGACGAACAAGCGCGAGTGGTATTAGAACATGTACTCGGAAGAAGCTGAAAAATCTGACGGCCAATATGAACGATAGTCTGCGGAAGCAATTGGGGAGAAACTGCCAAAAAGCGAGACAAATATGATATCTTTGTTTTCAGAACTTTTGACGGAATTGTCTCTTCTTGAAAAACCAATTCAATCGATTGCTGTTTAGTTTCAGGTTCGTATGAATACAAACTAAAAAACGGCCCAGAAACATATTGTAGGCACCATGTATATGTTTGCAAGCATTGTGTTCATGAATCGAAGATCTGCTGTTTTTGTTTCCTTGGTTGTCACGTTTTTGGTTTCAGCAGTTTACAACCAACGACGACACATTTGAGTCACAAATACATATCTCCAACATGTAATATAGCATAGCAACCACAATGTGTTTGGACACCAGACTTGTATATTTGCAAGAAGCTACAAACACGTTATATTTGCATACAATCAAAAAATATTTCGATTTTTCAGCGTGTAGATGACTGCTATCTTAGAACTAAACAGTTTTGAAGTACACAGTTGAAAAAAGCATCCCTAGAAATATATTGCACCAAAATTGTGTATGTTTGTCAGCATTGGTTGTTTTTTTTCTTTGTCACGTTTTTGTTTACATCAGTTTTCAACAAACAACACCACATAATTGTCACAAAAACACATATTATAATCTACTAATCACTGGGTCCCAAACAGGTAATATTACATGGCAAATACAATGTGTTTGGGAACAAGTATACTATATTTGCTACAAGCTACAAACATGTAATATTTGCATCCAAACAACAAATAAGCCAGAGTTTTCAGCGTGTATGCAGGTCAATGATTCGACGCTTGTCGTGATCTTATAGACCAGAAACATAAATGGCAATTCTGGTATGATGCCTTATGATTTCAGGTTCAACATGTACAACCCACGATTTGGTAGGCGGAAAAAAGTTAAATATTTGCGAATATCTCACCATTTAAGGATGACTATCGAGACTTTGCCTTACGCAACTTCATTCAGGTAAGCGACTGAGTAGGCAGATGTAACTATTAGTGCTAATTTATGATGGAAGCTATTAAATTTAATAGCTGTATGAAAATACACATAAAGTAACAGCAGTATGAAAATTTTGCAATATATCAGTGAGACATATGGATGTGGTGCATTTGTTCGTATATTCGAAATGGGGGATTTCCAATAGACACTCTTTCCTCACATATCCCTTTGCTATTTACCAACATGTTTTAGTTAACCTTCCCTTTATCTCCACATATTTAGCAGCATTTTTACCAACTTTACGCAATTTTAATCCAATACCACAAGCTCTCGCGCTTTCAACCCCACAGCGAATACCCTGCGAATATGCAATACTAGCTATGTTGCATGCCTGGCAGCTATCTGCCTGGCCAAAGCTAAAAGTCTATGTTAACTTTGATAAATCGTTGCTCTAAAATGCGATAACGTCTTCAATCGCACAACAGCAGCGTTGAAATTTACAAAAACAAAAACGAAACCAGGAATTCAAACCTTAACGCAGCGACCGAACAAACGCATCAAAACAAAGTGGAAGTGGAAAAAATGATTGGATCGCCGCATCTTAAGAAGGCCCAAAATCGCCACAAACACAATCACGGATTCCCTGATGATGCCATCGCTGATGTTCTACTACTGCTTACCAAGCAACAGCACCAATACCTTGCAACGTCATAGTCGCTTTTATAGCTGGTGTTAATGTTAAATAACCTAGAAACACCACGCATCTGAACCCCAACTAGGTAAAGGCAAGAGCGTGTTTGAAACCAACTGAGCGGTTAGCTGGCTAGCGAAGGATATTTTTCTTGAGCTTGCGTGAAATAGGTTGCTGGCAACTTGTTGGTTGGAGCAGCGGCTGCTGTTAAAGTTGATGTTGCTGCCTTAAGTAGATGTATGCTGCTGATTGCTTAAACTGATATGCAACAATGCAATAACATAACTTGCAGGTATCTACTATGTCCAGGAACCAGTAGTAGTTGTTATAGTAGCCGTCATCGTCATCACCATCGCCATTGTCGTCGTCATCATCGCCAATGTCCGTCGATATTGTAGCTAAAATAGTAGTTTAGGTTATGCGCGATTGCATCCCTTAGCTGACTGCCATAATGATATCTGTATGTCTATCTTTTAGCGCAAAAGCTCAAAAAACAATTTTTGTTCACTTGTGTTACACACAATTTTAGGTTTTCTGTTAAGCAGGAATTTTCCAATAGGAGGGGAGGTAAAAATTTTTGGAGAACTTGGGACGATGACAAATGTAATGATTGTGCAATCAAAGAAATAAAACTCTGAAAATTTAATAGCTTCCG
The DNA here is from genome assembly GCA_963931995.1 of Phaonia tiefii. Taxonomy (NCBI): domain Eukaryota; kingdom Metazoa; phylum Arthropoda; class Insecta; order Diptera; family Muscidae; genus Phaonia; species Phaonia tiefii. The sequence continues at coordinate 32,074,090 of OZ008371.1, read as the reverse complement.
AGGTAACTCCTAACTTCTAATCAAGGGGATTTTCCAACAACACATTTGTTTGCTGTAATGTGCAGCCCCCAAAAATACACATTCTAAAAAGAAACAGCCCCAGCAATATATTGCACAAACCAAGTACACGCTGAAAATTTGTCGTTTTTTGTTGTTTAGATAAAAATATAACGTGTTTTATAGTTTGTCGCAAATATAGTATACTTGTGTGCAAACAAATTATAGTTGTTATTCAATACAACATGTTTGGGACACAATGATTAATAGGTTATAATATATGTATTTGTGACCCAAATGTGGATTTGTTTGTTGGAAACTGCTGACAAAACTGCTGTCTGCCACCACAAAGAAACAAAAAGCAGCAGATATTCAATTCACGAAAGCAGTATTTGCAAACATGTACATGGTTTCTGAAATATGTTGTTCGGGCCCTTGCAGACATTGTTTTGTTTGAATTGAAGATCTGCTGCTTCTTTGTTTCTTTGCTGTGTGTCACGTTTTTATTTTCAAGAGTTTTTAACAAAAAACGCCGCATTTGGGTTACAAAAACATATTTTATTTATGTAACCTATTTATCATTGTGTCTCCAACATATAATAGTTAATAATAAACATAGTATGTTTGGGCACAAGTATTCTATATTTGCGACAAGCTGCAAACATATTTACATCCAGATAACCAAAAAAACACATGAGGTGGCAGACGACACCCTGTTGGAACGAAGTGCCTTCCGCTATTTATTTATTATGTACTATTTAGTTCCAACACGCCTAAGGCGCCCTTTGGAAAATACGATCATTTTAAATGGATCTTTAAGAAACGATACTTTTTGTACCATGATAAACTTTTTTTTAAGAATTTTAGTTATAGAATATATTTTTTTTGGGTATATTTTCAGGCCCTTTTTGTAAGAATATGTATTACATTTTCCCGATAAAGCATTTTTTTAAAGTGATGTACTTCTTTTATTAAAATCTAATTTGTTTTTAAGAAAAGGTACTATTTTTAAGAAGAAGTACTTTCTGTATGAAAAAGCCATGAGTATGACTTTTTTTTACAAGGAAGAACTTTTTTAAGAATAGGTACATTTTAAAGAAGTGGTACTCTTTTTAGCAAAGGTTATTTTTTAAAGAAAATGTACTTATTTTCAGAAAGGCTACTTAAGTCAAGAAAAGAAACCAAAGGTATTATTTTATTTTTAAGAAAAGGTACTTTTAAGAAAATGAACTTTTGTAAAAAAAAAGGTATTTTTTCAAGAGAGGGTATTTTTTTGAAGAAAAGGTTTTTTTAAGAACTGGAATTGGGATGCTTAGACTAAAGTCCGGAGAATGCCGTTTTTTAAAGAGAATTACATCTTTTATTAAAAGCTGATGATTTTTAAAGAAAAGGTACTATTTTTAAGAAGAAGTACTTTCTGTAAAAAAATCCATAAGAGTATGAATTTGTTTTACGAAGAAGTAGTTTTTTCAGAATAGGTACATTTCAAAGAAGTGCTACTCTTTTTAGGAAAAGGTTATTTTTATTAAGAAAATGTACTTATTTTCAGCAAGACTACTTTTCTCAAGAAATTAAAAGAAAGGTTTGATTTTATTTTTAAGAAAGATACTTTTAAGAAAGAGAAATTTTGTAAGATAATTTATTTTTTTTAAGAGAAAGTATTTTTTTGAAGAAAAGGTTTTTTTAATAACTGGGATTTTTTTTTGTCAATTGGTCCTTTCTTCAAGAGTAGGAAAATTTTTAAGAGTATCTTATCTTTATCTCAAGAAAAGTTATTTTGTTTCGCAAAAAAGCTACTCTTCAAAGAAAAGGTAGTTTTTTAAGAAAAAATTTCCTTTTTTAAGGAAGGGTACTTTTTTTAAGAAAAAGGTACTTTTTGTAAGAAAATTTACTTTTCTTAAGCAAAGCTACTATAAGGTATACTAATAAGGTATTTTTTTAAAGAATTGTTACTTTGTTTAGGAATATGAATATATATATATTTTTTTTTTGAGAAAATTTCCTTTTTTTAAGAAAAGACACTTATTTAAGAAAATAATATTTATTTAAACTTCTTTCACTTTGGCTTTTCTAAATTTACTTTTTATTGGGTTCTAAACTACAATGTATATAAACTAAATATTGGTTACAGGCGCCACCTAGAAAACTTCCCATTAAACAAGAAATTTCCCGACGTATGTTACTCTAGACACAAACCAAAGCTAAAGTAAACAATATAGTTGATAGTAGTTACCTTTAATACCACAGTGCAACAAACCAAAGCTAAAGTAAACAATATAGTTGATAGTTGGGTTGTAGCATAATAGGGTTAAAACAAAAGTTGTTTAATTTTTTTCAGTTAGCCAGCATCCCGCAACGTGCGCTAAGGGACTTCATCCTAAAGCCGATTTTTCAGCCCTACATACTTGCAATTTCATTTTGGTGAATTTATGTTTTTGACGACTTCCAAGCAGATGCTTGAGATGTAAACGAACTACGTAGCCGCTGGAAGTTATTTAGCGGAAGATATTTAGCGGACGTTTTTCCTTTCAGAGGCCTAAAGTCATGCACTTTCCTACACAGTTTTGCCTAAAGTCATGCACTTTTTTTATGGGCCCCCAAAGATTTGGAGCCTCGGTGTCATTCTTGCAAAAAAGTGATCATTTTGTCAGGGTCATATCTTGCAAATTGTTCGGAATTTTGATTTACTCTCTCAGGCAAAGTTCTAGGTCTTGTCATAAAGAAATTTTTCATTCCTATTAAGTTCAGATGTTCTAGAAGGTTGCTTTTTGAGGTTTAGGTACATTTATGTGTTTGATTGTTTCCTTGAATTTTGAACGGTTTGCTAGCTATGGCCCTAAGCAGGGGAAAAAAGGTAAAAAAATTAATTTTTTAAAGTTTTTTTTTTTGCGATTTTTACCTTGAAGATGAAGTTTGTCTGAATTATTGTTCTTTATAACAAGTGCTACAACCTTGCCTCAGAGAGTAAATCAAAATTCTAGACGGTTTGCAAGATATGAGCCTGACAAAATGATCACTTTTTCCCAAAAATGACGCCGGGGCTCCAAATCTTTGGGGGTCCATAAAAAGTGCATGACTTTGGGCAAACCTGGGAGACTTTGGTGATTTTTTTGGTCTTTTATCACGTAGTTGTGTCCATATATGGTTATATTTTTTCGTGTTGCACTCTGATATTAAAAGCTAATTTGTGTTCTTGCATTAAATTTGTTTTTGTCTTTACAAAAAACCGGGTAAAAACCCGGTTATAAATCCCGGCTTAAATTTGAGGGATTTTCTACAGACTGAAGAGAATGAACGAATAAATTTTAAAATAATGTTTTTAATTTTTTTCTAGCGTGAACGGTTTGTTCGAAATTATATGATTTCAACAATCCGGCACACGTTTAAAAACAAACAAATAATAGTTAACCAGTTTTGGATTTGTATACATACTCTCATTGCATCCGTAGGACCTTAGAAATCTTGTATCACATCCTGGCTCAAACTGTTTACACCATCCTCTTTTGTTATTCCCCTCCCCAAACTCGTTACATTGCCTCGTCCCTACCTTGGTCAGCTGATAATGAACAAATTCTTTTGGGGTCCGTTATGGTGTAACTAAAACACTTTACCATCACCTCAAGTTTTGTGGCCGCCTTAGTTGCGTGCTTACAACAGTTTGTCGTATTGTTACTGCTGCTGGTGATTGCGGTGCTCTTGGTGGTGGTGCTCTTGGTGGTGGTGCTCTTGCTGGCGGTGCTCTTGCTTTCCTTGTTGCTGCTACTAGCCAGCCCGGCTTAAAGTACATAGCCTGAACAGCCAAATGCCGAGCTGAACAGCCCGCTTTATGCTGGTGTTGCCGTTCTTGTGATATAGTGTTGTGATCGAGTGTTTGTCTGTTGTGTCTTATCTAGCGCCTTGGCCTTGTAATGTTGTTTATTTTGTGCAAATATTGCGTTAATTAAAATATTTTTTTTTGCGCCTTTTCAGCTGAAGTGGCTTCTTCTTTTTGTCTTCTTCTCTTCGTAGTCATTTAACTGATAATATTTTCATCTGTTTTTGTGTTTAGTTTTTGTTCTAAGGAACAAGTGGTTTCTACTGTGGCAAGCACGAAATAGGCAGGTAGTTGCGGGTAATTCAGTAGCCCTACATAAAAATGGGGGTTTGGAATACAGCTCATTCAGCGGGAGTCTAAGAAAAGTCTAGACCATTTTTGTTTAGAAAAATTTGTCCTAGCTAAGCTGAAATTGAGTATGTATTAGGATATTAATGTGGCTTGGTAGAGGCAAAATTTTCTGGGATAATATTTACCTACACGTAACTCAAGGAAAAAGATTATATTCTCTATAAAACTCAATTGCCTCAGCTAGACCAACACAAGACTTCCGTCACTGATTAAGCAAAGTTTCATACCTTAGCTAAAGCTGACCTATGATCCTAAGACAATGTGTCTTGGTTAATGGCGAGTTCATTTCTAAAGAGTAATGTTGTCCTTGTAAAAATAATTCAATATATAAAAAAATTTTGCCTTCACGCCTTCAAAGTTGTGCCCATTTTGTGGCGAGAAACAGCTGTGCTCTTCCCTTTGCCTCGCTAAACCACTATTTTCGAGCTGTTTATATGCAGACCTAAGGGATATAAAGCGATTTTAAGTGACTCTTCATACTACAAACAGCCCGACAAAGTAGCAACACAATTCTCTTCTTTCTGGCACGAAGTTCCTTATTGCACGTTGCGGGATGGGGGCTAAATGAAACAAAATTAAACAACTTTTGTTTTAACACTATTATGCTACAACCCACTATTATCAACTATATTGTTTAACTTTGCTTTGGTTTGTGTCTAGACTAACATCTTGAATTATAGAGAAAGAAAGTAACCAGATGTCTCACATATGTTGGGAAATTTCTTGTTCAATGGGAAGTTTTCTAGGTGGAGCCTGCAACCAATATTTAGTATACATTATAATTTTGAACTCCCATTAAACCTAAATTTAGAAAAGCCAAAGTGAAAGAAGTGTAATAATAAGAAAATTTTCTTAAATAAGTACATTTTCTTGAAAAAGCCAATTTTCTTCAAAACCTACCTATTAATATTCTTAAACGTAATACCTTTCCTTATAAAAAATCCTTATCTTAAAGAAGTACCTTCGCTTAAAAAGTAAATTTTCTTACAAAAAGTAAATTTTTTTAAAAAATTTTTTTTTTTTAAATAAGTACCTTTTCTTAAAAAATTACATTTTCTTACAACAAATTGCCCTTTCTTAAAAAACTACATTTTCTTCAAAGAGTACCTTTTTCGTGAAACAAAATAGCTTTTCTACTCTTAGAAATGTGCCAATTCTTGAAAAAAGGGCCGATTTTAATAAAAATCCCATTTGTAAAAAAACGCCTTTCTTCAAAAAGTATCTTCTCCTAAAAAAATCCTTTTCTTACACAAATTCATTTTCTTAAAGGAACCTCTCCTTAAAAATAAAATAACAGCTTTTCTTTTCTATCCTTTTCTTTTCTTGAGATAAGTACCCGTTCTGAAAATAAGTACATTTTCTTAAAACGTAACTTTTCCTAAAGAGAATACCACTTCTTTAAAAAGTACTTGCTATTAAAAAAAGTACTTCTTTGTAAAAAAAAATAATACTCTCATGGCTTTTTTTACGGAAAGTACGTTTTCTTAAAAATAGTACATTTTCTTAAAAAAATATTAGCTTTTAATAAAAGAAGTACTCCTGTTTAAAAATTACCTTTTTGGGAAAAGCATAATACATATTCTTAAAAAAGGAACTAAAAATACAAGTTTTTCATAAAAAAAAAATTTTTATTCTTTTAAAAAAAAATTTTCTTAACAAAAGTTTATCATTTTGGAAAAAGTATCTTTTCTTAAAGATCCATTTAAATTATCGTATATTTCAACGGACGCCTTAGGCGTGTTGTTGAAAGGAGCTAGTACATAATATATAGCGAAAGGAACTTCGTTCCAACCGGGTGTCCCCTGACACCTAATGTGATTTATTTATTTGTTGTCCAAGCTAATCTAATATTTACACCACTTCGCTTGAGAAGTTAAGCGATGTAAACTGATGCCGCTTAAAGTGGGTTAGTGCCCCACACAAAAGGTAGACAAATTAGCTTAGCGAGGACAAAGTATACATAGCCAATGGCAGAACCTCGGCAATTTTATCGGGCAGCATTCTCCCCCGTGGCTCGCTGAGATGGCAGCGAATGCAAAATTTTCTCAGAAAAGAACAGACAATGTGGAAGTAGGGTTGCACTTTTTCAAAAACGAACACGAAATTAAACCTTTAGGGCAAATGGCAGCAATTACTTTTCGTTTTTTTCAGAAACGAATATTCGAAAATGTGTCTGTGCTAAGTCAGGACAAATTTGTTTATAAGCAGTAGTCTTTCAACCCTAGAGGAATATATCAAGTGTGTGCAACAGCTGCTTTTCTTGGACCGGAACCCTCGGAAAGTCATTGGAATAGTTCGAGATTTGATAAAGTTCCATTTTTGGATGGCAAAATAAGCAGCAGAAGCAGTTTAAAAGACATTTTTAATTAATTTAACCTCATTTAAAATGCATTATTATCAATCGACTGTTCATAAATGTCATTCCAATGTAATGGCCCAGCCATGTACAGTTTGGAATGTGAACCACCCGTTATTTCGAAGACGATGGAAAATTTGACATTTATGAAGTGACAGATTGTTAGTAACGGGTTAGAAATTTACTCAAACCTGCAGATCATGGAAAGCGGCGGCAACTCGTTCAATGATTAATGGAGCAAAATGGCAATTTTTTCCAAAAAAAAGTCATGTTCTCCGATGAAGCGTATTTCCATCTGAATGGATTCGGGAATACACAAAATTGTCGAATTTGGGGCTCAAAAAATCCTCATGCAATAAATGTGAAATAAATGCACCAATAAAGTGCAACTGTCTGGTCCGGTTTTTGTCAGGCGGCGCGATTGGGCCTTACATTTTTGAAGATGAGGCCGAAATTGCAAAGACTGTGAACTTTATTCGTTACACGAACAGGATAACACAGGACTTCTGGCCTCAACTGGACGTCATGCATCTGGACGACATATGTTTTCAGCAAGATGGCACCACCCGGCACAACGCTCATGAAACAATTGATTTATTGTAGAAACGATTTCCAGCGCAAATTATCTCAAGAAATTCTGATGTCAAATCTCGGATTTATGCGAATAAACCAGAAACAATTCCTGAGCTCAAATCCGAGATCCGACTCGTCATCGGTGAGGTACAGCCACATCTCTGTGAAAAAAGTCATGGAAAATTACATGAAAAGAGTAATGGCCTGTCATCAGAGCCGTGGGGGCCCATTTGACGGGATATTTTATTCCTAATTAATCGGACATTGTCTTCTTCACAATCCAATAAAAACACAGAACTCTCTCAAAAAATACGTGTTTTCATTTTAATACGAAAAAGTGCATTCTTAGTGAGACACCCTTTATATAAAGTAATTTAAATTTTATTTAAAAAAAGGTTAATTAATTCTTATTCAAGTTAAAAAATTATTTAAAATTTGATTAAGAAAATTATTTGCAAATGTTATTTAGAACTCGATGAAGCATAAAATCATATTTGAAAACAAAAATAACGTAAAATGCGGTTAACCGACGTCAAAAACCGGTTTTCAGTTTGTTTGAAAATTGAGTTTTTTCAAAAACTGGCACACGGCTAATAGTAAAAAGCCGGTTAACCGTGTTTTCGGATTCGGTTTTGGAGACTCTAGTTACTAGTCACTTATGGCTTACTCTTCCCTACATTATATTATCTACGTGTACTTCATTAAAATTTGGAAATCAGGTCCATTTATTACTCAATTTATATTTTATATTTAACGCAAATAGAGTAAATTCTGGTTCACCGACGTCAAATAACCAGTTTTCGGTTTGTTCGAAAATTGCGTTTAAAAAAAAACAGCACACGGTTAATATCAAAAAAAACCGGTTAACCTTTTTCACTGGGTTTTCGGTTTCGATTTTGGAGATTCTATTTACTAGTCACCTATCGCTTATCGATTACCCTTTCCCTAAACTCTATTCTCTACGTGTACTCCAACTACCAAGTCTATCAGCCCTCTCCTTCATACAAACTATCAATATGAATTGTACTGAGCTAAAGTGCCAGAAATTTTCTATAAGAGTATTTGATCTCTGTTACCTGATACAAAGTTTAATAAGAAAACCTGAGACAGACTCCAAAAAAATGCGAGTCTCACCAAATCAGCACTTATATTCTGTAACGAAGGTTTATAACTATTTGATCATTTGCCTGGGGTAGGTCTGTCCCTTACCAAAGGGTCGCCAAAATTGATTTGCTTCCCCATAGATTTCACAATGTGTCTCAGCTATTACACGAAGAAAATTTTTTAATTGGTTGTTGTTTGAATGCAAATATAACGCGTTTGTAGCTTGTCGCAAATATAGCATACTTATGCCCAAACACATTATGTTTGCTATTTAATATAACATGTTTGGGACCCAACGATTAATTGGTTGTAATTCATGTATTTGCATCCCAAATGTGGTTTTATTTGTTGAAAACTGGTGAAATCAAAAACGTGACACACAATAAAGAAACAAAAAGCTGCAGATCTCCAATTCACGAACACAATGCTTGCAAAATTGTGCATAAAAAATGGTGTCCCATTACACCCCATGAAGGAATTGGGGAGAGTTTCTCACAATCGGTGACCTGTGCGCTTTCTAGTTGTATACTCACTGATTGGGACCTACAGCTTTTACACCGATTCCGAGCTGTAGTTTGAGAAGCTTTTCATGGCTAAAAACTCGATAGTGTTGCCGTCACTCTGCGAGGTGAACGCCGCTAAAGAAATGTAAGGTGGTCACAGCATGGCTCGAACCCAGGATCTCATGTACAAGAGGTGCGCACACTATCCATTGCACCACAGGCTGCCAGATCTCTGTTATCTGATCTAAACTTTAATAGGAATAGGAAAAAAATGAGAGTCTCACCAAATCATAACTTAAAATATATTGTGTAACACAGGTTTATATTTGATCGATTGCCTGGGGCAGATCTGTGTCACTAAATTTGATGTGCTTCTGCATAGAATACAAAATGTGTCTCATATAATATAAAACAAATATATTGCTACCAATCATGTGTTAGCTAAGCAGAGACAATCTCCCTATAGAAGTTAGAAGTCTCAGCTATGGCGAGACCTATTGTTTAGAAAAAAATTAAATCATCCAATTTCTCTTAAAATATACTTGTTTATTCTATAGACAACCAACCTAGAAGAAAAGGTATTGTAAGAAATCTCTGTACAATTAAATCGGGACAAATTTTTCGATATGCAAAATATGTCTTTGCTAAGCCAAGACAAAGGATTTAAGAAAAAACAGAAAATATAGTTAAAATATTTTGTATAAAACTAAATCTATCAAAGATTACTTTTAAACAGATTGATCGTGTTAGACCTAACACCCAAGTTCAACACTAGAGGAACTATCTTCCTTTAGTAAACTTCGTACCGAACAAAATTTATGACACTGAATATTAATCCTATATTATTATCCTTTCAGTAGTGTAGTTTTCAACCTGGTTTAAATATTGGCTAAATGATCCCACAGTCAAATGAATATTGCGCTTACCTTCCTCCAGAGGAAGTTTTAATACTAAGTCAATACTAGTGATGACATCAGTATAAAAGCTTATTTAACTAACATTGCCCACCCCTTTCCTGTAGGGTATCGAAAAATTTAAATCATCTGATTAGATTTTATGTGTAATTTTATATTTTTCTTTGCCATTAAACCATGTAAAATTCTTAAATATTACCACGCAACTGCGCATTTGATTCCAAACACTGCTCAGACATGGACACCACCGACCAGCTCCCATCACCCATCTCCCTACCATGTGTGAAACACCGGCCTCGTCTAGAAACCGTCGACGGAGTTATGCATAGTATCTGCGAAAAGCAATGAATGTTTATGTTCAAAGATAATATTAGAATGTTTGGGCTACAAAAACGAGCCCAAAACGCAGCAACAAACCTGTGGAAAATCAAAGATTGAAATCTTAACAAAATGAGGAGAAAAAAACTATAAAAGAGAAATATTTGAATGGGATAAGGAAAATTATTGGGAGACGATACCGAATAGCCTTCCAGTCGCAAACAGCAACAACGAAAGGTAATTAAAGAGATAAAGAACAAAAGTTTGCGAAGCAACAAAAAAACACAACAACCCGCTCTGTGAATCTTCACGTTAATTGATTATTTTTGCACAATATATTCTCGTGAACGGAAATCTGTATGCAAATGTTCGATATCAAAATGGAACTCAACATTTTTAAATTTAAAATTTTGAACTGAACATGAGATAGCCATGTGTCTGTTGAAAATAATATTTAAATTGGGAGAAATATTTTTTTCTTTCTTTGACCTAAAACCACTTGAGTTCAGCCGACGGTTTGTAGTCATTATAATTAGGGAAATAATTTTAGATTTATGAAAAAACAGGGTGTTTCATTGTAATGTGCGAAAAACTAAATCCGTTTGTTGCAGACGTGATTGGACCTTCTCAATTCAGCTTTAAGCCAGAAAGCAATTCCTGGAGTAACCCCACGAAAAGAAATCAAACGCCTACCACCTACTTGTAGATTACAACACTGCCTTTGATAGCCTGATAAGGGTGAAACTGTAGCAAATTATATCGGAGCTTGGTATTCCTAAAAGATAAAGACTAGCGTGTAGGCTACGATGGTGGGCTAACTTCACAGTAGTATATAGTAGTGTGAAGTTGGCCCACCTTCAAATTTTATTGTATTTAAATCACACCAAGGATATACTTTTCATTCTGCAATAATGTTCAAAATAAACATTGAAGAAATCGAAAGGATACAAGGTCCTTTAAGTTTAATTACCTTGCCCTATATATGCCATTTCGCATTAAATTGTAAGATAATTTTATCGAACAGGTTCCCACTTTTATATCCATACAAGTTTTTAGTATTAACGATAAGACATTTTTAGAAAAAACTTCAAGGACATTGCCAAAGGACTAGGTCCTTAAAATCGAAGAAAACCACTATCCGCCATATATATGAAAATTTCTCAGAAAATTAAAAAAAATTTGGAAAATTTTCACACTTTAATATTCTGATATATTGTTGCAAACACCAAGTAGAAATTTTATAAAAAATTTCAAGGACAGTGAAACAGGTCTACGTTCTTAAAATCGAAGAAAACCAATATCCTCCATATATATGAAATTTCTCAGAAAATTAAAAAATGTTTGGAAAATTTTTACACTTTAATATTCACAGATATTATTGTAAATGTTAAGCAGACATTTTAGAAAAAATTTCAAGGTCATTGAAACAGGTCTAGGTCCTTCAAATCGAAGAAAACCACTATCCGCCATATATATGAAACTTCTCAGAAAATTAAAAAAAGTTTCGAAAATTTTCACACTTCAATATTCTGATATGTTGTTGCAAATACCAAGTAGAAATTTTATAAAAAATTTCAAGGACATTGAAACAGGTCTAGGTCCTTAAAATCGGAGAAAACCAATATCCGCCATATATATGAAAATTTCTCAGAAAATTAAAAAAGTTTGGAAAATTGACCTGACCTGTTTCAATGTCCTTGAAATTTTTTATAAAATTTCTACTTGGTATTTGCAACAACATATTGAGATAATAGTGATCGGTGGTGCAAGAGTTACTGTGCGCGCCTCTTGTACATCAGATCGTGGATTCGATCCCGATTCTGGCCACCTTAAATTTCATTCGGCGGCGATCACCTTGCATAGTGACAGCGACACTATCGAGTATTTAGCCACGTAAACGCTTTTCAAACTACCCTTCGAAATCGGTGTAAAAACTGTAGGTCGCAATCAGTGGGTATACAAATAGAAAGCGCACAAACCATTGTTTGTGAGAAGCTCTCCCTAATTCCTCTATGGGATGTAATGGGAAGCCATTGTTTTTAATCGTGAGAAAAGCTGCAGTCAACACGAATACTACCAACAGCAAAAGTCATATCGTGTACGCGTATGCTGATGATTTCGACAGCATTGGGCGAAATCTGGGTGAAATTACAACAGTATTTGCAAAAATTGGGAAGGCATAAGTAAAAGTTGAATGGGAAGTAAACGAGGACAAGACAAAATTAATTGTTTTGACAAGCAGAAAATCCACCCGATTGGATGCAAGGTGAACGTTGATAACCGTTATAATTTCGAGGTAGTGGGCGAATTTATTCACCTAGGATCGTCCGTGAACAGGAACAATTACGCCAGCCTGAAAATCTAACAGAGAATAGTTCTTGCCAAACAGGTGATATTTCCGACTAAGCAAACATTTCGGAGATAAAACCTTCTCTGGAGAAACGAAGATCGAACTATACCAGTCTCTCATACAACCTCTCTTGCTTTATGGCGCAGAATCTTCGCGAGAAAAATACCCCGAAAAATGTATGGACCTACAGTGCACAACGGCGAGTATCGGCGACGCATGAACCATGAGCCGTATGAGCTCTATACTGACATTGACGTAGTTAAGCGGATCAAAATAACGCGATTGCCCTGGCTAGACCATGTCAGTAGAATGGATAAAGACGAACCAGTGCGTAGGGTTTTCGAAACCGAACTCGAAGTAAGACAACAAATAGGAAAACCAAGACTCTACTAGAGGGATCAGGTTGACGAATCCTTGCGTACACTTGGCATTGCCAACTGGAGAGATACGGCAAAAGATCGAAGTGGTTGGCGAAATATGTTGTCTCTGTTTTGTAAGGTCCCTGACCCAAGGGGTTTTTCGAGACCGGCTAAGTAAGTATGTAAGTAAACTCAACTCTCAGTTGGGTCACAGTATCGCGTGTATTGTGACATGTGACCACGCCCTTTTGAAACCGCATGTCAACTACGTCCAATTCTTTTATTTTGGGTAAAAAAGTCCGTTATTATCGGAGAGTACCTTACTCCATTGCCCGAAAGGTTGAGACCATTATCGTCTTTGAAGAAGTACGGTCCAATGATACCGCTTGACCATAAACCACACCAAACAATTAAGTCTGCAGGGTGCATTAGCAGCTCTTGGACATCGTCGGGCTGCTCTCCGGACCAAACTTGGCAAATCTGTTTATTGACGTACCCAGTGATATAAAAATGAGCGTCAGCGCTGAAGGCAATACAAGGTGGCGCAAAAGTAATCCTCCTATCAGAAAATGCTATAAATTTTGCGATTGGCCCCTAATGTCGGTTCTGTTTTGACAGTTATGTTTTGTAAACACATGCGAAATACACGTTAATAAACAATGTTACGCTACACTGCTCCAGAACGCGGAATATTGCTGACTATTTATTTGACCAATAATCGGTCGGTGACTTTGGCACAACGTGAATTTCGTCGCAGATTTCCTGGCCGTCCAACGCCTACTGGTGAAACACTGCGACGTTTAGCCGCTCGCCTCGAAGAGACTGGCACAACACGAGATGCTGCCATGCGTGGCAGACCCCGGAGTAGCCGTTCTGCAGAGAATATTGCTGCTGTAGCCGAGGATGTCATGGATGCGCCGTCGACATCGACCAGACGACGTGCCACGCTACAGAGCAATGATCAACGAGTTTTTTTTGCCGCAACTTGATGAATTGGGATTGGAAAATATGTGGTTCCAACAGGACGGTGCAACGGCACACACTGCACGTGCCACAACCGATATGCTGAAGGATGCATTTCCCGGGCGCCTAATCTCCCGTTTTGGCGATTTGCACTGGGAAGCAAGATCGCCTGATTTGACCGCCCAAGACTTCTTTTTGTGGGGCTTTTTGAAGTCGCGGGTTTATGTCAACAAGCCTCAGACTCTTGCAGCTTTTAAAGACAATATCCGTGAAGAATGTTAGGATGTTGTTTTGGCCAAAGTGATGGAAAATTCCGTAAAAAGGGCACAAATGACAATCAACTGTGGCGGCGGCCATTTGACATCATATTCTCGACTTGATGTAAAAAAAATTAAAAGACCAAATAAACATAATCCACAAGAAGAATCAAAGTTTTTCATTTTTTTTAAATTACAGCCAAAAAACATCGGAAGTTTACTTTTGCGCCACCTTGTATAATGGACGTATCATGAGAAACACATTTTTCACAGAGCTGGAATTTTGCTAATAAATCTCAATGATTTGCAAGAGTTGGTCGTTTGGAAGTCTACGCATAATGAAATGGGAAGGTAAACTGGACAATTTTGAAATTGACACATGTCACAAATCCCACAATAACTAACAAAAACTTAAGACCGAGAAACAAAACAGCAAAAAGCTCTCCATTTAAATAACATCATGCCGTCACTCTTCCGAATAACACCCTTTGTGCAACATCTATATTTCATCTATATATTGAATTATCATTGAAGGTATGTATATACGGCCATCTGGTCAATTAACACAAAACACACCAGTCTCATCTGTGCCAACTATAAAAATAAACTTAGTCTTAGGGTACATCCTATGGTCCAACGTTTGACTAAACTATAATCAAAATAACTAATCTGATTCATTTTCTTCTTCAAAGTGAAACAATTTTTATTCATCTCTGATTTCTTCAAACTTTCGTGATTTTTATATCCAAAAATTTGTTGTACGCATTTGCATGATGGACTAAATTGTGGGAGGGGTTTGTTGGATTGTGCAGCTGGAGGAGGTGTATGTATCAAGTGCGTCCGTTGCTTCTGACAATTATGATGATTATGATTTATACATTATAGGGTCAATTAAGATTTATGTGAGATGACTAAGATTTTTATTACTTTAAATTGTTTTAAGTTTAAAAGTTTGTTAAGATATTTCTTACTCACTGGTCATGGTGTATGGGAATATGTGAATTATTTCCTCGGGGAGGGAATGAGTATTTACTTCAATTAAAGTTGTTCTTCAGAGGGCAAAAGTTATTTACTTGAAACTTTTAATGCACAAAGATAAATATAAGTACTAAAGACGCAAGTATTTCTACATTTATAGTTTGAGAATAATTTTGGCGAAGATAGTTTGTCTGAGCCAAGATTTTGTCAAAGAAGTTTTCTGGAGAAAATGCGTCTAAATTAAACAAGCCCCGGCGACTTGTAAAGTTTGAAGCTTTTTATAGGTTACAATTACACTGGATACATCCGATGAAGTATCTAGTCCATCCTCACAAGTTCCAGGGAAAATTGAGCAATGTTGGTCCCAAGATAACTATTGGGTAATCTCTAAAAGGTTTTCAAAAGAAATGGCGACAGACTAATCGGCCAAAAATCCTTGGGACCCATATGGGATGGTTTCTCTACTTTAGGAATGAAGACAAACTTAGTTCCCTCCATTTCAAAGTTATGTCCGCCTGTTTGCTACATCCAGTCGAGAGCTCCTTGAGAGAGGGCACCAATCTCTCAGACACTGACTGTAGTTCCGCAGCCGAGATACTTTTCGGTCCTGGCCACTTGTAAGGTTTGAAGCTTTATATCGATTACAATTACACTGGCAACATCCGATAGCTGTACTTCAACGGAATCTCCAACTGGGTATCTAGTTCATCTAGAGAATTGCCAGGAAAATGTAATCAATATTGGTCTTAAGATAACTATCGAGTAATCTTTCCAAGGGTTTCAAGAGAACTGACGATAGACTAATCGGCCAAAAAGGTGTAGCGAAATAACACCCACATGACATAACTCCCACCAGAAAAATGAAATAAGTTCCAAAAAATTTCCATACAAATGTGGGAGTTATTTCATATGAAATAACTCCCACTTTAGTAGGACTTATTTCGTTTTTTTTGGGAGTTATTTCATTTTTCCTGGTGGGATTTATTTCACAATGAAATAACTCCCAAAAAAAATGACCGTTTGTACAATCCCCATATAACAAGTGCTGTAGGAGAAGTCTTGGGACTTATTTCACTTTGCTATTGGGAGTTTTTCATTTTTGTGGGACTTATTTCATTTTTTCGTTATTGTAAGTTATTTCAATTTTGGTGGGAATTATTTCGTTGGAAGTTATTTCATGGGAGTTATTTCATGGGGAGTTATTTCGCTACGCCGGCCAAAAATCCTTAGTCCAAAAATATGGAATGTCTATAAGCCACTGCTTGTAGTTCCGCCCGCGAGATATTGTCATCTCCTGGCGAGTTTTTGGGTTTGAAGCTTTTTTTTTTGACTGGCATCATCCGATGGCTCTACTTCAATCTCCAACTGAAGTATCTAGTTCAATTTAGGAATAACCAAGGAAATGTGTGTCCAAGAGCTCTCCCTGTGATTCCTCACTGCAGTTCTTTCAAGACCCGTCATCTTATCGTTATGTACCCAAAAGATCAAAGTGTTCCTGAAAAATTTCCCTTGGCCTGGAAGTCTTCGGAGGAGCTTTCCACATTGCTGCAGAAATCTATTCATGATATATTTGTATCTTTCTTCACGTCATGTTTGTAGTACTGGAGTTCTTCTTTATATCTATCCCAGTCCTGTTGTGCCATCATAGACTTTGCCCTTTCAAAGAGCTTTCTACAGCAGCACTTCCTCAGTTTAATCAGATGTGGCGACCAACAAGGTGGCCTCTGTTTCTCCCTTGCTTTGACTTTGGGACATGCGGCCTGTACGGGGCACCTTAGGGCTGCTGTGACCATTGTGTCTTTGTCCCCGACAGTTCGCGCATTCAGTTCAGGTCTAATTGGAATTGAACTACTGAAAGTGTCTGTAAACTCTCCCCAGTCTGGCTTCTTAGCTAAGCTGCACACAATTTTGTCTATGGCTTAGAAAAGCTGTGCCAAATTATTTAGGCAAAGGAGTGTTTCATAGTTATGCGTATCAGTTTTCTATACTAAAGTGTATGTTAGTTCAACTGTTTCAGATATTTCTACCCCAAAAAAAAAATATATTGGTGTAGATGTGAGAAATTATCTGCACGAAAAACTGTCCCAGCTAAGCTGTGACACTTTCATTTTCTATACGAAAGCGGCGAATCGCGAAGACTTTATAGGGGTTTGTGTCTTAACTAAGCGAAGACTTTATAGAGATTTGCGGCTAAACTAAGCGGTGCCAAACCGTCTTAGCAAAAATAGGTTTTCGCAGAGTTGTCTATACCAAAATGTGTCTCAACGAATCAACGGCAAATTGTTCATAGCTCACCCCCGCCAAGTTTGCCATAGTGTTTTCTACAGCAAAAGCAGCAATTTATATGAGAAATTTACTGCAGCTATGCGTATCTCTGAAACCGGTGTAAATATCGGTGAGAATATCATATTAATGTTCCGTAGCCAGTAGATTCCATTGGGTTTCTCTATACCATTTCGCTTTTTATTTAATAGAAGTCCCTTGAAAGCAAAAAATTACCAATTTCCTTCTTTCTATAAGTTGTTACGTCGAATTTACAACTCGTGCTCTGATTTCACAAACAGTGAACAGCAAATGGTCCTAAACACTTTAAATGTCTGAGATCTTTTGTAATGCAATCCCTTGGTGAACACATACATAGTCATGGTTTAGTAGCTACTTGGTGGCATAACAACACCCTGGTCCGTCAGTCCCTTAGCCCTGAAAATTGTGTTCACGACAGCGACCACTTCTAAGACTAGTACCTACTTGTGATGCCTTGTACTTGGGAAAGCCGCAGAGCCAGCTAAAACAACCAAACAACATGTTTCTACAGATGAAATTCACAACGCCAACGATGATGATTATGATGTTGTTGCTGCTGTTGTTGTTGTTGTTGTTGGTGGTGCTGCTGCTGCTGGTGGTATTGTTTCAATTGTTGTTGCAAGTGTAGGTATTATAGTGTTGCTACTCAACACCCAAAGGTATCAACAGACAAAACACTGCTAATACCAGGGCTTTACATGGTACTTTTCTGGCTGCTTTGGCTGCCGTAAATTTAACTGGAAATGTTGATGGCATGTTCACTGGTTGTTGCCTCTTGTTGCAACTCCTTAGCTTATGTTGCCGGTGTTGCTTGCCTAGGTGTGTGTGTGCGCGCATTGACTGCTTTTTGCAAGTGCGTTGTGAAGCTGAATCTGTACGTTGTTTCTTCCTTTGTCCTGGCTAAGATTTTGCGTTGCTGCATTATTTAATGGATCTTCAGCACTTTGAGTGATTTATTTCACACGTTGATGAAATGGACAGCAATGGGCTAAATTTTGACGTTTATTGTGCAGCAGCGTAACCGCTAAAAACGCTATAAGTGCAACAGGCAACAGACAACACAACATCGTTATTTTCCGGCCAGAGCTGAAGTCAGCCTTAGGAAGAGAAAGAGAGTGAAATTGAAACTGAAGTAAACAGGCATTGCTTTTGTACATCAACCTAAAATGTCTGATTACGTTGATGGGATTCTTGATGATTGATTCAGCTAATGTCAGTGAAGTCACAGTGGGATAAAGTTGCAAGCTTCTAAAAAAAAAAAACACGGCGTTAAATATGAATATACAATTTTGACCACGAGCGAGGTTTTAGCTAAGCTGGCAATAGTTTTCTATACAAAAATATTTCTTAGCTAAACTGCGTCAAGTTTTCTATAAAAATGTGTCTTCTCTAATAAATATGTCGTAGCTATGATTGCACAAATTACCATAGAGTAATATACTAAGAGTGGGCGCTGAAACATCTGTCTTTGTTTTTTGTTTAGATGCAAATATAACACGTTGGTACTCTATATATATAGTATACTTGTGTCCAAACACATTGTGTTTAGATTCAAATACAACGTGTTTGTGGCATGTCGCAAATATAGTATACTTGTGACCAAACACATTGTGTTTGCTATTCAATATTATATGTTGGAGGCACAATGATTAATAGGTTATACAATTTTTTTTTGTGATCAAAATGTGGGTTTGTTTGTTGAAAAATGCTGAAAACAGAAATGTGACAGACACCAAAGAAACAAAAAAGCAGCAGATCTTGAATTCACGAAAACAACGCGTGCAAACGTGTACATGGTTCCTGCAATATGTTGCTGGTGCCGATATTTTTCAGCGTGTACGCTGACAACAGTTTTCGATACAAAAATGTCTCCTAGCAAAATTGCGCCAAGTTTTCTATAAAAATATGTCTTCTCTAATAAATGTATCGTAGCTAAGATTGCACAAATTACTGGAGAGTAATGTACTAAGAGTGGGTGCTGAAACATCTGTCTTTATTTCTTGTTTGGATGCAAATTTAACATGGTTGTAACTTGTCGCAAATGTAGCATACTTGTGTCCAATCACATTGTGTTTGGATTCAAATATAACGTGTTTGTAGCTTGTCGCAAATATAGTATCTACACTTGTGCCCAACCACATTCTGTTTAGTATTCAATATTACATGTTGGAGACACAATGATTAATAGGTTATAATACATGTTTTTGTGACCCAAATGCGGCAATGTTGATTGAGCCTGCTGAGAACAAAAAAGTGATAAGAAACACAAAAGCCGCAGGTCGTCAATTCATGAAAACAATGCTGGCAAATATATACATGTGTCCTGCAATATGTTGCTGGGGCGATGCTCAGCTTGTTACTACAACTCCTTTTCTTCGACCCAACGTTTTGGAAAGTCACTGGAATAGTGCGAGGTTTCATAGAGAATGCAATAATTGTTTTGTTTTGTCATAAATGGAGCGATGACAAAAAGTATTGAATAGTATAGAGAACTTATTGCACTCTTTCTCCGCTCTCATGTAGAGTCTGAGTAAAAGAGCATAAACGAGATTTATTCTCTTTATAGAATATTACAATATAAATGCGCAATGTTATTACATAAAACCATACAAAAACCATAAATGTTTCAAAAGACATCAATGCTTCACATCAAAATTATGAATGGACCAAGGTATGACAAAAAGAGAGTAATAAGTTTTGAATCATTCGCCAGATGTCGCCCGTGCTTTCGAGTTATACAATTCGTTCCATGAGTTCTCTATACTATTCAGTACTCTTTGGCGACGACGACCTGTTGTTTGTTCAATGCCGCTACATCAATACCATCGTACTTATTTTCAGGCAGAGACTATTGTTGTACAACAACCACATATGTGATGATAACGCTGTGTGTTGTTTGCACGTGTTCATTTTGATCGATTGCCCTATCCTCGCCTATAGATGTTAACACATCAAAAACCTTCCCTTCCGATTTTAGCATTAAAATCATGTTAATATAATGAAAAAGGCAGCGGTCGCATATTTCATCTAGGCGGTCATAGAACATGTCCTTGGTGTCGCCGCCTTTTGTCGTCCGTCAGGGCATATACACAAGTTAGCGATATTTTACAGTATGTTTTATGCGGATAGTGGGTATACGTTCTCTTACAGGGTTGCAACTTGAGACCAGATGTTTCAGTCTTTTGCCAACTACAAATCCGCAACCACAGTCATGCTTTTTCTCATGGCAGCTGTAATATATGTATCAGTTCTTCTTCCAAGACCTACCTATCGGATCTTCTGGATAGCAGTAATATCAGCCTTATAATTCTCGTGGACATCTTGCAGTTGGATAGTGGCTCCGGATTTGTATAGCGTTCTAATATTCCAAGTAAAGGGTGTTCTTTACTATGGTTTTAAAGCTTAGAATGTCAAAGTGTGTTGACATTTCCATTCAGTAAGGTTTCGCAGGTCATCGTGAATCATTTAACGCTGCAACAACGCTTCCAAATTGTGGAAATTTACTTCGGAGAATTTTTATCAAAAAATTTTAGAAAAATGTTGGATCTTCCCACTGTATGTGCTATGGGCGATTTACCTTTTCACTCAAAAACGTTACCCTTCTTTTATAGCACTGCTTCTCGAGTGTTGTAAGTGAGAGCAAATACAGCTTCAAGGGGGTTTTCAGCTAGACTCTTTAACTGCATTCAAAATGTTCCTCTGAGCCTAGGGAGAGCCAAAGGTGGTTAGTTAACATATGGTGTAGAGCACTACAATAGCGAAGCTGCAGCATTTGCGAAACCATTTTACTGATTGCAATTGAAATCTCATCAAAGCAACACCAAGCAACCCTGCAAAGTCTGGGTTTGACAATCAACACGTTTTAGACGATCCGGCCCTATGTAAGCCTAAATTGATGGACAGACGATCTGATGGATGGATGGAGGGACAGATAAATGGACAGACAGATTGGTGGCTGGTTGTCAGCATGATAAACAAAATGATGCGACTAGTGTTGCTGCGGCAGCAATTTAATGTTGATGGCCGATGTTGTTGCTGCTGCCAGTTGATGTTGATGATGGCGTCAGCCATCTCTCCGATTCTGTAATCATTGACAATAAATGGCAACAACTGTTGCAGTTGTTGTCTTATTAAAAGCATCATAATGAGACGAGTTATTTTTGTTTTGGATTCCCCTTGAGCCTTGTTCGTACCATGTTCATTTTGTCATCAATTTCATTCTATGGTTGCTATGTTTTATTATATCTTTTGATATGCAACATTTTTTATTATATTCCTTGCCACCCATTGATTTCTCTTCTTCCCAAAGTTGTTTTGTATTGAGTTTCCTCTCTTCAAAGTTATTGCATTTGAACCGTCGTAAATATTTATCACTTTCAGTCATAATTACATGACGACGGGCAATAGAGAAGCTGTAAAAACTAATTGTGAGGATTCTATAAGAGATAATTAGTTTGTTCACAAAACTATTGATGACATTTTTTTGATAACCAAGAGAAAAATAAGGTGTATCATATTTCTATAATGACTTAACTTGGACAGCATGATATGGCGAAGCAAGATATACATATTAACTACAATTCACAGGAGATAAATATATTTGACCATACATTTTTAATTATGCTGGAAGGGAAATAATAAGATTGAAAACAACTTAAGGGGAGGGTAAGGAACTCGTTTATTAGTTTCCTGGAAGAGTAAGGGAGCCTTAAATGTATATAAAGGGTTTTTCAAAAGAGACGCTACAAAAATAAATCGATAGGGACAGCAAACGACGCCATATTTTTTCCCGATCTTTTGACATTTCTCTTCAGTAAGGTTTGCCATTTCATCATGGAAGGACATACGAGCCAACAACGAGTCGAAATTATTAAAATTTACTACCGAAATTTGGAGTCAGTGGCCTCAACTTTAAGAGGCCAATTTTAAGAGGCCTCAACAATCAGCGATGAGGCTCATTTCTGGCTGAATGGCTTCGTCAATAAGCAAAATATGCGGTATTGGTCAGACAACAATCGACACCTAATTGATTAGTAATCATTGCATCCCGAAAAATTACGATTTGGTGCGGTTTATGGACCGAACTTCTCCCGTGATGATCAAGATCGGCACATTACTGTGAATGCGAATCGCTACCGTTCAATGATAACCGAATATTTTTGGCCCCAGTTGGATAATATGGACTTGGAGGACATATGGTTCCAACAGGACGTCGCCACAAGCCACACAGCGAATGCCACAATCACTTTATTGGAAACCAAGTTTGGTGCACGTGTTATCTCACGAAATGGCCCAGTCGATTGGCCGCCTCGGTCGTGCGATTTGACGCCGTTAGATTATTTCCTGTGGGGCTACGTCAAGTCTATGGTCTATACCAACAAGCCAGCGACGATTGATGAACTTCGTACGAATATCGAACGTGAAATTGCAGCAGTGTTTGCCGATTTATGCTCGAAAACCGTCGAAAATTGGGTTCAGCGTCTGGACTTCTGCAAGAGTGCCCATGGTGGCCATGCAAAAGAAGTCGAGTTCCATAAATAATGGCATCGAACATACTTTCACAGGAATAAAGAATTTCATTGGTATCTAAAACCAGTTTTGTTTTATTTAAAATAAATTTTGTAGCGCTCTTATTGAAAAACCCGATATATATATATATGATGAGTCGCAGAACAAAACGTGCCTTTGATTATTACAAAATCTTGGGAAATCCAAGATCTGTTTTTCACCCGATTGTCTTATAGCATGAACCCAGTTTTACAGATCAAATTTTTCTACGAGACGAGGAGAAAAATTTTCAATTAAGATTTTTTCCAAAACAACTTAACCAAACATAAACAAAAACATTTTGTAAAGAAATTCAAAAGGAAAGTTTTTGTTCAGCGGCTCCTCATATAGTAAGCTGGGGTAATTTTTTTTTTTTTGGTTCCAAGGTTAGCAAGCTTGGATCATACGGTGCATTTTTACGAAGAGACCAATAACTTTAAATGAACTTTCAAATTTGCAGTATAAATTACAGCTTCACACCCAAAATAATAATCATACCTGGCTAGATTACAAATATATTCTTGGGCCGCTGAGATCGCACACAATTTTGTCGGAATTTTTGGTCACGGAAGTGCAACTAATGTGTCAATAATTCGAAGAGCGATCAACAATTGCATGAGGTGTCAGGGAACACCCGAGTGGAAACGAAGTTCCTTTCGCTATACATTATGAGGGCGGATCAATAAGTCCGTAGTTATATGAAATGCAACACTGTTCCCATCAAGTACCACCTGTTAATAGACTACTGTAAAATTTTGAGCAAGTTCCGTCATTTACCTTGCGTTGAACAGCTGTTCAAAACATACAACCTCGTGCAGTTTTTTAAAAATGGAAAAAAGTGAATTTCGAGTGCACACTAAACATTATTTAATAAAAAAATATGGGGACTCTGCACCATCGATTTGAATGTAAAAAAGTGCTTACTGACTTTCGTTGTGGTAGCACAAGTACAAGTGACGCTGAACGTTCTGGGCGGCCAATTGAGGTCAATACACCCGAAAATGACGAAAAAATCCACGATATGGTGTTGGCCGATCGAAGAATAAAAGTGCGTGAGATTGTTGATATTATAGGCATTTCATATGACAGTGTGGTTTCTATTTGAAATGATCAGTTGGGTGCAAGACAGCTGTCTGCAAGATGGGTGCCGCGTTTGCTTTCAATCGACCATAAACATAATCGTGTGACAACTTTAAAGGATTGTTTGGAGTTGTTTAACCGCAATTCGAAGGAGTTTTGTAACTGTGGATGAAACGTGGATCCGGAGACCAAGCAGTGGTCTAAACAATGGATTTCTCCAAGTGAACCGGCTCCGAAGAAGGCCAAGGTAAGTTTGTCGGCCAAAAAGGTGATGGCAAATAGTTTTTTGGGATGCACGCGGGATAATCCACATCGATTACCCTCAAAAGGGGGAAAAAATAAAAGGCGACTATAATGCTAACTTATGGGACTGATTTAACATGGATTTAAAAAAACGACCCCATATGGCCAAGAAAAAAGTTATTTTTCATCAAGGCAATGCACGGGTGCACACGTGTGTATTCTCAATTGCGAAATTCCATGAATTAGACTAGGAATTGGTACCTTATCCGCCATATTCTCCGGATTTAGACCCCAGGGACTATTTTCTATTTCCAAACCTAAATAAATGTCTCGGTGAAAAGAGATTTAGCTCCAACGATTGAAATTATTGATCAACCAAATGCCTGTTTTTTGAATCTCGAAAAATCTTATTTTTTGGAATGGATACACAAAATAGATAAACGCTGGACTAAGTGTATTGAACTAAAAGGAGATTTGGTGAAAAATATTTGTTTTTGGAAAAAAAAACTGTGTTTCATTCAAAAAGTCACGGAATTATTGATCCATCCTCGTATGTACTAGTTAGTTCCAACAAGCGCCCGTTGAAAAAAATTCAATAATATAAATGGATCTTTAAGAAACGAAATTTTTTGTAAAATGATAATCTTTTTTGAAGAATATTTTTTTTGAAAAAGTATATTGTAGCTCCTTTTTAAGAGATGTATTTTTTTAGTTAAAAGCTAATGGTTTTTTTTAAGGAAAGGTACTATTTTTTAGAAGAAGTACTTTTTGTAAGAAAAAACCATAAGAGTATGCATTTTTTTTGCAAGAAGTACTTTTTTTCAAAACAGGTACTTTTTAAACAAGTGGTACTCTTTTTAGGAAAGTTATTTTTTTATAAGAAAATGTACTTATTTTCAGAAAGGCTAATAATCTTAAGAAAACAAACCAAAAGGTATTGTGCTATTTTAAGAAAAGTTATTTTACGAAAAGGAATTTTTGTACAAACATGTTTTTTTTTAAAGGCATTTTTTTAGAGAAATGTTTTTTTTAAGAAATGGGAACTTTTATTAGAATTGTTCCTTTTTTCAAGAATGGGTAAATTTTTGAGAGTAGGCACTTATCTCCAGAAACGATATTTTGTTACACAAAAATGTTTTTCTTTACAGAAAATATAGGTTTTTAAGAGAAGGCAATTTATTGTAAGAAAATTTACTTTTTTAAGAAAAGGTAAATTTTTTAATAAAATTTACTTTTTTTAAGCAAACGTTCTTCTTAAACATAGGGTATTTTTTTAAGAAAATGTACTCTGTCTAAGAATTCTTTTCTTGAGAAAATTTACGTTTTTAAGAAAAGTCACTTATTTAAATAAATATTCTTATTTTTAAGCTTTTTTCACTTTGGCTTTTCTAAATTAGCTTTTTATTCGATTCAAAGCTACAATATATAGAGGGTGATTCAGGAAGTTTCGGACAAATTTCTCCAGCGTATTCCTTGGCTCAGTTCATGAAGAAAAATCCACTAGGACAATGTCCGAAAATTCAAGGTTGCGAAATGGCAGCGGGTTCAAAATTTTCGGATTGGTGGTCGGAGGGTAGTAGGATAAAGTTGCTAACTTCTGAGCAAGTGGTCGGAGTCAGGTCTTTGGAACGGTAAGACCGCTATTCTTCGTTTAGGTCATTTTCGAAAGGTAAGAGGTATGGCTATCTTTCAACAGAGAAAAAAAACATAAGTTACCTGCCATCTGGCTGAGCAAATTGTGGATATGTGATTTTTTTTCCATTTTTTGCCAAAAGCTCTGTGTCTCGGCGATTTGACTTTTTTCTACATTTTTTTATTGATTCTCAACATTTCAATAAAATAAAATCTTAAACGTGCTAATTTACAAAAACAAATAAATGTGTGCTGTTATTTCGCTTCCAAAACCAAAAGCAAACATTTTTGCATTTCAGTAAAATGGCCATAACTTTGGAACGGTAAGACCTCTGGGCTTCGTTTAGGTCATTTTAGAAAGGTAAGAGGTATGGCAATCTTTCAACAGAAAATATAAGTTACCTGCCATTTGTCTGAGCAAATTCAGGTTATGTGAATTGTTTTTTCAATTTTTTTCCGAAAGCTCTGTATCTCGGCGATTTGAATTTTTTTTTACTTTTTTTAATTGATTCTGAAAGGCCTTTTAAAGACCTATCCAACAAGCCCGAAACCACTGGCTCAGACGTTATCAACTTTACCCTACTACCCTCCGTCCACCAATCCGAAAATTTTGAACCCGCTGCCATTTCGCACCCTTGCATTTTCGGACATGGTCCTAGTAGACTTTTCTTCATGAAATGAGCCAAGGAATACGCCGGGGAAATTTGTCCGGAACTTACTGAATCACCATGTATAGTAAATATTGGTTACAGGCTCCACCTAGAAAACTTCCCATTAAAAAATTAATTACCCAAAATATGTTAGTCTAGACACAAACCAAAGCGAATGTCCCCAATATAGTTGTAAAACTGCGTTGTAGCATAATAGTGTTAAAAAAAATTGTTTAATTTATAATGCATAATTTCCATATTTTTTATTCCTTTTGCTCTCTGTTGACTTTTTTAACGAGTTCCCTAACATCTTATTTCAATTCGCTCTGTATAATTTTTCTTCATTAGCCATCTTTCAATACAACTTAAAAAGCCCTTTATAACCCATAGGCTGTCATTTCACATACATACGTTTCCCAAAAGCTGGCTCGTATGTAAATTTCCTTCAGCTATTATTTGGTTTTTGTTTGGTTTGTAAATATTGCAAATATTTGCATTTAATACCCGCATTGCATTCTGGCGTTATTTATTTACAGCCCACGATTAATGTTTCAGGAAATATTCTTTGGCTCTCTGTGTTCGGTTTCTGTATTTCTTCTTCTTCTTGTTTTTTTGTTTGCATGAAAAGCGCAAAAATTATTTCTTACAAATCTATAACGTTAGAGACCATGACCATGGCCAAGACGAAGACCATTAGGCAATGGCACAGCAACGGGTACATGGTTATATGTATTGCAATAGCCAAAGGCGTAGGAGCAGATATCTTGCGGGGAGGATATATTTATGTTTCATTTTCTTTAGTACTTTAATTAAGTAGTTTAGTACTTAACTTCGATAAATAATTAATTTTTTTAACGAAAACTTGTACATTGCGAATCAAAAATTTATCAATTCAAATAAACTCTATTCATTAAATTCATGAAAAAATAATGTTTGTTTCGACGAAAGCTTCCATATTGGTAATACGACTTTTCTAAGAGATACATCAAGTAGAAGAACGTTATAATAAAATACAAATAATAAAAATTACATGAGGTGTCAGGGGACACCCAGTTGGAACAATGTTCCTTTCGTTATATATCGGGTTTTTCAAAAAGAGCGTTACAAAAGTTTTTTTAAATAAAACAAAACCGGTTTTAGATACCAATGAAATTCTTTATTCCTGTGAAATTACGTTCGATGACATTATGTATGGAACTCGATTTCTTTTGCATGGCCACCACGGGCACGCTTGCAGAAGTCCAGACGCTGAACCCAATTTTCGACGATTTCAAGCATAAATCGGCCGATACTGCTGAAATTTCACGTTCGATATTCGTACGAAGTTCATCAATCGTCGCTGGCTTGTTGGCATAGACCATAGACTTGACGTAGCCCCACAGGAAATAATCTAACGGCGTCAAATCGCACGACCGAGGCGTCCAATCGACTGGGCCATTTCGTGAGATAACACGTTCATCAATATGTTCATCAATGGTTAGTGTGCTCGGCTCTTGTACATGAGATCCTGGGTTCGAAAACCTGCTCTGACCACCTAAAATTTCTTTCGGCGGCGGTCACCTCGCATAGTGGCGGCGACACTATCGAGTATATAGCCAGGAAAAAGCTTCTCAAAATACCGTTCGGAATCGGTGTAAAACTGTAGGTCCCAATCAGTGAGTGAAAACTGGAAAGCGCACAGCTCAGTGATTGTGAGAAGTTCTCCCCGGTCCCTTCATGGGATGTAATGGGAAACCATTTATTTATTTATTTTATTCGCTGCGTGGCTTGTGGCGCCGTCCTGTAGGAACCGCATGTCCTCCAAGAACATATTATCCAATTGGGGCCAAAAATATTCGGTTATCATTGAACGGTAGCGATTCACATTCACAGTAATGTGCCGGTCTTGATCATCACGGAAGAAGTACGGCCCAATGACGCCGCCGGCCCATAAACCGCACCAAACCGTAATTTTTTCGGGATGCAATGATGACTCATGGATTACGTGTGGATTGCTGTCTGACCAACAACGCATATTTTGCTTATTGACGAAGCCACTCAGCCAGAAATGACCTGACCATAAATTGGACGTAGCGCTCTTAAAGTTGACGCCACTGACTCCAAATTTCGGTAGTAGATTTTAATAATTTCGGCTCGTTTTCGTATATCTTTCCATGATGAAATGTGAAACCTTACTGAAGAGAAATGTCAAAAGAGCGGGAACAAATATGGCGTCGTTTACTGTCCCTATCGATTTACTTTTGTAGCGTCTCTCCTTTATATAGTTAGTTCCAACACGCCTACGGCGCCCGTTGAAAAATACGGTAATTTAAATGGATCTTTTAGAAAATATACTTTTTGGAAAATGATGAACTTTTTTAAGAAAATTTTTTTATAGAATGTATTTAAAAAAAAGTATATTTATAGGTCTTTCTTTAAGAATATGTACTATCTTTTCCCCAAAAGGTAGTTTGTGAAAGAACGGTAGTTCTCTTATTAAGAGCTAATGATTTTTTTAAGAATATGTACTATTTTTAAGAAGAAGAACTTTTTTTAAGCACAGGTACTTTTAAATAAGTGGTACTCTTTTTAGGACAGGATATTTTTGAAGAAAATGTACTTATTTTCAGAAAGGCTACTTATCTCAAGAAAAGAAAAGGTATTATTTTATTTTTAGGAAAAGTACTTGTTCGGAAAGGAATTTTTGTAAGAAAAGGATTTTTTTAAGAGAAGGTATTTTTTTTGAAGAAAAGTTTTATTTTTTAAAAATGAGATTTTTTAAAATTGTTAATTTTTTCAGGAATAGGTTCATTTTGAAAAATAATTACTTATATCAAAAAAAGTTACTTTGTTTCATAAAATAAACTCATAAACTCTTTAGAAGTTTTTTAAGAAAAGGAATTTGTTATTATATAAAAAAATTTACGTTTTTTAAGAAAAGATACGTTTTGTGAGAAAATTTACTTTTTTAAGCAAAGGTACTTCTTTAAGATAAGGTGTTTTACTTTGAAAAAGGTACTATGTTTTTTTTTTAGAAAATGTAATTTTTTTTAACAAAAGGCACTTATTTAAGGAAATTTTATATTTTTAAACTTCTTTCACTTCGGCTTTTCTAAATTTACTTTTTATTGGTTTCAAAACTACAATATATACTAACCATTAGCTACAGGGTCCACCTAGAAAACTTCCCATTAAACAAAAAAATTCCCAACATGTGTTAGTCTAGACACAAACCAAAGTAAAAGTACCCAATATAGTTGATAATACTGGGTTGTAGCATATTAGTGTTAAAACACAGTAGATATCTTAATATGGCACAACTTTTTTTTTAAATCGCTAAAACTAAAATTTTTCTAATAAAAATCGCTAACACGCCCTCATGTTGTGTCTCGGAAAGGGAGCGTCCAATCGAAAATATTGACAATTTTTTCGCATTTCTAATGGTTTTTGATAAACTGGTTTAATTCGTATGGAGGACTTTTTGTTCAAAAAATGGCCACAATAATAAAATCGCATAAAAAATAAAATTTGTACATCCACAGAAGGCTTTAACTAATGGTCGTCTTTAATACGGCATCACTTTTAATTTTCAAAATCGTTAAAACTAAAATTTTTCATATAAAAAATCGCTAAAACGCCCTCATGTCTATATCCTGGAATCGGAGCGTCCAATCGAAAACAAAACCATTTTTCGTGTTTCTAAGGGCTTTTCATAAACTACTCCAATTCGTGAGGAAGTTTATTTTTCCAAAAATTTTCAAAATAAGAAAATCGCTGAAATAAAAATGGCTTTAACTCGAAAACGGTGCGTCCCATTGCAAAAATAACAAATTTGTTTACCTACTTTGGAGGCGTTAACCAATGGATGATTGAATCCGGCATCACTTTTTTTAATTACCTGTTCGATTCCTATGAACACATTAGTAAATTTTACATTGGAAAATAAAAAAGGAATAGTTTTTGTGCTGAAGGCTCTTTTGCTATTGCACTTTGTTTTTTCTTACATCTGCTTATACATTAGATGTAAATATTGTCAAAATAAATAAAACACCATTTAGGTCACGGAAATAATTGTTTTTGTTTTGTCATAAACAGAGCTACGACAAAAAGTATTGAATAGTATAGAGAACTTATTGCAGTCTTTTCCGCTCTCATGTAGAGAGTCTAAGTAAAAGAAAATAAACGAGTCTTATTCTCTTCATAGAATATTTCAACATAAATGCACCATTTCGGCAATGTTATTACATAAAACAATTAAAAAAGCATAAGTGTTTCAAAATGAATCAATATTTCCGATCAAAATTATGAATATACCAAGTTATAACAAAAAGAGAGGAGAATCATCCGCCAGATGTGGCCAGTGCTTTTGAGTCACACAATTCGTTCCATGAGTTCTCTATACTGTTCAGTACTCTTTGGCGACGACAACCTGCCTGTTTGTTCGCTGCAGCTACATCAATACCATCAAACTTATTTTCAGGCAGAGAATATTATTGTACAACAACCACGTATGTGATGCTAACGCTGTGGGTTGTTTGCAAGTGTTCACGGTGATAAATTGCCCTACCCGTGCCTAGATGTTAACACAGCTAAAAGTGATGCCATATTGAAGACATCCACTGGTGAGGGCCTCCGTTTCCGAGTTGTAGCCACTTTTTTATTTTAACGGGGTTTTTTATTCTTATACGAATAGGACCACTATATAAAAAAACCCTTAGAAACTCACAAAATTTGCAAATGCTTTCAATTGGACGGTCCGTTTCCGAGATATAGAAATTATTTCTTATTTTTTCATATTGTCGATCACAAATGGGCCTGGGTTACCGTGGGGTACCCATTACCCATCGTCACGTGTAACTACCTATTATTTTTGACTGAGGGTAATGGGTAATTGTGATGGGTAAGTCCCCGTCGTCGTGGATAGCTACCCAATATTTTCCCCATTACATTGTGGGTAATGGGTAATCGTGATGGGTAATTCCCCATTGCAGTGGGTAGCTACCCACTTTTTTCCCCATTACCCTGAGGGTAATGGATAATCGTGAGGGGTAATTCCCCATTGTCAGGGGTAACTACCCATTATTTTCCTCATACCCTATGGGTAATGGGTAAACTATCGCTGGTCATTCCCTATAGTAGTAATAATGGGTTACCTGGGTAACCCATTACCCACGAAATACGAACCCTGTTACTTTACAGTGCTACTTGAACCTATTGTGAGTATTTTCGGGCAGTTACTTAAAATTTTATTGGTTAGATTCCCAAAGCACTACAATTTGGAAGCGGTTCAAAATTAAGGTTTCCAACTATACGATTACACTCCTTTAAACCTTAAAAGAATTTTGGAATGTATTATAAATTCATACTACAAGCTCACAAGTCATGTACATTTTTCGAATTGAAAAATGGTTGGGTTTTTGTTGGAAATAATAGACAATTCAGTTCAACACAAACTCACTGGCACGACTAATTTCGAACTCCGTGACAAGTTCATCATCAGATGCCTAACTACTGAGCCTGAATTGATACCATCGGTTGATCATCAATCGTATATATACAAACTGAATTCTGCAATTCACATGTGCGAGTTAGTATCGATCGAAGATCCCTTAGTATCAACATCACGTCTTTTCCTCATGCATTCTCGCATTGTTGCAATGCCTTGAGGTGAGGTTTTAATCAATAATATCACAGAGTTGTATTTTTCCGTGATATAGCATTTTTTGAAGACCGTGCTAGTGTCAGTTACATTTATTTGAATTTGAATTTTGTTGACCGATTTTGTTAGTTTTTGCTTAATGTATGAGAAATTCATACTTGTAAGCTTGTAGTATGAATATCTCATGTAGTGTGAGTATCTCTCTCAAAACTAACAAAATCGGTCAACAAAATTCAAATTCAAATAGAATTCTGGAATGGAAGTCTTTAACCTTTTCATCATGTTACATATTTTTTCTCCACGTCCTTGATCTATGTGGAAATTTTCGTTTGATATTTAACAAAGACCTTAACAAACATGTTTATAACGATTGTCGGAATACACATGCCCACCATGTGAACTCACATACAAACTTGGTGGACACACACTCCACACGTCCAGACACTGAGTCCATGGAGTACAAAAACTCTCAAAGAAAGATGACACTTAACAAATGATACCATAAATGTTAGTAATGATTGTTTGGTGCAACATCTCGTAGCGTGTCGAGGTTTTTTTTTCTGTGTTAAAGTCATACGGTTGGTTTGAGAAAGATCTCAAAATTCTGGTATTACATGCACCGAGATAGGAACATATACGAGTCGTGTCATACACACATACAATACCGGCATATTTGCTTGCCATTTGCCAATAATGTTGTTGCACTGTTCATATAAATGGTTACCAAAGTGCAGACATTATAATGTTGGCAAAATACATATATTTATACATATTTCCAAAGAAATATTGAAACTCTTTTTGGCAAATGGGAGTTGATTATGAGGGCTTTTACATTTAACATAAGGATCCCGCTTCTTTTGTGCAATGACTCGTTCGAAAAATGAACAAGAAAAAACTTAAATTAAATTAATTGATTTTTTTGTACTTTTTTTCGTACAAATTATGGGCGCGCAATCATTGGTGAAAGAGCTGGTAAGGACGACATAAAAGCTTTGTAATACAATATATTTATTGGCATATTTCCGGTGTCAGTGTTGAACAGACTGGAAAATATATAGAATGTGTGTATTAGAAAAATAACATTAAAAATTTATTTAAACGACAATTCTAATATAAGAACATAATAAATTTTGATGGCGAATGGAGTCCGGGTCGACGGAAATTTAATAACAACGTATCGTGATTTAATTTCTAAAAATTACATGAGGGGTCATGGGGCCCCCGCTTGGAACGAAGTTCCTCTCGCTATTCGCTATAGAGGTCCCCAGAGCGAAGAATTCTCCCGAGAGTTTTCTATTATGTTGCCTGTAGAGTGGAGAGCCGTCTCAGTTGACCTGCCCTTGATATAGGCATGCTGAAAACTCGATAGTATATTCTGTGGAAGATTACTTCGAACCTGAATGTCCAGTAACCTTTCAAATGTCTTAAGAACAAAGGCTGATAGATGGATTGGTCTAAAGTCTTTTGATTTGACATGAGAGCATTTGCCCGCTTTTCGGTTGAAACCCACTTTGGTTTGCTTCCAAATGCTAGGAATGACTCCCAGCATAAGGCAGCCCCTGAAGATTGCCTCAAACCAACTACAAGGTAGGAATAGTGCCTTTTGTAGTTGCGCGGGAATTATCCCCTCAGGTCCGGCTGATTTATTGGGCTTAAATCATCTGGTGGCCCATATCAGATTCTTTCTGCTCACTATTGAGCGAGCTTTTTCTATGCTAGGTGATTTTTCCCCAAACTGTTCTGGCTGATCACCAGCATTCCTGTCATCGTTGGGAAAGTGAGTATCCAGGAGAATCCCAAGAGACTCTTCAGACGAACAAGTCCACGTTCCATAGTCTTTCATTGAGAACCCCTCACACGGTGGGTTTTTAGCGAGCACGCATCTTAAGCCTGCAGTCTGTTTGGTTCCATCAATGGATTCACAAAAGTTTCGCCAGGATTTCCGTTTGACCTTCTTGATTTCTCCTTTATATAGATTAAGACTAATCTTATTAACGTCTCAATCCCCTTGGTCGCCGCTCTTTTTGGCCTTGTTGAAAAGCCGCCTAATGGACGATCTTATATCCTGAAGCTCAACACTCCACCAATTAGGTTTTTTGTTACCCTTGGCAGCATTATAACCACTGGTCTTGCATGTTCCTGCACGCATCAGTAAATTTGCCAACTAGTTGTTCCAGCTCTGGCACATTAGTCGGAATATGCGGGTGGTTACCTAAGAGTTTCCTTAGGCGCCCGCGATAGGAGTTCCAGTCTGTTGTCCTATAATTTTTAAAAATTTCCTTTTTCAGAGGTTCTATATTTATGTGGAACTGTAGATATCTATGATCAGAAAATGAGTGATCAGAAAGTACGCTCCAATCGGATACAGTTACATAGTCGTCGCCAAGTAGTAAAGTTAGGTCTAGTACTTCCCTCCTAACCGAAGTTATGAAGGTCGGTTCCTCGCCTCTATTACATATAGTCAAGGTTTCGCTTATAATGAAATTAAAAAGAGACTCACCTCGATCCTTGGTGCGGGTACTCGCCCATATTGTGTGGTGCGCGTTGGCATCGGCACCTATAATGTCGCTACAATTCCGTATTTTTGCTTCCTATACAATATCCCTGACTCACTTCGGAGGGGGTGATTCAGTAGGGTCGTGCGCCATGTACGATGATAGTAGCCAGATGTGCCGCTGTCCGTTTTCCAGCCAAAGCCTGATGGCGGTTGTATCGCTATCACTAAATTTCTGCAATAAATAGCATTAAATTTGTTTTTAGTGAGTATGCAAGATCTTGGCCTACCTGGGGTTGATAGGACGAAGATCCTATATCCATTGCACCTGATACCATTGACCTGATATCATTTACCGTCCATGGTTCATGTATCCGGGCCACATCGGCTCCACCCTTCGTAAGATGGAGAATGAGGTTGGCAGATGCCTTACTGCGATGAGCTTTTATCTTCGTGACCACCCTCGCTAGTGATGGACCCATCTCGGTACCAGGCAGATCGGCCCCATAGGCCGCAGTTTCAGAATGCTTTCCAGCATTTATAGCTGTGACTTTCGACTTCGACTCGGCCAGTTTGCCACTCAGCGTATCCACTTTGTATACCCTGAGGGGAACACTCATTAACCCAACCCGAATTTGGCCTTAGAACTTTGGACCTATGGTTTTTAAGGAATCCTGGTTCAGGACCAAAACTACCTGCCAGGGGGTTCCAACAGAGTCCTTAACTTTGACCACCTTCCAATCCTTTGCAGGAATGGAGGGATTGCAGTGGTTGATAATGTTTAGGATCTCCAGTGGGTCATTAGTTAAATTTGACGGGACCCACACCCTAGCCCTTGGTCTAGAAGGTATATCCTTCCTATCCACGGCTTTGAGTTTGGCCAACGGCGAAACCTCACCTACCCCACTCATGGCGGACTTATACCGATAAGTTTGATGCTTCCCTGGAACCATCCCGCGTCGTTGCAGATTGGCACAGGACCAAGGTTGTCGTTGATGTGTCCATGAATACCATAAGAAGGGCTCCTTCTACGGGGCGCCATCAATTATTGGGGATACGCCCATCCTGGGAACCTTCATCCAAGACGCCAATGATTAGGCTGTACTTCGCGACATCATTAAAGGACCTGCCGAGCAGTGGGTGGCTTATATGCCTCTTAGATGAGGGAGCACGTTTTGTATCTTCCTCCACTGAACGCTATATTTTAGTAACAGCCAGTGGAAGCTTTGTCCCTACAGACTTGGACCCCTCACAGAAGCCCTTATCCCACTCCAAGGTGTTTACCTGTGCAGGAGTGAGTGCGGCGACTGGCCGTGCGGAGAGTTGACTAACCAATCTAGTGGCCAGTCGAAGATCAGCTCTGCGCTTTCGGGAGGGGCAGAGATTTTTAGTTTCTCCGTAGTTCGGGACGGTTGACTACCGCCCGCGTTGTTGCGGAGGCCCCCTTGCGTGTGACTGCAGAAGACTGACGAGCACTAATGCTCGAGGAAGAGCCCGTAGGGTCGGGGGAAGTCATAGCTTTTCCTGTGGCCGAAGAGTTTTTACTATTCTTGTTCATGTTGTTTGGGCCTCAACTTGTAGCCGCTATCTACGTTCATAAAAATTCAATGTGTTCAAAAAGAGGGGCCCCGTGGTTGTCTATGAGGGTTGTCTAATGGGCAGTGTGTTCACAGCCAGGCCGAACCAAAGAGGGGGCCATCTGAAACTCACCACTACCACCAACTTAACGGTGACGGATTTTTGAATGTCCTGCAACACTTGCCAGAATTTAAGGAGGCGGAGAAGAACGGTACCTTAGCCACGAGCCATTTTGACAGAGTGTCACCTCTCCCTACTCAGGTCGCAGAGCACAGGACGTCAGCTCGAGAGCAGAAAATCAAATAGTTACGAAAATCGTGAACCATATTATATTTAACTCGTTACGATACTAAGCGACTTGACATCAATTCGCTTAGCAATCCTTACAAAGTTATGGAATATTAGATTCTCCGCTATCATACGAAATCAGAAAAACTTTTGCTGGTTTATCGGGCAGCATCCAACCTCTTGGTTCGCTCAGAGGGTAGAGAATGCAGCAATCTTGCACATTGTGAGTGAAGAATTCTTCGAAAGGAACCTTACAAAATAGGGACAACATGTTTCTCCAACCGGCCCAATCTTCAGCTTTTCTCCTTCAGTTGGTAAAACCAAGCTCCCGCAGGCGATCGTTCAGCTAGTTTTTCCAGCGAGCACATAGACCTATTTTATTCAAATACCTTTCGCACTGGATCATTCTGATCCATTCTTCATACATGGCCAACATGAGCGCGCTATTTTGATACGAATCGGGCTATCAAAGAAAGCCTTGTGATATCTATAAGTACAAACAGGTGGCAGGTGTCGCTATGTTTTTCGTGCGGTTTCTCCAGAATTTGTCATATTGTAAGTATCTGGTCCTGCCGTCAGTTAATGGGGTGCAATTACAGTTGACGGAATAGGTCAAGTATCTGGGGATAATTAGCGACAGAAAACTCTCTTGGTAACCGAATGTGGTGGAGAGGGTGAAGAAGGCGTCTGCTGCTCTTTACTGTTGTAAATGGGCGATAGGAAAGCGCTGGGGACTGTCTCCTAAGATCACCGATTGGATTTTTATGGCAATAGTCTGACCTATACTTCTCTATGGCATCGAAGTTTGGTGGAAGTCCCTTCAAAAGAAATATATTCTGAATTCATTGACGAAAGTTCAAAGATCAGCACTGATTAGCGTTAGTGGGGCAATGGGCATGACGTCAGGTACTGAACTTAGTGCTACCCTGAACATCTGTGCTCCTGATATTATCTGTACATCTGTACTCCTATCACATCCCTGGTGAGAATCAGAGATTTTGGCGTCATGTTATCGGGGAATTCCGGATACGCTTAATTGCTACACCGGATCAACTCTATTCCCGTAAAAACGGACTACTGTATCCCCTACCTTCTACCAGCGACAAATCTATGGACTTCATTTCCGAACAGGAATACCTTTGAAAAGTCACTGGAAGGGGACACCAGTGGTATCAGAATTTTCACGGACGGATCAAAGTCGGACGAGCAAGTAGGCTATGGGGTCCATTCGCCGAACCTAAATATAAATATCTCCTTCAAGCTGCCTTATCACTGTAGCGTATTTCAGGCGGAAATTACCGCCATACTGGCGGTAGTGTCACAACCCTCCGGAAAATATGTATCTGCATAGACAGCTAGGCTGCCATAAAATCCCTGGTAGCCATGTTTGCTCCGTCCCTGCCGGTGAAAGAATGCCACTCATCTCTTAGGGTGATGGCAGAATATTTGGACGTCAAGCTCATCTGGGTACCGGGACACAGTGATATTCCAGGCAATTGCGTAGCGGATGCGTTGGCTAGACAGGGTACTACGGCACAGGTTCTTCCGGCAACAGAAAGTGTTAGTATGCCAATCTCTACCTGCCGTTTGCAGATCAGGCAGTGGGCCGATACTATGTTCAAGGACAAGTGGAGACTTACTTCAACTTGCAAACAAGCAACAGGTGGACAGTAAGAGGACTAGGCAACTACTTAATTTGCCGAGAGACAGGTTATCCACAATGATAGGAACACTTACGGGACATTGTCTTGTAGGAAAACACGCCCTAAGATTGGGACATAGAAACTCCACTCTCTGTAGATGCTGCATGGAAGAAGACGAGGGAACGACGATACACCTTCTCTTGGATTGCCCTGCTCTGGGAGGACTGAGAAGTAGAATATTCGGAACACATCTAGTTAGCACCGTAGCCCCACAGGATATTCCTGTAGGTCTTATAGACAAATTTATTGAAAGGGCAACGACTAGTCAATAGTTACTATGGAGTTGCTAGCTTAAATGTGCTAGACAGCGTGCTGTCTTACAGCCTTTTCAACCAACTAACCAACCAAGTATCTGGTCGATCTGGGCCAACTCATAAACACCAGCTTTAAACCGCACAGCTGTTAGTCCATTAGCACACGCGGATTTGTTGTTTTAAGCCTTGTGGTTCTAACTTCGCTTTGGCTGGGAAGGGGGAAGTCGATGGCATTGTCCTGTCTGCGCTCAACACCCTCATCTATATTAAAATCTCTTGGGACAAGTAAAGCAGAGAATTGATATCTCCATATTCCCAACATACTGTGCACATCTGCAAGAAGATTTCTGTCCTTATCTCTACAGAAGTGGGGAACCTGATCCATGGCCTTTGATTTGATTTTGTACTTTCCGGTAGAATTTACGGGCCTCATTCTTCCCTCTGTAAAACTCAATTTGCTCACTATCGCGGTATCACTACAACATTTTTTTCTTCTTAAATAAACGGATTTCATCTATCATCGGTTGCCTTATATCGCTCCGTCGCGGCTCGTGTTGCAACTGACTGAAGCATTGCCATACGTGCAGCGTTCGTTTCATCACTTGCCATGTGACACTCTTCTTTGTACCATGGTTTTTCTGTACCATGGTTATGAAAAAC
Organism: Phaonia tiefii; assembly: GCA_963931995.1. Classification (NCBI taxonomy): domain Eukaryota; kingdom Metazoa; phylum Arthropoda; class Insecta; order Diptera; family Muscidae; genus Phaonia; species Phaonia tiefii. Next base: position 32,035,182 of record OZ008371.1, on the reverse strand, counting down.
CTATCTGTTCATAACCATAACCAAGTACGGCCTCTGCAACAGTTTCATAGACTGGGAATTGTACTTCCTTCCACTGCTCTTCAGGATCATAAGGCGGGAGTGCGTTCTGCACCAGTAGCTGAGTGAGTTTCTCTTCCCATGCGGTGGCTATCTCTCTACCTTTTGTAAGATAAAGAACAAGAGTCTAAGTTTGTGATACAATCATTGTAGGGCATCCCTTGGATATCTCTCAAATCTTTGCACGTGGGTGTATTTTGAGGGCGTTGCCTTTTAATTCAGCCCCCAAAAAATGTGTGATTTTTATTGAATCCTTTTCCTTACAACTGCAAAAATGTCTTACTTCTGCTTTCTTCTACCCACATCAAAAATGTTGTGGGATGAAGCCTTAACGTAAAAAAAAAACACCAAACAGAGATGGAGAACAGTGGACAAAACGAAGAAAATCTCTGCTTAACTTTATTTCTGGTTAAAGAAACCGCTAAATGCCGTTTCGAGTACATCTTTAGATGCCCAAGAGAGGACGAGGCTAGCAAGCAACAACTCTTTAGTTTCGTTTACGATGGTTTATTTGTGGCGTCAAATGGCTCATTTGCCCTTTGGCAATTTTGTAATAATTGTTGCGCTTTGTTGTCGTGTGCAACATAATGCAACAACAACAGCCCCAACACCCGGCATTCAACACCACAACTTCCAAGACGCAGAGTAACAGCTTATGCGATATTCGCATTGTGCGCTACAGCCGCAAAAGTTAAGTTTTCTTGTTTCCAGTTTCGCGATTGTATTGTTGGGGTAGTGGATGGTGGTGGTGATGATGATGACGATGATGAAGATGACGACCTTACAGTTAGTTGTTGCTAGCGTTGTTGTAGTTTAGTTGTTGTGTACTATTTCTCCTTGCTTCACTTATGAAAAATTAACTTAAATTGCAAATTGTTGCACTTAAAGGTCTGTGAAGATGTTAAGCTCTCCCCACATGGGCCGCTGATGTTGTTGTTTTGCCTGTATTGTAAAAAAGGGTTGCAGCGTCATATTTATCCTCTTCTTAGCTATATTCTAGTATAAGCGTAGTTGTTGTTGTTGGTCTTGTGCAGCTTAACTAATTAAAACATAAACATGTTAAAATAACCATTATAATGCAAACACTTACAAGTATGAATGCATATCTAACGAGGCAGACATAGGGTGTTCATATGCGGGAGTGACAGATTCAAGAATCAATCTAAACCAGCAAATATAAAGTGTTTGTAGCTTATGGCAAATATAGTATACCTGTGTCAAAATACATTGTGTTTGTTATTCAATATTACATGTTTGCAGACACAATGATTAGTAGGTAGTAATATGTGCTTTTGGGAACCAAATGTGGTTTTGACGATTGAAAACTGCTAAAAACAGAAACAAAAAAGCAGAAGTGCATCAATTCATAAAAACATTTCTTGCAAACACATACATAGTTCCTGAAATATGTTGCTTGACTTATTATTGACTTTTTGCCCGAAAATCATCTATTCTTCGGCTTTTGCCGTACATAGCCGTACATTAAAGTGAACACATGCACACAACACACAGCATTAGCATTACATATGTGGTTGTTGTACAACCATAGTCTCCGCCTGAAAATACGTATGATGGTATTGATGTAGCGGCACCGGACAAACAAGCAGGTCGTCATCGCCAAAGAGTATTGAATAGTATAGAGAACTTATGGAACGAATTGTATGAGTCAAAAGCACTGGCGACCTCTGACGAGTGATTCAGAACGTATTACCCTCTTTTTGTCATAACTTGGGCCATTCATAATTTTGTTGTGAAACATTGATGACTTTTTAAACAATTATGTTTTTTGTATGATTTTATGTAATAACATTGTCGAAATGGTGCATTGATATCGAAATATTCTATAAAGAGAATAAGACTCGTTTATGCTCTTTTACTCAGACTTTCTACATGAGATTGGAAAAAGAGTGCAATAAGTTCTCTATACTATTCAATACTTTTTGTCGTCGCTCTGTTTACGACAACACAAACAGTGAGGTAAATATTGCTTTATTTATTTTAACAATATTACATCTAATGTTAAAGCAGATGTAAGAAAATGTAAAGTGCAATAGAAAAAGAGCCTTCAGCACAAAAACTATTCTTTGTTTTATTTTCCAATGTAGCATTTATTAATGTGTTCATAGAAATCGAACCAGTGCCGTGTAACAAATTGATTTTTTATTATCATTGATTTTTTAAACTAGATGTTATAACCACTACAAAATTAGCAGAGATGTGTGTTGTAGCTACAGCTAGAATGGGAGTTTTTAGAGGGCAAAATCGATTTTGAGAAAAAATCGTCCCGTTAGATATTTAAAAAACTGGGAAAATTATGTTCTAAACAAAAAATAAATAGTCGAACGATTTAGATATATGGATATTGATTTTTATAAATTGAAACTAAACATTTCGTATATATGGCTAGGCCGTCGGTGGTGCAATGGTTAGTCTGCGCGGCTCTTGTACATGAGATCCTGGGTTCGAACCCTGCTCTGACCACCTTCAAAAAAAATTTCTTTCGGCGGCGGTCACGGCGACACTATCGAATATATAGCCATGAAAAAGCTTCTCAAAATTCCGTTCGGAATCGGTGTAAAACTGTAGGTCCCAATCAGTGAGAGAATCAGTGATTGTGAGAAGTTATCCCCGGTCCCTTCATGGGATGTTATGGGAAACCATTTATTTTTTTATATAATGCTAGGGGTAACATTTTACCCCAGAACGAATAAAATATCCTCCGAAAAATTCCATCTAGACCATAAAAAGTGCTTTCAAATTTTGCAGTTCTAGACTCGATTAAATTGTAAACGTGTGAAAACCATTTAACCCAGCAACAATCCTATTCATGTTGATTGTCTTGTTTAACAAAATATGTCCCCGCACACCTTGCGATTCCCGATTATATACATTTTACATGACCGCAGCCGCGTGTTCATATGACTAATAACGGGTTTTTCAATAAGAGCGCTACAAAAGTTTTTTTTAAATAAAACAAAACCGGTTTTAGATACCAATGAAATTCTTTATTCCTGTGAAAGTACGTTCGATGCCATTATGTATGGAACTCGAATTCTTTTGCACGGCCACCACGGGCACGCTTGCAGAGGTCCAGACGCTGAACCCAATTTTCGACGGTTTTCAAGCATAAATCGGCCGATACTGCTGCATTTTAACGTTCGATATTCGTACGAAGTTCATCAATTGTCGCTGGCTTGTTGGCATATACCATAGACTTGACGTAGCCCCACAGGAACTAATCTAACGGCGTCAAATCGCACGACGGAGGCGGCCAATCGAGTGGGCCATTTCGTGAGATAACACGTTCACCAAACTTGGTGTCCAATAAATTGATTGTGGTATTCGCTGTGTGGCTTGGGGCGCCATCCTGTTGGAACCACATGTCCTCCAAGTCCATATTATCCAATTGGGGCTAAAAATATTCGGTTATCATTGAATGGTAGCGATTCGCATTCACAGTAATGTGCCGGTCTTGATAATCACGGAAGAAGTACGGCCCAATGACGCCGCTGGCCCATAAACCGCAACAAACCGTAATTTTTTCGGGATGCAATGATGACTCATGGATTACGTGTGGATTGCTGTCTGACCAATAACGCAAATTTTGCTTATTGACGAAGCCATTCAGCCAGAATTGAGCCTCATCGCTGAAGATGAAAATCCGAATCATTTTCAAATTGTTGCTCAGCCCAATTCACGAACATACGACGCTTATGGTGGTCACGCGGCTTCAGTTCTTGCGTCAATTTGATCTTGTAAGGATGTAGGCCAAGATCTTTTCGCAACATTTGCCACAAAGACGTCACAGAGATGCCCAACGCTTGAGAACGACGTGTGAGACACACATTTGGACTTTCTTGAACTGAAGCCTCAGCGGCAGCAATATTCTCGACAGTACTGGCACTTCTTTGTCTAATTCAAATTTTTCCACTAGACGCTCAATTGTTGATCTGGTAGGACGATTATGATGACCATAAATTGGACGTAGCGCTCTTAAAGTTGAGGCCACTGACTCCAAATTTCGGTAGTAAATTTTAATAATTTCGACTCGTTGTTGGCTCGTATATCTTTCCATGATGAAATAGCAAACCTTACTGAAGAGAAATGTCAAAACAGCGGGAAAAAATATGGCGTCGTTAGCTGTCCCTATCGATTTACTTTTTTAGCGTCTCGGTTGAAAAACCCTTTATTATGCTGGTTATTTAGTTCATAAATTTTTATTCGAAAACACGAAATTGTTCACTTTGTCACATAAACTTGGCGGATTTGAACTAGGGTCTATGCAAGAAACACTGTCTCGCATAACAAAAGCGCTCATGTAAACCCTTAATATTGCTGGAAAATAACATATTTGAAACAATTGAAAACAACCTTGGCAAAACTAATATCTAAGCGAAAGGATATAAATGTCTCAGTAAGAATGCACTTTTTCATTTTAAAATAAAACAGGTATTTTTCAGATATTTAATGAGATACTAAATTGATTGTTTCATGGGCCGTGTGGCAGGTGGTGCCGTCGTGCTGAAAACACATGTAGCCCAGATCCATGCCCAGACGAATACCGTTCGCAGTCACTGCAATTTCAGTGTCATCTTAAAAAAACTAAGTCGCCATTACGCCGCCTGCCCAACATCCGCACTAGCCAGTTGCTGATTGTGGGTGCATTTCTTTCCCATGAATTGCATGAGGATTTTCTGAGCCCCAAATTCGGCAATTTTGTGTATTCACGAATTCATTCAGATGGAAATGCGCTTCATCGGCGAAGATGACCTTTTTTGAAAAATTGGCATTGACTTCACTTTGCTCCATTACCCTGTGAACGAATTGCCGGCGCTTTCCTTGGTCAGCTGGTTCTGAATGCATTTTTTTTTTTAATTTTGTACGCATGAAGTTGGAGGTCTTTTGTCAAAATTCGATTGCTAATGTCCAAGTCCTTTATGACGGTACGATTTTAACATGAAAACAAAATGCTTTCCCATTACATACTATGAAGGGATTTAGGAGAGCTTTTCACGACCTTTGAGGTGTCCGCGTTCTTTTTTTGACTCACTAATTGGGGCCTACAGTTTTACAACGCGTTCGAAGGGTATTTTGTGAAGCATTTTTCATGGCTAAATACTCGATAGTGGCGCCGTAACTAAGCGAGGTGACCGCTGTCGAAATATATGTAAGGTGGTCAGGGCAGATATCGAAACCACGTTATCATGTACAAAAACCGGGTACACTACCATTGCACCACCGAGGGCCACAATTTGACATGAGTGCGTCTAAAACCAACTCAGCTAGAAAATCCTCAATATTTTTAAAACATTTTTCTATACAAATCTTTTTTTTTTCTATCACCCCATATCAGCACCTACATAACCTTCAGCCATAGTTTTATGGCTTTTCATTCCATTTATTATTAGTTTCAAGTGTTACATATAATACTTGCATGTTGTATTCTTGCCGAAGACTTCGTAGACAAGTGGAAAGATAAAACGTAATTAACATCCAAATGTTAAACAAATGATAATTAGAATACAGAGTAAAATGTAGTTCTGTTAAAGTGACTGAAAAGACGAATGATCCGATGCCGGACAGAGCAGATGTTATGGCAGATTATGTGATATGTGGTCGGTCGTAGAAAATAAAAGGCGAAGGTATCCCAGCAGAAATAAGCCATTGCATTCGAATAGTGCGAGGATTGCCAACTGGGACTGGTCGCTTATATGTCATTATTCGTGCCGCGGCTTTTTAACACTTTTGATGGCGCCATGGCTAGTGTGCTCGGATACTGTTTATTTGAATGCTGGGCCAATTTCCAAACACGGTCAATAAATTATGACAATGATTATAAAGTATTTCTAGGTAAATAAATCTGTTCGTCATAAAGACATGAAGATGGATACCTGGGACTGACCGTGAAGGTGGAAAGTTTATGATAGCCTGTCCAGTTGGATAGAGCAATCCAACCAACTCACTACTTCCTAGAAGTATACCCTGAAGTATGAAGTATTGAGTTGAATTGAATTGAGTTGAATTCAAATTAATTCAATTTAATTGAATTGAGTTGATTTGAATTGAGGTGAATTGAATTGACTTTAATTGAATTGAATTGAATTGAATTGAATTGAATTGAATTGAATTGAATTGAATTGAATTTAATTGAATTGAATTGAATTGAATTCAATTTAATTGAATTGAATTGAATTGAATTGAATTGAATTGAATTGAATTGAATTGAATTGAATTGAATTGAATTGAATTGAATTGAATTGAATTGAATTGAATTGAATTGAATTGAATTGAATTGAATTGAATTGAATTGAATTGAATTGAATTGGATTGAATTGAATTGATTTGATTTGAATTGAGTTGAGTTGAATTGGATTTAATTGAATTTAATTTAGTTGAATTGAATAGAACTTAACTGACCTGGATTGAATTAAATTTAATTGAATTGGATTGAATTTAATTGGATTTAATTGAATTGAACTGAACTGAATTGAATTGAATTGCATTGAAGTGAATTGAATTGATTTGAATTGAGTTGAGTTGAATTGGATTTAATTGAATTTAATTTAGTTGAATTGAATTGAATTGAATAGAACTTAACTGCCCTGGATTGAATTAAATTTAATTGAATTGGATTGAATTTAATTGGATCTAATTGAATGGAATTGCATTGAGGTGAACTGAATTGAACTGAATTCAACTGAATTGAATTGTTTTTAATTGAATTAAATGGAGTTGAATAGAAATGATTTGAATTGAATTGATTTGAGTTGAATTGAATTGAGTCGAGTTGAATTGGATTTAATGAATTTAATTTAGTTGAATTGAATTGAATATAATTAAACTGAATTTATTTGAATTGAGTTGAAATAAATTGTATTGAAATGATTTGAGTTAAATTGAATTTTTTTGAGTTGAATTAAATTGAATTAAATTGAATTGAATTGAACTGAATTGAATTGATTTGAAAGGACTTGAATTAAATTGGATTGAATTGAATTGGATTGAATGAAATTTAACTGAATTGAATTTAATTGGATTTACTTGAATTGAATTGAATTGAATTGAATTGAATTGAATTGAATTGAATAGAATTGAACTGAATTGAATTGAGTTGCACTGAATTGAGTATAATTGAATTAAGTTGAATGGAATTGGGTTGAATTGAATTGAATTGAATATAACTGAATTAGATTGAATTAAATTGAATTGAACTGAATTGAGGTGAATTCAATTAAGTTGAATTGAGTTGAGTTGAATTGAATTGGATTGAATTGAATTGGGTTTAATTTAACTGAATTATATTGAATTGAATTGAATTGAATTGAGTTGAGTGGAATTGAATTAAGTTGAATTGAATTGAGTTGAATTGAACTGAATTAAATTGGATGGAATAGAACTGAATTGGATTGAATTGAATTGAACTGAGTTGAGTTCAATTGAATTGAATTAAATTGAATTGCTTTGAAATAAACTGAATTGAGTTGAGTAATAATTTGAATTGAATATAATAATATTGAATTGAATTGAATGGAATTGAATTGAGTTGAATCGAATTGAAGTCATTTGAATTGAATTTAATTGTGTTGAGCTGAATTGAATTTAATTGAATTGAAGTTAATGGAATTGAATTGAGTTGAATTGAATTGTGTTGTATCGAATTGAGGTAAAATGAATTGAATTGAATTGAATTGAATTGAATTGAATTTAATTGAATTGAAGTGAATTGAATTGAGCTGAGTGGAGTTGATTTGAATTTAATTGAATTTAATTTAGTTGAGTTAAACTGAATTGAATAGAATTGAACTGAATAGTATTGATTTGAATTGGATTGAATTGAAGTGAATTGAATTGAACTGGATTGAATTAACTTAACAACATTTAACGGAACATTTAATAATAGTAAACTCAGGGAAATGCTGCTATATTTTCAGAATAATAATGACTCTTTGTACGGGCAAACAAAACAAGACAAAAATGTTATTTTTTGTGGAAAAAAAAACAACAAATTTATCAAATTGTTTTCCATACGAGACGAAAAAATTGAAAAATAACCGTAATTAAAACCGAAAATTATCAGGTTTCACGGGATTTTCCCATACTGTGAAACCGAAAACCGGTTTTCCGAAATAGTGATTTTGGGATTAAACCGAAAACCGTTTATTCGAAAATGTCGGTTTTTTGAACACTCTACAGTCGGTTGATTGCAAAAAACTGGTATCGGTTTGGACAACTGTGGTTGTAACTCTACTTCAGTAAAAGCTCATGAGCTACTATATGAAATTTGTCGTTCTCATATGCTCTTTGATATGATGTTCGTGTTTTCTACGTGTAAAAACCCCATAGTTTTTGGCACATATTGTGTTTGAATCAATCGCAATATTTTGATTCTCTTCATGGTTGGTACTTATGTTTTTTGACACTGGATTTACTCTATAATCATTGTTCATGTTTCGTTTTGGTATTTATTTCCTCCGCGAATGAATTTTGAAACTAAGCAATGACAGAAAACAGCTCTGCTTGGTATGTGTTTTTCATGGTCTTACAGATGTCTATTAGTCAGTGACGAAAACTTGATGCTGAAACAAGCTCAACCTAGTATTGAATTAAGCCATTTATTAAGCACGAATTTGTTGGCAAGCTTAGATGAATTTAGAGCTATTATTCATTAAAATTAAAGGCGACTGAATAATAAAATTAACAAAAAGACGATATCGACTCTGAACCAATTTAGCTTCACCTATTTTAGAAGCTTCACTAAAGCAAATTAATCCAGTTACTTGCGATTCAAACAAGCCGCCTCTCGTTGCATCTGACATTTGTTGAAATTAAACGAAAATAAATGATCAAAAAAAAACACGAACAACTGAAATGCAATTTTATCTTAATTTCTCATATGATTGCGTTAAGATTTGTTATGTTAAAAGCTTTGCTTTTAAAGACAAACGAAACGAATTAAGATGACCCAATTTTCCCTTGCACATCTCTTCCCCCCGGATTCACGTGGTAACTGTTATCACATGCTTTACAATCGCACAAAATCCCCCCCTACGTAACAAAAGAAATAAAGTTTCAGTTAAAAACCTAAAGCGCACAGAAAACCTTAAAAACTGTTAACCGTAAAGAAAGATTTTGAGGTGATAGTATTTGCTTAAACATATTCAACATTTAATAAAGTTAATCTTGACGTAGATTTCTTACAGTTCTTTGGAGTTTTGGGAACTCAAGCTATACATGCACATGCAGATGTATACTTATGACTAGGTAGAAGAAGAAGGCACTCATCTCATATGCATGTAGCACCTTAGGAAAAGTTGCATACATACAGTTGCGGCAAATACTGCTTCTGCGGTGGCTGGTGCAGATGCACTGTGTTTTGGACCTAGTGTTAACATAAAATTAGTGCTACTTGTGTGCGGCTATTGAACAAGAGAGAAAGTAGTATTTATACTTTCTTTCGGTATTGGTCTTCATGCGTTTAGAATCCACTATTAGCGAGTGCAATCGAAATAGTGCAATCCTTTTGACTGCGTTACACAATCTTGCGTAAAAAATCTATTTCACTGTTAAAAATACATCAAGCCTTAAACACCTTAAATCCTAAGAAGTAAAGATTGATAAATAATTCTCAAAATGTACTAAAAAAAATCAATGAGTGTTCGAACTCACCGGCTATGTGTTAACACCTTTTTGTTACACGGTACCTATTCGATTTCTATGAATATATTAGGAAATGTTACATTGGAAAACAAAAAAAAATAGTTTTTGTGCTGAAGGCTCTTTTAATATGCACTTACCTTTTTCTTACATCTGCTTTTACATTAGATGTAATATTGTTATAATAAATAAAGCAATATTTAGCTCACTGAAATAATTGTTTTTGTTTTGTCATAAACAGAGCGACGACAAAAAGTATTGAATAGTATAGAGAACTTATTACACACTCTTTCCGTTCTCATGTAGAGAGTCTTATTAAAATAACATAAACGAGTCTTATTCTCTTTATAGAATGTTTCAATATAAATGCACAATTTCGATATTGTTATTACATAAAACAATACAAAAAGCATAGATATTTCCAAAGGCATCAATTTTTCACCTAAGGATTATGAATGGACCAAGTTATGACAAAAAGAGAGTAATTGTGGGCAACAACAACATAAATTTTTTTTGTTTAGGCTCTCCTCATGTCAAAGTTAACAGATATGTTTACCAACAAATCAATGTAAACCGAAAAGTTCAAAAACAAACCCTTTGAATCTGACAAAAGTGGCCAACTTAACAACGAGGAAACAATTAAATCAGCTGTCCGGAGTTTACCTTCTCATTTTACCATGACTTACCAGATGTCGCCAGTGCTTTTGAGTCATACAATTCATTCCTTGAGTGCTCTATACTATTCAATACTCTTTGACGACGACGACCAGCTTGTTTGTTCCCTGCCGCCACATCAATATCATCACACTTATTTTGCGGCTGAGACTATTGTTGTACAACAACGTCGAATGTGATGCTAATGCTGTGTGTTGTTTGCATGTGCTCACCCTGATAGATTGCCCTACCCGTGCCTATAGATGTTAATACATCAAGAAAATATATCCAGCAACATAGAGCAGGATCCATTTATGTATTTGCAAGCACTGTTTTCATGAATTGAAGATCAGCTGCTTTTTTTGTGGTTCACGTATTTGTTTTCTGCAGTTTTCAATACACAACTGTTAATCATTTTGTGTCCAAGATGTTATATTGAGTAACGAACCCTATGTGTTTGGACACAATTATATCATATTTGCGGCAAGATACAAACATGTTATATTTGCTTCTAAACACCAACAAAATAAAAATTGTTCTGCGTGTATGCATATTACTCTTCTCGTTGGCTTATCTTTATGTATTATGCTGACATGACCAACTCAGGGGAATTGCGTTAGTTGATGTCTGGATTCAACCTATCTAGTTTCTATCCCTCTCTTTACGTTCTCTCGATGACGACGAGGTATTAGGCCATACATCGAGTTTGAGTTGCTGTTGAATTTTCCTCTTTGGTTGGACGTAGAGCAGACAGAAATAAAAGGACATGGAGCGGACAGAAAAAGAAATAAAAAGGGGTTTGATCTACGCAACCAATATAAAATATAATTTAGCTGTCATTAGTATCAACCAAAGAGTATTTAAGCATGGTTGACTGTATAGTTTAGTTCTGTTTTCTTATCTCTTTCTCGCCTATCCACTCTGTTTCTATTACGCATTCCATCAGCTGTGTCATGGATACTCCCTAGTACAGCTCAGGTTCTCACCACGTTCCCCATAATGCAAGCATGGTTATATGAGAGTCGGATAATTCAAAGAATTCTCCGCTTGGTATCCAGGCTGCCGTTATTATTATTGTTTTCTGCAGTTCCGGGTAAACAATTTCGTCCACCTCGTCAACGTTGCCACGTTCTGTTGCAAACCAGTGTAGACTCTGTTGGAACCATTAATATTATCTTGCCCACATTTACGGTCAAACCCCATTTAGCTGGGCGACTAAAACATTCCCTAATTCTGGGTTTTCGTATTTTGGAACCAGTTACTAAAATCGGTATTGAAACCGTGTGGCCGTCGGTGGTGCAATGGTAAGTCTGCTCGGACCACCTTACATTTCTTTCGACGACGGTCAGCTCGCTTAGTGATGGCGACACTATCCAGTACTTAGCCATTAAAAAGCTTCTCAAACTACAATTCGGAACCGGTGTAAAACTGTAGACTCTAATTAGTGAGTGCAAAGCCAGAAATCGCATAGCGCAGTGATTGTGAGAAGCTCTTCCTAGTACCTTCATGGGAACTGCAGCTGTCACAACAGAATTGAAGTTGCCACAACCAAACTAAAGTTGCCACAACCGAACTGCTGTTGCCACAATCGAATTGAGGTTGTCACAACCGAATTGCGGTTGTCACAATCGAATTGCGGTTGCCACAATCGAATTTCGGTTGCCACAACCGAATTGCGGTTGCCACAATCGAATTGCGGTTGTCACAACCGAATTGCGGTTGCCACGACTAAATATAGTCCCACAACTGAAATTGAGTTAAAGCAAACCGTTAGTAAGTGGCGACAACCTCTAGTGCGATCGATAGTGACAACCTTCAACTCGGATTTGATGACAACTAAAGTAGTGCGGTTGCCACAGCCTCCACTTTAAGTACCGGATAATTTTCTAAGTCTTTCTAAGGGCGTGGGGTCGTTTTACTACTATTCGTTTTACTTCTCGTGGTAAGTGACCGACCTGTGATTTTGCACTTATGGTACCTGGTTCAGTGTAAAATTAAAACACCGGAATTTCACATGTCTGATAAAGTCCCACCGAACCACTGTATTTTGTTTTAATCTCGAACCAAAACAGTCAGCACCCAGTTCATTTGCCTGCTGTATGTAAAATACGTATGCGATACAAAGTGCAGTGGCATTCAGATACTTTCAACAGTTGATGGAGTAAATTAAAATTATCTCTGTTCGGTGTCTGTTACGGAACAATGGTATCTTCTTTCTCAAAACCCAAAAAAGAAGAATACCACAACAACAAAGTCAGAAATACATTTTAATATGCATAAAAATGAATCAGAAAGCCTTCAGGCTTTAGCTAATGATAGCCAAACTGATATAACTGCAGCGATTTGCTTGCTTCTTTTTTTTTTGTATTCATTTCAATTTGATACCGAAGCACTTCTTTATCTACCAAAATACAAATGAATTTCCAGTTGAAATTCTCTCACAAATGTATCTGCTGCCATTGATATGAGACTGAATGCAGTTGGCCAGAGCGACGGCTGATAAGAAAATTATTTTGTTTGATGTCTGTTGGTCTTTCGCTTAGATAATATGGGAAAATAACTATTTTGAGGGGAAAGAGTTAAGCAAATGCGCACAAGAGATTTAAATCAAATGATTTTAATCAAATGTTAATTAATTAGTGGGACGACTGAAAGTTAATATCAATGATTAGAATAGAGTCGGCAATGGGAAAAGAAAACTTTAGATGTTGCTATGAGCCGCCAATTAGTTTTTATATTTGAACTCAAATCCTATAATTGAATTAAACAAAAAGCGGAGGAAAAGTCGTGGTTATAACTCGGCATAAAATATTTGTAAAAGAGGGTCTTCTTTAAATTCCACATTGATAAAGTTAGCAAGGTTTTGTGGTATTAAGTTCGCTCTGTGGAAAATGTTGTGAAAAGATAAGGTATGACACATCAATGTTTTTACAATCATTTCACCCAAGTTAAAATGTTACAGATTTGTTCTTTTGCCCAAAATATCTTCGTATTTCAAAGCAAATTACAATCAACATTCCATTTCTGAAGATGTTGTCGTCAACAAATAACAAATAACTCGGTGTGTTTAGGGTTTATTTATCATTTACGAAACGACATTGTAATTTCCCACAATGTGCACAATGTCATTTCACGGTTTTTTTTATTGATGTGTTAACATGTATCGGCACGGGTAGGGCAATCCTCTAAAAGTGAACACATGCAAACAACACACAGCGTTAGCATCACATACGTGGTTGTTGCACAACAATAGTCTCTGCCTGAAAATAAGTATGATGGTATTGATGTAGCGGCAGCGAACAAAAAAGCAGGTCGTCGTCGCCAAAGAGTATTGAATAGTATACAGAACTCATGGAACGAATTGTATGACTTGATGTTAAACATTGATGCCGTTTGAAGCATTTATGCATCTTGTATTGTTTTATGTGATAACATTGTCGAAGTAGTGCATTTATATTGAAATATTCTAGAAATAGAATAAGACTCGTTTTTATCTCTTATATTCAGACTCTCTATATGAGAGCGGGAAAAGAGTGCAATAAGTTCTCTATATTATTCAATACATTTTGTCGTCGCTCTGTTTAGGACAAAACAAAAACTATCATTTCAGTGAGCTAAATGTTGCTTTATTTATTTTAACAATATTTATAAAAAATAAATGGTTTCCCGTTACATCCCACGAAGAGATTAGGGAGAGAATATTACATCTAATGTTAAATCGAACATGTACCGTGTAACAACAAGGTGTTAACACATCGCCCGTGAGTTCGAAAACTCATTGGACTTTTTTTTCTTGTACACTGTAATTCCCTTAAGTACTCTGTGTACAAAGTGTACGTTGTGTTATACTTATAAAGGGTGTTTTTTCAAGCACGATAGAACTTCAAATTGTAAAAAATAACACAAAAAATTAAATTTTAATAAAAAAATTTCTATTATTTGGTTCAGTATACTCTGGCAAATCATCATGAATAGACTCACGCTTGAACAACGCTGCTAAATTATTCAAATTTACTTTGAAACTCAGTTGGAAACTGACCCGTTGTTTTATCGCCAAATTGTGTTCAGCGATGAGGCTCATTTTTGGCTTAACGGGTTTGTCAATAAGCAAAATTTCCGTATATGGAGTAAGACCAATCCACAAGAGACCCTCCGGACTCCATTTCATCCATAAAAATGCACCGTTTGGTGCGGCTTACTCGCTGGTGGGATCATCGGACCTTATTTCTTTAAAAATGAGGCCGGAGCTCGCGTTACGGTCAATGGAGATCGTTACCGCACCATGATCAATGATTTTCTGTTTGAAAACATGGATGACATTGATCCAGGCGAGATGTGGTTTCAACAGGATGGCGCTACGTGCCATACGGCGATCGCAACCATCGACTTATTGAAATCAAAATTTGGCGATAAGTGGATTTCGAGAAATGGACCTGTCAATTGGCCTCCAAGGACGTGCGATTTGACACCTCTCGATTATTTCCTGTAGGGCTACGTGAAGGCACTGGTTTATGCTGATAAACCATCAACAATTGACGCCTTGGGACCAACATTGTTCGTGTTCTTCGTGACATACGGCCAGCAGTGCTCGAAAAAGTGGCCAAAAATTGGACGTCCAGAATGCGCTTCGTCAAGAACAGCCGCGGTGCCCATATGCCCGAAATCATTTTCAAATATTAATGCCACGTAATGGTCTTTCGAATAAAAAAAAAACTTTATTAAAATTTAATCTTTTGTGTTATTTTTTTACAATTTGAAGTTCTATCGGGCTTGAAAAAACACCCTTTATTTATACAGAATGCACACGCTGGAAAAATCGGCCCCAGCAATGTATTGTAGCTACCATGTATATATTTGCAAGCATAGTTTTAATGAATTGAAGGACTGCTGCTTTTGGTTACTTTTCTGTCTGCAACGTTTTTGTTTTCAGCGGTTTTCCACAAAAAAACCACATTTTAGTCAAAAAAGCCTATGAATCATTGTATCTCCAAGGTATGATATTGAATATCAAACACAATGTGTTTGTACATAAGTATACTATATTTGCAACAAGCAACAATTACAATCATTACATCGAAAGAACAAAAAAATACAGATTTTTCAGCGTGTGCATTTCAACAACTACCATAAGTATGTTTTTGAGGTGTTATCATCTATAGGCACGGGTAGGGCAATCTATGAAAGTGAACACATGCAAACAACACCCAGCGTTAGCATCACATACGCGGTTTTTGTACAACAATAGTCTCTGCATGAAATTAAGTATGAATATATTGAGGTAGCGGCAGCGAAAAAACAACCCAACAGTGGAATTTGCGAAGCCTTCCACGATTAAGGCATACGGAATCCTTCTTTGGTAATGCCTACTTTAATAAAGCCTGAGAAATGCATGATTTTTTAAAGTTTCTACATGCCTTTCAAAAGAATGCCATAAGACGCTGTGGTTCATGAAAAACTGTCTTTCCACATGTTCGCAATTCGTCGTTGCAAATCATAACATCCGATGGCCCAGTAGATAAAACGTCCGACTATAAGCTCTAAAATCGTGTGTTCAATTCCTGTGGCTGCAGAATTTAACCCTGCTGTTAGATTAGAAAAAACTTACGAATCTTAGATTGAGGGACCATTTGGTCCATACTGCAATTTTCATCCAAAATAATAATTTTATCTTATTCTTTGTAACTATTTTGGTTCAAAAATTTCTAAAGCAAGTATTTGCCATATCAAAAACATCCGCTAACATATCAAAAACATCTTCTAAATATTTGACATGAATTTACATTCGCTTGGTAATGAAAAAATGTACTATTGACCAAATGGTCCTCTAACCTAAGATTCGTCATTTTGTATTTTTCTCAGTCCTGAATAAAGTTAGAAAATTTAATTTTCGCACATAACATTGTTTTATTAAAAGACCCCATTAGCAGAAAAATTTAGTCAGTATATATCACCGTTCCAAAGTTACAAGGGAAAACAGAAAAAATTTGGACCAAATGGTCCTAATCTAACAGCAGGGTTAAACAAAATTAATTTATAATAATTACAATTTGTTAAATTATAACTCTGAAATATGAAACTAATTTGCATGTACATATATTATTTTATTTTTACTTAAGTCCTTCTAAAACTATTCTTTTTGCAGGCCTTCATACGGCCTTCTAGTAGAGCGGGTTGAAAGGCCTTGCCTCCCATTTTCACGCAATGATAAAAATATGTAATGTGTAGGGAAGGCCTGCCGTATTCTATAGAATGCATTCTGGGGCCTGATTTCAGGCCTTCCAGCTACTAATTTCCGCCGCTGGGAAGCAGGTCGTCGTCGACAAAGAGTAATGAATAGTACAGAGAACTCGTGGAACGAATTGTATGCCTCAACAGCACTGGCGACATCTGGCGAATGTTTCAAACCATATTACTCTTTTTTGTCATAACTTGGTTCATTCATAATTTTTATATGAAACATTGATTCCCTTTGAAACATTAATGCTTTTTGTATTGTTTTGTGTAATAACATTGTCGAAATGATGCATTTATATGAAAAAATTACACAAAAGAACAAGACTCGTTTATGCTCCTTTACTCAGAATCTCTACATGAGAGCGGGAAAAGAGTGCAATAATGTCTCTATACTATCCACTATTTTTTGTCGTCGCTCTGTTTATGACAAAACAAAAACTATTATTTCATTGAGCTAAATATTGCTTTATTTATTTTAACAATATTACAGCAAATGTTAAACAGAGGTAAGAAGAAAAAAGTGCAATAGCAACAGAGCGTTCAACACAAAAACTTTTCTAATGTGTTCATAGAAATCGAACAGGTACCGTGTAACCAAATAGTGTTAACACATCGCCCGTGAGTTCGAACAATGATTGATATTTTTTTTGAATATGGGACATTTTACACTGAGACTCCAATCGCCCGGCATGCAATCATCAATCCAAATTTTGCTAATCGGCTGATGCATGCACCTTATCAGCTCATTGCCGCCAGCCTAAACCCTGCGCCGTCTTCCTTTTTTGCAAACTGATTTTTTGTTGAATATTAATTAGAAATTAACTAAATAACAAAATAACATGAATTTTGGATCCCATTTTAGAAATAGGTCGTAGTTATATTGACGAAGTACGACGTTAGTGTAAACAAAGTAAGGATGACGTTCTAGGGTTAAAGATCTCCGACGATATTTCATCTGCTCCTGCGGCTTTGTTGTTCTCAAGCCGGGCAAAAGCTATTCTGATCTCGTCTTGGTTAGGAGGGGGCAATGGACGCCGTCGCCCAAATTGTGATCGATTGTCTCATCGTCATTGGATATTTTAGGTACCAGTAGCGTGGAGAAATGATCTCCGTATATTCCCTACATGCTCTGTACATCTGCGTTGATATTTCCATTTTTGGCTTTACAAAAGGGGGCCCTGAACTGTGCCCATTAGTTCCATATTTGACTTTTTGGTAGAATTTTCGGGCTTCGTTCTTCTATCTGTATGTCTAAATTTTTTCACTCTCGCGCTTTTTACACCGCCGTTTCTTACACCTAAAAAGACGGTTTACCCCTTTCTTTTCTCTCTATACTACTCAGTCGCAGTTCGCGTTGCAATTGACTGAAGCATTGCCATACATGCAGCGTTCTTTTCATCATTTGCTATGCGATACTGTTAATCGCACGATGGTTTATTGTAAGCGGTTTTTCAAAAAGCGAGTACGGTTTTTGCTGCAGTTTTTATAGAGCCGGAAGTGAGTTTCCACTGCGCTTCCGGATTATTTTTAGTTTAGTTTAATAGTTCTATAATTTATTGTATATGATAAATTATATAAATTATAGATTAGTACAATTCTATATAAGATACAGTTAAATAGTAGTTGAATTTAATATACCTTAATAAAAATCCCTTCACATTTCTCCGCCATTATTTCTTGCAACAACCTACAATCTAAGATTTTCAATATTAATGCGAACTACTTTATAATTTTATCGATATCATTTGCAATATTTACAAATGCCCTTGGGCTGTGAAATCATTTAACCGGTTAACTGAATTTTCATTTGGTTTTCTACTGCGGCCAAATAATACGATATATTATTCTCGTCAGCGACATCATTGCGGGATGACAACCACGAGATGATACCGATGCTTCCGGGGATGAAATAAAAGTGCTATATTAAATACGAATTCCAACTGAAGTCAGACACAAGAACTCAAACTATGTGTATTATGGGACTACCTGAGAAATAAACATCTTTTAAATGAATGGACATAAAAGTGGCGTTGTTGTTTCATCTGTTTTAGCTGGTGTGTTGCCATGATATAATTTGTTGGAAGCACTTATTTGACCAGGTTATTTGGTTGTACAAGGCCCGGCCGGGCAGGCGTTACTTCTTTTGCATTGGGGCTCATTATGACATACACCTTGTTTTAGCCGCTTTATTGCTGTCTTACCTTGTGTTGTTGTTACTGCTGCTGTGTCGTGTTCATTTCTTTCAGCCACAACAGCAACAACAAACCTCTCAATAATTATGTTCAGAAAGCCTTAAGTACTTGTTAACAAGTTTGATATCTAGACGATTTACATGTTGTTTGTGGATATTTGAGGTTTCGCGAATATTCATTCGTACACAATTTCAGTGAAAAAAAAATATAAATTCTGCAGAAATTTCTCTTGAGCTTGAGGATATTGGGGGGGCGCTGGTCGATGTTCGAGTGGAAACAGGTAGGTGTGACGGGACGCGGCAGGTTTTCTTGTGCAATCGCATGTAATACAAAGAACATATGTACGAAACATATACACAAAAAACAAAGCAACATCACAAACCATTTACCCGTCAGAGCCTTTGGTTATTCTCTTTTCAGTGATCAAACGCTTTTTATATCCTCTGCCCGATGAACCATTGACGACAGACTACATGAAATCTCATCTGCAATTTACACGTTCACTCAGGAGTATTTATTAATCACTGACTGAGAGAATAATGCCAAAATGCCGGTATACAAGATACAAGATAGACTCTATCGTTGTCCCTCTTTTATTCTCTTGCTCTCGAGTGAACATAAACACAAACACATATATATTTGGGTCTCAAACATATATATTATAATATATTAATGATTATGTCACAAACTATTTAACCATCGGAGCCTTTGTTTAATTCTTTTCACTGATCAAGCGCTTTTGATATCCTCTGCCCGATGAACCGTCGACGACTCACTACATGAAATCTTATCTGCAGTTTAAACGCACACTCTCTCGTTGGCCCTCTTTTATTCTCGTACTGTCGCGAGAATATAAACACAAACACATATTTATTTGGGTCGCAAACATATATATTATAACAAATAAATCATTGTGGCCGTTGGCGGTGCAATGGTAGTGTGCGCGGCTCGCTCCCTGCTGTGACCACCTCAAATTTCTTTCGACGGCGGTCCTCGCTCGCTTAGTGACGGCGACACTATCGAGTACTTAGCCATGAAAAAGTTTCTCAAAATGCCGCCCGGAACCGGTGTAAAATTGTAGGTCCCAATCAGAGAGTGTAAAACTAGAACAGCGCACTGGTTTGTGAGAAACTCTCCCTAATCCCTTCATGGGATGTATCGGGCATCCATTTAGTTATTTTTTAATCATTGTGTCTCAAACATGTAATATTGAATAGCAAACACAATGTGTTTGCACACAAGTACATTATATTTGCGGCGGGCTCTAATATAACCTACTTGTGCGCAAACATCCAAACAACAAAAGACGATAGATTTGTCAGCGTGCAGCGTTTACTACATTAATACGGTACATACCGCAATATCAGTAATATCGCAATATCCCGCTCCTATGTTTATACGACATTCAACATATCATGCTGTGAACAGACAGGTGGCAACTCACACAAAAAAACCACAAGCAGAAATCATTAGATATAATTATTACAGGTATAGTTGGAGCTGTTCTCCATGTCGTGATAAGAAGCGATATGAAATATGCACATCGCTCTAAAGCGTTTATCCGCAGTACTTTAGTGACATATCGCGATAAGATATCGCAATATAAGTTCACGTATACACGTAGTATTAGATTGTGAGATTTTTACAATCTTCACAGAGGGAGAGCTATATTAGGGTGTCCCAAAAAATTTGTCTTTTTCGATTTTTAGGCTTGCTCAAGTTTAATTGGAAAGCTTATAGGGTAAAATATATTTGAGATTTTTCGCAACAGATGTTTGCAAGCTATCATCTATATATGGTTCCTGCAATATGTTGCTGGACCGTTTTTAGCTGCGTGTAATTCTTTGTCGTTACTTTGCGCATTTAGATTTTTTCAATAATGTAATGTTTAAAGCAAATCCGATGAAAAATGACAAAGAGTTTATAATATTATTAGGTTCATACAATGGGTAAAGAGTTTTAAAGTGGCATAACTCTGGAACACTAATTGCAAAATCAAAATATATTTTAACAAAATTGCTTGGAACTTATGCATCTTTTAAAGTTCATCATTAGTATTTCAAATTTTCATAGAAATTTAAAGCAAATCCGATGCAAAAATAGCAAACAGTTATTATGTTATTAGTTTCATACAATTGGTCAAAGGCTTTAAAATGGTATCTCCCTGGTACAGTAACCGCCAATTAAATTTTTTTAAATTGCTTGGAATTTATACACCTTTTAAAGCGAATCATTAGTTTTTAAACTTTCGAAGGAGTTTTAAAAGATATAAAGTATTATGTACAAAATTTATTAAAAATTTACAAAAAATGTAATACATGACACCTAATTGAGCAAAATCATTGGCAGAAATGGTGGTTTATGCATGCAAAGGGGTTTTCAACAGAGACGCTACAAAAGTAAATCGATAGGGACAGCAAACGACGCCATATTTTTACCCGCTCTTTTGACATTTCTCTTCACTAAGGTTTGGAAAGATGTACAAGCCATGGAAAGATGTACAAGCCAACAACGAGTCGAAATTATTAAAATTTACTACCGAAATCTGGAGTCAGTGGGCTAAACTTTAAGAGCGCTACCTCCAATTAATGGTCATCATAATCGTCCTACCAGATCAACAATTGAGCGTCTAGTGGAAAAATTTGAATCCACAGGCACAGTACAAACTGTTCCCGTGCCAGTGAGACAAAGAAGTGCCCGTAGTGTCGAGAATATTGCTACCGCTGAGGCTTCAGTTCAAGAAAGCCCAAATGTGTCTCTCACACGTCGTTCTCCAGCGTTGGGCATCTCTGTGATGTCATTGTGGCGAATTTTGCGAAAAGATCTTGGCCTACATCCTTACAAGATCAAATTGACGCCAAAACTGAAGCCGCTTGACCACCATAAGCGTCGTATGTTCGTGAATTGGGCTGAGCAACAACTTGAAAATGATTCGGATTTTCATCGGAAAATCATCTTCAGCGATGAGGCTCATTTCTGGTTGAATGGCGTCGGCAATAAGCAAAATATGCATTTTTGGTGAGACAGCAATCCACACGTAATCCATGAGTTATCATTGCATCCCGTAAAAATTACGGTTTGGTGCGGTTTATGGGCCGGCGGCGTCATTGGGCCGTACTTCTTCCGTGATGATCAAGACCGGCACATTACTGTGAATGCGAATCGCTACCGTTCAATGAAAACCTAATATTTTTGGCCCCAATTGGATAATATGGACTTGGAGGACATGTGGTTCCAACAGGACGGCGCCACAAGCCACACAGCGAATGCCACAATCCATTTATTGGAAACCAAGTTTGGTGATCGTGTTATCTCACGAAATGGCCCAGTCGATTGGCCGCCTCGGTCGTGCGATTATATGCCGTTAGATTATTTTCTGTGGGGCTACGTCAAGTCTATGGTCTATGTCAACCAGGCGACGATTGATGAACTTCGTACGAAAATCGAACGTAAAATTGCAGCAGTATCGGCCGATTTATGCTTAAAACCGTCGAAAATTGGGTTCAGCGTCTGGACTTCTGCAAGCGTGCCCGTGGTGGCCAAGCCAAAGAAATCGAGTTCCATACATAAACGGGAATAAAGAATTTCATTGGTATTTACAACCGGTTTTGTTTTATTTAAAAAAACTTTTGTAGCGCTCTTATTGAAAAACCCGTTACAGTAAAAGGTTGGACATTTTGCTTGAAAAGTATTGACTTACAACCTAAGAAAATCGTGTCCATTGAGCAAGTTTTAAGTAAAATTCAAAAACCGTCCGGAATACCGTGTTTTGGTAGGGAATTCGACATGCGCGACCTTAAAATCTCTTCCGAAATATCTGAGAAAATACTTTACCCTATAAGCTTTCAAATAAAGCTTGAACAAAAAAATGTTATTGTTATTGGCACCCTAACTATAAATCTAGGCTTGAGACCAGCCAGGGCTTTATCAAGTTTAAGGTTTTGATTTTCTTACTTCTAATTGTAAGGCTGTACATTTTTGGAACTTTCTATAGTGTTGAAACCAATTGGTTTTAAACCAAAATTGTAATGTATCTAAAAGGTGGATTTGGTGTTTCATATTTTTGATTGAGTGCACACACATTTGTTCCAATAATGTGGCGGTGACTTACGAATGCCTGTTGTAGGATTATAACTTCGAACTTTTAACGAAATAGACAATGAACTTGTGTGTATTTTCTAATCGCGTTTTGCTAGTGCGGCCTGTCTAGTGGGTAGGTATGAGATATGATACCTTGGGCAGTTAAATTCTTTCACCATTTCAATAATGGTTAACTAACTGTTTTATGTTTCGCCGCAGACTAAAAACCCCAAACTAACCCGAAACCAAAGTACTACAACAAAAGACCTATTCAATGAACCAAAAGAAAAATACAAGTTAAGAATTTGCGGTTTTTTGGTTTATATTCACTTTACTTTGCGCTTTACGGTGGGGCATTTCACTTGGTGGAACTTCAAACGAAGTGGAAGAAAGAAAGTCCAGTCCAAGCATTACAAAGTTGAACGCTAGTATTATGACAATGTACTGCATATTCAGTTGGTGGGCTAATTCCTACTACCTGATGTGCATATCAACGACGCTGTCGTCGTCGTCGTCTTCATCATCGTAGCCATCTTCGTCTTCATCATCGTAGCCATCGTCCCTTAAAGGTGCTGGCTATGATGAGAGGTTCCCGGTTAATCGTAAGCTTATATGCCATACCTCGTGCCTGGTTGGGGCATGATTGAAGTGTTGAGATACCCTTCATATTTAAGCTTAAAACTGTATTAAATATAATGAGTTATTTAAAAGTTACAGCTGCTGCTTTAGTTACTTGCTCGGGACATATGACGTTATATTCGGCGGAGATCAATTTCGTCTATCAAGATTAAACCATGGGTTAGCTTAAAATTTGGTTTAAATATTTTTATGTTTTTCAAAAGTTTTTGTATTTTTTGTTTGTATTTTACTTCATTCGATTCGATTCTGGTTAACAAGGAAATTAACATAAATTTTTATATATTTTTTTAATATCCATCAGTAAATTATCTCCAAATTTCTATCTTTCAGCTGAAATTACACCCAAATATTTTATGAGATGTGGAATTCCAGTTAGGTTAGATTACTTGGAGTTTTGGTTTACAGAGATCATAATACGACAACAAATCAACTTAACAATTTAGAAGAAGAAAAAGTGGTTCATCATTTTGTTGATTGAGATTTTAACTACTTTTTGTTGTTACTACTACTGGTGATAGTGGTGTTGTTGTTGTTGTTGTTTTATTGCGTGAGTGGAACTATTAACAATTAATTGTTATATGAACATTTCTTAACTTTTAGATTTTGTCTCCAATTTAATTTTCAATTCATTAATTATCGAGGTCCGCAGATGGCCACAATCATGAGTTAGGTTGCATCGATAAAATTACACATTTTGTCTACTTTGAGGTAAACAAAACAAAAAGATTTATATATCGAGTGTCAAACGACTGTAGCTCGTAAGAACCATGTCAGCAACTGGTATTTATACCAAAATTATTCCGAAAAATCAGTGCTAATCATTTGGTAAAAGGACGTTGTATATTCTTGTAAAAGTTTTTAGTTCCTGGTCGCAATCCTAGAACTCGAAAAATGCTTTTTCGCGCCAAATAGGGACTGTCAAAAAAATTACATTACATCGCTATATATGAGGGCGGATCAATATGTCCGTGACTTTTCGAACTTTCCTCGTAGTTATATGAAATGCAACACTGATCCCATCAAGTACCACCTGTTAGTAGACTACTGTCGAATTTTGAGCAAGTTCCGTCATTTACTTTGCATTTAACAGCTGTTCAGAACATTCAACCTCGTGCATTTTTTAAAAATGGATAAAAGTGAATTTTTGCGAAAAAAAACGTCAATCAAACCAAGGAAAAGGTTGATAAATACTATGGGGACTATGCGCCATCGATTTTAATGGTAAAAAAGTGGTTTACTGACTTTCATTGTGGTCGCACAAGTACAAATGACGCTGAACGTTCTGGACGGCCAATTGAGGTCAATACACCCGAAAATGTCGAAAAAATCCCCGATATGGTGTTGGGCGATCGATGAGTTAAAGTGAGTGAGAATGTTGATGCCATAGGCATTTCATATGACAGTGTGGTTTCGATTTTAAATGATCAGTTGGGGTTGAGAAAGCTGTATGCAAGATGGGTGCCGCGCCGCGTTTGCTCTCAATTAACCATGAACGTAATCGTGTTACAACTCCAAATGATTGTTTGGAGATCCATGAATTGGTCTACGAATTGGTACCTCATCCGCCGTTTCTCCGGATTTAGCACCCACTGATTATTTCCTATTTCCAAACCTAAAGAAATGGCTCGGTGGAAAGAGATTTAGCTCCAACGATAAAAATATTGACCAAACAAATGCCTATTTTATGGACGTCGAACAATTCTATTTTTTGGAAGGGATACAAAAATTGGCGAAACGTTGGACTAAGTGCATTGAGCTATAAGGAGGATATGTTGAAAAATAATTTTGTTTTTGAAAAAAAAAACTGTTTCATTCAAAAAGTCACGGATTATTGATCTGCCCTCTTATTATGTAATAGTTAGTTCCAACAAGCCTCAAGCGACCGTTTGAAAATATGATAATTTTAATGGATTTTGAAGAAAAGATAGTTTTTGTAAAATGATAAACTTTTTTTAAGAATTTTTCCATAGTATTTTTTTTAAAATATATTTTTAGGATCTTTTTTGTAAGAATATGTATTATATTTTCCCGAGAAGTTTCTGTTTTAAAGAGTGGTACTTCCTTTATTAAAAGCTAATGATTTTTTAAGAAAAGGTCGCATTTTTAAGAAGCCGTACTTTTTACAAAGAAGTACTTTTTTAAGAACAGGTACTTTTAAGGAAGTGGTACTCTTTTAAGGAAAAGGTTATTTTTTTTAAGAAAACGTACTTATTTTCAGAAAGGCTACTACTTATCTCAAGAAAATAAAAGAAAACGTATTATTTTATGTTTAAGAAAAGGTACTTTTAACAAAAGGAATTTTTGTAAGAAAATGTATTAATATAAGGTATTTTTTGATGAAAGGGTTTTGTTTTAAGAAATTGGAATTTGTTTAGAATTGGTCCTTTATAGTTATTATTTTGTTTTACAAAAATGGTAATCTTTAAAGAAGGAATTTTTTTAAGAAAAGGCAATTTGTTGGAAGAAAATGTACTTCTTTAAAAAAAGGTACTTATTTTGAAAAAAAAATCTTTATTAAAGCAAAGGTACTTCTTGTAAGAAAATTTACTTTTTTAAGCAAAGGTACTTCTTAAGATAAGGTTTTTTTTAAGAAAAGTTAGTCTTTTCCTATTCGTTCTTCCTTATTCGTTTTTGCTTGGATGCAAATATACTATAGTTGTGTACAAAGACATTGTATTTTTTATCCAATATTTCATGGTTGAGACACAATGATTAATATATTCATATAAAGTGTGTCTCAGTAAAATTGCGCGTTTTAAATTTAGTGTAAGTTTTTTTTTCTGTGCAAGTGACAACTCTGAAATTTGGCAGCTGTCACATATGTTTATTCCGTTTTATAAAAAACGAAGCACTTTGCAAGAAAACAACTCGATATAATTGTGAAAACTTATTATAAAAAATTGCTGAGACCGCAAGCAAACGTCGAAGGTTTTCAGTCGAGAAAGGCCACCTAATGTGTCAACCATGCCAAAGTGATGAAAAAATTTTGAGAAACTGGGTCGGTTATGGACGATGAGATTCCCGTGGGTCACCTTACTGGTCAGTCTCTTGAAAATATTGATGTTGTAAACGAGAGTGTCGCCGAAAATCCGAAAACATCATTTCGGCATCATTCACAACAACTTCAAATTTCACGAACGATATACCTCCAACGAACACCTCCAGCTTCATGCGAACTAAATTCAGATTACTCAGGAGCTCAAACCAAGCGACCGTGGAAATCGTTGGAAATTCGAGCAATGGGTAATGGAGCAACGTGAAGTCAATGCCAATTTTTCAAAAACTTTCATCTTTACCGATGAAGCACATTTCTCAATGGATTCGAGAATACAAAAAATTGACGAATTTGGGGCTCAGAATATCCTCCTGCAATCCATGGGAATCAACTGCACCCACATAATAAGCAACTGTCTGGTGCGAATTTTGGTCAGGTGGCGTGATTGAGCCTTACTTTTTTGAAGATGAGTCCGAAATTACAATGACTGTGAACGGCATTCGTCACAGGGACATAAGAACGGTTGTCTTTAGGCCTCAACTGGATGGCATGGATCTGAGCGACATGTGGTTTCAGCAAAACGGCCCCACCTGCCACACTGCACATCAAAGAATGGATTTGTTGCAGCAACGATTTCCAGAACAAATTATCTTAAGAAATTCTGATATCAACTGGCGACCAAAATCATGCAATTTAACGACTTTGGGGTTTCTTTGGGGTTTTGTTAAATATCGGGTTTATGCGAATAAACCAGAAACAATGCCTGAGCTGAAATTCGAGATCTAACGCGTTATCGGTGAGATACAGCCACACCTTTGCGAAAAAAGTCAAAAGGAGTAATGGCCTGTCGTCAGAGACGTGGGAGCCATTTGACGGAAATTTTGTTTCATATTTAATCGGAAAATGACTTCTTTACAATCCGATAAAATAATCAGAACTATCCCAAAAAATACGTGTTTTTAGTTCAAAATGAAAAGGTGCTCCCTTACTGAGATACCATTTATACGTTTTTGTGATCCAAACACATATTTTGTTGTGATACAAATACAGCTGTGTTGGGCACACTCCTTAATTAATGGTAAGTTCCGCTTTGCTCTGTCTTGAGCAGCATAATAAAAGAGAGACTGTTTTCAGCCCAAGTTAATGATATTGCACATATATAACCGGATTTTTGAATCATTCTTTCAGTCTACGTTTTAGTTTACTCGAGTTTAAATACTCAATAGTATCGGCATCACTAAGCTAGGCGACCGTCGTTGAAAGAAACGAAAGGTGGTCTGAGCAGGGATCGAACACACTTACTCATGTACAATAGCCTCACAACCGATGGCCACGAATATATCCACTGCACGCCGAAAAATAAGTCATTTATGATATTTGAATGCAAATACAACGTGTTTGTGGTTTATCGGAAATATAGTATACTTGTGTCCAAACACATTGCGCTTGCTATTCAATATAATGTGTTTTTAGGAAAAAATTTATTTTAAATATTTTTTTTAAATTAACTTTTGTTTCTTTTATATTTATTTGAGGTCGTGGGATTTCGTTATGATAAATTAATATATTTAGCATGAAAAAGTTTTCTTTCTTTTCTTTAATTAATTATATGTGTTTGTGACCCAAATGTAGCTTTGTTTGTTGAAAACTGCTGAAATCAAAAAGATGAAAAACAACATAGAAACAAAAAAGCACCAGATCTTCACTTCGTGAAAACAATTTTTGCAAATATATACATGTTTCCTGCAATATGTTGCCTGCAAAGCAGTACAAAAACAACAACTGATATTAAAGCAAACTTTGTTAAAAATAAAACCTCAAAAACCAATTGAGAAGAGTCTCAGCAAAATATTGCGAGACATCTTTGAGCAATTGTGCCATGAACTTATAACTTGACGCACCCCAAAAATCAGCAAACGAACAACAACCCAATAAGCGATACGCAACTGTTATTAAAATGCTACACAGCGAAAAGTTTAAATAGCAACATAGACACTTGGTTCTAACGCTTCTCAGATATCGTAGACACTATAACGATATCAAACGATAGCATATAGTACATTTATTGTTATGATACTCGTACCACTATGTAGTGCGAGTATAGTACTCTTTCATTATATCCACTCCTCTATAGTACAATCCCTGTGTAAAACTAAGTCTGGGGATTTGGTCGCCAATTCCTTTTTAAATTGAAATAGCACCAGCATTTAAACACACAAATACTGGCAGCGATGAGAAACATCATATAGTCTAACACATCGACAACATCATCATCATCATCATTATCATCATGGACTGCTGCAACATCATTATAGAACCAGCAACTTTTGCATACTTATAGGGAAAACATTATTGTTGCAACTAATAACAAATGCAAGCCGCTTAAAATCATAAACAACGATATCTATATATGATTAAGGAGTCATCACATCATAATGGAACAGATGGAATTGCCAGGCAATGCCAGCAACGACTATAGCAGCGCCAATAGCGGCAGAATCAACAGCAACATTAAATATACTAGCAGCAACATTAAGAACAACATCATCAAATAATCTGTATGTGTGGCTGTTGGATATTAAAACCACACTAGATTTCAAGTTGAGGAAGTAATAAAGCGTAACACATGCAGTGGAATATCATGTAACCCAGTGAAACTTTTGACAATATGACATATGTGATTAACATTTTGTACCCAAATAAGAAAACTTGGAACACAAAACCAGTGCAGAATTTAGTTGCAACTGCACTAGATCAAGAGGAAGATCGAAGATCAGCCAAAATGATCGAAAACCTATCTATTAAGAAATTAAAAATTTTGCTTCTAATGTCGGTTTTTTTTCAAAATTTTTACAAACTTAAAAAGAAAAAAATTCCTAAAATAATTTAAAATTTTGTCTTTCAAATTCGTTCCAACTAAATTAGATTTCACAACAACTTTAAAAAGTGAAGTTTTCAAAACTTGTACCCACTTGTATGAGTTTCTAAAGAGTACAACATAGAAAATTGCCATGGTCTATTTCTAATAAATATATTGTAAGTTCATGAAAAGTGTACCAGAAATAAATCGAGTGTGGAATTTACGAGTGTAAATAATTGCTTCTGTTTTGTCATAAACAGAGCGACAACAAAAAGTATTGAATAATATCATGGTACAAACAAATGGTAGAAATACCAGCCCAGCTGTTTTGAACTTTTCTCCTAAGTGAGTTTTTCTCTTATGTCAAAGTTTGTTTACTTTTTTAATATACAGCCACCGTTCGCCTGAAATTTCTGTTTTTGAAATGTTTTCTCCGTAAAAATCACAAAGAAATGTTTTAATTTTCATACTTAAACACTTTCAAAATATCAACTAAAACAATCACATTTTGTAAATGACACTTTTTCCAATTTTGTATACACTTTCATTATTTTTCAATCACTTGAGTTTACACAATACAGGCACTGAGCAAAAACAAAATGCCTGTTGCTTTTTGTTTGTTGTATTTGTTGTCGTACTGCATCTACCATTATATTTCTACCATGAATAGTATAGAGAACTTATTGCACTCTTTCTCCGCTCTCATGTAGAGAGTCTGACTAAATGAGCATAAACCAATTTTATTCTCTTTATAGCATATTTTAATATAAATGCACCATTTCGAAAATGTTTTTACATAAAACAATACAAAAAGCATAAATGTTTCAAAAGTCATCAATGTTTCATATCCAAATTATGAATGGACCAAGTTCTGACAAAAAGAGAGCAATACGTTTTGAATCATTCGCCAGATGTGGCCAATGCTTTTGAGTCATACAATTCGTTGCAAGGGTTCTCTATACTATTCACTACTATTTGGCGACGACGACCTGCTTGTTTGTTCGCTGCCGCTACATCAACACCATCATAATTATTTTCAGGCACAGACTAATGTTTTACAACAACCACGTATGTGATGCTAAAGCTGTGTAT